>OU612018.1:20406364-21644547 GCA_914767945.1 Eilema depressum | reverse complement strand
ACCTTTACCAACTGGAACTGCTCTACCAGGTCCATTCAGTTTTAAATTTATTTACAATTGTCGTAAGTTTTAATCCACTACGGACGTAAAGATAAATAATAAAGGTGCATTCGCTAAGCTAAGGATAAAAAAAATGTCCACTAGGTTTAGTCAATTTTCGTAAGTCAATCCCTGAAGGATAGGTAGAAGTGTATTAACATCGACATTTCACCGAATTAAACCAAGCGTCAGTAGCTAAGTGGTTAAGGAGTCGGTCATACGATCGAGAGATCCCAGATTCTAATCCTGGCCATTACACTACTGGCGTGATCCCACTCCTTGCACAAGCAACTTAGCTTAGCAAGATGGGTTAGGGGGAATATTAGTACTTTCGGCTACTAAAATTCAAGAAAAATACTTTTATGAAAATACTTACATGAAAGGAGGCTGAATATTGTTGTCAGCCCGTCTGAAGAATGGATTTTGTGACTGCATAAGTAGATTTTGAGGCTGCATCCAATATTGGAGAGGCATTAGTTGTCTTGGAAGCGGTGAACTGCATATTGAAGTAACGTAGAGGCACAACACTAGGCTGAATTTATAATCCATTTTCACTCACAATACTGAAAAAATTCTAAGCTCTTTTGTGGGTATGTGTTACAAACTCGACACTTTCAAGTTTTTCCTGAAGAAAGTTTTTTAATCAAACTTAGCACTCTTTTATTCTCTGACGTAGAGGATAAAGAAATAATTTAGTTAATGATTAAAGTTTTTGGTGCACATAATATAATTTTATTATATCACAATCTGTCTAGATTCAACTCGAGCACAGAAAAAAAAACACAAATTAACAAAAACTTCGATTTTCAAAAAAATATTTCGGCGCCAAATAATACAATTTGACAGTTCTTTTTTTTTAATGTAGCACTAGGGACACAGTATTCAGTCTGACAGCAAGGGAGTGTATGTCCGTTTTTACGTTCCGCATTGTATTAATATTCACGACGGGTGACAAATGACCCAGTGGCTGGGGCCCTGACCTCCTGTGATACATTGCTTTCTTTTTCGGAGTTCAATCTTGTAATAATGTAGGTAAATATGATAGAAATTAAACTGTTGCTACAGGGTTATATATGCACCGGTTGCTAAAATTTAACAAGCAAAAATTACAATCGTACAATTGCCGTAATCGCGGGAACACCATTTTAGAACTCATCATAATCGGTGGTGACCCATCTAAACATGGCGACTTTAAAAATGGTGCAAACACAAAGTATAAAAAAAATTAACTCGCGTGAAGAAATAATACGTCATTTAGTTCATGTGAATTATTTTATTATTTAAAAGAATAATAATACTATTATTGCGATAATCAATTCGCGACGTATTTTTTCGTATACGTATGTAGTGCACTGTCGCGTTTCTGTTCAGTGCGTAAAATAAGAACAATGTGTTCATTTCTTGTCACCATTGTAGAGTGCGGACAACGTATCTGTAGCTATAGCATAGTTCATAAAATATCATTGGCATTAACAAACAAATAATAAAAATAAAAGCTACTCGAAATATTTTGTTAAGTGTCCTGACATTTTACTATATTTTTTAATTCTTGAGTAGGAGAATGAAAATTATTGTAAACAAAATTTCATTTCTTTTTGCAAAGTAAACGCTGCTGATCTCATCAGGCACAATAGGTTTGTAAATATACCTTTCCTGCTAAACGCGTTTCTATTTCTAAAAACTGTTTTATTTACATTTTCTCTTCTTCCTAAAGTGCAGGATAGAGTTATTTACGCGACAAAGGGGATTGGGTAATCTAGTATGGACAGTGGCGTTCTTAATTTTTTCAGCGGCCATAATTAATTTTGATACCACTTCACTGTACTGTGTTAAACACACGTACAAATGTCATTATTTTCATTGTAAGTAATATCGGAGCTGCGATATACAGGGTAGAACATTTCGACTTTACCTTGAAGGAAAGTACCCTCATACTAAAGATAGCGAATTTTACTTAAAGGAAACTTTACCTTATTTTTTAAAAGAAACAAAACTGCATTCAAAGACTTTTGAAAATGCCACACCCGGTAGTCGAACCGACTAATATTTTACAAAACCATCTTTTTCATGGACTTCCTTTTATTTAATTTACCAAGTTTGTTAGAGAGATTTGATCCCTATGATCGACCCTATCGATTGATGTAATAAAAATACAGGGTGTTATTTTTTCGAATTCTAGTCGGTTCGATTATAAGGCGTGGCAAACGATTTTTCAGCATTCCTTAAATGCAGTGCTGTTTCTTTTTTAAAAACACACTAAACTGTATTCAAAGTTTTCTGAAAATGCCACACACGGTAGTCGAACCGGGTACGAGTACCTACTCTTACTACCGGAGATAGTTAATTTCATTCAAAGGAAACACTCTCTTATTTAAAAAAGAATACAAAGCTGCATTTAAGGAATTTCGAAAGATCGCTTGCCACGCCCTGTAATCGAACCGACTAAAATTCTAAAAAATAACACCCTATATTTTTATTGCATCAATCGATAGGGTTGATCATAAGGATCTAATCTCTCTAACAAACTTGGTGAATTAAATGAAAGGAAATCCATGAAATAGAAGATTTAGAAAGATTTTATTCGGTTCGACTACTAGGTGTGGCATTTTCAGAAAACTTTGAATACAGTTTAGTGTGTTTTTGAAAAAGAAACAGCCCTGAATTGAAGGAATGCTGAAAAATCATTTGCCACGCCTCATAATCGAACCGACTACAATTTGAAAAAAATAACACCCTGTATTTTTATTGCATCAATCGATAGGGTCAATTATAAGGATCAAATCTCTTTAACAAACTTGGTAAATTAAATAAAAGGAAATCCATGAAATAGAAGATTTAGAAAGATTTTAGTCGGTTCGACTATCGGGTGTGGCATTTTCGGAAAACATTGAATACAGTTTAGTATGTTTTTAAAAAAGAAATAGAACTGCATTTAAGGAATGCTGAAAAATCGTTTGCCCCGCCCTATAATCGAACAATTCGAAAAAATAACACCCTATATTTTTATTACATCAATCGATAGGGTCGATCATAAGGATCAAATCTCTCTAACAAACTTGGTAAATTAAATAAAAGGAAATCCATGAAATAGAAGATTTAAGAAGATTTAGGAAGATTTTAGTCGGTTCGACTACCGGGTGTAGCATTTTCAGAAAACTTTGCATACAGTTTAGTATGTTTTTAAAAAAGAAACAGAACTGCATTTAAGGAATGCTGAAAACTCGTTTACCACGCCTTATAATCGAACCGACTACAATTCGAAAAAATAACACCCTGTATTTTTATTACATCAATCTATAGGGTCGATCATAAGGTTCAAATCTCTCTAACAAACTTGGTTAATTAAGTAAAAGGAAATCTATGAAATAGAAGGTTATAGGAAGATTTTAGTCGGTTCGACTACCGGGTGTGGCATTTTCAGAAAACTATGAATGCAGTTTTGATTCTTTTTAAAAATAAGGGAATGTTTCTTTTCAGTGGAATTCGCTATCTTCAGTATTTAGAGTACTTCCATCTAAGTAAAGTTGAAAAATACCACCCTGTATAGCTAAGTCCCGATATAGTTTAGAGAAGTTTGTCCATAGTAACTTTTGATCACTTTATACTGTATTTTCATATTATACCAATTTCATTGATGGCCGCTCAATTCCGACACGACGCCAACATTACCCAACCCCCTTTAATAAGCAATCCATTTTCTATTATAAAATTGCCAATTGGTCGTGTGACATTAGATATTTAAAAAATACTTGAGTTATGTTATTACTAACGATTCTGAACACAATTTATTTTTTGGAATTCTTGTATGTATGTTTGGTCGCGATGGATGCAAAAACTACTGAACGGAGTTTGATGCGGTTTTTATTAGAAAGATGTTGGTCACACTTATAATCTGCTTTATGTTTGACTACGACTACCTACTTCACAATTTTATAATACTTAGTATAGATTTATATTATTACTAGCTGTTGTCCGCGGCTCCGCCGGCGTGGATGTCATAGCCTATGTCCTTCCCCAAGATCTAATCTATCTCTGTACCAAATTTTATCAAAATCGGTTCAGTAATTTAGGCGTGCTTTCACGCTTTTTTATTACTTAGGTAGGGTAGGTGTGAAGGTATCCATTGGCAATTTTACAAAAGACGTAAATCAAGTATCTTTAGAAAGTTGTACTTGCCCTAAATGCTAAAATTTAGCATTCGCGGGAATAAAACTTTCACATGTAATATTTAATATTACATGTGAAAGTTTTATTCCCGCGAAGTAAACAAGTGTTTAAAAAAATTTAATCAAGTTTACGTAAGTGTGAAGAGAATTTGATAAACACCAAACTTGTCTGCCACCGAAAATTTGGTGTTCCAATAGATACAACGAAATCATGGTGTACAAACTGCTCCACTGTGGGTATTGGCATGACAAGAATGGATAAGATTAGGAATGAGTATATTAGAGGAAGTTTGAAAGTAGCACCAATTACGGAAAAGCTACGAGGAAATCGTTTGTACTGGTACGGACCCCAAATAAACTTGGGATAAGGGCAGGAGGATGATGATGATGACGCCAATGGGATGTGGAGGTCAGATGGCAATATTGAAGTTCAGCCAAATCCGCACTTAGACTGGAAAAAGCGGACCCCAGACTGCAAGGTATTCTTCAGCTTCGAATAGAAACAAACAACCTGCTAGTCGCTGCACCTGCTCAATATAGGACGAGGCACCTTTCGTGGTTGGTTTTATCTGTTGGCTTTTCCTGACCTCCAACACTAAGAAAGGACGCTATGGAGGTTATAAACGGGTATATCGGCTTTCAAATGAGGTTGGCTCGATAGGGCACGGTGATTGAACTATTCATTAGTCTCCCATTATCCTCAGAGTCACACCTCCACGAAGATAAAACCCTAGTAAACCGACTCACGACCTACTTGATGGTACAATTGTTTATGTCCTTTTAGCATTAAATACTGCTTTATTGGACACTAACATTTACAGGTTCAAGTTCAGATTTCTTTGACTAATAACTGACATAGGTACTTAATTCATTATTCATTTGAGGCATAAAATATAATATAATATTCATCCGCGCAAAGCAATAATATTTCTTCGATAGGATTTCACATGCGTCTCCATTGATTTAATTGTTACATTAATCTCATTGTGCGTCTCTCTTTACGGAACCCCCTCCCAATAATACATCAGTATCGCCAATGATGGCAGGTTCTTAGTAGGTAGTATATAATTATATAGTATTAATATATAATTTACTGGCTAGAGCCCGCGGCTACACTCGCTCTTTTCCCCTTGCCTTTTTCCAAGCTCTAGTATGCTAACTATGCAAATCGAGAAAAGAGAATCGACCTCGGGTGGAACTCGAACCCGCGTTCTTTCCCTTACAGGGGGAATTCTCTGACCACTGAGCCATTGAACCTTTTCCGAAGCTGATCCAGTTTTTAGGGTTCCGTAGCCAAATGGCAAAAAACGGAACCCTTATAGATTCGTCATGTCTGTTCGTCCGTCTGTCTGTCTGTCTGTCTGTCTGTCTGTCCGTCCGTATGTCACAGCCACTTTTCTCCGAAACTATAAGGCCTATGCTGTTGAAACTTAATAAGTAGATGTATTCTGAGAACCGCATTAAGAATTTTATACAAAAATAGAAAAAAAAAGCATTAAATTTTGGGGGTCCCCATACTTAGAACTGAAACTCAAATGGTTTTATTTTTCATCAAACCCATATGTGTGGGATATTTTTTATAGATAGGTCTTTAGAAATGCTATTGAGGTTTCTAGCATAATTTTTTTCTAAGCTGAATAGTTTGCGCGAGAGACACTTCCAAAGTGGAAAAATGTGTCCCCCCCCCCCCCCTCTAACTTGGGTTATTAAGACAATGACTGTTTCTTCTAACTTGACTAAAAAAAGAGATGTACATTGCCATGTAATCTTCCACAAAAAATTGGTTTGAAACCGCAATTTTCGCCTTTGCTGCTACGGAACCCTTCATGGGCGAGGCCGATTCGCACTTGGCCGATTTTATTTTATATCTAAATCAATAAGTATGGATAGATATTAAGTCAATCTGATAACAAGACATATAGATACATGGTCGTATAGCTATCTAGACCAAAAGCGAACTAGTCATATTGAGATTTAGTCATAAAGCGATCTAGTCATATTGATACCTAGTCTTATCGAGATATAGGCATAAAGCTACTAACCCATTTATAGGTATACATACTATGTGATAAACCAAGCAACATTGAGCTAAATACTTCAATATCCTTACATAACAAAGAATGTTGTGAGCAGGCTATTATAACAGTGCACAACGCGCAAGCTGCGCGAGGGCATAATAAAATTTGCCCACATAATTTAGTTCTGACCGTAGAGGTGTAATATATAGTACTGACAATGCGGTGAGCTAAGTGCATGTACCGTTAATGTGTTCAGAATATGATGCAAATTCATTTAGTGTAATAATGTACAGACCTATATGGTCCTACATACGAGCTGCTCAACGACCAAAAACGCTCATTGAGCTGAAAAGCTTTTTACAAAGCGTTGTTTTCCTTTAAGATGACTTTATCGTGAATGAAATTAGTTTTCGTGTTCTTTTTTTCCTCGACCAGGTACAGAAAGTAGAATTCCTAAAATATTGAATTCGCAAAGAGTTGAATTTGCATAATATTGAATTTGCATAAAGATGAATTCCTAAAATGTTGAATTTGCAAAAAGTTGAATTTGCAGAATGTTGAATCCTAAAAAGTTTATTTCAACAATACAACAATTCAACATTTTGCGAAACTAAAAATAATCATCATTTTGGGAAAGTAATCATCTTGGGATTTCAACATTTTTGGAATTCAACTTTCTGTTCCTGGGCCACTTAAGTAGCAGCAAGCACACGACCCACCTGATGGAAATTGCAAGTGTAAGCTGCAGCTGTTACTATGCCATCGTGAGTATTAGTTCATTATTATTCGCGTGTACTCTCTCTTACTGGTTAATTTGAAAGTTTTTATTGAACTATTTTTCTTTTGTGAAAATATCAGATTCATATTTTGCGGTGCCGTGTCGGTTCACGGTGGAGGTAATAGGGCCACCCCATCTCTTCCTGTGGGTGTCGTGAAAGGCGACTAAGCGATGGGGCTGTTCTCCATCCGACAGTAAACATACAGCCCGTGACAAAGTGCCCGCTAGACGGCAATAGGCTCGCCCCCTATTACGTGGGACCGAATATCATAGTTGACGAAATGTTGCTGTTAACACACCTCTGCCTACCCCTTCGGGGATTTACAGGCGTGAGTACATATTTATGTATATTTTATGTAATAACTAGCTTTTGCCCGCGGCTCCGCCCGCGTGGATGTCGGTTATCGGGACCAAACATAGCCTATGTCCTTTCCCAAGGTCTAATCTACCTCTATACCAAATTTCATCAAAATCGGTTCAGCGGTTTAGTCGTAAAAGTGAGACAGACAGACAGACAGAGTTACTTTCGCATTTATAATATTAGTAGGGATTATACATAAATATATCCCTTAGCAGTACCTTATTATGAGGGCTCGTTACGTAGCTTTGCTTACAGAATGTGTAGTCTTGCCCCTCTAGATAAGTAGCAATAATTTTGTAGAATGGAATAGGTTAGTCAGTGAATTCCCGACGACTGTCTTATATGTCAATATACGTGTAGTACCATTAATGGTACAGCTGGGAAAGAGGGGTTAATCCCATAATATATGTGAGTTGGGCAACCAGAGCTCACTGGAGAAGTTTTATGCTGTTACTGGAAAGACATAAGGCTTGCCCTGTTTATCTTCTTCGCTGACGGCACAATCCCTCTGTTCTTAAAGGGTCGGCAGCACGAGTGTGACTCTGCTGGTGTTGCACTCATCCTTAGGCCATGGTAACCACTTTGCATCAAGTGGGCCGTGTGCTGTCTGCGACCTAAGTAGTACCTATAAAAAAAGAAAGAAATTCATCATTCTATCATGCGTCTGTTGCTCGGCGTATCTTGGAATAGAATGACGAATGTATAGGATTTGACGATTTTGACATTCGTTGACGCCTGTCATACACGTCAAATCCCATACATTTGGTATTCTATTCTACCAAAGGCCGGCCGACGAATTGCCACTTCTCTAGAGGGCCAGACAACGTATTGCCATTTCTCTAGGGGAGCTGAGATGTTTTCTACTATGAATCAGATATTTAAGTAAGAGTTTACTCACGCTCAAACTGTTACATGATTAGTTAGATATACATAATAAGGTGTTTAACATTCAGAGTGGGTTTGGGTGGGTACCTTTCCTTAAGTACGTTTGTCATTACGAGCTATTAGGCTCGATAAATATGCAGAGCTGACTAAGGCATATAACACCATTTCGTCGACAGTGACTAATGGAATTTGTGAAAACCATAAATAACTAGAAAACAGAAGTCAAAAAGATATATATTTCTAAATTATAAGGGATCTAGATTGCAGACAATTATTTATTACTAGCCTTCCGCCCGCGTGAATCTCGGTGAACGCGACCTTTGCTCAGATCTTCGGTTCTACTCAACCGATTGCGATCCAATACAGACGTAAGATTTTAAGTCTGAGTAAGCCCTTTCTAACAAAAAAAACCGCATCAAAATCCATCCAGTAGTTTTTGCGTCCATCGCGGACAAACAGACAAACAGACAGGAAATTAAAAAAAAATATTTTTCGTGTTCAGTACCTATCGTTAACATAACATAGGTAACCCAAGTATTTTGTTTTAAATATCTCCAATGTACAGACGCGACCACTTTACAATTATATAATAGATAGTAATTCCAGCTCTTTTACAAGAAGAGCATATCAAATTAATAAACAAATCTTTGATAATTACAGGAAGTTTATTAATGAAGACGTAATCTAAGCATAGTTTGGTTAAGGAGTCTGCCTTAAGGTCCCGGGTTAGAATCCTGTCTATTATGTCCACGACGTGAACCCACTCACACAAGTAATTTAGCTTAGCTGGAGGGGTTAGAGGGAATTAATAATCTTGAAGTCTACATACCAGTTAAAGGCTGGGTTATTGGTCCAGTTGCATATATGCAATCGTGGCGAGCTAGGTTCAATTCTTGAATTGACAGAATGTTACAAAAGCTTAATTGGCTGCGACGAGTGTTGAAATCTACTTTTAAGACGAAAATAGCAATTTTTTGGACCAATATAATTGCTGTTGATCTCAATCAATCAATCAATTAGCCTACTGCAGTCCACTGCTGGACATAGGTCTCTCTCAATACGCGCCACGTTCGCCGATCCTCCGCCCTCCGCATCCAGTCCATCCCAGCCACCTTTCGCAGGTCATCAGTCCACCTAGCTGGGGGGTGTCCCATCTTCCGTTTACCTTCACGCGGTCTCCACTCTAGGACTGCTGTTGATATGTAGGTTTAATGTTGGTATATCTGCTTACTCTTTTAAGGACATGCAGGCGTGTAAACTTAAAAATAATAACACGTTGAATTTTCCAAACGAATTGGGTACCACTACTACCACAATTTACAGTAGTAAAACAGCAGACAACATAGTAGGACAACAGTTAAATAGAATAGAATAATTAATATATGGGATTGACATACGTCTACGACTGTCATTAACGTCAAAATACGGTTCAATCCCATATATTGAATATTCTTTTCTATTTTACTAACGATTGTGCCACTTTTCTAAGGGGTCTGAAGATTTAAGACTATTGAATACCTACTTGATAATTTGAAATTAGCACATTTAGCACAAAGAATATATCCAAACAAATACAAAAAAAAACAATTTATTTACTAAACTAATCCTTAATGATATGGCAAGAATAAATAAAATTAATAATAATACGACTTCGACTTAAAATTAAAATTATTAATAATAAATGCGACAATAATATTATCACGATATTAAAATCGCACAATATATTATTTATTATTATTACTATCATTTAATTTACCACAATAGTTAAACCTACTTACTACTTATTCACATTAAATTACCATTTATCATTTTCAGTGGTAATAAATATACCAAATGTTAAATTCCTTCAGAATCTCACTATCTAACATGTTTAATAACGATAAGCAATCTGCCAAAATTGAGTCAAAAAGATATCACGCCCTGTATGAAATCACGGTCCTATAATATTTTCGTGCGAGTTCGTTTTCAGTTTTCACGAGAAGCTTATGGTCCAAACTGGGTATCCTTCTGCTGTGCCTGTTCCTCCGGCTGGCCATCATCCACAACCATGTCAATCTCGACTTCATACGTCCCAGGCTTAGTGCGCGAAGGCCTCACTACAATCCCCGGCATCCTTCCTTGTGGCACACCATCTACTTCATTCTCAGCAATGTTTCCAATAGGCACTCCTGCAGCCCCTTCAGGTACAGACACACCGTTGTCTTGAGGCAGTTTCACTGACATCATCCCTTGAAATCGTTGAACAAACATTTCCAATATCGGTCCAAATCTAGACACGCCATCAGTTGAAAGTAAGAAGCGGTCAGACGGTCCTTGATTAGGTCGTAGCACGAACATATTGAAATTCAGAGTTTTCTTTACGGGCCGAGCCGCTGCCTGTGCGATACAGGCTATAGCGACAAGAGCAAGCAGAGCACGGGGTGACATCGTATGTTTAGTCTATTGGCGTTAGCGTGCGCCCACGGCGACGTAAAACTCCACACTGCGCCAGTTGCGTTTTTGCTGCGCATCTAAGCCAAGATAACGGGTCTACGGCAAAAAGATCATAATTGCCCCCGCATCGTACCGAACGTCTGATATAATTGCAACGATCTCTCGATACCTTTCCTTTGGAAAGCGATGCCATCTTAATTCTAGTGAGTCATCAATATAAGCGTCCAAATTTTGATGAGCCTCGTTGATTTGTACTCTTAGTGCTTTTGTTTTGCTTTTAACGTCTAGTGAATAGAATGATAGTTTAAGTTGAATGGGTAATAAAGATAATGTAAAGCTGTTAGTTGTTAGCGAAAAAACCCAAAGGTAATTGCTTATTCGTGAAATCACTCTTATGTTGGAGGACTGATGGCTGAGTATTGCTTGTAGACGGAGTGCTTGAACAGTAACTTTTAAAGGCATATTGCTATCGATCAAGATTTCTCGTGCAGGTGATTGATTGTAATATAATGATGCAGTATCAAGGTCATAACAATGCAGGTCGATAAAAATAAACAAAATGCGGTCTGCGCGGTTTTTACAATTGTTCTTAAATTTTAATGATATACATTTTGACGCCCAATTAGAGTGAGCGAATTGAGCCTTTATTTTCTTTTGTGGGGCGACGTGTTGTAGTTTGATTATTAGGTTTTACAGTTATTGTTCAAAGTGAAAATGTAACAGAAGTGAAACTTAGATCATTTTAAAGAGATTAGGGATTTGGTTCTTTTTATACCTCTCCTCGAATCGACAGTTTCATATTTCACGACCCACCTTTGCTTCATCATCATTACTGCCTTAGTCTCAGTTGCATCCAAAGCTTGATCCGGCTTGATATTTGTCGGAGCGCCTGTCATCTGACCTGCCAACCCCGCAAGTAAAGCCTACGTCGGAACCCCATCAGTAAGTATACCAGCTAACAGGAGACCTTCTCCTTGCTTGGCTTAGTGGCTCCCTCATTCACATTCGACTGACCCTTACGATATGACACGAGTGACACGACTCTCCTCTACTGTCATATATTAAATTTATGTTCACACGCGTGCCCAATAGCCATAATTACACGTCCGATTCCTTAGCAGATCATAAACTGGTAATCGTTCTAGGTACTCGAACAACTTGCCCTTAGATCACAACATAAGATTGCCAAGCGATATTCAACCTTATATCATAAGGGCAAAGATTCCACAGGAGTGTTTTTGGGTTGATGGGTCTTGGTACTTGTTATACTTTATAGGATTGGATGGTGGCTACAGGATGAAGCTCCGTTAGAAACTATAAAGTGGAACTTAAGTACTAACGGTAGCGGTTTCAAAGATAGTCCGAAGGAATTATGGTTGTGTCTAATAACAGTCGCTTTATGTCAGTAATTATTGATTTATAGCGGTTTGTACGATTGTGTAGGCCTTTACATACATACATACAATCGCGCCTTTATCCCCAAACGGTTAGGCAGAGGTGAATTATTTTTTTTTATTTTTTTTTATTTTATTTATTTAGAAACAAACAGTCATTCATAGTTACATTTAAAACAGATAACACTTTTACTATACAGACCTACAGTTTCCTACATTTTTAAAAACTACGTAGTTAAACAAGCTCAAGCATACATAAATAATATTTACATCCACCTATTCACCATAAAATCAAATCAACACACAATAATAATACCCACTTATTTACCATTAAATTAAATTAACACAAATGATCCACATTTCTCCAATCATTGTATTCAAACGTCCCATGTAATAGGGGATGAGCTTATTGCCGTATTCCGGGCACCATTGTTGACTCTAGGCATGCATCTGGGGCTGAGTCTGTTTCTGTATCTATCTATACATTTATGTTAAAATGCATCGCTCCCTTTAGCCCTTGGTCACGAAATCACGCAAGAACGGCTGGACCGATTTCGCTAATTCTTTTTTGTTGTCTCTACGAGTATATTTGTGGATGGAAAATTTACGGTAATAGTTCTGTTGATATTCGGCTTATGCCAAGCGAGTAGTTCATTTTTTCATACAAACTTTGCATGTAAAACTGAATCGCATTATCCTGTAAGTATATTCAGAAATTATATTTCTTTACCAATCATCCTTTGTTAAAAAGTGAAGTACCTACCATGCATTGATACATTGATTAAAGATGAAATCCCGAAATAGGT
This sequence comes from Eilema depressum, assembly GCA_914767945.1. NCBI lineage: Eukaryota > Metazoa > Arthropoda > Insecta > Lepidoptera > Erebidae > Eilema > Eilema depressum. Next base: position 21,631,667 of record OU612018.1, on the reverse strand, counting down.
ATGTACTATTTGGCAGGAAAATAGATGTGTAGCAGTTTTACACTCAACGTTACGACAATCAAAATTTTTATTAAGTACTAGCTGCCCCGGCGAACTTCGTACCGCCATATTTTCGGCCCGCGTGGTATTCAAATCCCGTTCCCGCTGCACCCTTATCACTTAGGGGGATGAAAAATAGATGTTGGCCGATTCTCATAGATACCGGATAAGCACAAAAAATTTCATCAAAATCGGTCAAGCCGTTTCGGAGAAGTTCGATTACGCACCCCGTGACAGAAGAATTTTATATATTACTTTTTGCCAAAAAATTAAAGTTTATAATTCACAAAAAAAAATAGGCGTTGATCGTAGAGGGGTGAAAATTGAGAGTCATATGAGATTTTTCATTATAAGTCATGACAAAATAAAAAAAAATTCTTGCAAAAAACATAAAACTTTTTAATTACCAAATAAAAAATAAGGGTTGATCGTAGAGGGGTGAAAATTTAGGGTTGCATGTATTTTTGTATGATGTATCATAAAAAAATAAAAACAAAAAATTTTGTATGAAAAATAAAAAAAAAAATTAAGGGGTGGACCACCCTTAACATTTAGGGGGATGAAAAATAGATGTTGGCCGATTCTCATAGATACCGGATAAGCACAAAAAATTTCATCAAAATCGGTCAAGCCGTTTCGGAGGAGTTCGATTACGCACATTTTGTGACACGAGAATTTTATATATTAGATAATGACTAAGGGCAAGCTAAGGGCATCAAGAGGTTCTATAAATGAAGTACGACATTAATTGCATTTTTAACAAAAAATTAGACTCTTCATAGGCGTAAATTTTACATAATAGTAAATCTCTATGAAGAGAATGATCCGCGAGGCTATAGAGATTTAAAAAAACAACCCAAATTTTAATAAAGAAGACGGTTGGAGCGTACTATAAGGCTGGGACCCCGTCATCCACTTAATCAAACCCAGTAAACAGCAAAATGCAGCAAGACTTAACGACACAGTGAGCTAATTCTGTGTAAATAGTAACACCAATAATTCATCATTTTTCGGGTACTTTTAGATATCTTATACTTCAAACCATGTGACAACTACTATCATTAGTCACCCCGCGACCATGACTGCTGAAAACTATTTGAAACGTCGGGCTAAAAGTAAATAATAAAAAGCATTTTGTTACAAGATAGTTTTATTTCGATGAGTGAGATTCTTGTGAACTTCAGATAGTATCCTCTATGGAATCTATCCAATCAAAGAATGGACAGGTTAATCTATACTAATGACCAGACTAATGAGAGATATTAACGGTAGCCACAATAAGGCAACATAACTTGGTAAGACAGGAAGAGGTGGTCGGACAAACTGGATTCACTGCAGCTACATAACATTACTTGCTAGACTAATCATTCCTTTGTAGGGTCAGCAACCGGGCCACACCAGCTGGTAAGGAAAGGTCTGGTGTTATTACAAGCTTTAATGGTCATCAGCCACGTATAAATTGGTAGTAAAATATTTAGGTTTAAATGGCGATAATAATTGGCTTTGAAGTGTTATTATTAAGGAGATTATGTAAATTATACGAGCATTTGTATTTATACTCACGTCTTTTTCCGCCGGGGTAGGCAGAGAAAAGTCCGTCAATAGTCGATGGCGGACTATTTTCTCTGTCTATCTTCAAACCCTTTAATTATTAAATTAAATAAATCAATAAAATAAATAATTAAATAAGAATTCTTTAATAATTGCGTTGTGTTTAATTAAAGATTTTTGTTTAAAATATATTTGTTTTAATATTTTACTGTCTCTATCTATTTCTTCGTGATGGACGCAAACGGGTTTTAATTTATTTTTAGGAAGGCAAGACCAGACTTAAAATCTACAAGACCAGTACTAGCAGAGCCAAGCAGGGCGCTGGCCCCACCCTGCTTGGCTCTGCTAGTACTATTACTTATTCTGTGGCTCTGCCCGAAGTTAAGAATAATTTTAAAACACACTACAACACCCCTACTATCCGATCAACTTTTGCCACATCTGTCGAAGAAGGCTGGGTACGCCCATGCGAATAGCCTTAGCCAGCATTAGCCAAGCATTTAGCCAGCCAGTTTAATAAATGTTGTACTGAATTATCATTCAGGCCGTTAAGAGACTAGGCGGTTAATTGAACGGCTGATGAAGCTAGTTGGCTGCGAAATGTATACGACGTTAGTTAGAAAATGCTCCCAACAACAGTAGGTAACTGTACAAGTGTACAACAAATATGGAGCGACACCGAAGGACCGGGCCCGCTTTCTAAGCAATAAATTAACTACCTGTCGATGCTATCTATCAGATAACTAGCAACGGCAGCAAAATCACCTAGATTTAATTGCCTAGATGTTTAACTATTTCATGATTTCCCGGTTTATACTTGGAATGTTGCCTGGAGAGCTACTAACCCAATTTCTATGTGGTGTTTGTTTATGAAGAGTGGTATAACTTCGGTCAACAAACTTTATTCTCAAATCATTTGGCACCAATTATAGTGTAGTGCGTAGAGGTCCAACTGGGTAATGGGCATTAAAGGTCCTAAGGGGTTTAAAAATGAAGTCGAATGAGCGTTTTTAAGACCAAACTAGGAGCTCGTGAGGTTGAAGATGAGCCACATACTTGCCTACGCTAGGTAAATCAATGGCTGATGAATAATTTCATTCATTATAGTTTGTTTGACAGCCTGAGTTTATGGCATAGCGGTATTGAACGCGGCTGCTACGCAGGAGGCGCAGGTTCGATCCCCGCTCAGTGCAAATATTTGTATGCATGAATATGGGTATTTGCATTAGGTCTGATCGTGTCTCGAAGAGCACGTTAAGCCGTCGGTCCCGGTTGCCATACAAATATCTATAGCAGTCGTTACGGGTAGTTGGAGCCCTAAAAAGTTCAACAACAACGGTTTAGCTGCAGTGCTTCGATATCGCCTAGTGTCACTATTGGGTTGAGCAGGTCAGATGGCAGTCGCTTCATGGAAAATATCGAGGTCCAGCCAAATCCGCAGTTAATACTGGTAAAGCAGTCCCGAGGTGAAAGCTTCGGATGCGACTGGGAATTAACGCTGGGATGAAGAAGAAGACTTGCTAAGGTACTTGGTAGTTGTAGGTAAATAATTAGACAACACTAAATACATCCAACATTTTATTTTCATAATAAATATTATAATTTTTTTAATTTCTAATTATTGAATTTCGGCAATTTTTTTGAATAAATCTTTTAAACGAAATATTCCTTCAACGTCAATAGTGTAATGGCCAGGATTCGTACCCGAGACCCCTCAATCGTGGCAAACTATTAACCACTAAACTATCAATTTAGCCACTTCATAATTTATTAGTAAAACTGATCTTATTTAAATAACATCTTACTTAATTATTACAACATGACACGAATGTCCAACAATATTGCACTGATTTTTTTCTTATTATGTAATATAATTCAGTTTGAATACTGGCAATCGGCTTTACTTTGGTGATAGAATTGCGAAATTTATCATAGGGCCCTTGGGGCCCTTAACATAGATTAAGGGGCCCTATGATAAATACTACGCTATATAGACCTTAACTTAGACTTAAACTTAGGGCTGTTTATATGGTGACGGATTTCCCCAAACAATGAGGGGCCCCTATTATATTATGCTATGGTTGTTGTTTTTCGTTGCCGTTGTATTGGGCCCCATCTGTCATACTCGTACTGTTCGCTGCGGAAAGTTTGTAAACAGCTACGCTTTATTTCGTTGAAGCGCAGATGAACCTCTGAAGCTTGTTTTTTGTTCGAGGGACTCTTTAGGGTCTTCACTCGCTTGCTTTAGTGGCGCTGAAGCAGCTGCAAAATACATTAGTATTACTTTCATGTAAAATATGTACATTTTACAAATTATACTTTTTCAGGGTTTTGCCCCTCCAGGGCCCTCTCTCTCAACACCGTTGGGGCCCTAGCCAACGTCATGTACTAGACGGTGCATCTACTAAATTACGGAAGAGGTTCTGGCTCAGGCTTTCTTCTCGATGTTGGAAAGTAAAACGGCAGTCGCTCCCTTATAAGCCGATAAACGGAACCCCCGCTCCAAGGAACAATCTTTAGACGCACCTTTATTCCAGGAGGCAGAGGTGAATTAACACCCACATGTTTCACCAATCATTGACAGCCTCCGTGGCGTAGCGGTAGTGAACGCGGCCGCTACGCAGAAGGCGCGGGTTCGATCCCCGCTCAGTGCAAATATTTGTGTGCATTAAATATGGGTATTTGCATTGGTCTGGTCGTGCCTCGGAGAGCACGTTAAGCCGTCGGTCCTGGTTGCCATAAGAACATCTATGGCAGTCGTTACGGGTAGTTGGTGCCCTAAAAAGTCCAAAAACAACGGTCTAGCTGCAAAGCTTCGATATCGCCTAATGTTAACATTGGGTCGTGGAGGTCAGATGGCAATCGCTTCACGGAAAATATCGAGGTCTAGCCAAATCTGTAGCTATGACTGGTAAAAGCGGACCCCAGACTCCGAGCTGAAAGCTTCGGATGCGACTGGGAATTAACGCTAGGAGGAAGAAGATTTCACCAATCATTGTAGGTATTCGGTCCCACGTAAAAGGGGGTGAACCGAATTCCGGGCGCTATTGTTGACTCGAGCCACATGCATCTGCGGCTGAGTCTGGGTTGTATGTGTATTTCTCCTGATTCATCCGTCATTATCAGACATCGCCTTCAGACGTCATCATCATCCTGATTATATCAGGAGGTCCTGATTATTTCATACCTTGTTTTTACCTGTCTGTATACTTGGGTTTTCTTTTACCTGCTTGTCCTTGTTTCGGTGCTGGGTTCTGGATAGCCACAACTTGTCCTTGATAGGGTAGTGAGTTCATTGGCCTCTGGAGTCCGATTAAATTCGTGAACCGAATAGGATCCCTGGGTGCGTTGGTTTGGAGAGCAGGAGCGCCACTGTAGAAGGAAAGATTTCAAAGATAAAGACTAAATTTTATAAAAATTGAAAAAATCAAGTGTCAGTTAATGCTAATGACTGATTACTTACTGATTACCGACTGGACTTTTTCGTTATTTTTTTTTAAGGGTGTTTAAAATGGCAAGCCAACATTAGGGACACAAAGAAGAGACACTTGTCCGAATTGTATGCTTAATATTTATAATGTCACTAGTAAGCTTAAGCTTATGGATAGAATAAGAATTCTGGGTACGAAAGAGGGATACAGCTATTTGAGTGTACAGCTCCATCTCTCTCTCTCTCGTCCGGAACACGAACAATTATTTTAGCCTGTCATGGTAGGCCAACTGTTAAGTAAGTTCTAGTATAGTCTTTTCATTATTTTAGATGACTTTTTACGTCAATCGTGTCTATATATGCCAGAAAAAGCGTTTTTTTATTTTTGTAAATCAACACCATCACCCTCATGGAGACGTATTTTCCTGATTGCATCCGAGTCTAAGGTGAACTCGGAGCTCAGGGTCTGCCTCCCGGCTTTTCTTCCTCCACTTCGCAGGATCTTGGTCGTCCATGATAGTGAGATCATTGGCACGCCTACTTAACCTGGGTCCGTTCACTGGACCTAGTCATCGCCTATGCCAGAAAGGATGGGTGTGGTATCTGTTGAGTTGAACGCCAAGTATTCTGTCTTTGCCATATCTAGCTTCAGCAGCCGTTCTCAATCGTTATTTTTGAAAAATTAGTTATAGTAGTTAGTTGACGATCGAATGGCTAATCATTTTTGGCACTAATATGGCAAAAAATATTGAAACTTTTTTGCAGAAAGTAGAAAGTGATCATTAATTCTAACTTCTAACTTCGTTTCTAACTCTAGAGCTGAAAGTTGAAATTGTTCACAGGAAATAAAAACATGTTCATTTATTTTTATGTTTTAATAAATGAATTCTCGTCGTAAAATTGTGAGAGTGATGCTATAGATTCTATTTATGGCGACACGCGATCAGATACTGCGTTAATTGATGTTGCTAAGTGTGCTTAAATCTATATAATTTCACTAATAATCGTAACATTTCAATAAAAAGTTGATATTGAATAATCAGTTACTATTATTTCCTGTTTACGTAATTGTTATGTGTTTATTTCGTAACGATAAACATGTTTATTTTAAAATTAGACTGAAAAAGAGACAGTCAATTAATCAAATAGCCTCTCCCAATGTTGGGAGGCTTTGGCCTACTGTTTCCACGCTGCCTGGCCAGACGGATTGGTACAGGGTTTTATTCCGAGTTTAGCTTCTCTCGCAGTGAATATCGTCTCTGTATTTTTACCCGACTGCGCCAGCGAGAGGATAATGTGTTTCGCGCGTATGTATGTATGTATGTAGTTTTCTTTGTTCCCCTCTACAGGCCTAACGCCTGGACGGATTTTGATGAATAGGGTCTCAAATGAAAGGTATTCCGAGTGTCATAGGGTGCATAAAATTTCAACAAAAACTATACGGTAGATTTTTGATGCTAAAATATGTGTTGGCAAAATTTTTTTTTCATTCAAATTTATCGAGTAGGGTATCAAAATGAAGAGAATTAAAAGGAGATTACAAAAATATATAGATGTAATATCCTAACTAAAAAGGTTAAAATAAAATTAATTATTAAAAAATAAAAAAAACCCGACTGCTGTCTAAAAGATTGAAACAAGCTTGATAGCAGGCGGTACCCATTAAATTTCTTTCGGTTTATGATTGGCAAATGGGTACCGCCTGCTATCAAGCTTGTTTCAATCTTTTAGACAGCAGTCGGGTTTTTCAGTTCGGCACCCTTCGGATGAGATGGTGTGGTCATACTTGTATTCTTTCTTTGTCACCATGCGGTGACGGATTTTTCTAAGAAAATCAATTAAGTACTAGACTGTGTGATTTTGGATGATTTGGAACGAAAATTGCATTCATATTATCTGTATAATCATTACCTTCATTTATGAAACTTTACCTTTAGCTTACTATCAGGCTAAGGACGTATGTGATATATAAAAAAATGGTTAAAGAATAGTTATTTTGTTACAGAATTTACTTTCTTTCGTGACGTCATATTGACGCGTGTGTGTATAAAAAATTACGTAGGTAATTTAATATACTCACGCTTGGGCTAAACCAGGATCTTGGTAGCCTAAGTTGAAAGGCCTCTGTAGTGCGAACGGTGAGCCGAGGAACTGCGGTTGTACCACTGCTCTTGGGCCATATCCTGCGGGAGAGACTCCAGCTTGGCCTGATGGGTCAAGGAACACTGCATTCTGGAAACCTAGAAAGAGTATCAGGTACTTAATATATTAGCAGGATTGCACCAGGAAATGATAGTTTGTTTTACATTTTAGTAGTCCGGATGTCTGACGGCAGTCACTCTTATAAAAAGATCCTATAAAAAGTAAAATATAACTATTACCTTATGACCTACCCTAAGTATTGACCCTTTTGTCATTCGTCTCGTCGGGGGACCGCTAAGTACTTTGGTATGCCCTACTCTCCCCGACGGTCAGACGGCGGTCCCCCGACGAGACAAATGACAAAAGGGTCAATACTTAGGGTAGGTCATAAGGTAATAGTTATTATTTTACTTTTTATAGGATCTTTTTGGGTCGGGGGTTTTTAAAATTTTTAATTTAAGTTTTTTTTTATTTTATGCTTTTTATAGGTAACCGCTTAACCGATTTCCATAAAACCTGCTGTATCGTGACGTATAAATTATGACCTTTCATTTGATACCCAACACGGGTATATTTGAAAATATTAGATTTTGCATTGCCGAATCGATTTTTATGAAACATAGCTAAGAACACTCTCGACTAAACCATCTTTCAAACAAAAGAAACAGAATCGAAATCGGTTCAGCCGTTTGGGAGCTACGATGCCACAGACAGACTGACACACACACACACACACACACACACACATACACACATCAAACTTATAACACCCCTCTTTTTTGTCGGGGGTTAAAAATTAGTATAAGCCAAACCATAGAAAGAGAAGGAGTAAGCGGACCTCTGGTCCGAGGTCCTCAAATACAACTGAATATAATGCTATGATGATGAAGATGAACTGGGCGAGAATATAAGCCACAGCGAAGCTAAAGCTAAAGTCGCTGGGTTTAGCTGATCTACATACAATTTGCTTCTTTTTCTTCTTTCTTATCTATTTTTTTGCGTCAGTAGAAAACGCTGCAGTCAGGTCACTATAATTTGTTTTTAATCTATTCCCGGGGAACACCTTCTGGATTCCTTTTAAAGTAGTAACCAGCCGGGGTAAGAAACATTTCAACCCGCCACGTCGTTTGAACAGGTGTGACCTTCTGAATACATAATAATTATGATATCGTCATTAAAATTGATGCTCTCACTCACCATTTCCTGGGTATGCTGCATTGCCCGGGTATGCTGCATTGGCCGGGTATGCTGCGTTCCCTTGAGGCGCTGCAGCCACTATGTATACAGGTTGGTAGCCTCCTATTGAGCCAGGCCTGGAAATGAGGGTAGTGCATATTTTTCATTTGATTTGTGGAGCAAGTTTTTTTAGTACTACTTAGGTGGCAGTAAATCACACCACCTGATGGGAAGGGGTTACCGTGGGCTTCAGACGTGTGTAACACCAGGGGTCACAATTGTGTTGCAGACCTTGTAAGAATTTTTTGATGTTCTTATTGAAGAACCTCATGTTGTAGTCGCTCGGAAAAACTACAGCAGGAAGGTCATTGTAAAGGTGAATGGATCTTTGTTTCTTTGAATGGACATATTATGACTGAAATTTGGTACAGGGGTAGATTCTTCTTTCATCATCATCATTCATCATTTCAGCCATAGGAAGTCCACTGCTGGACATAGGCCTCCCCTATAGATCTCCAATAGGACCGGTTGGAAGCGGCTCGCATCCAGCGCGTTCCCGCGGCCTTAATGAGGTCGTCTGTCCACCTTGTGGGTGGACGTCCTACGCTGCGCTTGCCGATACGTGGCCTCCACTCGAGGACTTTTCGACCCCATCGGTCATCAGTCCTCCGTGCTATGTGCCCTGCCCACTGCCATTTCAACTTGCTAATCCGCTGGACTATGTCGGTAACCTAAGATTCTTCTTTATCCTAGCGTTAATCTCAGACGCTTTCACCTTGGAGTCTGGGGTCTGCTTTACTAGTCTAACTGTGGATTTGGCTGGATTTCACACTGGTACCGGGATAGTATATTCTGGAATAACACATTTGCTACCCTTTCTCAAATTATTGACCAGAGTTCGAACCCATGGCTTGTTAATTGCAAGTCTTACTACTCAATAGACTTGCAGGTATTGAATCAGCTGAATTACACGAGACTTTGCTACTAAACTTTTAGTTCGGCTTAGAAAAGTATGTTTACTTTCACTATCACTTTCATGTAAAATTTTATTAAAAGATCTATAAAAATGAATGGGATATAAAATAAAGTTTACAGCATTGCAATCGACGAGATCGATAGCTCCAACATATTTTTACTTTGTTTTTTTTTTCCTTACAATATTCATTATCATTTATAAAAAAAGCTCACATCTCCCCACGTTGCTGTCTTTATATATTAGTAAGCATAGCTTAACAAGATTGTATTATTGGTTCTAGAATGCGGATAAACCTACTTAGATACGATTAGATTTTTTCTTTCGTAAAAACATACATATTATACATAGACACACCCAGACCAATGCAAATATTCATATTCATGCATAAAAATATTTGCACTGAGCGAGGATCGAACCCGCGCCTCCTGCATAGCGGGCGCGTAAACTACCGTTACGCCACAGAGGCAGTCTAAATATAGCCTATTTAATTTTCCCAAGCCCTAGTCTATCTTTGTACCAAATTACATCAAAATCGCTTCAGTACTTTAGACGTAACGTAACAGACGGGCAGGCATTTACTTTAGCACTTATAAATCTAAGCAATTGACTTTATGTGCTTCCTTCCTGCATCTCTAAGGAGGCCTTGTAAATGAGGCCTAAGGCATCATCTACAAGTCTGCCATTACATGCATAAACATTTGTATAAAAATAGCTAAGTCTTTGTACCAATTGTTTATGCATGATGTTTAAATAAATAAATTAGAACTACTTACGTGTAACCAGGTACTGGCATGTGTACTATGAATACTCTTTGTCCAGGCAATAATCCGGGTATGTTCGGAGCCACTGGGTTCTGTAAAACACAACAATTATTTTTGGTCATTTGCCTATATTATCTTTGTTTAGTCACATTTGCAAAATCAGGGTATTCCTCTCTCCGCGGCGGCAGCGCGCATTGCGTACCTCCCCACACCCGGGGGCGAGTTGGGGACTCTGTGGTCCCCACACCGGAAGAGGGTCAGATCGAGAGATATGGCCGTGGGTCGGCCGGGGTGCGAGGGATATGGCTACGACAATCTCACCTTCGGCAACCGACGGCCCACAGACGGCGTGCGTTTTAGTCGGTTCGAGTCCGACATAACCTCCTCCTCCGGTTCCGGCGGGGGAGGTGTCCGTGGGGATTTTTCACACGATAAAAAAAAGGGTATTCCTCTATCTCTAATGAGAATGATGTACTTAATGCAATACCAACTGAGCAAAGCAGGGGCCGGATTCTGTAGCGTCACGTTTTCAATTCCATTACAAAGAAAAACGGCCGTGTTGGTTCCCGGTGGAGTAGAATAGGAACACCCCATCTCTTCCTGTGGGTGTCGTAGAAGGCGACTAACGGATAGGGCTGTTCTGGGATCCCATTTTTTCTCATAATGGTTTTTGTCCTAATTTAAATTGTCATAACAAGTTAGGCATAATTTTCTTTGTCATAATAATAGTGTGCCATAATTGGTTTTTAGCATACTATGTTATTAAGCATAAATATTGTATATCCTAATGTTTTAAGAATTTAATTGTTTATTTGTCTAATTTGTTAGGTTTATGTTATTTAGGTTAGGTCTACCTTTGTTAATGATAGGATTGATAGATATTAATGGTCGAAACTCATAATCATTCCAATAAATAATAATTTCTTAACAGACAGTGATAGATTTATTGAGAAATCCCCTGATTCCGACTTGGATAGATTAGGTTAGAAGGTTAATGCGGGAGCGGAGCGGATCGAAGCTCCCGCATTAGGCCTTCGTGGTTATTTTTTTTTATAACCATGTAGAACTATATTTAGTCAAATGAACATTCTGAATTAAAAAAATATAATTTCAAACTGTTCTTGGTAGTAACAGTATTAATAAAAAAATATAGTGTAATATTGTTATTAAAAACTTTGTAGGTAGTTAATTTTTCGGAATATAATTTGTATGCTTAAGGCGAGGTTGTAGTGAGACGAGTAGGTATTTTACGTCACTTCAAACCCTGCAGCACATGCGCAATCGACGCAACATGTCACGCCAATGTATAGAAAAATCAGTAGATACATTCTTAAAATAAGATTCAAAAACGTATTATAAAAATTACAAACTATGTATTATTTTTTTTTCATTTTTCGTTTTCACTCAAAATTACATATCTCATTAAGTCATTATCAAAGTAACGATAAATGCCGATTGAACTACCTAACAAATGACAAGATCTAACCGTGTTGAATTGGATCGGTTCAATTTTGGCATGTGGTGTCTTTCACTCTCGCTCCCATTGAACGCGCAATGAAAGGTCTGAACACTGATTGAACATTAATTCGGGTTCGGTTATTTTGTCTCGTATGCTGCAGGCTGCAGCCCACGAATATAAAAGTATCATGTTCATAACATTGCTTTTGAATCTTGTAAAACTACTGTGTTTAATAAAGAATAATTCGGAACGGACTAAGATTCGGACTAGGCGCCATACTAGTAACTTATATTCAGCTCAAAAATACCTATCCAGCGATGTGACACACATAGCTATTGAAGGTAGGATCAGGTTTCAGGCATTATCCAAACATACAAATAAATATTGTTATTCCCATGCATGTGGGAGATTTAAATTAATGAGGAGACTTCTTTACTAAATTTAAACAAATATATGGGATATACTTTAGACAATAACAATATGTATAATTTAAATAACGGGCCTGTCCAGATCGAATGGCAAGAGGCCGGACGGCTTAACTCTCGTGCCGTGGAGGGGGGTAAATGCTTGGTTTGGGACGCGACCTGCGTCAGTACTGTGGCTGCGAGTCACCTGGGCCGCACGGCTCTTTCCCCTGCGGCTGCGGCCGAAGATGCAGCTGGCAAAAAGCACCAGAAGTATGCAGCCTTAGAACCGCAATATATTGTGGTACCAGTCGCGGTCGAGACCATGGGCAGTTGGGGCATAGAAGCCAAAAAAATTGTTGTAGATAAAGGCCGAAGAATTAGGGAGAAAACTGGTGACTCTCGCTCTGGCTCGTACCTGGTGCAAAGGCTGACTATTGCGATCCAGCGTGGAAACGCGGCCAGTGTTCTGGGCTCCTTTACACCAGATACGACCCGGGCGGGTTATTAGGCTAACAATGGTTCTGTTAGCTGGTTGACAATTTTAAATTTGTGTAGTTAATATATCAATTAGCCTATTGCAGTCCACTGCTGTACATAGGCCTCTCCCAACATGCGCCACGTCTGCCGATCCTCCACCTTCCGCATCTAGTCCGTCCCAGCCACCCTTCGCAGATCGTCAGTCCACCTGGCCTTTCGCTTTCCTTCTCCACTCCACTCTAGGACCCGTCTGCTCCAGCGGCCATCAGTCCTTCGACAGATGTGGCCAGCCTACTGCCATTTCAGCCTGCTGATTCTGCGAGCTATGTCGGTAACCTTAGTTCTATGTCGGATGATCTCGTTGCGAATTTCATCCTTCAAAGAAACTCCAAGCATAGCTCGCTCCATAGCCCGCTGCGCAACCTTCAGGTCGTGGACTAACCCCACCTTCAGTGGCTACATTTCGGCACTGTAAGTCATATAATAACAGGTAGGATGCACTGGTCGAAAACCTTGTTTTGAGGCATTGCGGTAGGGGTGCGGAGAAAACCCGACGTAGTTAATATAATATAATTTCAAATTTTATAAAACGCTAATTAAGTGTGCATAAATAGTTTGAAATCTGGAAAAGACAGTCCTGAAATACTGGCTGTAAATATCTATTATAGGTCCAAAAATAATTTAAATAATACTATTTATTTTCGGTATCTGAATATCCAAGACGCGCAGTGGCGTGCACTTTTAATCAGTTCGAGTATATAAGCGGTAGGTTTATGTCCATTCATGGGTATCCGCGAGGATTCCCGCACGATAAAGAAAGAACAGATTTATACTTTGGATGAAATATAGGCTACATTTTATCCCTGTATAGGGAACCTATCTAGTTATAGTTTTTATGTTTCGGGACTTATCGCGATTAATTATTTAGTTCAAGTTAGTTAGTTCTCTCTAGCTAGTTTTTATAATGATTATCGCATAGGGATTAAAAAGACCGATGGCAAGCTACTTTCGACCTTAATGGCATTGCTTAATAAATACGTTTTTTAACATCTATAAATGACGCTGATCAACAATATGAAAAAAAAACTGGATTCTAGTTGCCGTCAATAAGGTCGAAAAGGGCTTGCACATATTTTTGGAGGCTCTGGGTTATGGTCAATGTAAAAAATAGGCGCAAGCCATTTTCGACCTTATCGACGGCAATTAGTACCCAACTTTTTTTTCATATTTTGTGATCAGCGGCATCTATAGTTGTTAAAAAACATATTTTTTAAGAAATGTCGTTAAGGTCGGAAGTAGCTTGCATTCGGTTTTATTAATCTCTTTGCGATAATAATTATAAAAACTAGTAAAAGGACCCTTTTAATTGGTAGACGAGCACATGGTCCATACGATGGGAAGTGGTTACCGAGGCCTATAAATGTATGTAACGCCCTCTTAGTTTGAAATAGTACATTAATTTAGGTATCCCGAAATAGATTCTTGGGGTAGCGGGAACAGGATCTCTATTATTTCATTAAAGTAGAGCCATGGCCAATGTCTAGTTATAATATTTATTAGTTATAATATATAATATTTACATAAAAATAGAAATAATAGTAAAATCCGTTACAATTCGTTTGTCTAAGTAATTTAAGTTCAAATTGTAATTTATTTTTTATTCTTATTCACATTATGTGGTATAGCTTCATTTTCTTTTTTACATCTAGGTTTTTATTTTATCAGAAAAAGAATTAATCGTGATAGATTATGTATTTCAGATGTAATTTATTATTCATTATCGTATAGGGGAAATTGTAAAACGCCACACTGAATTTTCCTCTGAAATATTAATATTATCAAACCATTTATGTCAAACTGGGACATCATTCGTGAAACTCGCGACTAGTGTGAAACTTGTGAAAGGGATAAATATATTATTAAGTTTAAGTTTACGGGATAAATAAATTATTAGTTTAGAATTTTTACGTCCTTTCATGCTTCGTTGTCTACTCGTTGAGTCGTTTCTAAGGTTTCCAGTTTTTTTGTATCAACTATTTATGTTTTTTGATAACATTTCATACATTGTCTAGGCATTGTATAGAATACCGGCCAAAGTTAACCTACTTCTATTTTTTATACTATGATCGATATTGTATGTATACGTAATGACGTGCGGGGTGCGGCGCGAGGGGGGTTCGCCGAAAAAACCAGCACACGTCCAACCTCGAACGCGCCTCAGCGGCGACTGCAGCCCTCGGAAACTTCACTACATAGTACTTTAGTATTATGTTATCTGTGGTAGTAGTTTAAAAGGGACATCTACACCATTTCTTCCTATACTAAACGGATAAAACAGACCAGCTGTCATTATAAATTGTGGCTCTGGTTCCAAAGATCGATAGATGGCGCCGCATGTTGAGTCGGTAAAACAGACCTGCTGTCATTTACACAAAATGTCAGTTAGTATGTCATAATTCATAACTTAAAACCGGCGCGGCCTTTACGTTGAATTTTAATGAATTCAACGTAAAGGAACAGGCCTAACGGTTTTGGGTTATATATCCATATATCCAATGCATGTAGTATGTATGTAGGTATGCACAATATAGGTATGTATGGTATAATAACAGCAGTTGTCGGAATATGATTAATAGATGGCGGTAGATTCTGTTCTGATAGAAGTTGAGTGGGTGACATAAAAAACTCACGAGAGGGCCCTCTATTTCCGATGTATTACTTTACTCTATGGGCGACTGACTGATGGCCGCGACAGCTCGAATACAGCAATTTTGATGATTTTTGCGGTTTATAGAAAAAAATAATACCTGCTTGATAAAATATAATTTTATCATTCGCTAGATATTTTTATGGTCTATTTTTTAATACAAACTTCGGCATGATTTGATAATGGCGTCTTAGTGAGAAACGTCTTTGAAATAGAGATTTGGAGCGTTTTAGACCCATGTTTGACGCTAATTTCTATCGAGCCAATTATCATGAATCGTGTTTCTATTTTTATATGACCCTTGAGGGTTTGGTCTATTTTATGAATATGCTTTTTATTTGACGCAATTTGCTATATTACTTGATATCCAGACATTTAAAAATGTTAAAAACTACTGCAACCCGGCCTTAAAATAGTTATGGTTACGCGTCGTTATGCTTAAGTAAACTTATGCTTTGGGACAGTATGCTTATAAAATATTATGCTTATTGTAAATAGGATTTAAAAAATTATGATTAAAAAGTTATGGCAAATCAGTATTATGCGTAAATAATGTTAGGACAAGTAACATTATGCAATGTTAAATTATGACATAAAATTGTAGGAATAAAAATAGAGAACCCAACCACTCCGTTGACCACTGAAATTTGTGAGAATTTCCATCTGACCAAGGAAACCGTATGGGATATATCAGGGGTCATTATCCATACTCCATACTATTATTATAAATGCGAAAGTAACTCTGTCTGTCTGTCTGTTACGCTTTCACGCCTAAACCACTGAACCGATTTTGATGAAATTTGGTATTGGGTTAGATTAGACCTTGAGGAAGGTCATAGGCTATGTTTGGTCGTGATAACCGACATCCACGCGGGCGGAACCGCGGGAAAAAGCTAGTAATTCATAGAATTTAAAAAAAAAACATAGAAGTACCTGTTGTGGAGGCTGCTGCGGCTGCTGCACTCCTGGCACGAGCTCCACTTCACTGTCAGGCTCCAAAGTCTCAAGACGAGCTGATTGACCAGGACCTGCTACCGACCCTGTCAATTATTGCAGATTAATTAATATACTGTCCAGTGATTAATTTAACTGATTTATAAAATGCCTAGTAGATAATATGCTAAGCACTGCAATCTCGTATTCATAGTTAGATTGCTTTGTGGAATCTATAGCGCTGTACATGATGCTGCCTGCCTGTACATGGTTTCGAGGTTAATCCAACCTATTTCACTAGGTTAATCACCTATTAGTTGGTGCACCTGCTAAACAACGGGTGACGCGCTAGTGTAGACATTCCTGTCAGGATTTTTTTTTAATATTTTTTTTATATAGGACACGTCAATTTGTCTTCGCCTCGCCCGATGGCAAGCTGAAGGCAAAGTCTCGGAAAAGAGGGTCACCATTATAGACACAGACCATGTTACAATGTTTTCCGGGAGCGACTACCGCTCCAACCAATAAAAAGCTACAACTGAACCTCAGGCTCCAAAACTTTAAGCACACTCGTACACAGATAGTCTTTTACGTTCTTTTTTTTCAGCCTATCACGCCTATCACGCTTAGCACTGCAATATTGTACACTCTAACGAAAATTGCTCAGTGGAGAGCGCAGAGCATGTAGGTATGTACTGTCCCTCGAAGTTTCGAAAGAAATAATAAAAAAAAATACTACTCGGGCTAAAGTATATTTAAAGAAGTTATGGCGGACTATGTGCGAGACATAATTTGGTAGCCTACCTTGTTTTTGTTGCGCTGATCTGTAGTAGTTGTCCAAATCTGGATTCTGCAGATAATACTCCAGTCTGTAATACAAACATTGTAATAATTATTACGATTTCATGAAATAATTTTCACAATAAAACAGATTACCAATAAACATTGTGATACGATTTATACTTCTTTGTATCCGTGGCTTTCTCCACGGAGCTGGTATTTATTTTTTTAGGCTTTTATGGAAGCGATGCGGCCGTCTGCCTCACCCTTTCATTAACACATTGCGACCGGAAACGGTGCGCACTGTGCGGTATGAAAGGCACTTCATCCCTCGCACACTCAAGCTGTGGAATGAACTCCCCGCGATGGTTTTCCCAAGCGACTACAATATGGGGTTCTTCAAGAAGGGCATTAGAAGGTTTCTTCAGGATCGGCAGCACGAGTGTGACGCCCCTGGTGTTGCATACGTCCATAGGCCACAGTAACCACTTTCCATCAGGTGGGCCGTGTGCTTGTCTGCCACCTAAGTGGTATAAAAAAAAAAAAACAGGTGCTCCAAGCTCCAACTAGCAGGTGAGGTTTGCTTGGGCTCCAAACATCTAGATGTAGCTCCAAACATCCTATTCAGCTAAAGCACCAAACATCCTATTCAGCTAATGCAGTATTTGTTACTTACGGATTAGCTTGCTGTAAATGTGCGGCAGCGTGTTGCTGGTAGGCGCGTTGCTCTGCGGGAGGTGCTGCGCTCACCGACACGCACAACGTCGCCACAACTAAGTACTGTAACAAAATATAGTGATATTGTATGTTTCTGGTACCTAACTCAAGGGATGGCATAGAAGATGTTAATGTAATTAATGTAATTCCAGCTGGGGACGCCGTTGGCCGGACGGGTGATCCGCCCCTTGGTGTGGGCCACTTCACCCATTTCCCCTAAGTCTCCTCCGTAGAGGATTTGGGGTTATCCGGCTATCACGGCGTATCGTCGAACCTACCTGTTTCCTAGCAAAAACTTACGATCTGTCCCACCTTCAGATCGCCGATGTCTTCTGTTTCCAACTTGTCCGTTCCCATTATTTCCCATCTTTTTAGTGAGTACATAGGGCAGTCAGCCAGCAGGTGGAGGCTGGTTTCCTCGGCCTCCATGCACTCTGGGCATGTGGGATCAGTCTTTACTCCTATTAATGTCAGGTGCCTGTTCAGTCGGCAGTGCCCTGTGATTACTTCTATAGCAAGCCTCATGTTTCCCCTTGATAGTGATATCAGTTGGCTTGTCCTTTTTTTGTCCATGCTTTTTATGAAAATCTTCGATTGTCTCATGACGGGCGAGGATTTCCATCTCTGGTTGGTCTCTGCCACGATGCTTTGACTGATGACACCTTTGGTTATTTTGTGGGCGATTGGCAGCCTGGGTTCAGGGCCCACTTGGTCTTCATCGGCTCCTTTTCTGGCCAGTTCGTCAGCTGTCTCGTTTCCCGTATTGCCTTCATGGCCGGGCACCCAGGCGAGCGTTATATCTGTTGTGCTAGCCAGTCTTTCCAGTGCCTTTTTACATTCCTTCACTACCGCTGAGGTGGTTTCGATCTTGCCTAGCGCCCTCAGCGCAGCTTGGCTGTCGCTGTATATGGTTACTTTCCCTGTGTTCAGGTGTTTGGTCATATCTGCGCACTCCATAATGGCAAAGATCTCTGCTTGAAAGACACTTGCAAACTTACCTAATGATATTGACTTGTTTTTCTCTGTACCGTCTTCGCATTTAATATGCACTCCGGAGCCAGATAGCTTTGTCGATTCTTTTCTGGAGCCGTCTGTGTAGCAGATGGTGCCATCTGTATTGATTTCCCAGTCAGCTATAGAAGATGTTACTTTACTGGAAGTTGAAGTGCAATTAATGCCGTACCTACCGGATGGTAAAAAGCAAGAGAGCCCTGTAGAGCTCATAGACGAATCAGTAGAATCATGTAAATAGTACCTAAAGATATAAAATCAGTATTATAATTACTAAATTGATTAGGGTTCAAATGAACTTAATTCCATCCTGTCCTACTGGCATTTGTTTTGTAAAAATCAAAGTAAACCAAGTCTAGAGACTGGCGAGAGAACAGATCCTTGGAATCTAAAGTGCAAGCCTGGTGCTTAAAGCGGAAGAAGAGATCGTTTGGCTCTTAATATCCTCTATGATGAAAACATCACATCATCAATCGAGAATAACTGTAGACAGGCCAATAAATAATAAATTAACAATCATGAATACTAATGTTGGACCTTTTGTTACCTGCGGAAATCCCTCTGGAACCAGAGGGAGTTATGTCGGACTCGAACCGACCAAATGTTGTACTGTATTGGTCGAATGGTCTGTAATTTTGAGCCTGAGGCACATTTTTAAGGTTCCATAGTCAACACAAAATCCTTATAGTTTCAATATGTCCGTCATTATTGTGTGCGGAAACTTCCTCAGGCTTCAAACCGACCGTATTCGTATTAGGTACTTTGATAATAATCACAGACCTATAAATAAGTTCCTATTATTACTTAGTTTTGTGATTACTATAATTTAGATAGGTATAATTTAGATATATATTTTATTTATTTATAGTATTTATAATTTAATATTATTTCATACAGGTTGGTAGGTAGGTACTTAGCTAATGATGTTGATGAACTAAAACTTAAATACCTATTAATTTAAATAAATAGAAATATTTGCAAGGTTAAAAAAATATTGCGATTAAGTAGGTATTTAAATTCCAGTTTAAATTCATGAAAACAATTTCCAATAAATAAATATGACAAACAAACAATTCTCGAAAAAATCTCCAGTAAAGTCGTTCACAAGGAAAACCAAGCGTCTGATTGTAATTCTTAATGCATTGCGGTTAATGAAGCGAATTTCACTACACGTCATACTTGTAGGTACTGGGCCCTTATTCGACTTGATCAACCGTAACGAGGTATACTCGTAGTTATGGCAAACTTGGTGACAAAATGTACGCAGGCTGCGCAAAGTGCTTTTCAGATCTCTTTGGTGGCAAGTGCGGTGTCCATAAACCAATCCTAGACTTGTTTGATTGTTACAGTAAAAATAACAATACTGAGAAGTGGCTAAAAGCGGAACAACGGTTGTCAATGTGAAATGAATATGGTTATATTGCAAATCAAAAACAATATAATTATGATTGAATTAAATTTTGACGCATTTATTATGCTGATTGTTCAAATCGATTTACAAATAAAAGAGAAACGAGAATTTGACTTCGGGCTTTAATATGATTTAACAATATTGAAGAAAGGGTGACGGATTCCTGTAGTTCGCAGATTGTTGGTTTCATTAAATCCTATTATTGATTTTTAATTGGTCAGTTAGTAGCTTATTAGCGCGGACTTTTTGACCATTATTCACGAACCTAACTTTAAGTACGCGCGTTTGTAGGTATTAGCCGATACATTTAAGTTGGTTTAGTTCTATATATCAGTTCTATTTTATAACAACCAATCGAAATCTATCGTCCACTCGCGTTACGACTGCGTTTAACTCGTTGTCAAGTAGACTAATTCCCCAGCTTGTACTGCAAGTGCCATGTCAACATGTGCGTTTACCTGGCCTCTAACTGCTCGAAGGTTGTGAGCAATCTGCCGCATTGAATGACAATTGGAGGAGTTTAATATTCTATTATATAATGGTGATGAGTTAGTAGCCCTAGCGGCTTATGCTTGGTGTTGATCAGTCAGCCAGGACAGGTAACTATAAGCATAATAATATAGGTAACTAGCTGACCCCGCGAACTTCGTACCGCCTACGCCTAAATGAAGAACTGCTCGATCGAGTTTGTGCAAACTTCACATAAACTATCTACTAAAATTAAATAGTCCAAACAAAGCCTAAACATTTGGTTTGGATAGGTGAGCCCTTCTTGAGTTATAAAATTACAACGAAAAGTGGCATTGATTTTTATATATTAGGTTAGATTAGGATATTTTTTTATATTTGGTCCGTTAATTGACTGCACCACGCTTAATGTATTGTATTGTATTGAATTACCATTTGCATGACATTTTATTTAAGCATGAATGTATGGCAATTGAATTAATAATTGTCTACACTTAAACATTTCAACACTATGTAAAAATTGTTCAGAAATAAATACATGAATGAATGAATGAATGAAATGGTAAAAAACGGAGGTGCAGTCCATAAGATACGGACCACTATTTTTCTGATGCTATTGGCTATAAAATGGTGATTCCTAACTCGACAGCCTCGATAGACACTTTTTCACGCCCCATTTGAAGAACCCGGGACTGTAGGATAAGAGAAACACGTGCGCGGGTAGAGCATTCTAGCTCTTTATTGCGGCAGAGGAATGAGGCTTGAAATCGTTTGGTGCGAGATGGAATTGGATTCCAGGGTATGTGGGTGACACCGCGAGCCAGCACAAGTTGTTCTGAACAGTAAGGGAGAGGGTGGGATCAGTTGAAATAGCTCCTCAGAACACTCGCCGTTTCTCCTCATCCCTCTTAGGGTTGGGAACTAACCTAATTATCATCATCATCATTATCATCTCTTGAGAGGTTTAGACGTTAGATTCCAAAGTGCAAAATTTAGATTAAACAAAGAAATCGCGAAATGATGATGATTCAAAATTGTCTGTTTTAATACCTACAAAGGTTATGCCGAATACCCGGTTGTCAACAATAGTCTATTTGCATCAGATTTCTTTTCCCGTTATACAATACTTATATTGTTATGGTTATCAAATTTAAATGGCAAACCAGTAAGAAGGAAGTAGTAATGTCGACAATTTCAAGTGAAAATGTTTTAGTTTCATAGCCGCCTATTGTGACAACTTAAGTGGTATAAAGATATTACGTGGTATGTATTATGTAGGTGTGCATATAATGGTATCATAAATTATACGAATCATAAAGAAAGTATCATATTTCCTGACTCTTTTCGCATAATGGTGCAGAACCGTTGAACCGCATAATGGTTGTCAGCCAGTATAAAGTACTTTTGAATGAAATTTTAAAGCATTTATTATGCTAACTATTCAAATCGATTAAGATATAGAAAAGAGAATCGACCTCGGGCGGGACTCGAACCCGCGATCTTTCCCTTACAGTGGGAATGCTCTGACCACTAAGCCATCGAGGCCCACCGAAGCCGATCCAAATTCCTCTTTACATCCGTCTTGCGACGGTGGGTCCCGCCCGAGGTCGATTCTCTTTTCTATATCGTAATCGAGTATGCAGTACTGACTGATGGGGACAAGTCACGGAGGACAGAATATATATGATCATTTCCTTCTCCATTGGACAAGTATTGAGAAATACCAAATTAGTACAAGAAAGTTAGCTGAATTAAAGGGCAAACCTAGAAAAAGTTCCCAGTAGCAATTTTCTTTCGGAATTCTGTGAGGGAGGTTACTGTTCGATTTACGTGGTATTCGGTCCGTTACGTTTCCGCCATATAATTTAAGGGTACATTTTTGGTTACTGAATACGTCGTTAAGTTTTAATTTTGCACGAAAATTGTTACTACAAAGTAGGGCTAAGAATTTTCCTAGGATAGATATTTTTCGAATTATACCCTAAAAGGTGCTGAAACTTTGTTTGATTTAAAAAAATACTTTTCTATATGCTTCCTTTGATACTACAATATTGTACCAATTGTGCCTAATATTATTTCAGAATAAAAGATGACTATTTCACCATTTTTTTTTTGCTACGACTTTGGCTGGCCTTCTTTGGTACATAGATATAGTTACTATAGTCTGGAATAACATATAGACTAGATTACTTTTTATTTAGTAAAATAGAAAAATACTCGTACCACGTGAACGGAGCCACGGGCTAGTAGATAAATAAATAAATCAGTAGTACCGTATCGATAATCAGATAGACAATAAAAGTCACACACGTACGGCATTATAATTAAGTAAACGATGTTTTTTACAATCTGCACATCGGAATAATAAATTATTGCAGAATAATTATTGCAGTTGCAATTTGCAGTCTGCGTAAACAAGTCGGAATATTATAGTCGGAAGTTTACACGAATAGTATTAATAGTAGTATTAGATATCACTTCATCATCATCACTACATATTATAAAACAAAGTCACTGTCGCTGTCTGTCCGTCCCGATGTATGCTTAAATCTTCAAAACTACGCAACGAATTTTGAAGCGGGTTTTTTTAATAGATAGAGTGATTCAAGAGGAAGGTTTATATGTATGATACATGCATAATATTGTAGAGAAACACTGATAAATTTAGAGATAATACCACGCGGGCGGAAAACATGGCGGAACGAAGTTCGCCGGGTATACAATAGTTGCGATTTATTTAGTGTAATAATAATTCATAAACACGGGTCCTAACAGTTTCGGTTGCTTTTCAGCAGCACCGTGATCACGTGTGCTATTATAATAATAATATTGTACAATAGCCCGTATTACATATTTGAAATTCAATATCGAATTCAGAAATAAATCATTCTGATAGCTATTATAAATGCGAAAATTTATTTCTCACTAGCTTTTGCCCGCGGCTCCGCCCGCATGGATCGGTTATCGCGACCAAACATAGCCTATGTCCTTTCTCAAGGTCTAATCTACCCCTATACCAAATTTCATCAAAATCAGTTCAGTGGTTTAGGCGTGAAAGCGAACAGACAGACAGACAGACAGACAGACAGACAGACAGAGTTACTTTCACATTTATAATATTACTATGGATATGGATATGGATTTCTCATAAAAAATAAATTAAAATAAACAACTCGCGCGCACTAGCGAGTTGTAGATTAGCGAGTTGAAGGAAGGGTGAACCATCATGCCAGAACAACGTAATCAAAGTTTGCACAGGAAATAGTTGAGTTAAGAGCACAGGAAATAAAGTCTATTGTAGCCTATTATCTATTTTCTGTGCAAATTTTTTCCACAACCGGGAAGTGAATCAGTATTTCACGCGGGTGAAGTCAGCTTTACAATATATTTGATAAACTTAAATTGCATCAGCATGCATTTATACTATGATGCAGTTCTTAGTAATAAGGGCCACGTCAGTTTTTGTAAAATAGAACAACTGCCTGCAACGTTTGAATAACTCGATGCATTCCTTGAGGTCGACGTAAACCGATCGAATCAGTGCCAATCCGGTATCACTACTTACCTATTTGCTTTATTTTTTCGCGTTACGCATAAACTACTTAGTACACAATACAGAGATGCGACTACCTTTGTTATCATCATCATCAATATACTCGTAAGTATATAAAAATTATTATATACTAGCTTCCGCCCGCGACTTCGCCCGCGTGGTGTGTTGACCGGGATGAAAAGTACCTAGCCTATATGTTAATCCAGGGTATAACCTATATACATACCAAATTTCAACCAAATCGGTCCGGCCGTTTATGCGTGAAAGAGTAACAAACATCCACACATCCATTCTCACAAACTTTCACATTTATAATATTAGTAGGATTAGTAGGAAGTAGGATTTATAATATTAGTAGGAAGTAGGATAGGATATTATATACTTAATTTCAAAGTAGCTACGTCTGTTGGAAAGACATGGAGAAAAAAAAATACTTAGGTTATATTATTTTGGTATTCTTGCCCGTTTGTCCGCGATGGACGCAATTAATGAACGGTTGATGGGATGATTTATTTAGTTTGAATGGTCTTGGTCATATTTAAAATCTCACTTTTATTTGATACTAGCTTTTGCCCGCGGCTCCGCCCGCGTGGATGTCGGTTATCGCGACCAAACATAGCCTATGTCCTTTCTCGAGGTCTAATCTACCCCTATACGAAATTTCATCGAAATCGGTTCAGTGGTTTGGGCGTGAAAGCGTGACAGACAGACAGACAGACAGAGTTACTTTCACATTTATAATATTAGTAGGGATTTACGATTTTGAGTAGAACCATAGATGCGACCAACTAAACAGCCATGCGAGCGAAGCCGCATGAATCAGTTAGATCTTAATAAAAAGGTAGATACAGAGCAAAAATTAGGGAATGCCTTGATGTGTCTTTTTAATATATTTTATTTAACAAATCGGTCCATTAATATTTTTCTGTACCCATTTTAAAGACTAAAACCGAAAACGAACCATAAGTTAGTCAGTTATTTAGCCTACTTTATTTGTTTATTACGTGTTTTTATTAAAAATCACTACAAGATTCTTTACCTTTAGTAAAGTCCCTAATCAAATGGAGTAGGATGAATGTCTAACCATCCAACCTCGAGCTAATCACAACTAAAACACAATAATTACGTCCAACGCACCGGATACATAGTAATACACTTAATTTGACAACTTTTGACGGAAGGAAGCCGGTGGTACTAGCATCTCATTGCTATGAGCTGTGCGTCCGAACCTTCACCCACATACTCGGCACACGACCCGCGGCCATTGGAATCGTAAAATTGAATTGTCTTACCTTGCTGATATTGGGAACACTATATTAGTATCGAACGTCAAGTAATTGTCGAATTTCAGCAAAAGTCTATATAAAGTGAATAATTAAAAAAAAATACAAGCGAGAATCGAAATTCGTTAGATTAGAAGCTGTTACTAATATGATTCTGTATATAGTACCAAAGTATACGATGCCATTCCTCATCATATATCCAAATGAAGATAAGAAAACGAAATATCTCCTTTATTTGTACTGTACTTTGTTACTTCTGCAATCCAGCCCCCCTAGACAAGTAGCAATTCTGATGCGTCTTCAATCGTCGATAGGATTCGACGTTATAAAAGTCAAATTCCCATACAATTGATATTCTATTCTATAATACACTGGCCAATCAATTATCACTTGTCTAGAGGACAGGTGTAGAAGTAGCTGAGTTGGCAGAAATACTATAAGTTCCAGTTTTAATATGTATGTGGAGTTTCTTAAACTTTCCGATTCAGGAAAAATTAACACGACAGAATTAATTACTTCACAATTTCTTACACGTGTTAAGAATAAGTATGCTAAGTTAGTCCACATATTCCAAGAACCAAAATCGCGGTTTTCGTACAGTTAAATAAACCTTTAGTTCCTTCTTGATGTAATATTAAGTTTATGACATTTCATAATAACAGTTCGCCCTTGGCCTTGCTGCTAAGATTTGAGTGACACATAAAGGGAGCGTTCAACTCTCTGTCCTACAGTTGTCTGTCTGTACGAATCTTACAAGGCTGTGATGTAAGTTCAGACTTTGTATCATTAGGTAACTGAATTAGGGGAAATAAGCAACTAACCGAAAAGGTTAAATGATTTTTTTTAAAGCATTTAGGTAGTATGCTAACTATTTAAAGGTCTCTGCATACGTAACGGGTTTTTTCACGGACGGGACGGGACGTGAAGCAAAATGTATGCGGCCCATCCCGTCCCGTCCCGTCCGTGGCCCCGTGGCATATGCATTGCCGCATACATTTTGTATGAAACGATATTTCCAAAACTTCACGTCCCCGTCCCGTCCGCGAAAAAACCCGTTACGTATGCAGAGACCTTAAATCGAGGTGTGGCTCGTTGGTTCAGTGGTCAGAGCATTCCCCCTGCAAGGGAAAGATCGCGAGTTCGAGTCCCGCCTGAGCTGGTTTACTTTTTCATATCTTAACCGAAAAGGGTTGGCAGATAACGATGGCTATTATTGGCTAGTAAGAATGTGGGCAGTAAAAATTTAGTTCCTTCTTGATGTAATATTATGTTTAGCTGATACTTAAAAAATACCTATTTTATGGTCTACGCATACAGAATCTAGATGAAAGGTTGAAAATAAGAAATTAGTTCAGGAGCAGATACAGTTCTATAAAATGAGATACCTATAGATGTGAAAGGCTCTTTCTGGATTCTATATATTAAGCACTAGCTTTTGCCCGCGGCTCCGCCCGCGTGGATGTCGTTTATCGCGACCAAACATAGCCTATGTCCTTTCTCAAGGTCTAATCTACTCCTATACCAAATTTCATCAAAATCGGTTCAGCGGTTTAGTCGTAAAAGCGAGACAGACATACAGACAGACAGGCAGACAGACAGACAAACAGACAGAGTTACTTTCGCATTTATAATATTAGTAGGGATAAGGATAATTCGAGATCACTTTATTATTACAATTTAGGATTAAGAACAGCTTACTAATGCATACAGGTTTGCAATAAGATACATATCATATCAAAACTATTTCAACAATTACAAAACTAACATAACATGTACTAGACAGTAAAACTTCACATCACCGTAGCATCCTCGCAAAAAGTATCCTTCAAAACCGCTTTGACGAGTTGTGATCAAGATAACACACAAAGTTTTCCCTAACACTATGGGTCACATAGTGTTGCGAAATTGTGGCAAAACGAAACACTAAACTGTCACACGCACTTAAACACATAGTGATTTCTTGCGTCACGGTACCGCGGTAATGCAAGAGAAGCAATTTGAGGTGATTATGTGCCAGTATGTTATGGGACGCGCCTCGCTGATTGTACAGTGTACACCACTCTTAGACGACCCGCTTTTGAGTTGAGGATGTCGTTATCGTTACAATCGTGTGACTTAATGTTAACGATTGACCAATTGTTTCCTATTCAGCACTTGCCTTTATAATTTAAACATGAAATACAGTTTACGGAAACTAGCGCGGCATGGAATACTGATTCCGTTTCTATGATCCAAAATGACCTATTCCTGGGAGTGTTGCTATCTGTTTCTGTTGTTATCTGTGACTCTATCATAATCTGTGTCCATCTTGTGAAGTAATTGGGTGATAAATATTTCTACAAACTTTTGCATTAATAATTCTTAGTATCATTTTTCTTTTTAGGCAGGTTAGTATTCTTTTCGAAGAGTATTTTAACCAAAATTTATACTAAATTGCTTGTGTTAGAAGTGGTTCACGTCGGTAGTATAATGAACAGGATTTGAACCCGGGACTTCCTTATAGTAGCCGACTTCTTACCTCTAAGTTACCGACGAGTACTAAAATGGCCTCTTCCTCAATACCATTTTTAGTCACAACTAAGTCACTACAGATTTAAGATTCGAACCATCTTAAGAGTCGACTTCCTATTAATATTATAAATGTGTAAGTTTGTGAAAATGTTTGGATGTTTGTTACTCAATCTCGCTGAAACGGTTGAACAGATCTGGTACCTAAAATAGTTTCCTACAGGTTACTAGAATGGTATTAGAATTTCACGTGGCTGGCCGCGGTCAAAGCTAGTAGTACTAGTTATTATGCAAGCTTCTATAGTAGGTGTGTCTATTTTCACTAATTTGAATGTAAGCCAATCTTAACCGGTCACACTCTCCTTCTCAAGCACTGGATATTATACCTATTTTTTTAAGTGCGGACATCCCCACGGATCCCCCACACCGGAGCCAGCAGGGTTGGTTATCTTTTCTTCATCCTAGCGTTAATTCAGTTGCATTCGAAGCTTTCACCTCGTAGACTGGGGTAGTTATGTCAGACTTGGACCGATAAAAACCGCAGTCCGTCTTGGTTCATCACTTGCCGAGGGTGAGGTAACCTTTGGCATATCCCTCAGGCCCCGACTGATCGGGTGTGGGACTACGGTATCCCCCATTTTCCCCGCATCGCCCTCTTGGCCCACTTGTACTAGGGTGACAGGTACCTCTACTTGTCACCCCCAGGCCCGCGTTCATGGAGAACAGAGGTCGTTGAGCGACCTCCGAGACCGGGTACCAACTAAATAACATGTATTTGACCATTAGTAGCACATGTTCAAAACACACACATTGACATTAAACTGAATAAGTGTCGTCTATGGTCATTGTTTGGTCAAAATTTGTTTGTTTGTAACAAATTAGTATGAATTAGTATGATAATTTTAGCTCGAAACTCACGTTCGGTAGTCTCTGGTGGCGGGTCATTGGACTGGCTGTTTGTTTATTTTGATTGGTTAACTGTAGGATGATGGAGCTGATTTCGAGAAGAGGATATATGGTGAATTGTGACGTGCAAGTTGTGTTCTAAACAATGTGCTGTTTGTGATACCGTCAGTAAGGTTAATTTAATTAGATAATAGGCGTCTAAAATTTAATTAAGTCTATTTTTATAAGAAGTTTGTCAAATAGTGACACTGTAAAACTAACTTTTTTAGTAAAAACTTTTTTTTTATTTATTTATTTGTGTACCTACTTGCAACCATCATTACAGGAATACTCGTACCTATTGTAATGGTAGAAGAAGAAAAAAACTAATGAATAACTAAGATTTTCATTTGCAGATAACTAAAAATAAAAACAATACATTTAAGTAATAAATAATCTCAACATAAACAAAGGAGATGATTTATTTTCGGCCCATCAATACAACGACTTTTAAGTTTTTGTTTCTTATGTAAAACATCAAAGCGAGAGTGAGAGAAGAGAGAGACAACAGAGAATAGGGCTTGAACAGTCATTGTACAATATGCACAAAATACGAATCCATTTATTATCATAATTGGACGAAGAATGTTCCAAAATCTAACCGATTCACGATAACTTATTAAAGAGTGTTTTTTTCATTTATTGTATTTGTGAAAATTCTTAATATTTCACATGACAAGATGTTAAAATGTTGCCAGACATCTTCTTTACCATAGACTCAAATCGATTAAGAATGCGATTGTATTCGATGAAACTTCAGGCACATATAGGTTTTTTCTTCAAATCTTCAATCTTACAATTCTCATTCCATATGACATTATTGAAAGTTTTTGCTAATAAAAGTATTTTGCTATAAACGAATCTTCATAGAATGCGTTGTAGATAGTTTTATTTCAATGTGTAATTGAAATAAAACTATCTACAACGCATTCTATGAAGATTCGTTTTCAATTATTTCATTACATACTGTCATCATCATAATTATACTGATTTATCTCCGGAGAATTAGGCAGAGTGAATTAACACCCACATTTCACCAGTCCCACGTAATAGGCTGTAATAGAATCCGTTTAAATATTTTTATTTCAATGATGTTATAACACAACAGTCCATATTATTTACACTATGCCTGTCTAGAAGTAAACACTAAACTACAATACTCTCAGGTTAAAGCTTTACGAATACAAAAATACAACGTTAGGTTGGGCATTGCACTCTTTACCTACTTGGTTGTCGTCATCATTATCGTGGCCTAACCTTCGAGTCCGGTGTGCACCTCTTCCAGTCATCTGACCTCCACAGCCCGATAATGAAGATTATTTTAATTTAAAACTGATGTTTTAGTTTTATTTTAAAGTATCAATTGAGGAATCGATTCCATGTGGTAAAAATTGTTAGCGATTACGATTTCATTATTTCGAATGGCAATACAATCCCAAAAGTGCCAAAAATTGTTTGACAGTTATTTTGTGATTATTTATTTTGAGTGACAGGTGTGTGTGTAGCCGCTCGTGAATTTTCTTGTTGTTCAATGATCATTGTAAAAAAAATAATATTATATAGTACAGACATTACACAGGCAGCTGCTATGTAAATCAATGGCTAGTATTGAATAATATGGACAAGTGGAGTATTACAGTGTCTATAAGTGATGTAGTCAAACAATTCTAATAAATACACCAGTCGTACCGCCAACCATCTTTTTCAGATGAATTACTGCAAATCAGTAAACAACCAAGGCACTGGGAGAATGTATGTTATTTACATTAATTGAGTTTTCTTTTTGCTCATTTACTATAATTACTATGATTTGTATGCTTTTTGGACGACATACCTACCAGCAATAAAAAACGTTTTATATACCTATGTAATAAATAAATATTATTATAATATTATGGTTTTGTTTGTTTTTATTTCATTGGATACCTACTTTCATTTCATGGTGTAAGTATGAATCATCATCTTAGGAATTTTGCCTAGTTGTATTGTAACCGAGGCTTTTACCGGCCGCTTGCTCCTTCTCTTTTATTCGGTTTGGAAATATGCCTTTTATGGCAGCGGCTGCCGTCTGACCGCCCAACTAGTAAAGATAATCCTGCTTTTCTACATCCGAAAAACATAATATATAGACTGTGAAAAACGGCACATGCCCGTACTTTGAAATCACATATTGATGTATTCACGGCCATGCGGGTTTTGTAGGTTCGAGTCCGACATAACCACCCTCACTGGCTCCGGCGGATTTGAGTGGATTTTCACTTGTTAAAAAGAAGGTTATTGCCCTATCCATCTTCTATTTATTCAATACATTGCATAAGACATGATTTTAATGACGTCTATTATTATGTCATACTAAATAATAAAATTATAATTTTCTGAGATAGGCGCCATGACAGTTTCACATTGATTTTAGTATCAGTTTTGATTTGGTTTATATCAATGCTCCGGTTAGACTAGCTAAGAAGCAATGTACCATTGTAATCCCGATAAAATTACAAATAAATCAATACTCGTTTCATTATTGTTCTCCAAAATTTGTAGGTGGCCGAAAGCTCAAACATAAAAAATCGTCTCCTTTGTCTAACTAAAAATATTAATTTTTGCAGAGCATTTATTATAATAAAATTCATTTATTTCAAAAGTTTCTATCCTTCAATTTTTTTTTATAATTTTAATTTCACTCTTACATTTAAATGTATCTACATTCATTTACTATTATTTATTCGTAAAAAAGATATGAAAATGTACTCACGAAGTGTCCAGCCATTTTCCTAAAGTGACGCGCGCGCAGCTTCAAGTGGCTTAACAAAACAGTGCGCCGGCGCATGTAGAACACACTTATATGAGACGCGCTTGCGTGTGTCATAGGGATAAATTATACACCTTCGTTTTTGACTTGGTGAACCATACAATGTATTGTAGGTATGAATAGAAAGGTTTATGTTTACAAAACGGCGGTACTCTTATAGTTAAGAGCTTACTGACGAAATGTAGGGGTTAACTCATTATTTTGGGTGGGCATAAACTGAAATACAATCACATAAAATTTGTATGCGTTCTGAACATGGTAATGTGGCAAAATAGAGCATTTCCCTCGCATTCCGGCTAACCTGTCTAGTCCTGGGGCTACATTATATAAATAAAAAAAATAAAAATACGTTTATTGATGCCATATTCCTTATCAAACATGTTTTAGATGGTATACACAATACAGTGAAGTTAAGGTAATGCATAAAATTAAAAAAAAAAAAAAAAAAAAAAACCCTGGCTCCCAAACTAGGTTATCCTTATCTATAAGTTAGGAGTCAGTGTTCTGCCGTTACTGTTATACAAATTTCATTAAACATGCGTGTCCTATATCTCATGACTAACTAATCAATGGCACAATGGCTATGAATTATAATAATAAAATACAACAAAATCAGTGCAACTGCGTGTTTGAGGTGGCCCCTCGGGTGAGAGAACTACAGCATCCTTATTCTTACCCCGAAAAGGGGGGAGGTAACCGAAGTTATTTAGGTATACAGTTATTTACAGCGGTATATACAAAAATACTGTCCAATGAGGAAAAGACAAAGATTTTGTATACTCTGCACATATTTATTTTGTCAAAAAATTTATTGATTCATTGTTGCCTTTTTACCAAATTTTCCTGTGTGTTTTTTTA
The DNA here is from genome assembly GCA_914767945.1 of Eilema depressum. Taxonomy (NCBI): domain Eukaryota; kingdom Metazoa; phylum Arthropoda; class Insecta; order Lepidoptera; family Erebidae; genus Eilema; species Eilema depressum. The sequence continues at coordinate 21,599,266 of OU612018.1, read as the reverse complement.
GGCAGTGTTCCGATTTTAGTCATGTGGACAGTTTTTGTCTTTATACTCCTAAGGTAGCGAAGAACCATCTGACCTACGATAGTAAGCTATTATTATTCCTTCTAAGCTATGAAACGGGTCTGCCCGAATCTGTGCAATCATAGTTTTAACTTTTGAAATTTTAATTAAGTTTTGTGATCACACGTTTTAGAAACGTAATTGCACTGATTCGGACCCCAGAAGTGACGCTAACGCATTGTCAACTGGAGAGGAGGCAAGACTTTTGAGGCACAAATCAACCTCAGCAAGCTATTGCATAGATTGTAGTGGCGAAGGGTCCCTATAACCCGATTCCTGTCTGTTTACTCTGCAAAAAGAATTTCCTAAAAAAAAATGGCCGTTTTACAACAGGCAAGATTTTTTCCACCGGCTTACCCTTTGAAAATTTTCACCCGTCACAACTGATAGATTGATAGATGGTGCTCTGTCACCGGCTTGTTAAAGAGCAATGCTCCCGTAAAAGTCAACAAACACCTCTCATTGATATTAGTGTGCCATCGTGAATACACCCCAAATGATCAATTTACATATCTGTAGAATCTTCCCCATTGTGCTGTTTTTGGTGGTATTGATGTTGTTTTGTATGGTCAGTGGCAATTTCAAGGAAATGTGTGCAGTTCCACCGCATTTCAACAAAGTCGTTGTTATTGCAAATGAAGCCAATGATGTGGTAACTTCATACTGCGATCAAATGGTCACAAGTTAAGTTTGATTTACTTCCTTTATGTCTAAGCTTACTAAGAACCGTAATGTGATGAAGGCACTTATATTCTGATAGTCCTTTCATTCTATCGTGTACCATTATAGGACTAAAAGTCAATGACAAAATCAAGACGCATTATTATTTAATTAAAATATTATTATTTATTCCTTGCGTTTTCCTTTTTAATATATTTTTTTATTTTAGGAATCCTGTGTATCATATGCGTTGATGATATTCGAGTGTTACGTTAGGGGCCCGTTGAAAAGCAGCGCCAGGTCCTTGTGGCGAGAAGCTGAACTGGGTTCCCGTTGCTGCTGCCGTAGATGCCTGTATCTTCCTTGCATTGTGACAACACGGACAACTGTAACTTATTTTCCATTTCTTATACAATATAATATTGAATTTATTTAAAAAAATGTGTCCATTAGTCTTTCTTTTCTACTATTTCCTACCTTTTTATTTAATTTATGAAATGGAGAAGTTCAAATCTGAATTTCAGATCTGTAGGTTTTATAGTTATTGAGAAAAACGGTTTAGAAAATACCGATTTTTCGATGCTGACCTGATTAGGGGCCTATGGCCGGTGTTTCCCGCGGCCCGTGTGGAATTTTGTTTCCGTTCCTGCAAGGCCGCAACCCATGGCGACTTATTTCCAGGACCAAAAGTATATCTGTTATGCCTATCCCTGCCTAGTGTTATTCTAGATTGTTATCTATCACTCTACCAATTTTCAGCCAAATCACTTCAGTCGTTAGTGCGATTGATTACCAAACAGACAAACATCCATACATCTTCACAAACTTTCACATTATTTGTTATATTATACTCGCAGTAGGATAGGTTTTACCGTTAGAAAAGGCAATATTATTTCCTGTCGGGTAAATCTTATTGATGATGCGTGGTCACACACGATGTATTGTTATGTTGTTGGCATCTGATCAAATTTAACTAGACAGTTTAATATGATTCTTTGTCTAATACTTTTGTCGGAAGCGAAGAAACAAATAATAGTTCTTTCTTTGATCATATTCTTAGGAGCTGTGGTCACATAATAAAAAAACTCCTTGAGTCAGCATCTTGGCACTGTTCTCGCTTATATTGGCGAAAGGTGACAAAATTGTAAAGGGAAGCAGCTGGGAATACCTTTTATTTCTGGACAAAAAACATTTTACAGAATACAGCGGGTATAATAACCTTGTGTTGTGTTTCCGGCGGTGAGTAGGGTAGCCAGAGCTCACTGGAGACGTTTTGTGTTGTCAGTGAGTAGATCAAAGGCTGTCGCTGACGGCAAAGAATCTATCTGTTCTTGGGTCGGCAGCACGAGTGTGTCTCCTCTGGTGTTGCACTCGTCCATACGCCACGGTAACTACTTTCCATCAGGTGGGCCGTGTGCTTGTCTTGGACCTAAGTGGTATATGAAAAAAACCACTTACCTCCATCTAGTTGGTCATTCGCCATGCGACCCATTGGGAAAATGGAATCTGGTTATAGGGACCCCTCTCCACTGCACGGTTGGGGCTTCTCCTATTGATTTGACTAATACTTATTTTATGGTAGACTTTTTACCACCTTTTTTTATACCACTTAGGTGGCAGACAAGCACACGGCCTACCTGATGGAAAGTGGTTACCGTGGCTTATGGACGTATGCAACACCAGGGGTGTCACACTCGTGCTGCCGACCCTAAAGAAACCTTCTAATGCCCTTCTTGAAGAACCCCATATTGTAGTCGAACATCAGGAAAACCATCGCGGGGAGTTCATTCCATAGCTTGAGTGTGCGAGGGATGAAGTTGACCACGTGACCTCGAACCCCGAGAGGAAACCCTGCTCCAGATTAATTACAAGTTCTTTTTTTGAAACTTAATTACAAGTTCTCTTTTTGCTTCCTTGAGTTTACCTTTATCTCATCTGTTTATATTGATGGTAGAGCACGCTTGGCTAGACTTTAAACTTGATACAATTATAACACATCATGCAACATATTGCACTGAACGGGACTCGAACCCACGACCTGTGACTGTCAGTCAAACGCTCTACCGCTGCGCCACATACATACATACAACCCCGCCTTTATCCCCGGAGGGTTAGACAGAGGTGAATTAACACCCACATTTCACCAATCATTGTATTAAGTCCCACGTAATTAGGGGGTGAGCCTATTGCCGTTTTCTGGGCACTATTGTTGACTCGAGCCATGTATAGGCTGAGTCTGGACTGTATATATGTGTCTGATGTTAAACAGCCCTATCCCTTAGTCGCCTTGTACGACACCGCATGGGAGGAGATGGGGTGGTCCAAATTCTACTCTGCCGGGAACCACGCGGCTGAGCCACACTGGTCTCAATATCTCAAATATACTACGTTTTTATGTATTTTAAGTGTAAGTAGAGAAAATAGGTTCAAGGAATTGAAGTTACAATATGAAAGTTTGCGTGAGAAAGGTGAAACACGTACTAAAATGACGGGTCAATGATCTCTTACGTAAACATAACGACATATCTCAAGTACTGGGCATTATGCAGATACACATTAACTGGATATTTTGTACACAAAGGGAAATAATGGCTAAATTATAAAGTAGTTGCTGCTAGCTACGTCACTTATTAAAAAAAAAACAGCAGTGGACTGCAATTGGTTATTTGATTGATTGATTGTTTTTTTATACAATAATTATTTTCTGAGTTCAGTTATATTCACTTTGATCCAGTTTCCGTAAACTATGGGAAACTGTTACTGGGATAAAACGCCTATGTGTTAGAAGTCATTACTGCAGGCACATGCTGTAACTTCACCAATCACCGCGGATTCAGCTATCGAGCTCACTTCGATCATTCGAGATGTTTGTTACAGCATGTGCCTGCTGGTCGTCACTGAAGGTGACATGCGAGCCAATGGTCTCGTCACCGTGGACGCCCAAGATCGTGCGATGTGGAGGAGAAGAAGCCGGAAGGCGGCCTTGAGCTCCGAGTTCACCCCGGACTCGGATGCAATCAAGAAAATACGTCTCCATGATGATCCGATGATGTGACGCGCCAATCAACGGGCTCAAACTCTAAGGGCGCGCGTCTTCGGTTAACAGCCACTCTAGACAAGTGGCAATTCGCTGACCATCGTATTGTAGAAAAGAATGAAATAGACAGTCGTCAACGTATGTCATACTAGCCTTCCGCCCGCGGCTCCGCCCGCGTGCATCTCAGTTAACGCGACCTTTGCTCATATCTTCGGTTCTAGTCAACCGATTCCGATCAAACAAACGTAAGATTTTAAGTCTGAGCAAGCCCTTTCTAACAAAAAACCGCATCAAAGCGTCCATCGCGGACAAACAGACAAACAGACAGGAAATTAAAACAGGAAAAAAAATATTTTCGTGTTCAGTATCGTTAACATAACATAACCCAAGTATTTTTTTTTAAATATCTCCCATGTACAGACACGACCACTTTACAATTTATATAATAGTATAGATAGATACGTCAAATCCCATACATTCGTCATTCTACTCTACAATATTGCCAACGAAATTGTCACTTGTCTAGGGGTACAGTTCTTTTATTGTTTTTACAACACACCTGCTCATAAAAGTGCTATTATTTCCCAGCAAATAGGCACGTAATGACACCTATTATCAAACTGTGACTTTTTCATTGCTATTGTTCACGAGTGAGTTATAGATTCTTTTTTAAATTTTATAGGTTAAGTTAGGTACTATGTTTATAAAAAAGTTTCTACACAAAAAGAACGTGTTTAGTACGAATACATTAATATGCCTATTGTATGTTCATTTGATGCATTTTCGTGTTTAAATAAATAATTTCAACTTGTAATACTTGTATAATAAACAAAATTTTCACTCGAATTTAACTTTTTTTTTTTCTCTAAGTACAGAAAAAAAAAGTTAAATTCAAACTTCATTTTTTTTTAAATATGGCCGACCATCATTCTTAGATGCGCGCACATAGGAAAACGAATTAATTTGTAATATTGTTTATTTAGTATTTGTAGTATTATTTTATTCGCAAGTGTGTTGTAAAACGTCGTACGGCACGCGTGAGTATGATGATTACCGTCCTCGGCTCTCTTAAGACCCTCGCCTGGCGGCTCGGGTCTCAATGGCGCCTCGGCGGTAATCACCAACTTTGCTCACTTGTACCATAATGTACTATTATAAGGGACATTTTTAAATGCACGTCTGTATAATTTTTCAGCACACTACGTAACTCCACTAATTAACTGAATGTATACCAAAAACATGAATGCTATGCAAAAAAACTAATTGACTAACTAAACATGGCGGCGCGGTGTAGGGCGGCACGCAGTGTCTACTCCACCCAATCAGACTTGGATAGATTAGGTTAGAAGGTTTGCGGGAGCGGAGCGGAGCTCCCGCATTAACCTTCGTGGTTATTTTTTTTAACCCTCAAGAAATTGAAGTTTCGCAAAGCCAAATGCAACGGTTCTGCAAATATCATTAAACAGTATATTTAATTTGATTTGTAGTGTGCATAATTAGTGTGCAAGTCAGTAATTTTGATATATCTTTGAAATATTTTGTTATAATAAAAAAGGGAATATACAAATATCGATTTAAATACATGCCTTTTTTTAGTGGTTCAATATTATTTCCGGCAGCTATATCCTTAGAGCAAGCAAGCTAGTTATATCAGTCTTGTTATCGTTTACTTTTTAACCAACATTACGCATCAGTTGTAGTTGAACTGCATCAGGGCAGTACAATATTTTATGCTTACTAACAGTAATGTTATTCATTCTTATAAAAAGTGTATCAAATGCATCATATTGCGTAGGTATTCTGCATCTGGCCATATTATAATGCAAATTTCTATCCACGTGGTATATATAAGTTTCTCATATAAATAGGTTTTGATTCGGTTTACTACGCAGCAAATATATTAGGTCATAGTTGCATAAATATAATCTTGAATGTAGGTAAACATACAAACACATAAATACTTCTTGTCCCGAGGTAGGCAGAGACAAAAGGCTGCCATCTGCTTCTGTCCTCTCAGTTCCGACGAGCTTTCTGTACTATAATTTTTTTTTAACGTGCGAAATACCCCTCCGCTGGAGTCGGTGTAGGAGGTTATGTCGGACTTGAACCGACTAAAACGCACGCCATCTGTGGGCCGTCATCGGTTGCCGGATGTGAGATTGTCGTAGACATTTAAATTTGTATTTTATATGGTGTACAATAAAGTATAAATAAATAAAAAAATAAATAAACCCTCGCACCTCGGCCGACCTAGGGCCATATTTTTCGATCTGGCCCTCTTCCGGTGTGGGGGCCGCTGCGGCCTGCTTCTGCTAGGGTGACAGACGGCTCCACTCGTCACTCCACTATCATTATACCTTTCTTGCAAGTCCGTCGCCGGTTTACAGTGTTTTGACCAGACCTTTTTTCAAGACATCATTAATTTGCTCAGTGTATGCTCTATTGATCTTAACTTTTTTTTTTTTATCGTGCGCAGAATCCCAACGGATACCTCCCCCACCGTAGCCGGAGGAGGAGGTTATGTCGGACTCGAACCGACTAAAACGCACGCCGTCTGTGGGCCGTCAGTTGCCGGAGGTGAGATTGTCGTAGCCATATCCACAGAGTCCCCAACCCGCCCCCGGGCATGGGGAGGCACGCCACGCGTGCCGCCGCCGCGGCCTGCTTCTGCTAGGGTGACAGGCCCGCGCTCATGGGGGACGGAGGTCATTCTATTGATCTTACCTAGTAGTACTGTGCAACAGAAACCAACCCAGTACTGTGGCAGTTGTGCGAACCAACACGCAACTACCTGTTTGCATAATTTTCTTTTGTAGTAGTACTAGCCGAGCCGCCCCGGTTTCACCCGAGGCACATTTAGAAGTCCCGTATCACCCCTTTCAGTCATTTTGCTACTTTGTCATTCAACGCTCATGTCTATTCAGGGACTATGGCATTCTTAAATCTGGACTATTTGCTAATAAAGTATTTTAAATTAAGACATTTTACGATCCAGACGTTTTGCTTCTAGAGTATTTAGCGTTTATGTTTATTAGCTAACTGTGTGGCGTTCAAAAATCAAGACGTTAGAGCGACATAGACGTTTTACAAAGTAGACATTATGCTAGTGACCCTTAGTAATAAGCCTGCGAAATGTGGAAATCTGGTGGATTTGTTGACATTTACGATTACTGCACCGCTCCCTTAAGTAGTAGCGTTACTTTTCTCTGCGTAAGAGCGGAAGCACACGATGCGTTGCGGCAGCGGCGCGACGCCGGAGTGGTGTCGCTGCGTCGTTTTACATAGAAATATCTGTAGCATGTCACACGATGCGCTGCGTCGCCGCACCGGACTTGCAACCACCGAGACGAGGCGGGGAGGGATGAATGCGTTACGACGCCGGAGCGGCACCGCTCCGGCGCGCGCCGCACCGCCGCCGCCGCGTAGTTGTTTAGGGGCTGTGCATTAATCACGTGATGTTTTTTTAGCAATTTTCCAACCCCCCTCCGCAATGGTGATACGTGGTAAGGTTTTAGACAACCCCCCCCCCCCTCTAGCCAAAATCACTTGTATTTTTTATTTATTATTTAATGCTAGAAAACTAAGAATCGTGACAAAAATCACGAGTTATAAAGGTGCGTACAAATTATATAACAATGTTATGTAACAATGTTATATAACAATGTTAGATAACAATGGTATATAACAATGTTATATTACAGTGTTATATAAAAATGTTATATAACAATGGTATATACCTATGTTATATAACAATGGTATATAACAATGTTATATAACAATGTATTATAACAATGTTATATAACTATGTATTATAACAATGTTATATAACTATGTATTATAACAATGTTATATTACATGTTTCAGTAATGTAGATACTGAAGTTAGTACAATGTTGAAAAGTTATAAAACAATGTTAAATAATGTGGACGTGTTATATAACACGAGTTATACAACATGTTACATGATCAAAAATAAATACACGTGATATCTCAATATACCCCCCTGGTGATATTTCGTGATTTTTCCGAACACCCCCCTCCCCTGTTGAGCCTCACGTGATTAATGGACAGCCCCTTATGATTTATTAACAGACTGTACAACGCAGCTGGGGCGCACGCGGCGCCGCTGCGTCATAACAACGCAGCGGCGTCGCACCGCTCGTGTGCCCGCTACTGCGGTGAAATTTCTGCGGTGCGTCGCCGCAACGCATCGTGTGTTTCCGCTCTAAGAACCATCCTCGTACTTCAAAGAATAGTCTAAAAACTACTAAAAAGAATTAGCGAAATCGGTTCAGCTGTTCTCGAGATTTGAGATCAGCAACACATTCAGCGATTCATTTTTATATTATAGAAATATAAACGTAGGGCGTAGGTTAGGTAGTAAACTGGATCAGTAATATAGGTAATGTAATGTAATAGTAATGGATCAGTAATTACAGTACAAAGTTAGTTTATAGGACCTACGCACAGTGGTTCGAAATTTGAGCTCCATTGACATAGAAACTAAAAGTGAGGAAATTTAAAAAAAAAAATTGTAATGGCTCTGGCATACCTCGCTATATGTCATATTAACGTATGAATGGTATAAGTAGCTCCACGCGTGAGAAAAAAAAGTTTTGTGTTTTTTTTGTATGGGAGAAAACACTTAAAGTGCTTTTTCTTTCAACTGAATGGAACTGAAGGGCTGGTGCTCACACCAGCTATTGTACCACACACGGCGATCAAGATGACATCAAATTCACGCACCTTTACGCACCACTCCGCACGTAGTAACATTTTGAAATATTGAATTTTCGATATGTGATTTTTCAAATCTTTGACGTAGTTAAATGTAGTTGCCGGTCCATTTACTTATAATGTCAATAGTTTTTAGCCTATTAGTGACTTTTAGGATGACAGTAATTAAAAATAATATTGATTATACGCATAAGTTTTTTACAAAATTGCATTCCGAGAGCTGAGTAGCTCATTTGTTAATCACCGTGATTATGGTTGTTTATGATTAAATATGATTGACGTGAGATTAACCAATTAGGCTCTGGCATATCTCGCTTTATGTCATATTAACGTATGAATGGTATAAGTAGCCCCACGCGTGAGAAAAAAAAGATTTGTTTTTTTTTTGTATGGGAGTAAACACTTAAAGTGCTTTTTCTTTCAACTGAATGGAACTGAAGGGCTAGTGTTCACACCAGCTATTGTACCACACACGGCGATCAAGATGACATCAAATTCACGCACCTTTACGCGCCACTACGCACGTAGTAAAATTTTGAAATGTTGAATTTCTGATATGTGATTTTTAAAATCTTTGACGTAGTTAAATGTAGTTGCCGATCCAATTACTTATAATGTCAATAGTTTTTAGCCTATTAGTGACTTTTATGATGACAATAATTAGAAATAATATTGATGATATGCATAAGTTTTTTACAAAATTGTATTCCGAGAGCTAAGTAGCTCATTTGTTAATCACCGTGATTATGGTTGTTTATGATTAAATATGATTGACGTGAGATTAACCAATTAGGCTCTGGCATATCTCGCTTTATGTCATATTAACGTATGAATGGTATAAGTAACCCCACGCGTGAGAAAAAAAGATTTGTGTTTTTTTTTTGTATGGGAGTTAACACTTAAAGTGCTTTTTCTTACAACTGAATGGAACTGAAGGGCTGGTGCTCACAGCAGCTATTGTACCACACACGGCGATCAAGATGACATCAAATTCACGCACCTTTACGCGCCATTCCGCACGTAGTAAAATTTTGAAATGTTGAATTTCTGATATGTGATTTTTAAAATCTTTGACGTAGTTAAATGTAGTTGCCGATCCAATTACTTATAATGTCAATAGTTTTTAGCCTATTAGTGACTTATATGATGACAATAATTAAAAATAATATTGATTATATGCATAAGTTTTTTACAAAATTGCATTCCGAGAGCTAAGTAGCTCATTTGTTAATCACCGTGATTATGGTTGTTCATGATTAAATATTATTGACATGAGATTAACCAATTAGGCTCTAGCGGAGCCAAATAGGTCCTTTCAGTGCTATGCGTTAGGAGCTCTTCCACTCTCCTTCTCTTTTGTCGCGCACTTAGCTCCATGAAAGGTTTTCTTGGACTCACAACTAATGTTGACGTTCCAACATTGCATGTCTCCGGTTCACAGGATGTGGATGCACCCTCATTTAAACTAGAGTCAAAACTGGTACATGGTTGCTCCTCTACTGACACTGAAGAGGAGTTCATTTTTCCCCTCACGACCTCAAGTCATTTTATATCCTCTTGCAGCCATGTCTCATACTTTTTAATGAATGTACGTCTAATAAGCGAGATATGCCAGAGCCTAATTGGTTAGTCTCACGTCAATCATATTTAATCATAAACAACCATAATCACGGTGATTAACAAATGAGCTACTTAGCTCTCGGAATGCAATTTTGTAAAAAACTTATGCATATAATCAATATTATTTCTAATTATTGTCATCATAAAAGTCATTAATAGGCTAAAAACTATTGACATTATAAGTAATTGGATCGGCAACTACATTTAACTACGTCAAAGATTTTAAAAATCACATATCAGAAATTCAACATTTCAAAATTTTACTACGTGCGGAGTGGCGCGTAAAGGTGCGTGAATTTGATGTCATCTTGATCGCCGTGTGTGGTACAATAGCTGGTGTGAGCACCAGCCCTTCAGTTCCATTCAGTTGAAAGAAAAAGCACTTTAAGTGTTTTCTCCCATACAAAAAAAAAACAAAAAACTTCTTTTTCTCACGCGTGGGGCTATTTATACCATTCATACGTTAATATGACATAAAGCGAGATATGCCAGAATCTAATTGGTTAATCTCGCGTCAATCATATTTAATCATAAACAACCATAATCACGGTGATTAACAAATGAGCTACTTAGCTCTCGGAATGCAATTTTGTAAAAAACTTATGCGTATAATCAATATTATTTTTAATTACTGTCATCCTAAAAGTCACTAATAGGCTAAAAACTAATGACATTATAAGTAAATGGACCGGCAATTACATTTAACTACGTCAAAGATTTGAAAAATCACATATCGAAAATTCAATATTTCAAAATTTTACTACGTGCGGAGTGGTGCGTAAAGGTGCGTGAATTTGATGTCATCTTGATCACCGTGTGTGGTACAATAGCTGGTGTGAGCACCAGCCCTTCAGTTCCATTCAGTTGAAAGAAAAAGCACTTTAAGTGTTTTCTCCCATACAAAAAAAACACAAAACTTTTTTTTCTCACGCGTGGAGCTACTTATACCATTCATACGTTAATATGACATATAGCGAGGTATGCCAGAGCCATTACAATTTTTTTTTTTAATTTCCTCACTTTAAGTTTCTATGTCAATGGAGCTCGAATTTCGAACCACTGTGCTACGTGGCAATTTTGAAAGCGTGTCTACTGCCTAAGTTTCTTTTTATACTATCGAGGTAGCAAACAAGTTCATGTACCTGCGGAAAATAAACTTACCGTTTACAACCTTTTACGCTTGACGCTTACAATCTTTGCTGCAGGTTACTGCAGAATGAGAAAAAATAAAAAAGTAGTTTTCATATTCCGTACAGTTAGACTCTGTGCACTACGATTCACGTTTGCTATTCACGTTTCCTATTTAAATTATTTATTTTGACTGCCTCTATGGTGCAGTGGTAGTGAACGCGGCTGATATGCAGGAGGCGCGGGTTCGATCCTCTCTCAGCGCCAATATTTGTATGAATGAATATGAATATTTGCATTGGTCTGGATGTTTATGTAGATATGTATTTTACAAAAAAAAATAATGTATCAAATATGTTTATCCGCATTCAAGAACCCATAATACAAGCTATGCTTATTTTTGGTCTAAATAGCGTTATAAAATAAAAATATCAAATGAAAAGTACACAATGGCCCTATGCTGACCCATGTTAAAATAATACCAATACAAAACTTTGAAAATAAATCTTTCAAAGATCGTAAAATTCAAATTTTTCGACCCTTCCGAGTAAATTCCACAACATTTATGTTGAACGTTTTTCAAAGATAGTGAATATACGATACAATAAAAACTGTTAATGTTTTATTTCAGAACATGAACGCCCGTAGTGCCTTTATAAGGGGAATTATACCCATGTATATTTAGTAGGCTTATACTTATATACGAACTTTTGAGACACACTCTCCATTTTTAAATTACATATTGCAACATATTCCTTTAGTACTTCGAATAGAATGACTAAACAAAGTCGTATGTCTATCGTTGGGTAATTCCTGTACAGTATGTGGTTTTTGAATCACCGTTTACACTGTACGGGAACTACGCATCCACTTCCTTGAATCTCATTAGTTAGCAGGTAGAATAAAGACATTGAATGAAAGGGGATTGGGTAATCTAGTATGGACAGTGGCGTTCTTAATTTTTTCAGCGGCCATAATTAATTTTGATACCACTTCATTGTACTGTGTTAAACACACGTACGAATGTCATTATTTTCATTGTAAGTAATATCGGAGCTGCGATATACAGGGTGGAACATTTCGACTTTACCTTCAAGGAAAGTACCCTCATACTAAAGATAGCGAATTCTACTTAAAGGAAACTTTACCTTATTTTTTAAAAGAAACAAAACTGCATTCATAGTTTTCTGAAAATGCCACACCCGGTAGTCGAACCGACTAAAATCTTCCTATAACCTTCTATTTCATAGATTTCCTTTTACTTAATTTACCAAGTTTGTTAGAGAGATTTGAACCTTATGATCGACCCTATAGATTGATGTAATAAAAATACAGGGTGTTATTTTTTCGAATTGTAGTCAGTTCGATTATAAGGCGTGGTAAACGAGTTTTCAGCATTCCTTAAATGCAGTTCTGTTTCTTTTTTAAAAACATACTAAACTGTATGCAAAGTTTTCTGAAAATGCCACACCCGGTAGTCGAACCGACTAAAATCTTCCTAAATCTTCTTAAATCTTCTATTTCATGGATTTCCTTTTATTTAATTTACCAAGTTTGTTAGAGAGATTTGATCCTTATGATCGACCCTATCGATTGATGCAATAAAAATATAGGGTGTTATTTTTTCGAATTGTTCGATTATAGGGCGGGGCAAACGATTTTTCAGCATTCCTTAAATGCAGTTCTATTTCTTTTTTAAAAACATACTAAACTGTATTCAAAGTTTTCCGAAAATGCCACACCCGATAGTCGAACCGACTAAAATCTTTCTAAATCTTCTATTTCATGGATTTCCTTTTATTTAATTTACCAAGTTTGTTAAAGAGATTTGATCCCTATAATTGACCCTATTGATTGATGCAATAAAAATACAGGGTGTTATTTTTTTAAATTGTAGTCGGTTTGATTATGAGGCGTGGCAAATGATTTTTCAGCATTCCTTCAATGCAGGGCTGTTTCTTTTTTTAAAACACACTAAACTGTATTCAAAGTCAAATGCCACACACGGTAGTCGAACCGGGTACGAGTACCTACTCTTACTACCGGAGATAGTTAATTTCATTCAAAGGAAACACTCTCTTATTTAAAAAAGAATACAAAGCTGCATTTAAGGAATTTCGAAAAATCATTTGCCACGCCTCATAATCAAACCGACTACAATTTTAAAAAATAACACCCTGTATTTTTATTGCATCAATCAATAGGGTCAATTATAGGGATCAAATCTCTTTAACAAACTTGGTAAATTAAATAAAAGGAAATCCATGAAATAGAAGATTTAGAAAGATTTTAGTCGGTTCGACTATCGGGTGTGGTATTTTCGGAAAACTTTGAATACAGTTTAGTATGTTTTTAAAAAAGAAATAGAACTGCATTTAAGGAATGCTGAAAAATCGTTTGCGCCGCCCTATAATCGAACAATTCGAAAAAATAACACCCTATATTTTTATTGCATCAATCTATAGGGTCGATCATAAGGATCAAATCTCTCTAACAAACTTGGTAAATTAAATAAAAGAAAATCCATGAAATAGAAGATTTAAGAAGATTTAGGAAGATTTTAGCCGGTTCGACTACCGGGTGTGGCATTTTCAGAAAACTTTGCATACAGTTTAGTATGTTTTTAAAAAAGAAACAGAACTGCATTTAAGGAATGCTGAAAACTCGTTTACCACGCCTTATAATCGAACTGACTACAATTCGAAAAAATAACACCCTGTATTTTTATTACATCAATCTATAGGGTCGATCATAAGGTTCAAATCTCTCTAACAAACTTGGTAAATTAAGTAAAAGGAAATCTATGAAATAGAAGGTTATAGGAAGATTTTAGTCGGTTCGACTACCGGGTGTGGCATTTTCAGAAAACTATGAATGCAGTTTTGATTCTTTTTAAAAATAAGGGAATGTTTCTTTTCAGTGGAATTCGCTATCTTCAGTATTTAGAGTACTTCCATCTAAGTAAAGTTGAAAAATACCACCCTGTATAGCTAAGTCCCGATATAGTTTAGAGAAGTTTGTCCATAGTAACTTTTGATCACTTTATACTGTACTTTCATATTATACCAATTTCATTGATGGCCGCTCAATTCCGACACGACGCCAACATTACCCAACCCCCTTTCAAAGCATTTAGTAAACAAAACTATTCAAATCGATGAAGAAAGAAAGAAGCGAATACTCGGCGGGACTTGAACCCGTGATGTTTCCTTTACAGGTGGAATGCTGTGACCACTGAGTCACGGAGCCTCGCCCGAAGCTGGTCCAGATTTTTTTATACACCCGTCTTTACTATTCATTGACGATATAGACATTGACTAACTAAGTTTTGCAGCAACTGTTTGGCTATGTAACAAATGCCTGTCTACCTAGACTATTTATTGTGGCAATTCGTTTGCCGGCGTATTGCAGAATAGAATGATGAATGTATGAGATTGACACGTACTTTGACGTTTATGACAATCGTCAACTCATTTTCCAAACGCATTGCCACTTGTCTAGAGGGGCTGGAGTGCTGGACAATGGTATACAGAGTAGACCCAAGAAGAGCTGGCTTGACGTCTCTATCAGAACTTGGAGACATACTTACCTTATCGCATTAAATAACTAAGATTACACAACAATGAGGTCCTTATAACCCGATTCCTGCCGGTTGCCACGTCGTATGGTGCATGACAAACTTGATAGAGGTAAGCTATTTCCCACCGGCTTCCCTTTTGAAAATTTCACATTTTCACCCTTCGCCGCTGTTACACAATATAAGGTGATGATATAGATCTGCGTGTACTGAATGCTTAATAAGTATTGTAGTGTCAGGTGACTGTACGCCGACGAAAGAGTCATTGCAGTTCAGAATAAAGAAATAACTGTCACGCTAAAAATATATATAGGTATCCTTGTATGCCTTGCAGAGGGAGTAAATATCGACTTACCTAATACGACTTACACTCGCAACGTGCTTCACGTTCCTGGATCAAATTTACAGTATCTAAATTTAATTTTAGCTGAAGAAGGGTTATACATGTCTCAGGCACACATAAACCACCCCCGGTTTTTTCATATTCATGACTTCTTATCGTGAGAAAGGTAGTGAAGCAGGTGTTTCGGTCATTATGGAGTCGTATGAGGAGTATAATATGGATATGGAATGGATATATGAATAGTGGGCACTATCAATTCATTTGAAGAACATTTCAAGGGCCTGACGAGATCCCTACCCGAGTGTCAGGCTTTCGATCATACCTAGGGGACAATTTAGTGCATTGCTTCTGTATTAACGGCTCTCTGAATACTGGAAGGTATGAGCTGATATTCCTGGAGGAGCCACGATGACTGACTTGTTGATTGTCTCTTAGCTCTAAGGTTTATAGTGTTGACAATTAATTTATTTTCATTTGACTTATAATGCATAGTTACTTATGAAAGATTGTGCTTAAATATTGGGAAGAATAAAACAATACCTTGTTTAGAATTTTTATGGTTATAAATAGATTATTACTAAATACATTATAGTCTTTTAAAGACTTCACTATCACACAAAATCACACAAATGCAATATGGCAGCCAAAGTTCTTTTTAGAGGACACACTTGACTGTTCTTCACAAAAAATACTCAAATTTCATTTCAAGCACACCAAAATAGTCATTCATAATCCACATTTTTTCTTCAAACGCTTTCTTTGTACCTATTTTTATTCTAGTTTACAGATTCTAGTCTAAGTCATCACTGATATTCGAATGACTTTTCTCTAGTGCTTCGGATACAAATTGTTGATATTAATGCCCAGTGATTCTGGGTTTACTCCTGCAATAGCAGTTGCTACAGGACTTGCGATTGCTGCACCGTTTAGTGCAATGGCTGTCGCGTGAGGCCTCGATGCCGCCAGACCGTGTTCACCAATCACCGCCAGACCTGAATTTGAATAAATAGTTGTGAGGTTAGTTTAAGAAAAAAATAGAACGAAATAGAGAACGTTTACGAAATACTAAATCGCTGTATGTATCCTATGTTTGGTGTGCAATAAAGCATATTTATCTTATCTTATCTTATCTTACTGAGCTTATTTTGATACCACACTGGACTTATTGAATGTAAAAATGCTCAATGAATGTGAATATGTTTCAATCACTATTCGTCGCGCCATCTCTTACTTTTATTCAGAACTAAGATGCAACGTTTATTTATGCTATGCTGTGATTACTCTGTCATGGATTTTAGATGAATTATCAAGAGTCTCACCTACGGGTTTAGCTTCGGCAATGGTACCTACATCGTTGAAACCTTCAGCAGTTTCAGAATCCTCATTTGGGGCTTCGATACCCACACCTTCTTCGCTGACCTGAAATTTAAAATATTATTCAATTAATATTGTGTCATTTATACACGTAACTATAAAAAATAGATTGAGTTAATCATTTCAATTTTCAAAGTCAATAATAATTACATAATATCCTCAATCTATTCATAGGAGTCATATACTTCATGCCAATATACAATGATCAAAGTTTCCATATATTGCAAAATAACTTTATAGGACTGAATTTTGCCGTATTGTTTATCACTTAATAATACTGTCAAGTGTATTTTTAACCTATAATTAAAATACACTTGACAGTGATACAATGAACAACAGATTAATAAAAATCAACAAGTCCTGAAAGAACCACAGTCTTACTAGGCATGGAATTTCTAGATTTTCACACCTTATTATTTACATTAAATTAAACAGTATTTAATTCAATGAAAAGTATACTAACATCGTACGCATCATCAGCATCGTACGCATTTCTCAAAGTCGTATTCTTTTTGAATAACTTGTCGACATCGTCTACTTCTTCAATAAGCTTGATTATATTTGAAGATGCTTCTCCCAGAGAGGCCAGCTGGGTTTCATATCTAGCTTTGTCATTTTTTCCTAAAGAACCAGTCTTTCTTCCAAGGTTAGTAAGTTTCAGAAGACTGGTAGAGTATGTCTTCAAGTTTTGTAGATTCTTGACCATTACTTTAGCTAAAAGATTCCCATCGCTGTTCTTGATAATGTTTTCACTGCTTATATTTTCTTCTGAGACAATTTTCTCACTAGTTATTCTACCTGAATTGTCTTTTTTTATTTCTAAATATTGTCCTCTTGCTCCACCATAAAAGGGTAAATACTGGATCGATTCTCTACAAAGTAAAAAATACACTGTTTGTTAATTATTAAAATATAGTGTTAATTGTACTTAATAAGTGAGTAATGATTGGCAGAAATAATATTTACCTGTATTTTTCACCTTCAAGTATAATATTATGATTTACTATTATTTACTGCCAATTATGTTAAATAGCATTAGAGAAAATTAGTTATTTAGAAAGTGTTGATCTTGAAAACATATATTGTGTTCTACACAGAAAAAAATATGTTTTCTAAAATGACCAGAAAAATAATGCCTCCAGATATAGGCACTTAATGACACAGAAACTATGTACACTTACATAACTTATTCGTTTACCAATCATTTAATTAAGTTTAGATAGCAATAGAATGGTAACAGAATTGATATCCTACTAATATTATAAATCCTACTAATATTATAAATGTGAAAGTTTGTGAGAATGTATGTGTGGATGTTTGTTACTGTTTCACGCATAAACGGCTGGACCGATTTGCTTGAAATTTGGTATGTATATAGGTTATACCCTGGATTAACATATAGGCTACTTTTTATCAACACACCACGCGGGCGAAGCCGCGGGCGGAAGCTAGTAAAATAAAATATTAAGAATTGACTACAAATAATAATGCTATTCTTTAGAGCTATTCTGTAATTGGTAAAATGTTTAAAATACTGTGCTATGTTATATTTAGTCCACTGATTTGGGAAATTAAGTAAAACAAACCTATAATTGACATCAATTACATTTTATTTTCTTGTCAGTATTATTATTATGTATCTACCGTTAATACAATTCAATTCAAAATCAATTTCAAGTCAAAGAGTCAAAATTAATTTCCGAAATTTTCACTTATTCTTTTACTTATTATGTTAATGATACATTAGAAGTTATTCATTTACAAATTCGTAAAAATAAAGATCTGACTGTGCATGGGCTATACCGCCCGGACCTGCTATAGCAGACGCTATTGGTGCGTGAACTATTGTCCCCATTTGTTTCTTCCCAATAATTACTTGGGATATGGGATTTGCAATGGCTGTCCCTTTTGCACTTTTAGCATAAGCCATTGGTTGTAAAAACAGCATAAACGTCGTATCATTCATTCTCAGAGGAGCTTCCTGAAAATTCACTCCGTTGTATCTGTATACGTCTGGCTGTTTTCTGTGTTCGTATCCGCTCCATTTTCCGTCACGCTTCCAAAGGGTTCCTCGGTAGAATCTAATAAGTAAGAAAGAGACAGTTTAGTAAAGAAGAAGACAAAAAAGGGTAAGTAAGATATTATTACGTATTATTTAGGATGAAAATAAATGACAGGACCAGTAGCAACAAGTTTTCCTTCAGGTATAGCTTGTAATAATTGGGATACAGAACCATTAATTGTGCTTTGTTGCAGCAGTCGATGAGCAATGGATGTTAGATCAGCATCTGAAGATAAAGCTATCACTCGAGCAGCAGGCCCAGCTACAGCAAGTCCTCCTGGCTGGGTATAAGCAAGTCCACCAGGTCCCACGATTGCAGTGCCTCCGTTGCCCGCAGTTGCGACTCCTCCCGGGCCAGCAATAGCAACACCACCTTTTCGAACCCTTAGCTTGTTTATAAAGATACCATTACCAGTAGGCGTATTTAGTTTTTCTTTTTGTCCAAAAGAAAATGGAAAGCGTAAATCTCCTTCATTTTCATCAGTAGTTTTAGTATTTTTAACAGGCACTGGTTTAGTTGGTCTTGTGGTAGAGGGTTTAGTAGCGAACAACTTTATAGCCTTGTTAGTATCTTGTAATTGGTTTCCCAGACTTACAGTACGTTTCTTTACTGCTCTCCTTGATCTAGATTTCTTTTTACTTGATAATGTTTGTAAAAGATTTATAGCTCTATCCAGACTTTTATTTTCTGTTAAGTCATGTGAGTCCTCGTCAGATTTTTTTAGTCTTTTGCAAACATCAGCGCTTTGACCGACTTCTATAAAATTTTGAAATCCACCGCCATTCATAACACTCAACAATGGATCTCTAATTAAAATTGGAAATAATTGAGCAAACGGCCATTGGAATAAATTCTGAAATGGCTGAAACGGCTGAAATGGCTGAAACGGCTGAGTTGGAGGTGGATTTTGCTTCCCTTGATACTGTGGTGCATAATCTATTGAGTTGCCGTAACCATTCATGTTGTTTGAAGTTGGTAATACTAGAACTGGCATACTAGTTATATACGCTGTTGGTGCCGCTGTCATAGCCATTTGATTATTAGTGTATACTGGCGAGATTTGTCTTGAATATCGAATATCATCTAAGTCTTCGTTGATAATAGCATTAGTCTCTTGCTGCTTCACATTAGAATATGGATGGAGCTTACCAGAAGCTATTACTTGCTGTAGTTTTTCTAATATGTCTTTGTCAAGGATGTATCCAGTATTGGTTGTTGGTGGGGCGTTCCATTGGACAGGGTGTCGTCTGTTTGGTTTTTTCAAGGCTTCATTGATTGCAGCTATTTTTTTTATTATTTCTTTAGTAGCATCTTCGTTTTCATTATCAGATTCGTTGTAAGTTAAAGATCTCTCATCTTTTTCGTCAGGAGCTTCTGTTAAATCTTCAACTGAAGTTGTTGATCTGAAACGCATTACATATTTTATTATTATATTTTTAATGAGATAAATATAATTTGATTTATACCTTTATCCAAAAAGCATTATCATACTAGCGTATATAACATAAAGCAGTGGAAGAAACTTGTAATATTTAAAGTGAGCCATACCTGAACCATTGTCCAGCCCGTGTTGATTTTCACATTTGTTTTTATTTTGTGAGGTCTACTTATGTTAGTAGTGCTGTTTCTAATGTGCATTGGTCTAGTGACGCAAAATACTCGTTAATAGTTTTTATTAATACCGATGAAGTTTTTATAAGGTTTGCATCATACGTTAAATTACACTAGAAACTGATATCATTGATTTACTATATTAAAATTCAGACATGGATACACTCAAGTCTTAAAAACTACAATTAAGCGATGAACACTTATGTGGTCTCCGGGTTATGATGACCAATGATAATTAATGATCAATGATAAAATCTGGCAATCAGGTTTAGCAATGAAATCAGTTTTGAACTTTATACATTAATGATTAGTTACGTGAAATTTTAAACAAAAGTAAAGTTAATTTATATACATATTTTATGAAGTTTTGTTTAAAACTTACTCGTTATTAGAAGGAAATGATGAGACTTCCAGGAGCATGCATGCCACCAGCACCTGAAATAAGAACAAAGACGACATTGAGTTTATTTTGATATCAATACATTATATTGAGATTGGTAAAAGTGAATACTCAAAACGGGAATCGAACCCGCGGCCAGTCCCTTACAGGGACGAATGCTCTGACTAATTGAACTACATGGACACGTCTTCAAATTTTCCTACACTATCTTGGGACGAATCTAAATCAATAGGAATAGCATACTTAAATTGATTTAAAATTTTATTACATTAATACATTACTCATAAGCTAAGCTATGACTTACTCGAAGTATGCTGATGACAGGATATATATATTTTTGGGTAGATTGAATAAAGAAAAAGAAGAGAGACAACGTCTCTAGCACTCAAAAGATACATTGATGATATATTTCTAGATTAAAATCATGTTGTTGATTACATATCTGTGGTGAACCAATCTAGGTTAAAACTGTTTCTATGAACAATAAGCTCGACAGTTACCGACTTTCTGATACTGATCCACTTAATAACACTGATTAAGTATACCTCAAACCACACAGTAGTTTGCTTGCCTAGATCCGGGAACCAATCTAATCAGAAGTCAATCAAATGAGTCGACAATATATTTCCAACTGTGGTAGGTTAAATAGATAAATTTTGGGATAGTGAAATTATAATAAGAACATTTCCAGTAAGTATTTGGATTTTGATATATTTGATGAGGTAGTCTGGTTTGGATCGGGTTTTAGGGTTTATTTCATTATTATCTGGTCAATTTGTCAGTATTATGTATTTTTTTATACCCCTTACGTGGCAGACAAGTGCACAGCCCACTTGGTCGCTTATGGACGTGTGCAATACCAGGGAATTCACATTCTTGCTACTGACCTTGTAAGAACCTTCTAATGTCCTTGGATGGTTGATGTAGACTTTTTAGACCGGTAGGTGGCAATACAATCTTAACATAGAATTTTACCCTGAATTCTTCTTGTACGATCCCAGAATAGGCTGCTTAGAGTAATGTTATAAATGAAAATGGTTTGTAAGGAGTAGAAAGCGGCATGTTTTTTTATTAATGTCATCAATAAAATATATAATGAGAACATTAAATCCTTAAATATATTCTTAAAAATAAGTTCTTACAAAACTATTCGATTTAATCTAGATAAGAAAGTGAACTCCTTTCAATTGAAGAGAAATCTTATAAACCGGCACACAAAGTCTTTGAACCTATTATTTAGCAATTGTTACTTAGAGAAATCAAAAGTTTTCATTAATCAAATTGAAGTTGAGTATAACAAAAGCGCAACAAAACAAGATGTGTTGTTGAATCAAAACATATATTATTTATCTTGAAACAAATGTGTTTCATTAATCAATGTAATAACTATAATAGTCTTAGCGTCTTTAAACTCAACAAAATTGGGTATGATCTCTAATTATCATGCACAGAATTTGCACTGAAGGGTGTTGTGTTGAGATCAACTAAGATCATTAGGGCCAAGCCAACCGAACGAGCCTCTGAAGGATCAATCTCGATTTCTCCCACAGAAGCTGTATGATCGAAACCAAAAAGGGATAGAGTAAGCGGACCCTGGACTCTGAGGTGACAGTCTCGGATGCAATCGAGAACAAAACTAAGACGAGTTTATAACTTTATGTTGTTTTACATTTTAAATCAAGTGAATGATGACTAAGCATTGTAAGATGAATGCCTTTGAGATCACATCAAGTGTAAGCCAAAATGGTGAATAACGGATAGCAAATACAAATAAGGCTAGTGCTGGCGCCAAAGGTAACTGTGTCAAATCTTAAATAGACAGATTTGCGGTCAATTCGAAAGTAGTAAACACCACTGTCATAGATGCAGCTGAAATAAATTTAATGTAGGAAGTGGAAAGAGATTATTTAGTCGAGATTTGTGTTATTATTTCGGAATAGAAAATTACCATAGAATCCAGGATATAAGCAGTATACGAGTACAATTTATAAATTACATCCGATTCCGTCCAGCTGTTTCAGTGTCAGAGCGAAACACACATTCAAACTTTCGCATTTCTAATATTTGCCGCAATTTCCTTCATTATCTTTTACTCTTACTTCCTTTTGGTCAAGTTTAATTTCTTTATAAAATAATCATATTATTAGAACCTCCAGAAATACCCAGTAGTTAAATAATTGTACTAAGGAAAGTATTATTAAGTTACATATCTATAAAAATCTTTGTAGTGTAGTGGATTAGCTGCGCAGGCCTTCGGCGATCTTTAACTTCACCTTGAATTGAGTAGGTATCAAGTTCTTTCAAAATCTCTAGATAGCTATTACCTGTCATTAATACCGAACCGTGTCGATAGTGGTGCAGTTTTTATTGATCCGGAACAGAATATATACGACCACCTAGATTGGTTACCTACTGTTATTATTAGATTATAACGAGTATGCCGTTATTTGCTCTTTTTATGGGCTTGATTACAAATAGAGAAAGATCGAAGCCTCGGTAGTGTAGCGAGTCTCGGATCATGGGACGAGTAAAACGGCATTAGGTTTTTATGTTAGGCGATTCCCATAAGCAGTTTAGAGTTTATTGGCTAGTTCCTTATTTAAAAATTCGGAATGTGGGAGTATGATATGCCTGTGGATAGATGGATAGATAGATACCTGCGCATGTGCCTGTGCGTACCACTCAAAGGAAAAAATAAAGAGTAGATAGTAATTAAAAGATTTTCCGTACTGTAGTTTGTGATACTGATATTAATTTGGCATTGTATTCTATATATGTAGCCTCCGTCTGCCGCTGCGGAAGATGCTAGCAACAAAAAGACCCTTAAGTATGCTGATTTGAAGCCATTGTAGCATTTTGTACCGATAGCGGTGGAGACCTTGGAGAGCTGGAGCAAGGAGGCCAAAATCCTTGTTAGGGACATAGGAAGCAGGCTCATAGAGACTACTGGAGACTCCCGCTCCGGAGCGTTCCTGGTGCAAAGGCTGGCCATCGCAATCCAGCGTGGAAACGCGGCGAGTGTGATGGGCACTTTTGCGCCGAGAACGGTCAGGGGCTGGTTATTTGATTAATTTATTGACTTGACTAAATTTTATTGTGACTTGTTTAATGTACTTACGTAAATAAATATATGTACAGTCTTGATAGATATATGTAAAGTAATAGAATAAATCAAATGCTAGTCTCACAATATAATTAACGTTCATATGAGCATTGACCAGGTCACTGCATAATGTATCTTTCTATTTTAGAGAAGCATTTGGCATGAGTACCGTTAGCTCTTACTTATTTGTACATATTGCTAACCGGAGCAAGCGGGTCACAATCATTTCATCACCAGCAATGGCCGTTCATAGAGGCATCGAAGCTTTCGCTTGATATGTGTAAGGGTTATTAGTCAAACCTGGATTCGCTCAATTGCGAGTAAGCTGCTGTTAGATTGTAATTGGATACTAAAATTCTTTACGTTGATGACTGGTCGCTATTCTGTATTGGTTTATTACAGTTGTTTCATAGTCAGTTTTCAGACACAAATTCAATTGTAAACCATACATTTATCATTGTAATTAAACAGCACGTTTGGGATTCTACCAATTTCTTTAGAGCCTAAGTCAACTTCGCCTACGAAATAACAGACGAGGTTCTGAAGCAGGCTTTGCTCTCAAAATTGGTGGATGGAGGCAGATGATACTTGCTAATAAACTAAACGGTTAGAAGGTGGGGAAAGCAGACCATTGGTCACCAAGTGTAAGTTTTTGAGGCAAAGGGGACTAATGCTAGAATGAAGATATTAGGTACATAGAAATGAATTTATAACCAAAAGATTTACCAAAACAATGCACTTTATGCAAAAAGACACCTAGCTGTCTGCTTTTCTATAAAATGCATCCAGTAACAAGATCAAAGTACTTAATTTATAACTGGTCTGATCATTATTATACAAAGTACTTCAAAATTAACTCAGGTAACTCGAAAGGTTTCGTTGAGTACAAAAAGTAATTGTAGTGTGGTACACTTGTGGTTAACTACTGCATCGCGTGATAATAGTGTAGCTTTAGTTACTATCAAGGGTAACGGGACTCATGTAAGCATGCATACTGATTCAAAGGCTTATCCTAAATCTTTGTGTCCAGCTTCAAGACGTTAGATGTTATCTATTTTGAGTCTTAATTATTTATTGTCAAAATAGTACAAACGAACACAAAGTAGTGTTTGCCTGTGATGAATGTGTTGTTGGGGATAAAGACCTAACAGAAACTTGCCAAAATAACTACAACAAGTATTACTAAGTTCTTTCATTTATGTAGCACTTTTTATATTCAGTTGATTTTTATCATTGGAAATAATTTATTATGTGTTACCTATTTTATTATTCATATTGATCCCGACGTTTGATTACTTTTCAGCAGCAATGGTCATTGGTAGACTGATGATTGCCATTACTTAAAATATTTTAATTTTTGTATAAACATGCGGTAGAGGAGCAAATTCCTTTTGGTTCTATTTTTGTAATTTATAGTAATTATATTAAAAATAAACTACAAAATATTAATAGAACATATTCTAACATATTCGTTTTGCAACAGCGAAAGTGTTCACAAAATTCGACCGTTAAACAAGCATTCTGCATACAAATTGCCATTTTAGCAATACATTCTTTGTGTGCCTTTTGTTCTCTATTCTGAATGAGATGCGTATTCTGAAACCCTTTGTAGTGGTTACATAATTAGTTCAAGAGCATCACTTGGAAAGTCAGGATCCACAATAAACATGCGAGGTTTTAGTTCATCATGATTAGTGTTAGTAGTGTCATTGATCATGCGATAAAGTCGTTCTAGTCTCTCTTTCACTCTCTCTCAGACATCTATAATCTAAGTTGAGGCAAGCTTTAAGCACATTAGGTATTCTGAACAAGTTTTTTCTACTACTTAGGTCACAGACAAGTACACGGTCCACCTAATGGAAAGTGACTACCGTAGCTCATGGAGGAGTGCAACACCAGAGGAGTCACACTCGTACTGCCGACCGACGCCGTAAGAATAGTACTCGCGCATAAAGGGTTCCGTACCATTCATTAATGTGAATATTTATTTTATTTTGTTTTTGATATTTATTGTAATAACAGAAATACATCATCTGTGAACATCAAATAAAGAGCTATCACAGTTGATGAGATACAGCCTGGTGACTGACAGATAGAGGGACAATGTAGTCTTAGTAATATAGTACCATTTTTATCCTTTGGGTACGAGACCTTATAAATTAACAATGACAAATGTAAGAAAGGTATCATAAGAAGTAAAGATCAATATTAAGAGGGTATCATACCATGATCTAACTCATTTCGGCCAAATTTTATCCATTAGAGTAAGTGGGTGATTAATGTAATACTAAATCACCCTCATTTGAAACGCTCCGTTAGAAAGTCAACCGGCCCTATTGTGAGTACCAGTAGGTACACTTATCTACCGTCAATCAGCTTTAATGAAGAAGAAAAAAACTAGTAAAAGTGCCATGTACTTCAAAACTCGTTGTTTGATGGTCGAAAGTTGAAATGTCTTGACTTAAGGAGGACATACGCTAAGTGTACACGCAAAGGTAGTTACACTAAACATGTGAACTTGTTTGGATAGTATTGTGTTGTTAGATAATATTGTAAACAAACCGGATAAATGAAGTGACTATTTGTTTACCTTCACTATGGAAGTGTGTGGTGGCTTTAAGGTACATACAACTAAATCTCCTAAAAGGTAGGGTGCACTATTCGCATTTCGTCAACTATTTTTGATCCTTCGCAATAGGAGATGAGCTATGTCATGGGCTATATATTTATTGTCAGATGGAGAATAAGAAGAAGGTGAGGGATGGGACCCTTAGTCGCCTTCAAGAGATAGGGTGGCTCTTGTCTACTCCGCCGGTAACCAACATCGTCTTAAAATATTTATTACCAGATTGT
Source organism: Eilema depressum (assembly GCA_914767945.1). Classification (NCBI taxonomy): domain Eukaryota; kingdom Metazoa; phylum Arthropoda; class Insecta; order Lepidoptera; family Erebidae; genus Eilema; species Eilema depressum. The sequence goes on along the minus strand of OU612018.1, from coordinate 21,572,704 downwards.
TTTAGTAAACAAGGATTTTTAAATAATATGCGCAGCACATATTAGGAATAACATAAGTCGTTTAGTTTTCATTTGATTGTGGAATTTTACCAAATTCTATGCGGACATAACAAGTGTCAATTTTGTGATGGCTAAAGATACTAATTCGTAGTCGACCGCATGCAGCAAACAGCAGTACAGAAGAAATAATATACAGCACAGAATAACTAAACAATATTACTACTACGGCAGGAAATACAGCGTACCTACCGTGTAATAGATTTGAATGTGATATTATTAATTTTATTGTTTTAATTCATTGCGGCTTCTCCATGTTGCCGTTTAAACGTATCGTAGTTTGACGACATGTCATAAATGATCGCACATATTAGAGAAGTCTCAATGAATTCAAACAACAAACAAATATAGGTATCACATTCAAGTCTATTGTACGCTGAATCTGCTGTATGCAGCAGCGGTCAGTTATGAACTCGTACCCTAAACTTTAATATTTACCTACAATGTTTGAGTTTTAAGAGTACTTACGTGGACAATGTGAGAGCTTTTTGTTTGTAGATTTTTAGAGTGTACAAGTGCTCAATTATGTTGTGTTTACTGTACCGGTCAATGAACTTATTATGAACAAAACCCAAATTATTATTTGAGTTTTTGTTTAACAATGTAAGAAACAAAAGTCGTTTTATCGAAATTTGATCAATCGTAAAAACAAGTTATGAATATTTTTATTTATTTTGTTTGAACAATCAATTAACTATTTATTTAACAGCGCAGACAGAGATATTAATAATTATGATTATGGTTTTTGTGATTATTTTTACGCAAGTTATATCTACCTTAACTAAAGTCACGTGAAGACTATAGTACCCGGTACCCGGGGTACCCTTACCGTTGTAGATGGATATAGTCCAAAAAATTGTCCAACAAGCCTAACAAGTAAATATTTATTGGAGGCTACCCGTTCGGGGATTTTCAAAGAAGAATCAAAAAATCAATTTCTTTTATTTTATTGAAATTGAATGAATATTATCCAATTTGATGAGTTTCAATAAGGTCATTCGATCTATACTAAAGTAGCCTATTGAGCTAAATATGCAAAACACTCTAGTTGACACGATCTTCTTCCTCTTAGCGTTAATTCCCAGTCGCATCCGAAGCTTTCAGCTCGGAGTCTGGGGTCCGCTTTTGCTAGTCTTAACTACGGATTTGGCTAGACCTCGATATTTTCTGTGAAGCGATTGCCATCTGACCTCCACATCCCAATGGTAACATTAGGCGATATCGAAGCTTTGCAGCTAGACTGTTGTTTTTGGATTTTTGAGGGCTCCAACTACCCGTAACGACTGCCATAGATGTTCTTATGGCAACCGGGACCGACGGCTTAACGTGCTCTCCGAGGCACGACCAGACCAATGCAAATACCCATATTTCATGAACACAAATATTTGCACTGAGCGGGGATCGAACCCACGCCTCCTGCGTAGCGGCCGCGTTCACTACCGCTACGCCACGGAGGCTGTCTAGTTGACACGATAATAAACCTGATAGGGTTACAGAACATTTACAGAAGGAAAGAAGAAGGGCGATGAAGGAAGACTAGAATAAAGAAAGAAGACCAACAAACCCTTATGTAGCTAGACTAAAATCTCTTACTGATCAAAGAATGATATAAAGACATGAACAGTTTTAGGTTGCTCCTGTGCATACGTGAATGATACATGTAACTAGTTTTATTTATTGACAGTAGTTTTACAAGTCAAACAGGATTACAGGTAATTGATACATATTGTTAAGCACTTTTTTTTTGATCGCAGCCCGAATATAGATATTCTTCTGATGCTGACTTTAAAATGTGTTTTTAGCTTTAGTTAAGGTTCTTGTTTTATAGATTCTAGATGCCACAAATGAATAGGTACTATAACGGAAAAAAAATAAACTGTCAAATTTTGAAAAAAAAAAGTATCTAATCTATCTAATTGAAAGAAAAATGTACCTAATTTTAATATAATTAAAATCAATTTAGTTTTATAAATAGGTGTATTTGTGTATGCTATAAATAATGTAATTAATAACTAAATTAATAATGATCCGTAAATGAGTATTGTTATTGAAGGGAACCAAAATTATAACATAGGCAATCTTATAGGAACTACGCGACAAAATTGAAATTGACAAAAAATATTTTGAATATTATTTGCTACGTAGGTCTTTGCCTTTTAAACAATAGCAACAACATTATGTACATGCGTTCTCCTTGAATAACATTTTAATTCAACTCTAAAAATATATTAATACTCACCATTATTCCAAGCATGTAATGCTGCGTCATCTTGCAAAAAAGAAAAATATCGATAAGAATATCACGATGTTTTGTACAAAATCGAATAAGTGCCGGTGTTTAAAATTTAAATTAGGAACGAAATTTAAATTTGGAACGTGCGGCCAGTTGCGCGGTCTACTGGCGAGTTGGAAGCTTGACACGCAGTCGCCAGCTTTTTGCTTGTCGTCGCTAATGAGTTTACTATAGACCATGTTCTCGATAGTAAAAGTAGACGAATTAAAAGGTGTAGGTGGCGCGAATCTAACGTATAGAGTCATTATGTTCATCTTCTTGATAAACTTAGAAGTGTGAATTTTGTGATTATGTTATTAACAAGAAACTGTTAATTGAATGAGGCTTTAAATAACAAAGGAAAATCTAGAAATGTACCTGGCATTACACCATACCTTATAAGTACCATATCTTTAATGGTATGTAAATTGGACGCAAACTTTCAAGATGTTATTAAAAGGATGCGCGGCAAATTAACTTAGTTTTAGTTTTCTTTAGTTATCAACTGCAACAACGCTACTGCTAAAGAGTTCTAGTAGTAAGTACTTATTCCAAAAATTAGTTGTATTATGCTATGTAAACGTAAATAGCATAATATACTTATTTATTACTAGCTGACCCGGCGAACATCGTACCGCCATATTTTCCACCCGCGTATTATCTCTAAATTTATCAGTGTTTCTCTACAATATTATGCATATATTATACATATAAACCTTCCTCTCGAAACACTCTATCTATTAAAAACAACTGCTACAAAATCCGTTGCGTAGTTTTGAAGATTTAAGCATACATAGGGATGGACAACGGACAGACAGCGACAGCGACTTGGTTTATAATATTATGTAGTGATGAAGCTATTTCCATTCTTGGTTTCCTGAACTCATTTACTGTCGAAGGATTAATACAAATTTATTGGTCATGCAAATTATAATACAGACATTTATACTGTGTTTATAGTTTCCAATATTTTTTATTTAAAATGGAACTTGAATGTCATAATAATCAGAGGGTAATAATAATCATCTTGTATTGATGAAGAACATAAGTGTACAAGATTTTAAAGTAGCTATTTTCTGTCGCTTCATTATTTTTGTACATTTGCTATACTATACTATATTGTATACTATATACTATACTATATTGCATCGCTTGGTGCATGGGTTCCGTACTTTTGTCTGATTTGTAAAAAGTTACATTGCAATTTTGTTTTGTAAATAAATCGTAAGTTTCGTTGCCTGGATCTTTTTCTCGTAACTCTAATTTTAGCTTTAAATGTAAACTCAGTCCATCATAAGCATCGTAATGACTAATATGACTAAATAATTTCAATTAATTTTGTAGTTGTAATCCAGCTTTATTAAACTTGAAGAATGCTATTCCAATAAATTCATATCTAAATGTGAATAAATAAACAAAACTCAACTGATGATATTGTGTGCTTGAGCAGTTGAAAATTTGTCAGCATGTTAGATTTCGAGTTCTTACAGTAACGAATAAGGGAAGTGCTATGTGAAAGTTTGTTTTTAAGTGTATTGACAATAATGTGCTGTCAAAGATTTTTAGACTCAATATTGGCAGCAAGGTTAATTAATGAGGCAAACAGGTTATGAATGATTTCTTTACTTTTTTATAGGCAATAAATTACAAACATTTTTTGTTTGGTAATTTAAAGGAGCTCACAAAAACTAGATGTGCGTGCGAACGGGATTGACAAACACATCGAGAATTTTTTATACATTTGATTTATTGACTTTTTGATAATAAAGCAAGGGATAACAATTAACATTGTAAAATTGGAAGCTATTTGCAATTATATTCATGTAAGTATATTTTTTTTATTAATAATATACGACCATATTTTTTTATCACATTTTGTACCCACAATAAAGTAACAAGTTTGTTCAGAATTAGCCTGTAATTGTATTCTATCATGTGCCAATAAACATTGCCAATACGTTTCAAGTCAACTGACCCTGGTGTCAATGAACTTGTATAATAACTTGTACTCGTACATTAAGTTTAGATCTTATAAAAAAGATCGTATCTACCAAACCCTTGGGTAATAATAACACGTCTCGTCAACTGTGTGGTTTGTCCCCACCTAATAGGAGCCAGTTGCCGTCAATCTTTTCTTACAGAAAAAATGGTGGACTTCCGTTATCTTCAGTAGTTACACATACTGCGCAAAAGCAATGTACAAATAGTATACGAAGCAACGCAAAAAAAAGATTAAGATGAAGTGATCTTAGATTTGCAAACATTTCCATAAAAATCATCATTATCTCGATCAGCGCTGTGTCCCAATTGCATCTGCTACTTACCTATAATTTTGATAGTATTTTATAAATTGTAAACTCTTGATCATAAGTTATGTATATTTTGATAATTTAATGTATTATTTTAACATATTTACTTTAACTTGACATAACCTTATTTTCACTATACATTTTATAATATCATTGACATTTTCATTGATTTGCATGCATTTATTATCATTGAAAACACAATTTAAATAAATTGAATTTAGTTCGAAGACTGAGGTCCACTTCCTTAGTTACCGTCTTCACTTCACACGGTCTTAGGCATTCATGATAGATCATACATTCAGTAAATATCTATCCACCTCACACCGGAAGAGGGCCAGATCGAGAGATGGCCCTGGGTCAACAGGGTGCGAGAGATATGTCTACCATAAACCGACGGCACACAGACGGTGAGTGTTTTAGTAATTTCGAGTCTGACATAGACCCCAATTCTGACGTTACCATCTCTAAACTTAAATTTCTCTAAAATTTTCTTATTTTAGATAAGCGATTGACATTTCTAACCGTATTCTGTTGTTATGTCAAACTAAATTTAGTGTTCGTTAAGCACAAGACAGCACTAAATTTGAATATGAGGTCGCTAAAACGAGTGTTACAACTATTAAAAAATTAAGAATGAACGATAAAGATTTTCACAAAATCTGTAAATTCTTATCTTAATAAGTCTTTAGAATGCCGACAAATGATAATTAGTGCATATTATTGATCAAATAGTAAACAAACTGTGATATTTCTCAGTCTTAACCAAGCAAATACAGTTTTTCTCGGTCCACGTACCTGGCAAGTTCGCGGGGTCCGCTAGTTATTTATAAAATCCAAATCAATCGACGATTTATAGAGCTTTATAAAGGCTTTAAGCGTATATAGAACGACAATTGGTATTATTTTAGATGATGTCTAATTTTAGTTTGACATTTCTTATTTTAGTGCTTATACGTACAACAGAATACCGTTTAACCAAAAATGACAGTTGAGTACTTTCTTTAATTTTAGTTGTGTCAAGCTAATTTTAAGTTAGTTGTGTGTTCTCAGAATACGAAATTACATTTTGACAGGACTAAACTGACATTTAGAGATTTTTATCTTATTTTAGTTAGCTTGTGACAAGACAGAATTGGGGTCATAACCTCCTCCACCGGCTCCGGTGGGGATGGTATCCGTGGGGATTTTTCGCACGATAAAAAAATATCTATCGATATCGATGTTTCCATCACCCAACACTAGATCGAGTACCGTATTTCAATTTACAATCTCTTGTGGATATTCTTGAACTTGACCTTGCACTTTAAAGTCTGCTGACCTAAATATCAGTGAGAAGTTTTTGTTGATATAATATTTAATTGTCGGACATGCATTTTAATGAGCTATTTTGTCATGAATCCTGACTTTTGATTTCGCAGAGACCAGTAGGTATCAATATTTACCTTGATATTTTACTATTGTTCTTTGGAACAATCAATCAGCCTATCGCAGTCTTCTGCTGGTTTTAAGCCTCTCCCAATGTGCACCATTGCTCCTGATCTTTCGACTTCCGCAACCAATCTACCTTTATCAGGTGTCGCCTTTGTCAGGTGATCAGTCCATCTGGCTAGGGAGTGCCCCACCTTCCGTGGCCTTGTACAGATGTGATCAGCCCACTGTCACTTTTTTGGTTGATTGTCTGATGATAGAAAATGTATTTGGAATGATAGCAAAAATAATATTAATTGAATTTGAAGTATTGTGCGAAAGTATAAGCATAACTGACTGCGCTTGTAATGTTGCTGCTACAAACACTCTCAAACAGTGTAAATATTCGAATCTCATTGGTGATTATTTTATACTTTTTTGGCATTTCGAGAAGATACTTAAGTTATCTATGAGTTTCCATATAAGGAGATTGCAAAGCCTTAGGTACGCTTTATCCTCCAAGAATACGAAGAGAATTATACGAAATATGTGATTGAATGAAGTTAATTAATAACCACAGTGCTTTTTTGAACGAAATTTACTCAAAGTCCATGCTTCATGCACAACACAAAGTCACACCATAGAGATATGATATGTGTGAAACCAATATCCATTTATATCGATGTTCCCATTAATGTTTGGCTACAATTATTACACGTCAAGTTTTTTTTTTAAATTTGGTTTTGACAAATAATAGTACGTTACCAAATGAAGCCAATGCACAGTTAGAAAGTATGAATGCCTAAGTTGCCATACACCGTACAAGTTCTCTAAAACGCATTTTTTATTATCCATTGATTAATGAATAGTAAAAAAAATGTTCATAGATTTTTGACTTACCCCGTCACGGGGTTATCAGTTATTTGCCAAATTATATGAAAAATATCAGCTGCATCAAAAGTCTTCAAGACAAAGTAACTGTATGTTCAGACAAAATGGCGAGGCGAATTAATTTTGGATGCAGTGAATAATTATGCATAACAAGATTTAGTGCATATCAATATATAGTAACGTCTGAATATATAGAACAACAAAGGCGCACGATACTAAAGAATACATCATCTCCGATAAATCTCCGTTTTCCGCATCCAGTCTATCTCAGTTGACCTTTTCTTAGATGTAGATAAAAGATACAATAATTGGGAGTAGATACAGGTATTGAAAAGGAGATACGGGAATTATAATAAATTGGAAAAAGCGAAATCAATTCTCGGGCGGGACTCGAACCCGCGATCTTTCCCTTACAGGGGGAACGGTCGAGAGTGACCCAATTTTTCCAATACATCCATCTTACGGCGTTCCCCCTGTAAGGGAAAGATCGCGGGTTCGAGTCCCGCCCGAGAATTGATTTCGCTTTTTCCAATTTATTATAATTTATTTAGTCTAGCAAACTAATTGCTTTAAAATTATCTCAAGAGATACGGGAAGTTGGATTGGAGCCCTAAAAAGTTCAGCAACCGGTCTAACTGGAATGCTTCAATTTGTGGAGGACACATGGCACTCGTTTCAAGGAAAATATCGAATTTCAGCCAAACCCGTAGTTATATTGGAAAAAGTGACCCAGACTCCGAGCTTAAAGTTTTGGATGCGATAGGGATTAAAACTAGGGTGAAGAAGAATAGGCATTGAAAAAGACATATCATAAATTCATTTTTAACAAAAAAGTTTAACCGACTTCAAGAAACGAAAAAGAGGCACTGAAAAGCGAAAAATAACTTAATTTACAGACTTACTGATTTATTAGAAGTCGGTACCTAGCCCAAGAGAGGCCATATTTCAATTGATTGCATCAAAGTAGTTCAGACACAACAAACAAAGTTGGCTGGCACCGACTTCTAATAAATCAGTAAGTCTGTAAATTAAGTTATTTTTCGCTTTTCAGTGCCTCTTTTTCGTTTCTTGAAGTCGGTTAAACTTTTTTGTTAAAAATGAATTTATTTTTCTCTTTTTAGTGAGTTTGTACAGTCTCACGACTGTACATCGCATGTATGGTGACCTGACTGTACATGCGCTGCTGACGCTGCAATACAGATCGAACCGGCCACGCTACAAAAAAAAATATCAAATCATTATTCAAAAAGAATTTTTAAAATCAATGCATATACACCGGAAATATAGCTGAATATTCTGAACACTTCTGCGTACCCCTTGAAAGGACTCAGGCGTGATGTTATGATGTGTGATGGCAGAAACATTGCAATAATATGCCATTGCAGCAATCGCGGCTGATTTCCTGGTACTTTTTGAAGAGTTCCTTGGTCTAATCTCGGAAACCCATCATCAGATCTTTACGAAATTTAAATGGGACCACTTCGAAATAATCTACTTACGAACACAAAAAGAATTTTCAAAATCCGTCTAGAATTGGCTTCACAATCGCGTAACAAACATACAAAAAAAAAAAAAAAAATTGGGTACGAATTGAGAACCTCCTTTTTTGAAGTCGGTTAAAAAGCATAACGCCACCTGCCTTCGTTTCTCAGTGCTTAAGATTTACCGAGATGATCTATTGACTTCGAGTCAAAGTCAAAGTCTTTATTCGTTGAATATGGTACAAAACGGTGTTTAGGTAATAATGTTCAGATCTCATATTCTGCCGGTTCTGGCGTACAAATTTTACATTGATTCATTTCACCATTTATCATTAAATATCAACACATGCAATAGGTACAATTTTAAAATTAAGATGTCGAGCACTCCTAACTCCGTCTGACGGTTATTTGCATATTAATTGTTAGTGATTAAATGACAAAAAATAACCAGATCTTATGTCTAAAACACAAAGTAGATAATGTGCATAGACTAGAATGGTGTAACCAATTAATTTTGAATGTTATAAACAAGCTATTCATAAAATGCAATATCGTGGCATCATCATAACTACATATTATAAAACAAAGTCGCTGTCGCTGTCTGTCCGTCCCTATGTATGTTTAAATCTTCAAAACTGCGCAACGGATTTTGAAGCAGTTTTTTTAATAGATAGAGTGATTCAAGAGGAAGGTTTATATGTATAATACATGCATATTATTGTAGAGAAACACTGATAAATCGGGATCAGAATACCACGCGGGCGGAAAATATGGCGGTACGAAGTTCGCCGGGTCAGCTAGTAATAAATAAAATAACCCAAGAAGTTTTTGAGTCATTGACGCATAAAGGTATATTAATGCTACTTTTCTAACTAGATTTTAAAGCTAAATTGCAAATCATCAGATTTTATTTGGTTTTTATTTGATAGTACCGTTATGGTTATTTATTGTGTGGCTCCTGCTACAAATTTTAATAGCCATGGTTGAATTTTAAGAGCCATGCCAGAGTAGGCTCTTAATCCGACAGTGTTATGCAAATTTGATGACTGTCATGGTGATATAACATGTCAGGTTTCAACGCAAATTGGATTTATGATTTTATTAGTTGTAATAAATAAAATTAAAACTCACAGAGCTAGTTGAGTTTTTGTTAAGTTCAAAATTATAAAGCCTGCTATTATTTATTCTTGAAGACTTTATGATTACAAATTCGTGGACATTATATTGAAATGTTTTAACTCGAAACATTTTTTTAGTAAATTAGGCAATACAATAAATTCTATGATTTTTCTAAATTCAATATGAATGGAGAAGGAGTGGATAGGTATCAGACTCATATTAAAGTAAAAAGAAAAGCTGTAGTTAGACACCAGATTGTTTTTCCGGTTCACAGAAATTATTTAGTCTGAGGTGCATATGGCTTTACAGTATCGAAATCATCAGGAAAAGCAAACTGAAAATATATGAGGACTTACTTTAGCAGAAAATATGATAGCGTATTATACGACAGAGGTCGATGGAAGACTGAAATAATATTTGTATAATATTTATTTTGTATAATATTTGTATTTATACCACTAAGGTGAGAGACCTGTACATCTGTACAATGCCCATATCGTGGCCTATAGACACCAGAGACTGGAATGTAGCCGTGGTCATCATTTTGTTTTATCTTGCATCTCATCTTTGTACTTATCTTATTCTTGGTACGGGTACTGGACTTGTATCTTTTCCCTTGACATTTAAGCCACTTCTTCCTTAGCTATTTCTTCTAAGTTGCTCTACATACATAATAGCTCGATATTTAAGAATAGGCGACCTTGCAGACCGGTACAATTACAACAGGAACATTAAAGTAGTTTGACATTTGACGAGTCGATTGTAAATTGTTCGATAGTGATTTAGTTTCTGAAGTACAAAATGGTCCTTTAATTATAAATTAATCAGAGTAACCTATAATTATGGGAATTGATACTTTAAACATGGGCTGTTTGATAGGATCTGATACCAACCACATTATCATAAATCAGAAGATTATTGAACCGTTTTCATTTTTTCATCTAACTCATTTCATTATGATGTTTTTGTACGAATAAGTAGGTATAAAAACTTCGTACAAGTACAGTCAGCATCAGATCGACGATTTAGACGAACAAAAAGTTATAATCTATAATACTTGTATAATAAAAATGAATCCCTAAATGTGTTGCTAAGCGCAAATCTCGAGAACGGCTGAACCTATTTCGCTAATTCTTTTTTAGAATATTCTTTGAAGTACGAGGATGGTTCTTATGGAGAGAAAAATAAAAAAATAATAATTAAAAAATTAAAGAATCGACTGCTAGTCGGTACAGATTATGCTTTTTCACGCCAGGAATATGCTGGGTGACATCTAAGCACTGCACGGGTTCCTTAATATCTCTTTACTTCATGTTATTACTACGACACTGATTCTTCTTCTTCATCCTAGCGTTAATCCCAGTCGCATCCGAAGCTTTCACCTCGGAGTCTGGTGTCCGCTTTATCAGTCTAGCTGCGGACTTGGCTGGACTTCAATATTTTCCGTGAAGCGACTGCTATCTGACCTCCACAACCCCATGGCGATATTGGTTCATCAAGCTGCAATGCTTTGTTATCGACCAGTTGTTGAACTTTTTAGGGCTCTAACTACCCGTAACGACTGTCATAGATGTTCGTATGGCAACCGGGACCGACGGTTTAACGTGCTTTCCGAGGCACGACCAGACCAATGCAAACAAATATTTGCACTGAGCGGGGATCGAATCGAACCCGTGCCTCCTGCGTAGCGGCCGCGTTTGGTAGTGAACGCGGCTACGCCACAGAGGCTGTCTAACACTGATTGTAATCCATATAATATTATCTGGCGCAGTCCCTCACCAAGGTGTTCTCATATTCAAAATTTTCCTATAGAAGAACTTCCATTGTCAAACTCTTCAAATCAATTCGAACTTGTATCAAAAGAATATGGAAAATAGTGACTCATGATGTTGGAAAGCATATGGCTTTGCCATTATGGCAATTTACATACTAAGATCAGAAAGTCGGCCTATAATGCTTATGGTATCAAGTTACTGACCATTCAGGCCCACGCTCATCGAGATAGCCAGTTATTATTATTATTAGCATTCTGGAGAATTTCATTAACTCATGAGTTTATAGTGTCGCCTTTAAAAAAATGGATGAATGATGTGAAACCAACTGCGCTGCCTGGATACATCATGGGCAATTGGGCATAAGAAAATCATAAGCATGCGTCTTGGTGTGATGTTGGATATATTGACTTTTACCAATCTAAATCCCAAAAGGTAGCCCACAACACACAACACACAAGGTATTTTTCTCCTTTTATGAGAATTTCGGTAGATGTCTATAGCGTCGCTTCAAGATCTATGTATAGGAGAATTTTAAACACGGACGTGCTTGAATGGCTCCAACTGAGCCATTCAAGCACGTCCGTGTTTAAAATTCTCAGTCAGTCAAAATTCTCAGTCAGAGTATTCTTCCTAAAAGGCACTGGTGGACGATTCAAGTCCTGGATATAGATTTATGCTGATCTAAATCTGAAATTATCACAGTTTTATTATTTTTCTCTTTTCACCTTGTTAATTAAAAACATAGAAAGATACATGGCACACCGAACAAGGCTAATATCATACTATTGTTTATTTTGGGCGTACAAGCGTAGGTTGTTAACGGTTTTTTGTAATAAAAGTAGACGGATTGAGCTTTATTATTTGCACTAAATTTGGATTTACGAACAATAACTGTGTTTAGACGTGATTAAGTCTTTTGATATATTGCATTACTAGGAACTTGAAATAAAGTTTGACATAATGCCAAGTTCTATATAAACGTCCTTTTAATTTTAAACCTATCTAAAACAATTGATTGGCCTCTATCCATTTGTCTCAAAAATATCTGAGGTAACAGAAAGTTTAAATAATTAGCTTAACAACAGTAGGTGTTAGCATTTAATGTAAAAAGGCCTTTTATAGAAACATTTTTTAATAACTTCATTCAACGTTATGTGGGTTGTTCTAAACGATTGTGGTGGTCTAACTAAGCAAATGTAGTTACCTATTTGTAGAAAATTTGATGAATATCGTCTAGAAAGTTATTTATAATCTTTTCATGGCAAACTATTAATTTTATTGATGTACATTTTTGGTGAAACCACAGTACAATATTCTTAATTGTTTTCTACAATATGCAAAATTCAAAGTACCGTATGAAAATAATAAAAAAAACTGTTATGATAGTGCCTTGTAAGGGTACCTATGAATAAGCTTACACTTGTCACTGGTCTTATCAATACGGTGGAATCTTTAAACAATATATCATCAATAAATTACATAGTTTTAAATTGAGTAGTATGCTATATTGAAGGGAAAAGCAATTAAAACATAACAGTAATACATTCAATACAGTCTTGTATTATGATCTTGTCGATTTTATCTTTTCTTTTATCTCTGATCTTATTAGTATTGACCAATCAAGTTGATTTTATCGAACTCTATCAATGTGAATACATAAAATGCGATCTTATTGTGTCAAATATAATTTCAATTTTAATTCATTTTACTTTGAGCTTTTTTAGCGTTGCACCTACGCCAATTTATTTAAATGTTTCGCCGTTTAATACAAATCTTTCCCCTGTATAATATTAGTATAGATTAACATACAACCATATCATAGCTTAGTTTCTAAATACAGAAATAGATGAAGTCGTATATTCATTCAGAGGCGTTTAATTTATTATCTCACTTATGAATTAATGACTGATATAATTATTTTTACAACACACCTGCTCATAAATGTGATATTATTTTACCGCAATTAAGCACGGAATGACACCTATTATAAAACTGTGACTTTTTCATTGCTATTATTCACAAAAGTGAGTTATAGATTCTTTTTTAAATTTCATAGGAAGTGTCTATAATTGTCTATGTTCTTAAAAAAGTTTTGATACAAAAAATAACGTGTTTAATAGTACGAATAAATTAATACGCCTATTGTATGGTCATTTGATGCATTTTCGTATTTAAATAAATAATTTAAACTTGTAATACTTGTGTAATAAACAAAATTTTCACTCAAATTTTACTTTTTTTTTCTCTAAGTACAGAAAAAAAAACAGAGTAAAAAAAAGTTAAGTTCAAACCTCATTTTTTTTTAAATATGGTCGACCGCCATTGTTAAATGCGCGCGCATAGGAAAACGAATTAATTTGTAGTATTGTTTATTTAGTATTTGTAGTATTATTTTATTCGCAAGTGTGTTGTAAAACGTCGTATGGCACGTGTGAGCATGATGATTACCGTCCTCGGCTGTCTTAAGACCCTCGCCTGGCGGCTCGGGTCTCAATGGCGCCTCGGCGGTAATCACCAACGTTGTTCACTTGTACCATAATGTACTATTATAGTTGTCTTGGTCTATTTTTGATTAGTAGTAGATTTTGATTACCTACTGCTAAATTAAATAAAAATATGTCTTAATTGTCATAGCTAGAACTGATTTCTAGTTATGGTCTTTTTTATTTAAATGTGCTCTTAAGATAGTCATATTAAAATTATTGATCAGCGTCTTCCCATCAAACCCAAAATTAATTGAATAAATGTCTTAAAAATGAAAAATCATTACTGTTTAATGTACCCAACAAAGGTTATCTAGCAGGATGCAATGAGATGAGTTTGGTGTGCACTAAAAAATCTGTATCAATTTATTTCAAGAACAAACTCATTTTTAACGCAAAAGAGATCTTGACTTGCTTGGGATGATTCCACAGCATGTTGTAAAGATTGTGAAGGAATGTAGTGGGTCTATATAATTTGTTTAAATAGAAAGCAGAATTTGAAATGCGTTATCATATTTACGATTTTCTTCCGCCTTTTCGGGCTTCCAGGTTGCTGTTTCGCATATCATTAAATTTTCTTCCAATTTTTCTTCTTCTATATTTTTCTCTTTTCCTATGACTGCTTTTATTTCCTGTTGTACAGGTTTCTTCCGTCGATTATCTGTTGTTTCCTTAACAATTTTCACTTCTTGGTTGATATTAAATATATTTTGAATGGGTGCACTACTGTTGTTATTCATTCTTTCTTGCTCTCTTGATTCAAGTCTGATATCGCTATCTCTGTGATTCACAGATCCTCTGATATTGACAATCACCGTTGGCTTCAATACAGTTTGCGAATCTCTGTTACCAATCTGACTTTGTCCAGTCATTGTGTTACTGAATGGAAAGTTATCATCAAAATCTGTAATATTTTCTTCATTTTCTTTAATTCTGTTTGGTACTTTTACTTTATTTACACTAGGTCGCCGAACTTTACTATTTTTAGGCTTTTGCGTCGTCAGTTTTGATAAGTTTGTATCGATGTAAAGTACTACTGCTTCTTTAGTTTGAATATTATCATCTGAGTTAAGGTCAATATTTTTTGGGAATCGATATTTCACAGACGGCATTTCGATTCTATCATTCCTTCTTGGGATAAAATCAGAGCCACTTAGCATGGAAGACGGCTCGTCTTCGTATCCATACCTATCATAGTTTTGCGATAGATTATTTTCATCATTTGGACTTATATCTTCAGGCAAATGAGAACGGATTCGCAAAGATGCTATGACATCCTTGAATAAGGAACGCTCCTCGTGGGTTGCTGCAATAGCTCGAGGTTTCGTAGGATTCGCGCTGCAGAGCACCATCATGTATGTGACACAGATAAAACACTGCATCTGGAACAGAGTTATAATGAGCATTATAATTTTATTGATACAAATAACAAGTAAGTATATATTACGATACAATCAACAAATAAACATCTGCGAAATGTGTATAAATGCTACATGTAGATTGATTTCAAGAATTGAGAGCGGATGACTTCTAATATAGATGGATAATGAGACTAGTGAAGTGACCTACTAGTCTAAAAATGTGCCTATAACCGACAAAAGTAATATCTAAGTGCTTCGTCATGATGCAAGTAGTAAATCCGCAAATTAACATCTTTCCAATAAAATCAACACATACTACTTTCTTTATTGTATCCTAGCGTTCCGGCATGGCTTCACCTCGGTGCAACTATAGTATTTTTCTATTTTTTATAATATTAACATTATCTTGACACTTACATACATAGTGTGAAAAAGAAATCAGCCAAACCGGTCGAGCCTTTTTCAAGGGTTCTCAAGTGATGTGTGGACAAACATTCGTAGCAATTGATATATTTTTATTTTATAATTTATCTGTGTATATTTGTTATGTTTGTGTATCTTACGGTATGTTTACGTCTACTCATACTGAAATATAAAAATTAAAAACTTCAAAACAAAACTTAAATGAAAGTCTATAAGCACAAACTAATAAAATAAATTGAAAAAATACATTATGATACAGCTCTTCTATGCCCAACTTCATCTTTATTTTTTTCGATTACGATACAACTTCAGTTAGATCAAGGTCTCAATGTAGTTTGTCTCTACATAATCTGCAAACGCAGCGTAACACGTTTCATATTGACTATTTCATGAGATTATATGGAATAGTGTGTGATACTACAAAAAAACTCGAATGCGGCTCGTTTTTTTACCTCACACTCGTATTTTAAAAACCCTTATTATGCAATAATTTCATAAGATAATTACTATTGAAGTATCATAATATTTTTTTTTATAAGTTTCAACTATGTCACCTTATGTGTATAATTACAAGAACAAATAATAATCAGGAGTGGATATTTTACTTATTTAGTTAGTATTAATACATAGACATATAAAACATATAGATTATTCTAGATCAGTGTGATTGACTCTACGATAAAAATAGGTAGCTCGTATGTTTGCGACCGGTAATTTGCAATAAACGTTTCTACTTATAACAAACCCGTTCCTGCCTACATACACTACACAGTGTAATGTCGTGAATACATTTTAAAAATTGCTACTATGGTATGAGATAATCTTGGGTATTTGATGATACAGTTTACTTTAGGTGTACAGGGTCCTACCGCCGGCCGTACTTGAGGCTCCAGCCAACCACAGCTGCCAGCTGGTGAACAAAATCATCATCTATCTACTAAACAAAGGTCGAGGTTCTGGGGCTGGTTTTCCTCATAAAGCTGACATACCAATCAAAAAACAACAAGCGATCCAAAGTACAAACTTTGGACGTTACTGGGCTATAATAAGTAGGTACTATATACTATAAGTAGGCGATACTTTAATCTATCATCTATACTTCCCGCCATACATATTGGACCCAAGTTGCGAGAAAAACGAGGACCTGGCGTGCCCAGTTTGTTTTGATATAATATATGAGTGGTGGATTTGAGCTCCTCCACTGTTCTTGTACCCCGTGCTATCCTCAAAAGACCCAAAATATAGAGCACATTTCGGATTCATGTCATAATAATGGTGGAACATATACCTAAATCCAACATTTAATTACACTACTCGATAGCTATGGGACGATGCTAACTGTTACCCCGCGTTTACATACTGCCGCTCGCATTGCTCATCGCCTTGCCGGCAATATTCACGCGAATAATGCCCTAGCATTCAAACACTCGCATCATCGCGATGTTCATCGCGTTGCCCAACACTCGCATCATCGCGATGTTCATCGCGTTGCCCCGCATACAGTATTCGCCTTGCGATGGAGATGGACGACTTTAGTTAAGTGGACACCTAACCGAATGCAGTATAGGCATTTTATTAGGCTAGGCTATCTACTTAGATACTTAGCTAGTAGGTAATCAGGCTAATTTGGTAGGTAGGTAGGTACCTACCTACTACCTACCTACCTATTTTAATTTGGTAGGTAATTAGGCTAATTTGGTAGGTAGGTACCTACCTACCTACCTATTCTAGTTTGGTAGGTAGGTACCTACCTACCTACCAAATTAAAATAGGTAGGTAGGTAAATTAGGCTAATTTGGTAAGTAGGTTACCTACCAAATTAGAATAGGTAGGTAGGTAGGTACCTACCTACCAAATTAGCCTAATTACCTACCAAATTAAAATAGGTAGGTAGGTAGGTAGTACCTACCAAATTAGCCTGATTACCTACCAAATAGGTGGGTAGGTAGGTACCTACCTACCTACCTATTCTAGTTTGGTAGGTAGGTACCTACCTACCTACCTATTCTAATTTGGTAGGTAGGTACCTACCTACCTACCTATTCTAATTTAGTAGGTAGAGGTACCTACCTACCTACCAAATTAAAATAGGTAGGTAGGTAATTAGGCTAATTTGGTAAGTAGGTTACCTACCAAATTAGAATAGGTAGGTAGGTGGGTACCTACCTACCAAATTAGCCTAATTACCTACCAAATTAAAAAAGGTAGGTAGGTAGGTAGTACCTACCAAATTAGCCTGATTACCTACCAAATAGGTTGGTAGGTAGGTACCTACCTATTCTAGTTTGGTAGGTAGGTACCTACCTACCTACCTATTCTAATTTGGTAGGTACCCTACCTACCTATTTGGTAGGTATAATTAGGCTAATTTGGTAGGTAGGTAGGTACCTACCTACCTACCTATTTGGTAGGTAATCAGGCTAATTTGGTAGGTACTACCTACCTACTTTAATTTGGTAGGTAGGTAGGTACCTACCTACCTACCTATTCTAGTTTGGTAGGTAGGTACCTACCTACCTATCTTTTATGTGTAATACATATGTATTACCTATATTATTTAATTAGATCCGTAGCAAGCATTTCAATAAATTCTATTGATTTTTCGTTGGACCATTCGATTGGTTGCGTCATTGTCATGATAATAAATTCGAAGTAATCCTGTGACTGTGACACGCGCGTACACAACGAGCGCTCGATGCGAAGTGTGCGCGACGCGAGTATGTGAATGCTTCATCGCGCTAGTATTGCCGCTCCTTCTCGCGCCGCCAAGCCGACACTCGCAGCAACATACGCGGCAGTACTCGTGGCATGACGAATATACCATTCACACCACGTCCCTGCCCACTTCTCTCGCCACTTCCCTCGCTCTGCCGCGAGTATGTAATGCTTCGTTTACATACTCGCGGCAGAGCGAGGGAAGTGGCGAGAGAAGTGGGCAGGGACGTGGTGTGAATGGTATATTCGTCATGCCACGAGTACTGCCGCGTATGTTGCTGCGAGTGTCGGCTTGGCGGCGCGAGAAGGAGCGGCAATACTAGCGCGATGAAGCATTCACATACTCGCGTCGCGCACACTTCGCATCGAGCGCTCGTTGTGTACGCGCGTGTCACAGTCACAGGATTACTTCGAATTTATTATCATGACAATGACGCAACCAATCGAATGGTCCAACGAAAAATCAATAGAATTTATTGAAATGCTTGCTACGGATCTAATTAAATAATATAGGTAATACATATGTATATAAAAGGTAGGTAGGTAGGTACCTACCTACCAAACTAGAATAGGTAGGTAGGTAGGTACCTACCTACCTACCAAATTAAAATAGGTAGGTAGGTAGTACCTACCAAATTAGCCTGATTACCTACCAAATAGGTAGGTAGGTAGGTACCTACCTACCTACCAAATTAGTCTAATTATACCTACCAAATAGGTAGGTAGGGTACCTACCAAATTAGAATAGGTAGGTAGGTAGGTACCTACCTACCAAACTAGAATAGGTAGGTACCTACCTACCTACCTATTTGGTAGGTAATCAGGCTAATTTGGTAGGTACTACCTACCTACCTACCTATTTTAATTTGGTAGGTAATTAGGCTAATTTGGTAGGTAGGTACCTACCACTTACCAAATTAGCCTAATTACCTACCTACCTATTTTAATTTGGTAGGTAGGTAGGTACCTCTACCTACTAAATTAGAATAGGTAGGTAGGTACCTACCTACCAAATTAGCCTAAGTATACCGACCAAACAGGTAGCTAGGGTACCTACCAAATTAGAATAGGTAGGTAGGTAGGTACCTACCTACCAAATTAGAATAGGTAGGTAGGTACCTACCTACCTACCAAACTAGAATAGGTAGGTAGGTAGGTACCTACCTACCAAACTAGAATAGGTAGGTAGGTAGGTACCTACCTACCTACCTATTTTAATTTGGTAGGTAACCTACTTACCAAATTAGCCTAATTTACTTACCTACCTATTTTAATTTGGTAGGTAGGTAGGTACCTCTACCTACTAAATTAGAATAAGTTGGTAGGTAGGCACCTACCTACCAAATTAGCCTAAGTATACCTACCAAACAGGTAGCTAGGGTACCTACCAAATTAGAATAGGTAGGTAGGTAGGTACCTACCTACCAAATTAGAATAGGTAGGTAGGTAGGTACCTACCTACCAAACTAGAATAGGTAGGTAGGTAGGTACCTACCTACCAAATTAGCCTAATTACCTATCAAATTAAAATAGGTAGGTAGGTAGGTACCTACCTACCTACCAAATTAGCCTGATTACCTACTAGCTAAGTATCTAAGTAGATAGCCTAGCCTAATAAAATGCCTGCAAATACTGCATTCGGTTAGGTGTCCACTTAACTTAACTAAAGTCGTCCATCTCCATCGCAAGGCGAATACTGTATGCCGGTATGCGGGGCAACGCGATGAACATCGCGATGATGCGAGTGTTTGAATGCTAGGGCATTA
Source organism: Eilema depressum (assembly GCA_914767945.1). Lineage (NCBI taxonomy): Eukaryota > Metazoa > Arthropoda > Insecta > Lepidoptera > Erebidae > Eilema > Eilema depressum. The sequence continues at coordinate 21,552,645 of OU612018.1, read as the reverse complement.
TTCGCGTGAATATTGCCGGCAAGGCGATGAGCAATGCGAGCGGCAGTATGTAAACGCGGGGTAAACGAAGCATTACACATGCTCGTTCGGAATCCCCCGTAAAAAAAAGACGAATAAAGCGAAAGAGCACTTGAGTGGAAAGTTTGCATCTCTGAAGCTCAGGATCGCTCCTGAGAGGAAAACCTGCGCTTGTAACTCTATCCATTAACCAGCAGGTGTTCCACTTTGTAAGTGAGGTTGACTTGGGGTCCGAAGACCTCGATGGACCCCGTGAACAGAACCCGAACTCACGCAAAGGCTCGTCATTAACTAAAGTTTATTTATTTTTGCAATAAATGGTAATAATAGAAAGATAATAAAATAATTGAGATCAGCTGGTCAATTCTGACCATATTAATATAGAATTTATGTTGATAACATTAGTATCATCTTTCACTAATAATGTACCTACCTTAAGTAAAACTATCAAATACCGTACAAAATAAAGAAATAATAATAGTCTCACAATGAAAAAAAAAAACTAGGAATAAAACTTACCTTGCGTGCGTGGATTGTGGCCGTGTGACTGACTCCGCAGGAGTGCCGAGACGCAACCGGGAAGTGCTAGAAAAGTTGACTGAACTCACCTGAACCGAGCCAGGGGTGGCCAAACGGGATCAAAAGATGTAGTTTCATTCAAAAACAACTAGGAAAATACGTATTTTATTCGTAAATTATCTAATATATAAAATTCTCGTGTCACAGTTTTCGTTGCCATACTCCTCCGAAACGGCTTGACCGATTTTGATGAAATTTTTTGTGCTTATCCGGTATCTATGAGAATCGGCCAACATCTATTTTTCATACCCCTAAGTGATAAGGGTGCAGCGGGAACGGGATTTGAATACCACGTGGGCCGAAAATATGGCGGTACGAAGTTCGCCGGGGCAGCTAGTCTAATATATAAAATTCTCGTGTCACAGTTTTCGTTGCCATACTCCTCCGAAACGGCTTGACCGATTTTGATGAAATTTTTTGTGCTTATCCGGTATCTATGAGAATCGGCCAACATCAATTTTTCATACCCCTAAGTGATAAGGGTGCAGCGGGAACGGGATTTGAATACCACGCGGGTCGAAGATATGGCGGTACGAAGTTCGCCGGGGCAGCTAGTCTAATATATAAAATTCTCGTGTCACAGTTTTCGTTGCCATACTCCTCCGAAACGGCTTGACCGATTTTGATGAAATTTTTTGTGCTTATCCGGTATCTATGAGAATCGGCCAACATCAATTTTTCATACCCCTAAGTGATAAGGGTGCAGCGGGAACGGGATTTGAATACCACGCGGGCCGAAAATATGGCGGTACGAAGTTCGCCGGGGCAGCTAGTTTATGTATAAAAGTTTTACAACATGGGTAAAATGGGATGGGATGGATGATGATGAAGTAAATATACCTAGATTTTTGAATGGAGATTGCATTATTATAGCTAGCGTTCTATCGACATGAAATTACTCAGATGGAAGATGCAGAAAAAGTTCTCAGCGCAAAAGTGCTTATCACATACGCTGCATTTCCACGCTGGATTGCAATGGCCAGCTTTTGCACCAAGAACGCTCCGGAACGGGAATATATAAATTCTATAGTCATTTAAAATATCACCCTAACATAATCAATTATGTTTGTAATATTTTGCGGTATATACCTATTAACATTTTGCATTGTATCACTTAAATTGAAAAAAAATCCTCAATGTTTGCACCTCTGCATAGAAATAAAGAGCAACATGTCTTATAGGGAACTCCTGAGCTGATGCCCGGTACTGTAGACACTAGTTCTGATATATTTATGTATGAAATGCAATAATCAACCCTAATCCAATAGGAACAAGGTGTATATGAGTGAGTAATTGAATACCTTTTTTTCTTGCTTTACGTATTTATGAGCTGCCTGGTTCACGCATGGAAGATGTTTTCTTCTCATAGTGCTATGATTCTATTTACTGAGAATTGTTAGAATGTTTAGATTGTTTATTATCAATAAATAAGTCAGTTATACCACTTATACCAGCAAAAGGTTTTCCAAATGTCAAATCTAAGATAAATTGCCGCTTCATTCACCAACTCACATTAGATAATTTACAAGTGAATGTAAATACGCAATAATCCTAAAAAATAGCTCATATTTATATCCACGAGCTTTCGGCTTTCTTCATTAGAAAATATACCTATTTATTCAAATTCAATTGAGACGAGATGGCAATTAATTAAAAAAGTACAATGCCTGTAAAAATTTTATTTTTTGAAGAATTTCTTAACACATACTTACTATCCTTATCTTAAAAAACTTAACACTTCAATGTCTAGTTTCTAAAACTACTTGGAATCCATCGGTAGATCTCATCATGATGTCAAACTGCAGGTCTATGGGTTGTCCTAAATCTTTACGAGAGATCGGCTGCACACGGTAATGCCTTAGCAAAGTGGCGAGAGCAGTTTTTATAGACATCATTGCGTAGCCATATCCTGTGAAATGAGAAAGGAAAAGTTTTAGGTTCTAGATCAAAACATTCAGTAATCAATTAAATGTAAACGAACAGTGAGACAACTTTTATTTTCCTACATTCGGTTACTCATGGTACAACTTGAACAACAGACTGAAGTGGTATTAGGATAAGCATTGTTGTTCATACTTAGGGGCTGTCCATTAAATCATGTGATGTTTTTTTTAGCAATATTTAACCCCCCCTCCCCCATGGTGATACGTGGTGATGTTTTAGACTACCCCCCCCCCCCCTCCCCCTCCCTAGCCAAAATCACATGTATTTTTAATGTATTGTTTAATGCTAGAAAATGTAGCAGCGTGACAAAAAAACGCACTTTATGAGAAGAAATAAATACACGTGATATCTCTATGTACCCCTCCCTCCCCCCTGGTGATTGTTCGTGATTTTTTCCTGGACAGCCCCTTATTCTGCCGAAGCGTGACTGTGGTCATGGAAAGTTAAAAAAAGTATTGATCGGGAAAAAATATAATCTTGGAACTAAAATGTATCTTTTAAGGGGTGCTTCTACGGCGACGGACGAGCTCAAATTCACCAAGCATAGATTATTACAAAACAATCCTTTCGTGCCAGGACCTCGTTTGTCTCGTGATTTAGGTCCAAGGTACAGGTCCCGTGGTATATACCTAATAGTTCTACCTCAAGTAAAAAAAAAACTCACCGACACAATTCCTAGGACCAGTACTGAAGGCCATGAATGCACCGGGATGCTTGAGTGGTGAATCTATGAACCGCTCTGGTCGGAACTCCTCAGCGTCTAAACCCCAGTACGCAGGATTACGGTGTGTTGCGTACACGTTTATCATTACCCCTGTGTCTTTGGGAAGAGTTAAACCTGATGCTGTAAGAAAAATTACTAATTATTCCTTAGTAACATTTCGTATAGTTTAATATTATCGTACATGTGAATGTCTAAACCTGAAGAATACATTTATTTTAAAGTCTGGAGGACGGCCTCATTGATTTGGCTGGACATAGTGGACATCTCAAAAGGTGTCAATCAAGGATGTGTAGCTTCCCCTTAGCGATTCAATCACTTCATGACTAGCTGAATGAGTCAAAGTCAAAATAGTGCAACACTGTTACAGCTTTTTGACGTCAAAATCTCCTTAAAACAAGTTTACCACCGCTTCCTAGGCGCTAATGGAGAAGAAACAGCGCAACAAACTCCACTGCGGCATTTTAAGGACGTCAGTTAACAAAAAATAAAAAGGTTTCTTAAGACTAAATATGAACGTATGTACAGCTTGGCAAAAAAGTCATGAAACGGAACTAAAATATTTAATCACTGGTAACACTCTGTCAATCACGTCAAGTTAGTACTTGAAGTTGTCATTTCATACATTCCACCAGTAGAGTAGTGCGTTCGAACAATATTGATAGTTTTTTTGATGATATCACCAACGAAGTTTCTTATGCAGATTTTAGGGGTATACACCCTTTTATGTTATTCCTATATAAAGTTCGCATCTTTTTTAGGTAAATCCGTCAGTACCTTAAGACGAATCGCATTGGAAGGACAAAGAAATAAAGGAATTTTCACCACATCAGGAAAGCATAGAGCGGGACAGCCTAGAAAAGAAGACCCACCCCAAAGCTCAGATGAACACTTTTCTGGCGTGGAATATTTGGATGAAAGTTTTTTAGATTCCGATTAGAACATATTCAATTGTACTATTAAATTGTTTTACATTACACTCAGTTCAATCGTTTTATTCTTTTTCTTTTAGGGATTAACGCTAGAACTAGCTTTAATCCTAGACGCATCCGAAGATCTTACCTCGGAGTCTGGGGTCTGCTTTACCAGTCTTACTACGGATTTGACCGAATTTTGTCATTTTTCGTGAAGCAACTGCCATCTGACCTCCACAACCCAATAGCGATATTGGGCGATAATAAAGTATTTCATCTAGACCAGTTTTTAGACTTTTTTTAGGGCTCTAACTACCCGTAATGACTGCCATAAGATGTTCGTATGGCAACCGGGACCGACGGCTTAACGCGCTCTCCGAGGCACGACCACGACCAATACAAATATCCATATTTATGCATACAAATTTTATCAAATATACTGACAAACAGAAGTAATAGGTACATTTTATAAATAGTGTACAAAATCGAAGTATCAAAGCTGTTTTGGTCGTAGTATATAGGGTGGCTACATGCACGATTGTGGCGCCCCTATTAATTTCACGACTTTTTTGCCAAGCTGTACCTACATTTGTCTCGCGTCAAGTATATAAAAAAAACCTTATATAAAATAAAAATAAGACAACTTCAAGAGGGGCCTGCACTATGCTCAAGCCATACATTTTGGTCTTAAAAGTGACATGAAAGGAAAATGGCGTTATGTAAATCTTAAAAAGGTAGAATTTTAATCATAGAAATCATAGCAACTTACGCAAAACCACGTCATTCTCCACTTTTCTTAAGAGGAACGGCCCTGGTGGGTATAATCGCATACTCTCTTTGATTACAGCTTCCAGGTACTTCAAATGAGTCAAGTCTTCGGGTAAAACATGTCTTTTGGAGTCACCAAACACTTCTTTTAATCTATAGGTAAGAATTACGGGGTTTTACTACAGTTTCACGTCAAGTAATTTCAATGAACTCAAAAACGTGTACTAAACATGCATACTTTATTATTCTTCTACATAATTTATGCTAATCGAAGCTGAAGGCTGTTGAAAAATCTAAATGACTGAAGCCCTGACAAAAATACCTAGCAGTGGATGAATGAATCATTGGCGAGGGGTCCCTATACTCGATTTTAACGGCTTCCTAATAGGTTTAAGAGGGGGTATAGAGCTAAATTGCCGATCGTAGATTTGATGTTTATACCCGAAAGTAAGCCACAAATGAGCTGGGTTTTTTTTAATAGAAAATACGTTATATTTGTAAGGGACTGCTCATGGTGAAAACATAAAATAATAATATTTTTTCGATAGAATAAAATCACAAAGTTATGCCTTATTTACTACTAAAATAAAATTTATTTCCAATATTATGCACACAACTGAGTCAATATTTGAATACAAAGTGTAAAATTATGTAACCCAGTGACTCTATTTTCACTTTGAAAAAATTGTGTGGATTTTACGAGTAATTAAAAAAAATGAATTTGGCGCTTACGACGGTCTTATTCCGCGCATAACGCTCTCTTTCTATCGCACCTGACCCGAGGTGTCGGCCATCTATTGTTTCATCATTTAGTCGGGCTCGCCCCGTTGAGACGGGAGGACTGTATTTCTGTTTTCCGTGACAAGAAAGTTCGTTAAAAATGAGCCAATTAAAAAAATATAAAAGAAACACTCTAAAAGAGAATATAAGAAACTAAGAATTCAACTCATGGCTAATTTTCGAAGGTAATGTATCTATATTATTTTACTTTCTTTAGTTTGTTACCAAATATCCACCGTTGCTAGGTAACTCTGGAGTAACGTCGGCTCGGGTATAGTATATGCAAATCAAATAGATGTTTTTGACTACTCGCGTGTTTTTTGTATAATATTATTTATATAGTACTAATATAATTATTAAATATATTGCGAAAGTATTTATACATTGTATTATCAATTTTAATGCATTTCAGAGTTGCTTCAGCTCGTAATATCACACAAGCTGATGAATCCGATCCGGTCGAATCGCTTAATAAAAAACTTTCGTCACTTTGTAAGCTTATTGCAATTGATTTTTCTCACATTCAGAAAACATTTCAGTAAAATATGCAAATTAATATGAACATGAACAAGTAGAATGATATGATTTGAGATTAACATGGTCATTCACATTAGTACCGAATGTTCACACATTCAAACGGCATGGTAAATACGAGTATCCCGGTGATTTTAATAAAAAAAATTGACCACACGGAAAGCGGATGACTGCCCGTGGAAGGATAGCTCAGAGTAAGAGCGCTGGAACGCCAAGGTTCGCGACCCTGGCATTCAAATCCTATTGTGGGTTTGATTTTTTCCATTATGTACTTATTTAGCATTTATATCAAATTATCTACAAGTAGATTAAAATAGCAATGCAATGCTTATGTGATTGATTTGTCATTAATTTGCAATTATTTTTACAGATCTCCCATTAAACATTTAGAGAAAGTTGAAGTTTTGAGAGAACTAGATCCAAATTGTGATGGAAATTTTGCACCAGAGTGGAATGAGCGGTATATTTTAGCCAGCCTTGTTTCAATATGTCAGGGCCCTAGCTTCTTATACGTAATGATAAAATAGGGCAACCATATTATACACAATGTTCATCAGTAATATTGAACCACTATTTGGACTATTTGGATGACCCGACTCAGGATTAGTATTAAATTAATTGAATTCGCAAAAAAAAATATTTGGGTAATTTATCACATATAGTTAGACGAACATCGCTAGATGTTAAATTAAAGTAAAAGCATTGTTTTTCCCAAATCGTCAAATCGTCGGTGCGCCTGCCAAAGTCGTTATGTGCATTTTTTCTATTTTTTTTTATTCGCTAGATGGCCTTAAAAAATGCGCATCAACTGAAAAAACAACCAAGTGTTAATTCCTTCTAGAAATAGATTTGACAAAATATACATGTGCAATTGTGGCACTGCAAAATTGGTTATGTGTTCACATCAAGAGTTTTTCATCCTCATGTTGCACAATTTGCACATGTCAGAATTGGTTTGCACATAGACAATTTGACAGCTTGTTTTTCTTCGGTTTGTTGGTTGTAAAATTGGTGTTCTACCTTTGTAACAACGTAAATAATCTTATAATAGTAAACAAAACGAGACAGATGATTAAATCAAAACAGCCTCACGTAAGGTCGAAGTCCTGAATAAAGTGAGACGTTTTTACACCATTTGTGTGAGAGTGAATTCACTGTCTATGGCAAGCGGAGCGGCGATATAAAGTAAAAATATTCTAGGCATTATATCAAACAATTCTTCTGAATACAAACCATCATACAGGCGGTAAAACAACCACAGCAAGTACCTTCTGAGGTTGAGAGGGACTACTACCCCGCCCGTGAGTATGGGATGGTCGACGATCCTCAGCGCCCGTCTTTGCACCAAGTCGAAGAGGTCTAGCTAGCCCAGGCAAAACTGTGACAGCAGTACTCCATGTGGGGCAGAACGGGAGCGTTTTAAAGAAGGAGTATTTGCCCCGCAGTGATGTTCTACCTTGTTTCTTTGATACCAGCTTGACTTAGTCTTCCAAGTGACTACGGCGGTGATCGTCGCTGACGATAGCGATAGCTCCCTATACTCGAAAAGATGTTAAACGGTGTGTCTAGAAACTTGCGGCGCTATGCTATGCAGACGATAGCACCTTACACGGAGGCTATCACGGACATCCTGCGGCCAAGCAGTCTGATATCGCGGAAAAAAGAAGACCGGACCCTGAGCCACGTTTCTCAATGGGGCTCGGAAAACCTGGTCGAGTTCAACGCCAGGAAGACGCAGGCATGCGCGTTCACAGCAAAGGTATCTTCTTTCCTTCCCCTTCCAACTCTTCAGAGCACGCCATTGCCACTACAGGACAATCTCAATATCCTAGGTATGGATGTTCGCTGCAAATTCAGTTTTCAGCGAACAACAAAAACTACATTGAGAGTATCATCAAAACAGCCTCGCGTAAACTCGGTGTCCTGAACAGACTGAGACGTTTTTTCACGCCGGAGCAGCGGTGCCATCTCTATAAGACACAAATTCGCTCTTGCGTGGAATACTGCTCTCATCTCTGGGATGGCTCCGCAAAGTACTTACTAGATGCTCTCGACAGGCTGCAGCGACGTGCGGTCCATATTATTGGGAATCCTGAGGTCACCAACACCCTCGAGCCCTTGCAGTTGCGTAGAGATATGGCATCTTTGGCGGTATTTTACCGTCTCTACCATGGTGAATGTTCTGATGAGCTCTTCCAACTAATCCCACCCTCTCCTTTCCTATATAGGACAACACGTGCAGGACTTAGACGCCTCCCGCATACGGTGCAGAATATTCCATCAAGAACCAAGCGGTTCGGCGACTCCTTCTTCTGCCGCACTATTAAGTCTTGGAATTCCTTACCAGTTCACGTGTTTCCCTCTTCCTACAGTCACGGGTCCTTCAAGCGGACAAGTCAAGCTGAGTGCCATCATTGTAACATGGTACATGTCTGTAATTGTGACCCTCTTTGCAGAGACTTTGCTTACCATCAGGCGAGGCGAAGTCAATTTGACGTGTCCTATATTAAAAAAAAGACTGGAAAAGCGCACCCCGGACGCCGAGGGGAAGGGCTCAGATGCAACTAAAGTTTATAACTAATTGGCACCATAATGTGCACCTCGGAACTCGGAGATTTGCTCTTCTTTTCTGATTATCGTATTATCGGCTATTCCAGGAACGATCAGCAATTAGTTCCCAACTCCGAGAGGAAAATCGGCACCAGAACCTCGTCCGTTGTTTAACATGTGCACCGACTAGCAAGTGAGGTTGGCTTGGGTCTCAAAGGTGTTAGTAGGACCCTGTACACGGAACAGTTGTACTACTTTTATTTTTTTTACTTGTATGCCTTAATAAAGTTTATAGTGGGTATTTATTTACTTCGTATGTTATGTACCTTGCCATCTGTCAGTATTTATCCCTTATATAAATCCTATTGAGGTCCATAACAAATCTGATATGTATATATTTTTCACTTGTGAGAAATGGCGCTAGGAAGATAATTCTGATATGTGTATCAAAATGGAAAAAAAAAATATTGTGGATGGATAGTACCGTTTATAATTTTCACTTAAATCTCAGTTCATGCAAAATATTTTTTGGCATCATACTACATTTTTAGTTTTTTGATACGCTCATCAATTATGTAATAAAACAGTTTAATGTCTCTCCTGAAAACTTGACCAAAAACACATAGAGGATTTGGCAAGCGCAACGACGACATATTCCTTTACTTACTTACTTACCTTTTCATTTTATCAGAAATATTTTTTTTACCAAAAAGAAATTTATTGTGTTTCCAAAGTAGATAGTTAATGATGCAACTCGTATTTTGACAATTTTATCTGAGTATTTTGGGTATACTGTGCGCCTTCAAACTATACATGGCGGGTCGCTGCCACACAAAATAGGTGGCGGACTTGCCGGAGCGACGACAGGCGAGAGCGGGACGTGCGAGGGGTGCGGGTGAAATCTGATTTTTTTCTAGCTTTATGCGCACTCTTAACCACTTCCGCGCCCTCAATATGTCATAAATCAATTTTAGCGCTCGCCGCATGACGTCACCTCTCGCCCGGTAATCGAGATAATGTAAACAACACTTGAACCACGTGATACCGTTCGAAAGAAGTGTTCTTCGCACGGTGTACAACAAAATAGATCGAGGACAGTTCTTTTTTCACCGGCTTCCTTTAAAGAATTTTCACCCTTCGCCACTGTAGTGGACCTTCTCGTGTACCGTTGTTTTAACGAAGTGAAGAATTTCCAAAGCCATGGAAAGGGGACTCTTTTGTCTGCACTTAGCCTCTTTTTTGGGCCATTATGCGTGCTTTCCGAAACCATATCTAAAATCAGACCTATGTTATTGAATATTTTAGTAACTGAAATAACTAATATTTCCCTTAAGTCCTCCAGCTAAGCCAAATGGCTTGTATTAAGAGTGGATTCACATCGGTAATGTAATAAAATGAGTAGTGACACTTGACAGTTTATATATTACTTATTCAGATGTTCCATTTTTACTGTAATCTTTTTACTGTTAACTTACTCTTTATATACTTTTTCCTGTACATCAGGGTGTCTAGCCATTAGCATACATGTGAATGAGATAGCTACCGCCGATGTGTCAGTACCAGCGGTTAAAAGTACCACCACTTCCTCCTTCAGTGTAGTGTCACTGCAGTCTGATAATTCCATCATTATGTCTAGGAAACTTTTGCGGGAGCTTTCATCTAAAAATTACGATTAATACGTCAGGTATTTGAAATGTAAGTTTACTGAAAATAGAGAGTAGTTAAGAGCATGTGATGACACTGATGACCAAATCTTCATTCATTGAAAATTCATTCAGGCGTCAGGCCTATAGTGGGGAACAAAGAAAATTTCAAACATACATACATACATACATACATACATACATACGCGCGTGAAACATTACCCTCACTGGTGCAGTCGGATAAAAAGAGATAGATATTACTTACGCGACGTAACGCCTGGCATTACTTTATGGGCAATATACGATACCCCGATTTAATACTTTATATTATAGAGTTTGTGTTCAGAATACGTGGTAAAATATTTTGTTAGAGGTACTGAACAGTTTAAATTTTTTACGATATTTTGCTCCTTGCATTACAAAAAAACATTGTATTCGAGATTCTGGGTTTTTGCACTATATCTAATTATAGATTCATACCTTTGGTCGCAGTTTTATTATTATTGGCGTTATTCGAAGCCAGTTTCTTGCGTTTATCTGTAATGACCTGTAATGAAAGCAGATACCTATTACATAATTTAGACTTTTCCTTAATAACACTATAACAATGACTCGACTTGAGACGACTCTACTTTAGTCGACTTGAGAGACGACTCGACCTGAGATTAGTTTTACAGTAGAATTAAGTTCACAAAAGCTTAACTCTGTAGTTGTGGGACCGTTTTTAGGGTTCCGTAGCTGTCTGTCTGTCTGTCTGTCTGTCTGTCCGTCTGTATGTCACAGCCACTTTTCTCCGAAACTATAAGGCCTATGCTGTTGAAACTTGCTAAGAAGATGTATTCTATGAACCGCATTAAGAATTTCACATAAAAATAAAAAAAAGCATTAAATTTTGGGGGTCCCCATACTTAGAACTGAAACTCAATTTTTTTTTTTCATCAAACCCATACGTGTGGGGTATCAATAGATAGGTCTTTTTTTCTAAACTGAATAGTTTGCGCGAGAGACACTTCCAAAGTGGAAAAATGTGTCCCCCCCCCCTCTAACTTCTAAACTAAGAGAATGATAAATCTAAAAAAAATATATGATGTAAATTGCCATGAAAACTACCACTAAAAATTGGTTCGAACGAGATCCAGTCAGTAGTTTTTTTTTAATACGTCATAAACCGCAATTTTCGTCTTTGCTACTACGGAACCCTTCATGGGCGAGTCCGACTCGCACTTGGCCGATTTTATTTAGATAGCTGATTTGCTTACTATTATATCCGCTAAAACAAAATAATGTTGTTATCTATGAAGCATTGCTATATGAATTGTTACAGGCGTTTTATTTTTATTTTTTCCATGTTATAATTTTTTTGTTGTTATAATTTAAATAAATACCTTGCAAATCTTCTGGCGTACCTGTCTTCATAATATCTTTATTGTTAGTTTTTATTCATTTTTAATCTACCCACATTACGGTGCCGGTGGGAGCATTTCATGATAACTAAACATGTGAACATTAACACTTTTTGCACGGACACAATACATACCTGTATGAAATATACAGAAAAGAATGACTGTAGTAACGTAGAACAAGCGACCCAAAGGCATGCTTCCATTACGCCTTTCCTGTGTACATAATTTACGCTAACCTTGTTACGCTAAACTGTTAGGTAACTCCGCACGTGTGTGAGAAGTTTTGACCCCATTCCCGCATGCAATAGGAACCTATTCCCGGGATAACAAATAGCCTATGTGTTATTCCAGACTATAATCTATCCCTGTACCTCATCATCCGCCATCCATATTAGTTCAGCGGTCAGAGCGTGATTAAAAAACAAACATGTACGTAAACTTTCACATCTACATTATTAGTAGGAAGTAGGATAGAATGTTATGAACTGCAGAATATGTTTGTGGCACCTTTTAAAAATGCCTTAAACTTGTAATATGCCCCATGCTTTTCATGGCCTCGGTGTCGTGTGTCCCTAGGCTGAGGAGGCATGAGAACTTACTTTTAAAATTATATTTTAGATACTTACTTAATTGCAAGTGGTAAATATGTATATTGTACAAATATGACACAGCTGTGACAGGGTATATACGAGTACTCAAAATATAATTTTAAAAGTAAGTTTTGATGTCTCCCTCACCTAACCCCGCGTTTACATACTGCCGCTCGCATTGCTCATCGTCTTGCCAGAAATATTCGCGCGATTAATTCACACACACACTCCCATCATCGCGTTGGTCCGCATTACAGTATTCGCCCTGCAACGGAGACGGACGTAAACGTATGGAGGACAACGCTGTAGCAGTGTACGCATTATGCTTTTACAGCACAGCGAATTAATTAAATAGATTATTAATAAAAACTATCACTTTCAACTACTATACACTTTCCGTAGATCGATATAAATATTTTTAAAAGTAAATATTCGAGGAGCAATAACGAAAGTCGTGTTTACTGATTAGCGCCATCTAGCGGTCTCGTATAGTTCATCGCGCTAGTATTGCCGCTGACATTCGCAGCAACATCGCGGCAGTACTCGCGCCATGACGAATATACCATTCACACCACGTCTCTGCCCACTTCTCTCGCCATTTCCCTCGCTCTGCCGCGAGTATGTAAACGAAGCATAATACAGTGATTGGTAAAATGTGGGTGTTAATTCACCTCCGCCTAGCCCTCCGGGGTTAAAGGCGTGATTGTATGTATGTATATTTCACTCACCTCTTGAATGAAAGTAAAAATCGTGTCGGTGTATTCCATTATCTCTGTGTATTGGTTAGTCAGCTTGTAAATTGGTTCGAAGTGCAGCCAAGGTTTCATAATTCGGTCTGCTACTAGGTGACAAGAGTTTTCGAAAGCCTTAAGAACTTTCATATTAGGGTTCTCTTGTGCATGCATCTCTATACCTAGTGTCGTTTCTAGAAGGAATACAATATTTCAATAGTATAGTGATTGATTGAATATCGATTAGTTTAATATTGAGTAGAGAGTTCGGAAATATCAATAAAAACATAACATGGTATATACCATGTTATGTTTTTACATAGTTTCCGAATTTAGCGCATATGTACTATAATTTTAAGAAAATGAAGCATTCGAAAAATTAAGAATTGGTAAAATTAAAAATTTTCAGAAAGAAGAATTCGTCCCGATAATAATTTGTAAAATTACACATGTGAAAAATTAAGGATTAGGAACCAATCGCCGACATCAACAGAGGAACAGACTGTCTATGCGTACTTTGGCATTATTTCATGAGTCTTACATAGACAAGCAAGTAAATAACCGCACGTCAAATTTCATACATTCATTACATGACTCTATTCTACAATACCAACGACTTCTTGCTTGTCTAGGGGGGCAATATTAGAAACAAGGTGAAGGAAATTATCATATTTTGTCCTACGTGATTAGTAACAAAATGAAATGTAATAAAAACTCAGCTGTTAATAATTCTCATACTTACCGCAAATAGAATCCATATTATAGGTTCGTACATATTTTATTAAAGATAAACTTTGTCCGTCGGCAACTTTTTGTAAATGCTTCACCATAGTCATGCTGTGTTTCGAAAATATCTCTACATACTGCATCAGGTGCTTCTGGCCGAACGTTGGAACCAGTAGCTTGCGGCGAGGACGCCAGATCGGCACTGGGAAGTAAAACAGGAGAGAACTGAGAGAACATTAATGTATTTTTACCCGACTGCCGAAGAAAGGAGGGTAATGTTTTTCGAGGCTATGTATTTCTGTGGCACGCCTAAGCGGCGTTTTGACTTGCGAAGTGTCATTTGATTCGTCGTGATTGTGTAAGAAAATCAAAATGGCGGGTTTTTGGCACCAAAATGAAAACCTAAGAATGGTTTTTGCTTACCAGTGGTATTTTTACTTTGCAGTCGTATTTTTACTTTGCAGTCGAGTTTTTTCATTTGGAGAATAATTTGTCCTTCTGGTACTGAGTATGTAAGAGCAGTTAAAGTTTTTATGTATTTTTAATGCGACTGTAAATTATAGTAGTTTTTCCTTCAAAACAAGATGTTAATGGTTCTAGTTGATTACCACCATGAACTTGGTGATGTCATTCCACCTTAGAGCGCAGGGTTTGCCTATAGTTTCTTTTATAGTACTCAGACCGACCACGACTCACACGACCCACCTGCTGGAAAGTAGTTACCGTGGCCTATGGACGTGCGCAACACCAAGGGAGTCACACTCGTACTGCTGACCCTGTAAGAGCAGAGAGTTTCTGCGCCGTCAGTGCAGAAGACAAAGCAGGACAAGCCTTTGGTCTTCCCACTGATAGCACAAAAACTCTCCAGTGAGCTCTGGCTACGCTACTCACCGCTGGAAACACAACACGAGGCTTATATTATAGTGATCGGCAAACTTGATGAACCAAAGCAAAGCGCGTTCTTCGATCTCTTTGGTGGGAAGCGTTGGGCTTTTCAACCAATCATAGATATCAAACTGATCAGGGGAACTCGTCATTGGTTTATCAGTCTGTTTATTGCTCTTTTTGGTTGGCTAGTTATGTGCGTGAAGTTTTTGACGGTAGTTCATGATTTTTGCCGATAACTAATAGGTATCTACTTTTTGTCTGGAGGGAGGGGTAAACTCACCATCTGCGACAGCGCTGCCGTTGGCAATATTCGGTAAAGCTAACTTCATAGCATCGTCTTTCTCTAAGCAGGACTTCATTATAGATTCGGCTATAACAGGATCTGCTACCACTGCAATATTTATAGCAATTTTGGAAAATCAATTCTTATCTATACCTGTTGATGTTAAGGAACCAAATAGTAAGTTTACATGGTTTTAATCCCTACAGGATTACCATCGGACCACAGATACAGCCGGTTCCTGTTCATGCGTACATAAACTTTTAGGTTTTTCTTCGGGCACATTGTACCCGAGCCATCAAGAGTACGACAAAGTACCTAATGATATCCAGCCCCCCTAGACAAGTGGCAATTCGTTGCTCGGCGTATGATGGAATAGAATGACAAATGTATAGGATTTGACGTTTTTGACATTCGTTGACGCCTGTCATATACGTCAAATCCCATACATTTGGCATTCTATTCCATCATACGCCGAGCAACGAATTGCCACTTGTTTAGAGGGGCTGGTCGAACTGACTGAAACTATACAGTGTGTATCATCAGATATACCAGCAATGCAATTCTGTAAGCACACAACGACGAGCACGACGTTGCGACAGCCTTCATATAGATTGTCATTGGTTGATGTCCAGTGACGTCACCCAGTCCGACCAATGACAATCTCTATAAAGGTTGTCGCAACGTTGTGCTCGTCGTTGTGGACTTACAGAATTGCGTTGCAAGTGGAATGGCATACCCACGGAGCGTACTATTCATCGTTTTACGCAGATCTTTGACTGGTGATCCTATCCTTTTGTTAATATATAATATCGTAGCTATTAACCGAAAGAAGTAAAAGTCAGAAAGCGGACCTTGGATTCCGAGGTGAAAACCTCGGATGCGATCAGGACTAACGCGATGAACCGAATTCAAATAAAACCGAAAATAGTATACGAAATAGCTCGTGGTCGTTAAGTAAGGTTACGTATTAAAATACCGAAAATTAAAATCCCGAATGGCAAAATCCCGAAGTTCAAAATCCCTAATTTCAAAATCCCGAATGTACGAAATACCGAATTACGATATACCGAAGTTCAGAATCCCGAAAGTACAAAATCTCGTATTTCAAAATCCCGAAAATGAGATTTAGATACATTACTGATGGTAGGCATCCTGGTTTAATTATTTTTTACATTGGGGGCAATTAGTTTTAAAATTACTTCTTCGTATAATTACGTTTTCGCATCGTACGTTAGTGTCTCCGAGTAGGTAATTTATTATATATTATTAATTAATTATAATATAAATATATAAATGAATCAATCAAACAATTAGCCCATTGCAGTCCACTGCTGGACATAGGCCTCTCCCAATATGCGCCACGTTTGCCGTTTGCCTTCCGCATCCAGGCTGGCCCAGCCACGACACCACAAGTCGTCAGTCCACCTGGCTAGGGAAATAAACGGAGGTCATTCTCATGCCCTTTTAACCTATAATGTTTCCATGTTGAGGCACGCAATGTCCATCCCGCGCAATCCGACTCGGATAGATTAGGTTAGAAGGCTAAGGCGGGAGCGGAGCGGAGCGGAGCTCCCGCCTTAGCCTTCGTGGTTATTTTTTTTATAACCACCCAAAAATATAATTTTCGGGATTTTGAACTTCGGTATTTTGTAATTCAGGATTTTGTACTTTCGGGATTTTATACATTCGGTATTTTGAACATTCGGTCAAACGAACATTCGGGATTTTGAATTTCGGTCTTTCGTTCGTCGGTATTATGAAATTCGGTATTGTAAGCTTCGGGATTTTGATATGCAACCTTAAGTAATTACTGGGAAGGTTTTTTAATTTTTATTCACTAAGCCAGAACTGAAGCATACAAAATTATGTTCATAGCAAGAATATGAGTAGTAATTATATTATAACTATAACGTCATTGATGTACGTACAAACCGACAACAATTTCGTTATTTTGGTTCCGCGTAAGTATTATTAAATTCAAGGTCAGGTTCACCTTAAGAATTAATGAATAGTCTTATCGCTCTGTAGATAAATTAAATACAAAAGTTTAAAGTGTTTTGAGGTGGTGGGTGGAAAAAAAAAATTTACTCCATCTAAGACTGGAGAATACGGCTAATATAAGAGAGTCTTTCACTAGAGGCAATGAAAAGTTGTATGTAAAGGTGCAACCGTTCCTACTGCGACCATAATGAGCCCATAATATGACGTACTTATTTAATGATGATTAGGGAGTTAAGTAAGACGTGTACAGACGTTAGCGTTTAAAGATTCTGTATCTCTGAATAAAAATGCCTAAGCTAGAATATAATTTATTACTTCATTGTTATTTTATGGATATTAAACACTGAAGTCCTCTTCATCCTAGCGTTAATCTTAGTCGCATCCAAAGCTTTCACCTTGGAGTCTAGGGTCCGCTTTGACTACTGCCATCTCACCCTTACAACCCTTTGACGATATCGAAGTACTGCATTTAGACCAGTTTTTGAACTTTTTAGGGCTCCAACTACCCGTAACCACTGTTAACGTGCTAGCGCTTAACATGCTCTCTGAGGCACAACCAGACCAATGCAAATACCTATATTCATGCATACAAATATTTGCTCTGAGCGGGGATCAAACCCGCGCCTCCTGCGTATCGGCCGCGTTCACTACCGCCACGCCACTGCCACTGAGGCTGTTATTAAACCTCTACTTCAGTATGTCCAACTATCTGTTCAACCGGTTGAACAAATTGGACAACTTTTCTCCAGGTTTTTCAACTTCAAAATGTAGTTGAACTAGCTGGACTAACACACTGAAGTAACCGTTCCAAATAAGTGTTAGGTACTTACTGAAATACAACCTGTGGACATTCCACGAACATATAGCGCCACCTTGCTTAAGAACTTCATCGCCAAACATTTTAAGAAGCTTCCATCGATCTGTAAGCATTTACCACTTAAAAACAGCTTGAGCATTTTCGGCCAGAATTAAACTAAGCTTTACAAGTATTGAGTTAATTTTGTTACGTAGTTATTTTTGACTCGGTCACCTTACGTAACTTAGTAAATGTCAAGTACTTCCACTCAATAATATAACTTTGTACTTAATCTTGACTAGCAAGTAAGTATTCTAAATGATCTTAATATCCTTAAGATCACTTGAGGGCCAGATCAAGAGATATGGCCCTGGGCCGGCCAGGGTGCGAAGGATACGATAATCTCACCTCCGGCAACCGACGGCCCACAGACGGCGTGCGTTTTAGTCGGTTCGAGTCGAACATAACGTGGAGGTTATGTTCGACTCGAACCGGCTCCGGCAGGGAGGGTACCCGTGGGGATTTTTCGCACGAAGCATGTGTATTAAGATTATTTTGAATAGGTACTTTGCATATTTGTTTAGATCTGATGCTGACTGTATATGCACTATAGTGTTGATGTGTGAGAAATTGGACCTATTTTGGGGACTTGCTAGTCAATATCGATCGGATGCTGAATATAAGTACTATTTTGCTTGACAATAAACTGATAGAAAATAAACTATTATAAATATTAATGCACTTAAACAAGTCAATGTCTAACGGACCAAGGGCTGTACCAAGGGTTCACAACACGACCCTCCGACTGAGACAAGTTTATCTTTATTTCTGAATATCATAAATATGTAATGCTCCTAAAAATTTTGCATGCAGTGAACCTGTAAAACGTTGAACACTATTTTTTTATTACACCTGCACAGCAGGCTGACCACTGACCATGTTTCAAACAAAAAAAAAATGAATTTAAATTTGAGCAGAAACAAAGTGCACTTTTTGTGGTGTATCTTTACGAGTAGAAGCATTTTTTAGTAAGGAAATTCTTGCTTTTTAAGCTTGTTTTTCGTCTTAATTCTAATAGGCAGGTATCTAATTGTTAGGTAATTATAATTCTTCTTTAATTTCATAATATTCTTTTTACCAAGTATTAAGCTTTAAGTCGATTAAGATTGGAAAAGTGAAATGCTCAGACGGGACTTGAACCCGCGACCTGATTCCTTATAAGGGGAATGCTCTGACCACTGAGTGAATGCTCTGAACCATCTACCGATAGTCGTGCGAACTATCGGAAACAATGAAAGATGTCACAATCCTTTTTATACATTGTTTTTAATCTTAACTCACTTTTTCCAATCATAACCGTATTGAATAGTTAGCATACTAATTGCTTTAAAATCTCATAATTTGATTAATGAGGTTATTGAAGAACGCATAAAATTACCACAATATCACAACTCACCATTGTCAGTTTTACATTTAGCTATTAAATACGCGTGCCCTAATATCGGAACAGATTTGATGTCACATTTGAAGTGATTTGAAAATTTAATGCGGTGCCTCGCTTGCCATCTTAGTATCACACAGTAAATGAACACAACTGTCACAAATGCTTCTAAAATCATGTCGAAGAAACTTAATAAACAGAATTTAAATGATTAAATATAAAATTGTTGTAGTTTTTAAATAAATCAACACACGACCGGTTTGAATAATCGCAATCACGAAATAAGTTGAAAATAGAAGATTTGTTTTGAGATATTTATTGTACGAGCGTATAATTCTTCATTAAATAATAATAATTATTATGTTTATTACGTATAACATTGTAGTTAGAATGACTCATATTAATAAACATTGTTTTTTTAATACATTGTAAGTATTTAAATATTATCTATTTTATGGACATTGTATAATATCAAGGACATTGTAATGGTAGAAAAAGATCAGAATTTCAGAAGTGTTTGTATGAAAAGTATCTACATAATTAATGATGATAATGATTAATTGCACTAGCTCGTGGTGTCATGCTGTCTTAACATGCTCTCTGAGGCACAACCAGACCAATGCAAATACTTATATTCATGCATACAAATATTTGCTCTGAGCAAGGATCAAACCCGCGCCTACTCAACTCAAGCATGTGTATTAAGATTATTTTGAATAGGTACTTTGCATATTTGTTTAGATCTGATGCTGACTGTATTTGCACTATAGTGTTGATGTGTGAGAAATTGGACCTATTTTGGGGACTTGCTAGTCAATATCGATCGGATGCTGAATATAAGTACTATTTTGCTTGACAATAAACTGATAGAAAATAAACTATTATAAATATTAATGCACTTAAACAAGTCAATGTCTAACGGACCAAGGGCTGTACCAAGGGTTCACAACACGACCCTCCGACTGAGACAAGTTTATCTTTATTTCTGAATATCATAAATATGTAATGCTCCTAAAAATTTTGCATGCAGTGAACCTGTAAAACGTTGAACACTATTTTTTTATTACACCTGCACAGCAGGCTGACCACTGACCATGTTTCAAACAAAAAAAAAAATGAATTTAAATTTGAGCAGAAACAAAGTGCACTTTTTGTGGTGTATCTTTACGAGTAGAAGCATTTTTTAGTAAGGAAATTCTTGCTTTTTAAGCTTGTTTTTCGTCTTAATTCTAATAGGCAGGTATCTAATTGTTAGGTAATTATAATTCTTCTTTAATTTCATAATATTCTTTTTACCAAGTATTAAGCTTTAAGTCGATTAAGATTGGAAAAGTGAAATGCTCAGACGGGACTTGAACCCGCGACCTGATTCCTTATAAGGGGAATGCTCTGACCACTGAGTGAATGCTCTGAACCATCTACCGATAGTCGTGCGAACTATCGGAAACAATGAAAGATGTCACAATCCTTTTTATACATTGTTTTTAATCTTAACTCACTTTTTCCAATCATAACCGTATTGAATAGTTAGCATACTAATTGCTTTAAAATCTCATAATTTGATTAATGAGGTTATTGAAGAACGCATAAAATTACCACAATATCACAACTCACCATTGTCAGTTTTACATTTAGCTATTAAATACGCGTGCCCTAATATCGGAACAGATTTGATGTCACATTTGAAGTGATTTGAAAATTTAATGCGGTGCCTCGCTTGCCATCTTAGTATCACACAGTAAATGAACACAACTGTCACAAATGCTTCTAAAATCATGTCGAAGAAACTTAATAAACAGAATTTAAATGATTAAATATAAAATTGTTGTAGTTTTTAAATAAATCAACACACGACCGGTTTGAATAATCGCAATCACGAAATAAGTTGAAAATAGAAGATTTGTTTTGAGATATTTATTGTACGAGCGTATAATTCTTCATTAAATAATAATAATTATTATGTTTATTACGTATAACATTGTAGTTAGAATGACTCATATTAATAAACATTGTTTTTTTAATACATTGTAAGTATTTAAATATTATCTATTTTATGGACATTGTATAATATCAAGGACATTGTAATGGTAGAAAAAGATCAGAATTTCAGAAGTGTTTGTATGAAAAGTATCTACATAATTAATGATGATAATGATTAATTGCACTAGCTCGTGGTGTCAGAAAACATTTTTGCTAAGTTTTGTTAACTTCTAAAGTTCTGCCTTTTTTGAATTCTGAAACAATGAAGTGATCCTTACATCCGTAATAACCTTTTCATTTCAATTTTATCGATGTCTGTCTTATAATATCTTTATCCATTAAAAAATCAATGTTCAATGTTATGATAAATGCCTTGGTTGTTGACTTCATCGACAAAATAAATAGATCTAAACGGGTGCACAAGTTCAATGGTCAAAAGAATTAGCAAAATCGGTTCAGCCGTTACTTAGCAACACATTTAGCGATTCATTTTTACATTTAGGGACTGTGGACTCTGGGGAGTCAACATGAACAATTGTTCAACGGCTAGAATGTGAAGGGGTCAAAATGTCAATACGGACCGGCAGTCTATTTGACAAAAAGTATGAATGCCAAAAAGTACATGGTTTAAAAGGACAGGAGTTGAAATATATTTTGTTTCTTTTTTCTTTGGCAAGCTGTTAAAGTTGCTACTTAACGCCATCTATTGAAAACAGTATGAACCACTGAGTTCAATCACCGGCAGAGGACCTTCCGTTAATACTCAGACAGTGGTTCTCCTTCTATAAAGGAGATGGCGCACTTGTGAAACTTTAAAATAATAATAAAATTATCAACACACAGTAAGGCGATGATGTCATTTTAGTTCCTAGTTTTGCCGCGGGACTTATTAATGGCGCGGACTCTATTGAAATACGTTTTCTATTTCTTTTTTCAATTTCTTTTTTCTATAGTTGCGTATCGGTTAACACGACTTTTCTTTCAGAGAGAGGAGACCAATGCCCAATGATGTCGTTGTCGTTGTTTTGCTGTTTACCTAATTAAAATCCTACATAATATATACCCTCTACAATCCACTCCAAACAGAATCTTGTAACTATCTCTTATTATGTACTTACCGACTAAAACGACCAACACAGGATCCCTTGGATTCCCATATTTTTTTAATTACCAATTTATTTCGGCAGAGCGAGTCAGCTATAATATGAATGAATTTCGATATTAATTTTTATGCGAATCGTTAGGGAACTGACAGAACCCAATATCTACCCACAGACCTCAGATGTGAGCAAGTATTTAACGATTTTCGTTAATCGGAATTACCTCTTTCTGTACCTTAAACCATCAAGCGCGGTCCTTGGGTCAAAATTGAAAATCAGTTTTTCAGGACTTTTCGGTATCAAGGTTCTCCTTGATATCGAAAAGTCCTGAAAAAAGTCGTTTTATCCTTAAAACGATTACGATGTAAATGATTTTTTTTTTACGATAATACCTACCATTCCTGATATTTGGGAGATCTTTTGGTATTTTTGTTAGTATTTATTTTTATCTTTCCCGGTCTATTTGTTATAACAAAGCTGTAGTAATAGATACATATTAATTGGATGGTTTTTATCTTTTTTTAGCTTGATTATTGTTATATTATGATTTCAATACAATGTAATATTGTTTCAGAAATCAATAAATACAAATACAAATACCAATGTTGTACAAACTAAAAGATTGAGGTTAGATCGAGATTGAATTTTGAATAGATTTGAGGAGATATTTCCGTCCCAATCGAGAAGTCCGACTGGGGAAGTACCTCCACCTTACTGAATACCGTGACTACAATAACCTCGTGTTGTATTCCCGGCGGTGAGTAGGGTAGCCAGAGCTCACTGGAGAGGTTTTGTGCTATCAGTGGGAAGACCAAAGGCTTGTTCTACGTGTCTTCTTCGCTGACGGCACAGAATCTCTCAGTTCTTACAGGGTCGGCAGCACGAGTGTGACTCCCCTGGTGTTGCACTCGCCCATAGGCCACGGTAACAACTTTCCATCAGGTGGGCCGACCTATTTTTTATTATTATGAAAATAGGCCTTCAGATCTGTTAATACAAATGTTAGCACACAGCTTAACATAACACGTATAAAACGACTATAATACCTTTAGCAAGTTTGAATAGGAGAACCCATATTTCTTTTTAATGTGCATCGCGCCGACCCCATAAGAAAATTTGAGGTACTTTTATCTGAGTGCCTTTATCGTCTGCGGGCGCAAGGTTGGGCTCAGAACAAAGGATAATGAATTCCCTATTAGTCCCTAGAGGGGATAGCGGGTTAGCCCTTGCGAGCATTCTTCTGCAGGTTATTTATGGATGTTTCGTGTAAAATACCTCATAATTTGTGAAGTAGGAACGAGTAGGAATTATAATTGCAAAGATTTTAAGCTGAAATGCAGTTAAATTTTATATTATTTACTAGCTGCCCCGGCGAACTTCGTACCGCCATATTTTCGGCCCGCGTGGTATTCAAATCCCGTTCCCGCTGCACCCTTATCACTTAGGGGTATAAAAAATAGATGTTGGCCGATTCTCATAGATACCGGATAAGCACAAAAAATTTCATCAAAATCGGTCGAGCCGTTTCGGAGGAGTTCGATTACGCACCCCGTGACAGAAGAATTTTATATATTAGATAAAACTTTTTAATTACCAAATAAAAAATAAGGGTTGATCGTAGAGGGGTGAAAATTTAGGGTTGCATGTATTTTTGTATGATGTATCATAAAAAAATAAAAACAAAAAATTTTGTCTGAAAAAAAAAAAAAAAATTAAGGGGTGGACCACCCTTAACATTTAGGGGGATGAAAAATAGATGTTGGCCGATTCTCATAGATACCGGTAAGCACAAAAAAAGGGTGAATAGAAATAAAACATTCTGCTGAATTCTGTAGTTAGATTCTTTCAATTGAAGTTATGGACTATATTATAGTAGTAATAATGAACAGAGTTATCAAAATATGTATTTGGTAAGACACTTGACATTTTGTAAGAGAAATTATTTAAAAAATCTGTGAACCATTTTATCTCTATTCACCCATTGACCCCTATTCACCTTGTTTTATTCGGTAGGTAACCTACCTTTAAAGAGTAATAAACATTTCCTTAAATAAGAAAACGTTATGTATAAATGAATTAACTGCGTGAACGTGAAGGAATTGTTGCCGAAAAAACGTGTTAGGCAGACTGATTAGGTGTTACCAAGACTGATTAGAGTACCTAGGTTTTCCTAGAGACGTGAAAATACGTCATGTGCTTTCAGTTCATTCGAATTCGACGCTCCATTATCGTCATGTTAACATTCTCGGTTGTAGATGAGACTCTAGAAGAAAAATACCATTTTTGAGGTCCTTTATACAAAGTTCACAAACGTTTTATAAATAGACTCATCATCATTATCTTTCTGTTAGTCCTGGTTGCATTTGAGACCTTCACCTCGGAGTCCAGCGTTTGCTAAAATATGATATAGCTCGTCTATATTGAGAACGACTGCCTTTTGACCTCCTAGCTTGAGATGTGGTTTGTATATACCAAAATAAATGTACTTTTCTTTCCTTTTTCTTCTTTCTATATATTGGTCTCCGTCTTAACCCCACGACTTGATAGCCGGGGTCGAAACGTACCCTGCAAAGCACGTAACCGCTAACATGAAATATCACTAAGGAGTCACCCATCCAAACAGCAACCGCGCCTAGGGAGCTTAATCTTTTGATCGTTTGCCAAACAATAAACGCGCCCTGGCCAGTGAGTGATATATTAGGATACTGTTAGCAGCTCTTTATATCTGCCCCCCCTAGACAAGTGGCAATTCGTTGCTCGGCGTATGATGGAATAGAATGACAAATGTATAGGATTTGACGTTTTGGACATTCGTTGACGCCTGTCATATACGTCATTTCCCATACATTTGGTATTCTATTCCATCATACGCCGAGAAACGAATTGCCACTTGTCTAGAGGGGCTGATACCCGACGTTAAACAGAATATTTAATGATATAGCGTCGCATTTTGCCACAGCATTTAATAAACGTGGCGATAATGGGGTAATTTCCGAGTTAATGAAACATAATAAGGTTCTTAAATCCATTATTCTAAACTAAACTGAAAGAAAATGTGAACCTGCTAATTGTACACGTATTTTATTGTCTGTTATTAGAATTAAATTCTTGGTTTACGGCCGTTACCAATAACCTATCTATCGCCAGTTTTGACATTAGAAAGGATAAAAACGTCATCAATCTCTATGGTAACGCAATTCACGGTGGCAAAACAATAAATAAATAAATATTCTACAACATTCTACACAACGCTATCTAGACCCATGGTAAGCTTAATTAGCTTGTGTTATGGAATCTAGAATGCGGATATACATACTTAGATACTTTTTTTTTGTAAATACATACATATTATACATAGAAACACCCAGACCAATGCAAATATTTATATTCATGCATACAAATATTGGCACTGAGCGGGGATCGAACCCGATCGAATAGGCTTTGACAAAGGAACTATCTCTACCTTTACCTTTATCTGTAGATATGTTATTGGGAACGGTCGTTAATAAGCCATCATCATCATCTATCTTCTCTTGTCCCAATTACCTATTTGTGCTTCTCCTCCATACATTCCTGCTAAATGTAATTTGCTCAGTCACTCCCTTCTTTGCCATATCCTCTACGCAACGCATTCATCTTTTCTCAGTCCTACCTCTGCTTCTAAGCCTTCTACATTCATACTTTGGACTACTTTCGGAGCCTAAGTCTATCTCACCTGCAAACCTGTCCATTAAGCGGGGTGTGAAAAAGCATCTGAAGAGGCCGTCAAGCTCAGTAAAAAAAAAGTAATTTTTTTATTTTCCATTTAAGTTACAATACTGCTTACATGTTGCCAGCGGGTCGAAAATGGCCACATTGAGTAATTCCACTAAGAACGAATCACTTTATGAATTTCAAGTAGAATGTTACTTAATTCCTATAAAATTCGTAAAACCGCTCACTCTTCCTGAGCAGAATCACAACAATTCATTTAATAAACAGATTCTAATTTCATATAAATACTAGCTGCCCCGGCGAACTTCGTACCGCCATATTTTCGGCCCGCGTGGTATTCAAATCCCGTTCCCGCTGCACCCTTATCACTTAGGGGGATGAAAAATAGATGTTGGCCGATTCTCATAGATACCGGATAAGCACAAAAAATTTCATCAAAATCGGTCGAGCCGTTTCGGAGGAGTTCGATTACGCACCCCGTGACAGAAGAATTTTATATATTAGAATAAAACTTTTTAATTACCAAATAAAAAATAAGGGTTGATCGTAGAGGGGTGAAAATTTAGGGTTGCATGTATTTTTGTATGATGTATCATAAAAAAATAAAAACAAAAAAATTTGTCTGAAAAATAAAAAATAAAAATTAAGGGGTGGACCACCCTTAACATTTAGGGGGATGAAAAATAGATGTTGGCCGATTCTCATAGATACCGGATAAGCACAAAAAATTTCATCAAAATAGGTCAAGCCGTTTCGGAGGAGTTCGATTACGCACATTTGTGACACGAGAATTTTATATATTAGATTGCCGCATGACAAAAATGAAGATCTCGTTCCTGCCTGATTTTTTTTATTCAGTAGTATGTACATAATTATGTAATGATGGCCCCCTATCCTGAGACTTTACCTTCTTCTTCCTCCTAGCGTTAATTCCCAGTCGCATCCGAAGCTTTTTAGCTTGGGTACGCTTTACCAGTCTTAACTACGGATTTGGCTAGACCTCGATATTATCCGTGAAGCGATTGCCATCTGACCTCCACAACCCAATGTTAACATTAGGCGATATCGAAGCTTTGCAGCTAGACTGTTGTTTTTTTATTTTTTTGGATTTTTTAGGGCTCCAACTACCCGTAACGACTGCCATAGATGTTCTTATGGCAACCGGGACCGACGGCTTAACGTGCTTTCCGAGGCACGACCAGACCAATGCAAATACCTACTCATATTTCGTGCACACAAATATTTGCACTGAGCGGGGATAGAACCCGCGCCTCCTGCATAGCGGCCGCGTTCACTACCGCTACGCTTACTATAAGGCGAAGTGAAGTCAATTTGACGTTTCCTACTATAAACAAAGGAAGAAGAACTTGCAGATTGATGAATGAGATTCTGGCATAGGTCTTCCTCTCGTGGTCGGGGGTCAGACGACAGTCACCCTCGTAGAACCCAAACCAAATTATGTAGGAGAGTAGACCTGGGTTACAGAGTACAAGCTTTCGACGATGTGATCGGAAATAATGCTCATTTTTTGAACATACTTATTACATTTTTTATAGTGCGGATGTCCTCGGATCCCACCTGTCGGAGCCGGTGGGGCTGGTTATGTCGGACTCGAACCGACCTAAACCGCATGCCACCTTGGGTCATCATTTACCGAGGGTAAGATCACCTCTGGCATATCTCTCATGCCCCGGCTGACCCAGGGCGATCGAATGCCCTGTTGCCCTGGATAAGGGGAGGCGCGCATCACGAGTGCCGCAACCTCGGCGCGCTTCTGCTTGGGTGACAGACTGCTTCACCTGTCAACCCTAGACACTATATAGAGTCCTTGGGAAGACTTAGGTTATGGTTTAGCTAGATAAATACATAGCTAGATAAATAGGTTTATAATTATGTATTTATAGGACAGAACATTTAAATTTAAAACTAGGTCAGTATTTTCACTACGTAATGTACTATGAAATGCTCCTATAGGGAAATGCCGCCGATATTCAAACAACATTTGTAATCCAAAAGCGCTCAGTACGTGTTATCTGCAATAAAATTTAGCTGCTCGTGTTCCCCTTAGAGAATTGTTCAAAGAAATATGACTTATTCAATTGCATCAGAATATATTCGCAAAGGTAATGTTTGTTAAAGTAGTTATTTATCTACAAACACGTTATATTCCTGCTCGGGGATCTATGCTTATGGTATGATTCAACAACATACAACAACTAGCGACGCTTAGATGATGATGAAGAATAGGTATACCTTTAAAGATATTTTTTTATACTACTTAGGTTGCAGACACACGCCCTTCCTGATGGTAAGAGGTTACCGTGGCCTATGGGCGAGTGCAACACCAGGGGAGACACACTCGTGCTGTCGACCCTGTAAGAACAGAGAGATTCTGTGCCGTCAGCGCAAAAAATAAGTAGGTCAAAGCCTTTGGTTTTCTCACTGACAGCACAAAATCAGATAACGCAGAAGCAATAACAATAGATACATAATATATAAATAAATAGAAGCATTTAACGAAGAAACAACCATTATAATTACTTTGGAATCTGTGCAGTGCATTATGATACAATACAAAATTCAGCTTTCTCAGTCGATATGAAGAGGCAGGCATTCTGTAAAGGCGGCCACCCACTAACAGTTTATCGAACGACAACCGGATGATATCAGTCTGTCAGTTCATCGCAATAGCCCACACACTTACAGTTTCGTATACGATTTTGGACTGACGGCTAATATGTGTGTGGCCGCTTGACAAAGACAGTTAAGGGCCGGACAGTCTATGGTCGTCGGCATTTTATACATGTAATAACATCAGACTATAAGAATAGAATAATGTTATTATTTTAGTCTGAGGTAATAAAATTATGATGACATTGATGACATAAGGACTGCAGGCCGCCGGACAGACGAAAAACTGCAGGCGGACTGTTAGTGGGTGGCCGCCTTAACTTAGAGTTGATCCTACACAATAGATTTCTCTTGCAAGTACTACTAAAACAATTCCCAATTGCCAGCACAAGCTCCTTACTCCTTAATACATAAACAAAGACCTTACTTCCCTTGAGGTAGGTACACCACACCTTAGCGGTAATTCGGACATTTCTGCCCGACGTCACTTAGAGCCCCATCCTAAATAACTAAGCATTTCCTCTGGGAATTTACACCGGCTCTTAAAGACCGATGGTCATTAGAACACTCACCCTACCCCCCATTATTTCCCGTGTCGCGAGTGAGCGCGTGCTTGGAATAGTGAACTGATGCTCATTGAAATACACCTTTAATTCTGCATTTTAAATGACACCTATAGCTCTGAAACTAAGGTTAGTTTTCGTATAGCAAGAGGTTTTGGTAAGTTGGTGATCGCAGCACAGCAATCACAGAATCTTTAGGGAGCATTACAAACAAGTGTATTTGTGAGTGTGTGTGTAATGCAGTCGTTTGATTTTACAATACAGCTCTCTTCATTGTTAGTTGTCTTATTAAGTTTGCATTAAAGCTGAGACTTGGAGGGTTTTGACGCAAGTGTGGAATGTAATCGAATTGCTATTCTATATAGAAGATTGGAATTTCTCTTAGAGAAACTGTGGGATTATTTGTTTTATTTGCGTCTAAGCTTTCATCTTCAGCTACATACGGTTATAATTTAATAGTTACGCTTGGAGTATGCAATTTAATTATTGTGTTCTTACACACGCTAGTGTTATTAAAACTTTCTTAGTCACCGTTATGGCAGCAACAATATTCTATAACTCCCTTAGACCTATGGCACGGCACTAGAGATTCGTGTCTATAATAATCATGATCATATCGTGTGCTGTGCTTGTATTCAAGCTCCCACCCTGAATGATTTTCTAGACCCTTATCCACACAATATGGTGCTCGGTATTCCTGTTTGTCACATTGGTTTATATTGTAACTACTTATTGGTTAGCAAGATCTGTTTTCATCATTGACACGCTGGACACGCATATAGTCCTACCCCGATATTAAGTCAGTACTTTTTGGGTTTAGCAAAATCAGTATGGACAGACATTTGTAACCAACATAGCTAAGCGTTACCTCAAAAAGTCCTCACTCAGACTTCACTTTACCACGTGTACCTTTAGGTGTACTTGCCTAAAATAATCTCTCTCTTCAAAACTAGGCATGAGACTGTACCCGCCCCGTAACTCGACACTAAACACCTCTGTTTAGAATTCTTGTAAGTAGCTTAAGCTTTATGTACAAATATTGTTTTATTGTTGAGCAATGATATTATTATTATTATAGACATTTGATAGTATATTATATACATACCTACGAAACCATACTCTTTTAGGTTAACATTTTGTGTATTCTCGTAGATATTTACAGCACAAAAAAGATCCACGCAAGCATCGAATACTATTTATAATTTGATGTTAAACATAGCCGACTTCAATATATTATTTAGTATTAGTATACTTGCTCTGTCATGTGGAGTACAGTCTATTCAAGAATACGAAAAGTAGGTACAAACTAAACTATATATTCCGAAGTTTCCCACTAATAGCCTCATATACCAGTGTATAGCGGCCAGAACTTTACTCCATATAATATTGGTATGACATTATAAGCGTCAGGTCTGGGACTAAGTTGGAAAGTTACAATAACACCAATCGATGAAGTTCACCGCTTGCTCCTGATCACGTGTGTGTAACTTAGACGTTTGTGTTGTTATGTAAGCGAAGGTGAGCTAAGTAAGGAATAAAGGGAATATTAATTTATCATGTTTATAATTTTCGCTATGTTCTATAATAGGGGTTGTCAAACGTATAACTTGACATACCTACCCTGTATTAGAACTTTAAGACGTTCGGAAACGGTACGCACTTTGCGGTATGAAAGGCACTTCATCCTCCGCACACTTAAGCTGTGGAATGAACTCCCTGCGGTGGTTTTCCCAAGCGACTACAATATGGGGTTCTTCAAGAAGGGCATTGGAAGGTTTCTTCAGGGTCGGCAGCGCGAGTGTGACGCCTCTGGTGTTGCATACGTCCATAGGCCACAGTAACCTCTTCCCATCAGGTGGGCCGTGTGCTTGTCTGCCACCTAAGTGGTATAAAAAAAAATGCAAGGGTTTCTTTGCATTTTTAACTACCACGGGAATGCCGTTGCCACGTTACGTCAGCATCGTCGTAGAGATCACGAGCACCGACCTGGAGATGACAGTTGGAGCCGCTTCTTACCATAGCATAAGCAGGCAAGCATGCTTTCCGGAGCAAGATGGGGAAACCAGAGTTCTCACCTAAGTGTGTCAGTAGTACCATCAATGGTACAGATCAATGGTACTACTGACATAAAGGGCATCTTGAAACCAAAGATTACCTCCCCAGTGCGAGAGATTTATATTTTAAGCAATCTTGCACCCTGAAGACCCAATATGGATTGCGGTTTTAGACAGTTTGAGTCCCATTTCCGTATGAAAAAAAAACGGGATCATTAGTTATCCGGAGGTTGATGTGATTGATTATAGCATTGCATGTATTATTTAAATATAACTGAAGCTCAAGACTACACTGTTAATATTCATATTCCACACACGAGTAGCTTGCAGTTGCACGCTCGCAATCCCAGCACCAAACACGAGTTGCGTATCTCATCCATATTAGAATTCATACTAGCTTTGCGAGTGTGGAGACCATACCTTATACGGTACTGCGTGACTGGCTTTTACTTGAAATAAAAGAGCTGGCGTAGTGTTGATTCAAAAGTAAGGAAGTTTATTTTATCTCTGTAAGTAACTTGGAACTACTACTAGTCGACCGGTCGAGACAAAATTTATGCAGGTAGAGAACGCAGAATTCGTTTCGTGTCCGTAATGCCCTACCACCTGCTAGTGCAAACTATCCAGTGCGCTAGTTAGCCTAGCAAGGTTAGTACCTTGCTAGGCTAACTAGCTCACTGGACAGTTTTTGTGCTGTCAGTTGGAAGTGAAAGGCTTTACTTTTGGAGACATTTTACTTAATTTTCTAAATGTAAAAGGTTGGGAAAATGTTTGTTACTCAATTACGCTTAAACGGCTAATTAGTTTTGGCTGAAATTTGGTACAGGTGTATGCTATTTTTAATCCCTATTTTAGGATCCCATGTGCTTTGGTAACGGAATTGGAATTCCACTGGGCCGATACCGTAGACAACAGCACTATTTATAACTAGTTGTTGCCCGCGGCTCCACCCGCGTCGAAGTTGTTTATCGCGACCAAACATAGCCTGTCCTTTCCCAAGGTCTAACAAATCAATATCAAAATAAATCATAATCAGTTCAGTGGTATAGGCGTGAAGCGTAACAGACAGACATAGTTACTTAAGCAATTATAATATTAGTATGGATTAATAAAACGAAACCTGAAGAATGTCTCATACCAAGACCAATGCAAATAGTGAACCTATAGATACAGACGAATCATTTACAACATACCTACGGTTGCCTACAGTTAACAGAATCATGTATGAGGGCTCTGGACCCGCAAATCCCGATTGCTAACAGGGATAACTATAAATAATTGGGGATTATGTCGTTTAAGCTTGTTTTTGTTCAAAATAAGAGGTTTCTTTTACTGTAGTTCTGTTGAGCCGCAGGGATAACACGACAAGTGATTGAGCAACTTAATGGTAACAAGTAATTTTGTGTTGTTCAGACGATTTCATTTAATTGGTTGTTGTAAATTGAAATGAAACTATATTAGCGAATTTTATCGCGATTCGTTTGTATTATTTTAGCTATTATTTACACTGAACCCGACGTTTCGAGTAATTTTCAGCAGGTATAATCATGGAAACACTAGAATATACTTGGATTATGTTATATTAGCGCTATATCATCATTCATCATTCTCTGAGCTTTTTCCCAACTCAGTGTTGGTCGGTTTTCTAGTCTAACTTGCGGTTGAACTTTGATATGGAAGTTCTGCAGTTATACTGATCAGATTTTTGTGGGCTCCAACTATCCGTAACGAATGCCATAGATGTGCGTATGACTACCCTGACCGACGCTTTAACGTGCTCTTCGGAGTACGATCAGACCAGTGTAAATAGCCATATTCATGCATACAAATATTTGCACTGAACGAGAATCGAGCCTCTACGCCACGCCACAGTGGCTGAACACAATTTTTTTAAATATCTGATATGTTTGTCCGTTATGGATGCAAAAACTACCGAACGGATTTTGAAAGTTCTTGGTCATACTTATAATTGTTAAGTTCTTTGATTGCATTTGGTTGAGTAGAACCGGAGATATGTGCAAAAGTTGCGTTAACCGACAGCAATTAATAACAAATTAAAATTTATAAAACAAAATACGCACAGGGTCCTCTAGTTCCACGCGACGACAGTGTGGGGTTTTTCAAGAAGGGTATTAAAAGGTTCTTACGGGGTCGGCAGCGCGAATGTGACGCCCCAGGCTCTGGTGTTGCATACGCCCATAGGCCACGGTAACCACTTCCATCAGCTGGGCCATGTGCTTGTCTCCCACCTAAGTTGTATAAAAAAGTTATCACACAAAGGTAACTGCTACCCTTTGTGTAGCAAAAGTAGTGCTGTACCAATCTCAGGCAGTAAATTGAACCCGCAGACGCGGTAATGAAATAGGTTGAGTTAAAAATGCACTTTCATAGTTGAGTAAAAACACAGTTGCTGCAATTCTCATCGGACACAGCGGTATAGCACTGCTAGGGTGAACTTTAAACGGACCGGCAGTTGAAGATTTACAACTAGTAACAGATGTAAGAGTTTGGGTATAGTTTAAGTAACAGAAGAATATCATTGAAATAAAATCACTTTCGCGGTTTACCTATTTGGTATCTTGACCCGCGACCGTCATTGTCGATTTTTTTTAATTTATTTATTAATTATACATAAGGATACATTCTTTGTCCTCCAAAACCGAGTACCTACATTTTGTTTGGTTATAAGTATGGTTTGACTGGGGGACCTAGCCTCCGTACAATTATATCTTTAAAAGTTTAAAAAATGTCGGGCTAAGTGTAAATAATAAAATAAATCTCGATATAATCCATTTCTAAGTGATTTTATTTCAATAAGTGATATTCGCGTAAACTTCCGACAGTATCATCAAGAGAAGAACGGCTTAAGTAGTATTTTTCTATGTGAAAACATATTGAAATATAAATTACAGAATTGTAAAAAAAATGTGTGTTTCGAGCCAAAAATGCGTGACAGGCTACGTAAGTTGCACATGCCTGGCAATGGTACCCCTGCCGGGTCCAGGTAGAAGGGGCAGGCCCAAGAAGTCCTGGCTTGACGTCGTGGAGGCTGGCAAATGGTCTTACTACCATTGACGCTCAAGATCGTGCGAATGGAGGAGGAAGAGCCGGAAGGTGGATCTTGAGCGCCAAGGTAATCTTGGCCACGGATGCAAACAGGAAAATGAGTCTCCATGAAGATGATGATGCGTGACAGATCGATCTAGATTCCCTGTGGAGAATATATATTTACATGGAAATACCCAGAACAATGCAAATATTCATGCATACAAATTTTCAAATTTTGCATGAGCGGGAGTCGAATTCACGGCCTCTAACTTTGCAGTCGAACGCTATATTATCGCTACGCCATAAAGCTGAAACAAAACTACACAACACATTATTGCAGGTCATAAAACTTGTCCAAACGGTTGTTGGCCACTAACTCAGGCTGGGAGGTCAGACAGGCGCTCCCAACATAGCCGAAAATACCAAGCCACATCATATTTTAGCAGACCCCGGATTCCAAGGCGAAGGTATCAGATGTGACCGGTCTAACGTAAGAATTATTACGATGATTACAAAGTTGTCTAAACAAACAATTTATTAAAAGAATCAAAACTTCTATCAACATCTCAAACAATATTACATCGCCCGCTTGCATCTTAGACCATTTCCCACACTCTCCACTGATAGGGCCCGGTGACTAAAAGTCGTTTCAAAGTACGTACTTAGATGGCTCAGGGGCTCAATCTATGTGCCGAACTTGTCACAAACTCATCAACGACTTGTTTACAAGCAAATGGCCTGTCTAGATTTATGTTACTGCAGTGTTTAGTAGGCAGGTGACGTTTAAAGTGGGCTCCTGGACTATAATAGCTTGGGTGTTTCATCTTTTGACTTTGAATTAATTTCGGAACTTGGCATTTTGACAAAATGGATGTAGACCAAAATGTTTTATTTAATGTTATTTATTACAATTTTTCTTACAAAAGTGCTTTTAGCTAATAGCAATTCTTCTTTCGTGGCTAGTTATCGAAAATTAAGCCTAGTAAAATGAGACTATTTTGTAATTTCGTAGTTGTGTAAATGAGAAAAAAATATGGAGATCTATCTTTAGCGTTTTGATGCCCAAGATGTAGACAGACCCTTCGGCCACGTACGAAACCAAGTTTCGAAACTAGTTTCTAAATAAGAATAAACAATCTGTTTTCGAAACTCGTTACCAATTAAGAAAAGTAATTATTCTTCCGAAACCGGGCTTTTTACTGTTTTTAAAACCAGTTTGCTATTAAGAAAAAATTCTTCTTTCAAAATAATGTACCAAATTGATTTTAGGAAGAAAATATAATAATGAATAAACACAAAATACACTTATTAACTAACTGAAAACTTAAATTACATTTATGAAAGAATTTTAAAATTGAAAAGAGTTAAAAAGGGGATTTCTATGCAATGACCGACTGATATCTTATTTTAAAAAGAAGATCTAGTGATGAATTAATTTCTTGATCAATAGCTTCATAATTTTTACTTTTTTTGTTTACTTTTTTCCCTACTCCCGAAAGAAGAAGTTTTTCTTAATTGGGAGCTGGTTTCAAACAACAGTAAAAAGCCCGGTTTCGGGAGGATAATTACTTTTCTTAATTGGTAACGAGTTTCGAAAACAGATTGTTTATTCTTATTTGGAAATCAGTTTCAGAAGAAGAAATATTATTCTTATTTAGAAACTAGTTTCGAAACTTGGTTTCGTACGTGGCCGAAGGGTAGACAGAAAAGTAGTCATGGAAATGGAGCAAGGCCTTACAGACATTCTTGAGGTAAGAAAATATCCCCACCTGCAAGTCTAGTCCCCCTGCAGCTATACAATTGACTAGGCTCTGATACAGGTATTCTTCTCGGAGGGAAAGATCGCGGGTTCGAGTTCCGCCTGTGGTCGATTCTCATTCCTCTTTCTAAATAAATTTAAATAGTTAGCATAATAAATTCTTCCATGTCCGTGACATTGCGGATAAAATGCAAGAGAGCCGCCTTCGCTGGTACAGCCATGCCTTCCGGCAACCGCCAGGCTACGTGGGGAACAAATGCCTGGCAATGGCGCCTCCGCCAGGTCCAGGTAGAAGGGGTAGGCCAAAGAAGTCCTGGCTTGACGTTGTGGAGGGCGACATGCGTGCAAATGGTCTCACTACCATAGACGCCCAAGATCGTGCGAAGTGGAGGAGGAAGAGCCGGAAGGCGGACCCTGAGCTCCGAGGTCATCTTGGCCACGGATGCAATCAGGAGAATACGTCTAATGCAGATGATGAGCATAATAAATGCTTTAAAATTTCATTCAAATATTCTAACATACTACAGTTATTGAAGTCATTTATATATAGGTTGCATAAACGCACTGCATTTCACTGGCAGAAACAAACTGCATTCGAAACCTAAGCCATTCACGTAGTGTACAGACAATAGGATCAAATACACACAATTATTGTTAAAATTAGTCTGTTTGCCCGCCAACGTGTACAGGGAGTTCTATTAGCTCGAAATTCAGGATTCAATGCCAATTCAGAGGTCTGTGTACCGTCTTGAATTGCTGAATGACGCTGTGTTTGTGCTCAGACGAGGAGTTTCCATAGGGATTCGATGGTAGGTAAATAAGTTCTGTAGCTTTGATGTACAGTTGGTAGCAATATTGTGGAATAGTAAGTGTATGGGTATGGGGTGAGGTGTCCTTAAATCGAGCCGGAATACCTGCTGACTAACGATAAGGCTTTGGCGTAAATTTCCCTTTAGGGCAAGGGGATTAGAGGACAGTCACTTTCATAAAGTCTAGATAATACAAAATGCAAAAGGAAGAAAAAAGAAGAAGAAACAAAGAGGACAAAGAAAGAAACATTCTATTTTAGGGAAAGGGAGAAGGAAGTGAAAAATTAAAAGACTTGAATGTTTTAAAGCATTAGTATGCTAAACTATTCAAATCGACTAAGATAGGAAAAGCGAAATCAAGCTCAGGCGGGATTCGAACCCGCGATCTTTCCCTTACAGGGGGAAATTTTCTGATCACGGAACCACCAAGCCTCACCCCAAAGCTTATCCAAATTTCCCTATACGTCCTATGCGTAAGATCGCGGGTTCGAATCCCGCCTGAGCTTGATTTTTTTTTTTTTTTTTTTTTATATAGGACACGTCAATTTGACTTTGCCTCGCCTGATGGTAAGCTGAAGGCAAAGTCTCTGAAAAGAGGGTCACCATTATAGACATGTACCATGTTACAATGGTGGCACTCAGCTTGACGGCCTCATCAGATGCTTTTTCACGCCCCGCTTAAAGGACCCGGGACTATAGGAGGAGGGAAACACGTTAGCTGGCAAGGAATTCCAAGTCTTAATAGTGCGGCAGAAGAAGGAGTCGCCGAATCGCTTGGTTCTTGATGGATTTCTTTTTCCTATCTTAATCGATTAAAAGACTTGATTGATGGATATCTTGGTTTTTACGGGGGCGATTGCCATGACATGAAAGGCTGTAACCAAGACATCGTTCTCTATTCAGCAGGGGTACCGGGGGTGACGTTTACTTGGAACCCGTAGCTCCTCAACCAGATCGTGTTAGGACCCCATACATAGTATACTTCACATGCTATACAGTATTGTAATAAATCTTGCTATCCTAAACCTACTAATCTCCAACAACCATATAATTCAAACGTTTAATTGTACGACACACAATAGCACTGTAGTACGTCGTAGCTCGTCGTAGCACTGTGTAGCTCGGCGTAGCAGTGATATGAAACGGGGCACAATGCTCGGAAGTCTCTACGAGATATCTCGCTAACTTACCTCGCTTGCTGACGTTTGGGGCTAGGGGAACAGCGGATATCAGCTAAGTGACTTATACCTCAACAGTATTTTTATTCCTACCAATTATTTTAGCCATTTATCAAATATCATCATCACTATCACAAGGTTGCCAAGGTTGCCTGGAAGAAATCGCTTCTAGCGATAAGGCCGCCCATTGTACATTGAACTGTAACTATGCTACCTACTTGTACTACTGTAAATCTATTGTACAATAAAGAATTATCTATCTATCTATCTATCTATCTATCACTACATATCATAAAGTCGCTGTTGGTGTCTGTCCGTCCATATATTATGTATGCTTAAATCTTCAAAGCTGCGCAACGGATTTTGAAGCGGTTTTTTTAATACATAGAGTGATTAAAGAGGAAGGTTTATACATGCATAATATTGTAGAAAAACACTGATAAAGATTCAGAGATATGCAGCGGGAACGGGACCAGAAAATATGGCGGTACGAAGTTCGCCGGGTCAGCTAGTATAATATAAATTTAAATGTATTTCTTTTCTGTGGCGCACTTTTATACAGTAGTTTAATTAACTGTTAATTCTGTTACTACTCATGAAAGATTTTCGCGTAATAATATTGTTAGAACTGAAGTTGCTCCATCACCTTAAGTTTTCTCTTGTTTGCCTTTTTACATACGCTGATATTTGTTTACTCTAAGGCACAAAACAGATAATTGTACTAGACTGTAGCATTGTTGTTTATTCTGTGACTAGAGTATCTAAGGTCAGAATACACACACATTTTCATACAATTTTATTTTTTTCATTTACGTACAACTTATTCCTTCAATTTCTTTTTACATCGAACCTCTCGTGCTCTACGCAACACTAGTAACACCTCTAATACTACAAGCACTCAAAGTTTTTGTTTACTATCCCTACTAATATTATAAATGCGAAAGTAACTCTGTCTGTCTGTCTGTCTGTCTGCCTGTCTGTCTGTCTGTCTGTCTGTCTCGCTTTTACGACTAAACCGCTGAACCGAATTTGATGAAATTTGGTATAGGGCTAGATTAGACCTTGAGAAAGGACATAGGCTATGTTTGGTCGCGATAACGGACATTCACGCGGGCGAAGCAGCGGGCATAAGCTAGTATAATATAAATTTAAATGTATTTCTTTTCTGTGGTGCACTTTTATATCAGTAGCTTAATTTACTGTTAATTCTTTTAATGATCGTGAGTGATGTTCGCGTAATAATATTAGGTATCTGAACTGAAGTTGCTCCATCTATAAATCACCTTAATATTTTCTCTTGTTTGCCAGAACATAATTATGTTGTATCCTGCCCACATACGCTGATAATTGTTTACTCTAAGGCACAAAACAGATAATTGTACTAGACCGTAGCACTATTGTTTATTCAGTGACTAGAGTATCTAAGGTCAAAAACATACACATTTTCAAACAATTTTAAATTTTTTCATTTACATAAAAGTTTTTCCTTCAATTTCTTTTTACATTGAACCTCTCATGCTCTACGCAACACTAGTAACCCCTCTAATACTACAAGCACTCACACGTTTTTTTTTTTACTATAACATCATATTTTAAATAATAATGACTTTACATAACATCTATTTTCATGGCCCCACACAGCCAGCGAACTGAACAACCGGCATGATTCCGTTCATCACGTCGCGTCGCCACGAACTCCAGCATTTATTAATTCAGCGACCACTCACTGCTACATGTGGTTTGGAATCACTGCTCTTGTGAACCTTCGGGGCGGATGCCTGGCTCCTTTGTGATGTCTTCTTGAAATCTATTCGAGCACTGGAATACATTCTGCAAGATTTATTAACTTTGAAAGAGGTGGGATCTTTAAAATCTTTCGTCTGATATTGGGAAGGGAATATTTTCTGTTAGCTATACTTTTGAGACAGCCTCCGTGGCGTAGCGGTAGTCACCGCCGCTACGCAGGAGGCGCGGGTTCGATCCCCGCTCAGTGCAAATATTTGTGTTCATGAAATATGGGTATTTGCATTGGTCTGGTCGTGCCTCGGAGAGCACGTTAAGCCGTCGGTCCCGGTTGCCATAAGAACATCTATGGCAGTCGTTACGGGTAGTTGGAGCCCTAAAAAATCCAAAAACAACGGTCTAGCTGCAAAGCTTCGATATCGCCTAATGTTATCATTGGGCTGTGGAGGTCAGATGGCAATCGCTTCACGAAAAAATATCGAGGTCTAGCCAAATCTGAAAGTGGACCCCAGACTCCGAGCTGAAAAGCTTCGGATGCGACTGGGAGTTAACGCTAGGATGAGAGAGATACTTTTGAGGGTACAGATAGTGTTAAAATTTATGGTGTAGTATCTATGTGTGTGGGGTATATGGGACCCAACCAAGGTTTTTAGGGCCAAAACCAACATCTCCTCGATTATCGGGATAAAAAAATAGTTTTTTGTACCATCGCCATGGATTAGAAGATTTACTTGACGTAGTCGTGCGTCAGCAACATTATTAGGATATTTTTTTATGGATTATTTTATTTGTGTGACTTGACCCTAAATTATCTTTTGGTAAAACGAGAAATCGAATGCGAAATAATTTATCTTTCTCTCTCTAAACGTAAGTACTAAGCTATCTTTCTCCTGCTAATCCTTTTACCTCCTGATACGTTTTGACTTACCTTTTTTCTTCATCAATTCCTCAATGTTCTTCTTACCTTCTATGAAATTTCTTTATAAACAAAAATAACGTGATGTCGTTTAGGTGGCTAAGTAATTTCTCTTCAAATTCTCAGTTTATATTAAGACAGATCTCCTTTCTAGTAAAGGATAATACGGCGTAATTTAAAACCTTATTACAATAGAAGTATTTACTATAAATTCTATCGTAAAATATTATTAGCGTAGCGAAATTGTTATAAATTTCAACAACAAAATTATCATTTTGTGAGTTCTCAAGTTTCAAGGTGAATGAATAATTCGTACTTAGCTGAGTAATGAAGTCGGTAATATAACACTGGAATTCATTTTGTTAACTTCGTTTCGCCTTATTTATTTTAATGATTAGCTTTTCAGCCGCCGGCGTTATCTTTTGATTTTATCATTTCTTTTATTTAAATTGAATTTATTTGTCGTTGATGAAAAAATGGATGAAGTAGTACTCTATTAGCAATTGGTTTTTGCACAACTTTTGGTCATTACTTTTAAAAATAAACTCAACAAAATTTCCAGTTCAGAACACACACACATCAGCTCAATAGATGCTAGTATGTTTGACATAAAAAAATAATTGCTGATAGTTGTGTGTCTTGTGTGCTCTAATTTACGGTGCTTACTACCTGTTACACTAGGCTTCATCCCCATGAGATCCTATTTCTGTACCAAATTTTAGGCAGATTAGTTCAGCGGTTTGGGTGGTTCAGTTACAAATACGTTCACAAACTTTCACATTCA
Organism: Eilema depressum; assembly: GCA_914767945.1. Classification (NCBI taxonomy): domain Eukaryota; kingdom Metazoa; phylum Arthropoda; class Insecta; order Lepidoptera; family Erebidae; genus Eilema; species Eilema depressum. Next base: position 21,511,056 of record OU612018.1, on the reverse strand, counting down.
TGAAATTATAGTATTTTCAGCTCTGCATCATTGTTAAGGCTATATTTGTATGTGTATCGAGTTTCTCCTTTACAATGCGTAGTCCGATAAGTATCTATCGATATAATAACGATGTATATGCGTGTATATGCGCAACGGTAAGTCACAAGGCGATTGTGTGGCAGTTGATGACTGTGGCGTTAGCGGTGTGGAGGTGGAATCGGATTATGCAAAACGTTATAATAGTAGGCATTTCACTGGAAGACCACACGCAGTTACTAAGCTGCTACTCTAGCTGCTATCTTAAAGCTACTCGTGAAAGCCACTTTTGAATAAAACGGTTATTCAAAAGTGGCTTTCATAAGTAAGATTAATTGCGATTAAATCAAAGTAAACTGGATAACCGTGATTAATACAATGATTTTATTGATTCACCCGATATTCTCTTGATATTTTTGTGCGAAAATGAATCTAAAATCAAATCAAAGGAAGAATCAGGTCAATATGGATGTAATGCAACTGTTAGGAACTTATAATAACGTTATCCAATAGTAGTAGTACCTAATGTTCTAGACATTCTTCTTCATCCTAGCGTTAATTCCCAATCGCATCCGAAGCTTTCACCTCGGAGTCTGGGGTTCGCTTTACCAGTCTTAACTGCGGATTTGGCTAGACCTCGATATTTTCCGTGAAGCGATCGCCATCTGACCTCTACAACCCAATGATAATATTAGGCGATATCGAAGCACTGCAGCTAGACCGTTTTTGTTGGAGTTTTTAGAGCTCCAACTACCTGTTACGACTGCCATAGATGTTCGTTTGGCAACCGGGACCGACGGCATAACATGCTCTCCGAGGCACGATCAGACCAATGCAAATATCCGTATTCATGCATATAAACATTTGCACAGCGGGGATCGAACCCGCGCCTCTTGCGTAGCGGCCGCATTTATACCGGTACGCCACAGAAACTGTCTTATCTCTTATTGTATCTAAAGAGTACTTAATGAGGTCATCCAACAAAGAACTGAAGTCACAGAAATAGTAATTGATTTCACATTGTTACACATTTATAATGATATTTCTACCTTTATTACCAAAATGAATGAGTGAGAACACAGGCATTTCAATTAGTTTTCAAACAATTAAACGAAAGGACAGTGTACCCACGAAATATTTGATTTGCGTTGTGTACACACTAGCGGACGATACATGTCCCTGTCATTATTTAGTGTAGGTACCTGCTGTTGACAGTATTGGTGAGTGGTATTGGTGTAGTTATTGGTGTGGTTGTTTTAGGTATGGAATACAATTAGTGACGATTCTTTGTTTTGATATAATTTTTACATTACTAACGTTACTTCAGGTATTTGAAATGAGCGCCTGTCACCCTAGCAGAAGCAGGCCGCGGCGACAGCGCGCATTGCGTGCCTCCCCACACCCGGGGGCGAGTTGGGGACTCTGTGGTCCCTACACCGGAAGAGGGCCAGATCGAGAGATATGGCCCTGAGTCGGCCGGGGTGCGAGGGATATGGCTACGACAATCTCACCTCCGGCAACTGACGGCCCACAGATGGCGTGCGTTTTAGTCGGTTCGAGTCCGACATAACCTCCTCCCCCGGTTCCGGCGGGGGAGGTATCTGTGGGGATTTTTCGCACGATAAAAAAAAGGTATTTGAAATGAGCAAATGACTACGAGTCATTTTATCGCAGGATATTTTGAACTTTGAAACGATTGGAAATATTTTTGAAAGAATAATTATACCTATGTTTGAATAATTCGATCTTTATATCATCATCATTATAATGATTAGCCAGTTGCGTCCAAAATTTATAGGAACTTTAGAGCTGTTCGTCTGTTTATAATTTTTAACAGACATAGCAGCTATTATAATAGCGACTACCACCTGACTTCCCAACTCCTTCCATTGTTTAGGAAGTGCACCAACTAGCAGGTGAGGCATGGACCCCAAAATTGTTGGCAATGCACTGTACACACAAAATTGAAACAATATATCTCTATGCCCAATTTCATCCAGATTTGTTCAGCCGCTTTTGCGTGAAAGACAAACAAACATCAATGGATTTCGAAGTTTTGAAGTTTTTGAGAATGGGTCATTTACCCATTCTCAAAATATAAAATGAAAAAATTCAAAATAGATTCTCAAAATAACATAAAACTTTTCATAATGTAGTAGGATTATTCTCAAAATCATCACTGTGAATTAACACATAACACCCTGTACGTATAACTAAACCAAACTTGAACACTTATCTGTGCACTAGTGAGCATTGCCTCGTATAAATCACTACTAACTGACACAGTGCATCTCAACTTAACTATTGTTTGCGACGAGTTAACTTTGAACAAACGTTGGCACAAACATTTGATCTGAATTACTCTCCGTGATAATGTTGATTTTGGTGGAAAATAGTTAATTAATGAAATTAAAGTTTAACTGTCGTGTCGTGTGTAGAAATACTGATGAGGACTTGTTATGTTACCGATTTCGTAGTCAGGTTAAGAAGAGAGTCCCTAGGACCACGGGCTGTCGAACATTATTAATAAGTTTAAAAGTAATAAAATTAATTTGACCGACACGCCCTAAGGAGCTATGACTACTATGATCAGTCGTTATTTATAATTCCTGGTTCATATTAATATTGCACAGGTAATCAAATTGCCCGCAACCATCTCTACCATTTGTCTTGTTGTTAAGATTTTTAATAGGAGTGACTGCCGCCGCCGGTCCCCAGTCCCGAGTGGAAAGCCTGCGTGAGAGCCTCGTCCGTTAATCAACAGGTGAGGTTGTTTTGAAAGAAAGAAAGAAAGAAAGAAAGAGAGAGAGAGAGAGAGAGAGAGAGAGAAAGAGAGAGAGAGAGAGAGAGAAAGAAAGAAAGAAAGAAAGAAAGAAAGAAAGAAAGAAAGAAAGAAAGAAAGAAAGAAAGAAAGAAAGAAAGAAAAGCTTAATGGGATCCCAAAATTTCTCAAAAATTGACCGTAATAACACAGCTATGTATTTATATTATTATAATTTACCTGCACATATAACCCACAAATTGTATTAATTGTAATAGTATCACAGGCAATGGCTTTATAGGATTTCGTAACTTCGTTTGACTTTAAAACTCTCATTTTTACCCTCACAGCTGCACTGTGAGTGCAAAATGATTCTGCAGTAAATAATGAGTATTTGAATACTCAAAGATCTCTCCGGCGCGGCGGCCTGATATCGTTTTGGTTACGTAGGTAAGGAAAGTATTGATATTGGTGGTGGTATTCGGAGGGATGGTATAGTAACGATAATTTAATAACTCTAATATATGAAACTGGCGTTGCAAGATTGTCGTGGTGCCGGACCGCCACCGTAGATTCTGGAAGCGAGAGCCCTATCGGCGCTATATCTCTACCGAAAGGTCGCGTCCCCTTTCGGATTCGGAGCGGGGACACGAACCCGAGCCTCGGTCGGTCGGGCCCGGAGTGCGAGAGATATGTCCCAGCCAATCTCACCTTCGGCAACCAATGACCCATAGACGGCGTGCGTTTTAGTCGGTTCAAGTCCGACGAACCTCACATAATAAAAAAATTAAGTCAATCACCCTTTTATCCTTTTTTTATCGTGCAAACATCCCCACGGATACCCCCCCGCCGGAGTCGGTGGAGGAGGTTATGTCGAACTTGAACCGACTAAAACGCACGCCGTCTGTGAGCCGTCAGTTTCCGGGGGTGAGGTAATTGTAAACATATCCCTCGCACCCCGGCCGACCCAGGGCCATATCTCTCGATTTGACCCTCTTCCGGTGTGGGGACCACGGAGTCCCCAGGGACCACGTAGTCCCCAAATCACCCTATTATCCTGAACAGCTGCTACCCATCTCACCAGGGCTATCTTGCCACCTCCCACTGATATTGGAGAAAGGTGGCAAAGAACCTTGGCGTGATACAGCTATATAAAAATAATAACATAATAACATTTTCCCAAACAAACATAACTTGTGATAACGAAAAACAAAGTTGTGAAAAATTCACATTTCACTGACGTTATATTGTTTCAAGTTTTATAGAAACCGCACATATCTAGGTAAAGTATCACACCGTATTCCAACATTCACCATTTGTTTTACGACTTAAAATATTCCCGTTTGAAGACAACCCCGGGGTAGTTGGACAGCACGCAGTAAAATAGAACGTAACATGCAGCGACACTGTGTTCAGCAGTTTGTGAGTTATGGCTACAACTGATCTACACTTGCAGATAAAAGTATGAAACCTTTTTGTACGTCAAATGGGTAATTTGGTTTGAGTTCAGGTTATTTGATGTTTCTGGGCTCCGTTTTAGGATTTTTATTATTGTATTGAGTACCTATGAGCAGATAGTTTCGTCCACGAATAAAATTAACAATTAGGTGGATTTGTTGGAGTCAAACCGACTTACACACCACAGTGATTCTTCGTGTTGTCTTATGTGTGTGAATTTTCCATGTACTGATAATTCCTGACACAGCCGGTGATAAGCTTTTTGTATTCAAATTTGCCTTGAGCACATGTTACCGATTTGATAAACAGTAATTTTCTTGCCTCAGAAAGCAAGTTATGCCGTCGATTCCAGTTGTCATATGAACATCACTATGCTATGGAAGACGTTATGGTTAGTTGGAGCTCTAAAAAGTTCAACAACTGGTCTAATTGCAATATTTCGATTTCAACAATAGGTATAATAGATCAGAAAATGATGAAATTCGAAATTCAGTCAAACACGCGGTCGACTGAAAAAATTGGAGCCCGAATTCCGACGTGAAAATTTCGGATGCAATTGGGGCATCATAAAGTATTCGTTGAGATTTTTTCATTTTAACATGAAATAAAATCTAATAAACTAGTTACTACTAAAAAGGAACATAAAACAGCTTCAGACAATAATAGGCTTTAACGAGTGCAGGATGGCAATAAATTGAGTAATGCAGGAGTCTGTTACATACCCGAGTTCTCCAGATCTCGTCGCATATTCTGATTAGATATTCATTGGTTTCGCACCGCTGTGGCATCTGCAGCTGAGAATCCAAGACCGTCTGATACACTATTTTGCACGACGAAATGAAAGCGGCTTTGACAGAGGGAAATAAACAGATCATAAAATACGAATATATTTTGATATATTTCGTCACGGTGAAAGACTCACATGCAACCATGATGATTTGAATTTGTCACCTGATGATCTGTGGCCTGTCAATTTGTATCCAAGAAGAATGGAAAAAGTTAATCACACAGGCGGGATCCAAACCTGCGACCAGTTCCTTACAGGGGGAAGGCTTACCACTGAGCTACCGGACCCCGCTAGCTCAGTCCACGCGCGATAAAGCGGTCCAAATTCGTCTACATTACGTCTTGGGCGACGGTTTTTCCATTCTTAATCGATTTGAATTAGGTAGCATACTAATTGCTTTATTTCATTCAATTGTGAATTTGTGATTCAAAAAATCCGAAACATAGCTCAAACAAACGTAGCTCAATCAGTAATTAAGTATCTAGAGTGAGACTTAAGACTATTATAAGAATTCAATAGATTTTCTAGTTGTTGAAGTTTTCCAATTTAAGTTTAAAATTTAACTTCTAAATTTAATGTAATAGCCAACTCAATTTAGTGCCACTTCATCATAAATGTGTCATGTTTTGGCTTGCACAATCGTAAACAAAATAAAGCCACTCTGACTAGACTAAGCGTTACACTACGCTCAAGTTCTCAAAGCACCGAAGTGGTGATCACGTATTCATTGGCTCCATGCTAGTTGCGTGTCAAGTGCAATACACTCAAATAGTTCACTGTGTATTACGGCAATTGGAAGTGAGATTGTATTGCATGCTTGGGTAATTTAGTTGGAATACATACGCGGGATCAAAAGTTCATGTTTAATAAGTGTTTAGTTCAATAATGTAATGTTTATGTGATACTTAAGCCTAGTATCTACTAGGCAACATTCTTGCTCTCTGTCTTATACAATATTGTTGCACAACAAAGACGCGCAACAAAAGCCGCGCGACATGGTGCTCGTTAGCTGGCGTCATGGCCTATGTTGCGGGACGTTGCTGAATTTGTTGAGCAGCACATGCTACCTACACGTCAAATGTTACCTAGTGGACACGAGTCTTTAACTTGTGGATGGACGTAACAAATGATTAAATCTTAGACTCTATCCAAACTCTTTACTTAGACGCAGAAAGTGTCATATCAAAACAGCGCAAAAAATTACTAGGTACTACCACAGAACAGATAATAATACCTACTATCACTACCTACTTCTGTATAATCTCATATATAAAACTCTTAGTCCTGACTGACTGACTGACTGACTGACTGACTCACTTAGAGACAACGCACAGCCCAAACCGCTGGTCCTAGAGACTTGAAATTTATAGAGAGTGTATGTTTTGATGCGTGGAGGTGTACTAAGAAACGATTTTTCGAAATTCAGACCCTAAGTGCCTAAAAAGTGCCAAAAACGTACTTTCTTACAACTCAAGAATGGCTGAACAGATTTTCATGATCTTTGGTTTATTGAATTTGGCTTTGTCGCCGAATAGCAATTATCACAATTAAAATGTGGCAAATTCACGAAATAATGTAATATTAAAGAAAATACGAAATATTATGGCGCTAATATCGCTAGCAAAATTGTTACCATGACAACGGAACTAAAGTAATGGTGTCAACGCTAAGTCACATTTTGATCTGTCAAATGATAATATTTATAAAAATGTCACTCTCTGTCACGTATGCAAGAATGTGAAAAATATTGTGTAAGAGTTATGTACTGCAGTTTTTTTATTTAATTGATTGGAAATAGAAAAAAAACATATGATAGCAGCGATGATAGCTATCTAGAGCTATATAAAAGAATATACCTGTATATAAAAGAAAGCCTAAAAGTAATACAGCACATTATCATCCAGATCAATCCTCATTTACAAGCTCTCAAACAGTAAGGTATGTGAATTTAAATCTATTGACGCCGCCGATATAACACAAGGGGCGGCTTCATAGCTAGAAACAAAATAACAATTTATATCAATGGCTAGAAACGTTTCACCAAATAGACGAACGCCTGGCTTCTAGAAAACTTCACTTTCTTTCTTGATGAGAAGTATACTAAGGCAACAATAATAGAGATGGCAGAACACAATTCAATAACTTCCACTTATCAGCTGTGGGCTCAATTATTCAAGCACAGAGCACTTCTGATTAAGATGACAAAGAATATAATACAAAATGTTTATTTTCTTAATATTATTTTTAGATATTATAAAAAAATTAAACCACCACAAATTTCAAGTATGTTGTTTTATTTGTATTCATTTTTGACGTATCACATAGTAATTTATGTATCCTCACCATTTACCAACGCATTGGAGGACGTCTTCAAGACGCTGGAGTAGTTACATCTCGCACCTTCGGTTCGCCGATGACATCATCATAGTTGCGGAGTCGCTAGAACAACGGGGCGAAATGCTGCACAGCCTGAATGGAGCTTCTCGACAAGTCAGCCTCGGTGTAAACTTGGATAAAACCAAGATTATGTTCAACGAACATGTTGTACTGAGACCGATTGCCATCGAAGGAGCGACACTCGAAGTTGTTCAAAAATATTATCTACCTGGGGCAGGTTATCCAGCTCGGTAAAACCAACTTCGAGAAAGAAATAGCCAGAAGAATTCAACTGGGGTGGGCAGCATTTGGCAAACTACGTCGGGTCTTCTCCTCCCCCCTGTGCCTCAAAATAAAGGTTTTCGACCAGTGCGTCCTGCCTGTTATGTTACCTATGACCTACGGTGACGAAACGTGGCCACTGAAGGTGGGGTAATCCGTGACCTAAAAGTCGTGCAGCGGGCTATGTAGCGAGCTGTGCTTGGAGTTTCTTTGAAGGATAGAATTCGAAACGAGGTCATCCGCCATAGAACCAAAGTTACCGACATAGCTAACGAAGATCCAACTTTCTGGTTTGGAAATTAGTTTCGAAAACAGAATTATTATTCTTTCTTGGAAACCAGGTTCGTTAAAAGAAAAATAATTCTGCTATGGAAACCGGTTTCCAAACCTTCGTTTCCAATCTGGCCGTAGGGTTGCAGAATAAGCAAGCTAAAGTGGCTCCGTCAGTTTAGAAAAAAAATACTATTGGTGATGGTAGTCGACATCCACGCAGGCGGAGCTGCGGGCGAAAAGCTAGTCTTATATATAAAACTCTTAGTCCTGACTGACTGACTGATTGACTTAGAGACAACGCACAGCCTAAACCGCCGGTCCTAGAGACTTGAAATTTATAGAGAATGTATGTTTTGATGCGTGGAGGTGTACTAAGAAACGATTTTTCGAAATTCAGACCGTAAGTGCCTAAAAAGTGCCAAAAACGTACTTTCTTAAAACTCAAGAACGGCTGAATAGATTTTCATGATCTTTGATTTTTTTAATTTGGTTTTGTCGCCGAATAGCAATTATCACAATTAAAATGTGGTAAATTCACGAAATAATATAATATTAAAGAAAATACGAAATATTATGGCGCTAATATCGCTAGCAAAATTGTTACCATGACAACGGAACTAAAGTGATGGTGTCACATTTTGATCTGTCAAATGATAATATTCTTAAAACGTCACTCTCTGTCACGTATAATAAGCAAGAACGTGAACTGTTGAGATTCAGTACCAATCCCGAAAAATATTATGTATGTACTGCAGTTTCTTTATTTAATTGATTAGAAATAGAAAAACGTTTTTGAGACTGGCTCACTTCGATAGAATCTTCAGTAAGTTCCACGGCTTAAAAGCAATGCTACAACACGTTATCATCCAGTTGAATACTCACTTACAGGCCCTGAAACAGCAAGGTATGTGAATTTAAACCTATTGACGCTGATACAATATAAATGACAACACAAGGGACGCTGGTTCATGAATTGTCTCACGAGTAAGCTCGATGAGTTCCAACCAACGGGGGCAAACCGGATTTTGAAAGGGTTATAGTATTGTAGCCAACATTGTCCAGCAGATCATACAAAGGACCTGAGAGTACAATCAGCCGCTGTGTACGGTTTTTGTAGATTACAAGAAACCCTTCATCGAGACCTGGGTATTTCTAGATTCTCTACTAAGGTATCGTGCTGATATGACGTATCAGTGCTGAGATGCCTACATGATACCGCCATAATGTCCGTCCAGCTCCAAGCTCATAAGACGAAGCCTTAAAAGCCTACAAAGTGGAATGAAACAACGGAGATACCCACCGCAAGGTCGACACCCGAGGTTGTTCAAGAATAGGTCTACCTTAGATCACCATAAGGATCCAATTGGGTTGAGTTCGCCGAGTTTACTCCATATTATGACTTACGGGGCCGTAACGTGAAAACCGACAATGGGGACATACAACCAGAGAAAGGTAGCTTTTTTTTTTTTTTTTTTTTTTTTTTTATCGTGCGAAAAATCCCCGCGGATACCTCCCCCGCCGGAGCCGGAGGAGGAGGTTATGTCGGACTCGAACCGACTAAAACGCACGCCGACTGTGGGCCGCCAGTTGCCGGAGGTGAGATTGTTGTAGCCATATCCCTCGCACCCCGGCCGACCCAGGGCCATATCTCTCGATCTGGCCCTCTCCCGATGTGGGGACCGTAGAGTCCCCAACTCGCCCCCGGGTATGGGGAGGCACGCAATGCGCACCGCCGCCGTGGCCTGCTTCTGCTAGGTTGACAGGCGGCTCCACCCGTCACCCCCAGGCCCGCGCTCATGGGGGACGGAGGTCGTTCTGCGACCTCCGACGCCCGAGTTGCCGTCGCTCGTTACGGGCCGCGCGGTTAGCGATTCTCCTACGCTCTTCGCGGGCCGCAAGGTCTGCGATTCTCCTTCGCTCCCGCTCCGCCTCCCATTTCACGAGCATTATTTGCTCGCAGAAGGAGGCGCCGGCGGCCCACGCATCCGCGCAGCGAACCATCGCTGCGAGCAAAGTAGCGAGCGTGAGAACTCTCACTCCCAAGGTCGCCACCAGCTCCCGTCTCGGCGTCTCCCACGCCGGACACTCGGTGAGCGTGTGCAGCGCCGAGTCCTCGCTCGCGTCGCAGTGATGGCACTCGGACGTTGGCTCTTTCTTCGCGATCCGATGCAGATACCGCCCGAAACACCCATGACTGGTGATTATCTGCGTCAGCCAGAACGAGAGCCCGCCGTGTGGCCTCTCTAGCCACTCCCCCATGATGGGTCTTACCGCCGCTAATACGGCGTGCCCTACCAGAGAAAGGTAGCTAGGATATTGAATGCGCAAGGTGGAGGATTGGGTGCTGTTTCACACATTGGACAACTAACAGTGGACTGCAATAGGCTAATTGATTGATTGATATGAACGAAATAGTATAATTTTACGTATTCAAATTTTTTCCTACCAGTCTTTTCTTGCCATTTACTATTCATGTAAAGATACCAATGTCTTACAGTCTACTGTGTCTGTATGGCAGGGCCGATGTTTCTTATTTCTTCTGTTTCAGCGTTAATTCTCAGTCGCATCCGAAGCTTATATCTCGGAGTCTGGGGTCCGCTTTACCAGTCTTAAATGCGGATTTGGCTAAACCTCGATATTTTCGTGAAGCGACTGCCATATTCTGACCTCCGCAACCCAATGGTGACATTAGGCGATATCAAAGCATTGCAGCTACACCGTTGTTGTTGAACTTTTTAGTGCTCCAACGGATTAACGTGCTCTCCGAGGCAAGACCAGACCAGTGCAAATACACATATTCATGCATACAAATATTTGCAGTGAGCGGGTATCGATACCGCGCCTACTGCGTAGCGACCGCGTTCACTACCGCTACGCCACAGAGGCTTTCGATGCTTCTTACATTTTACATTTATTATTTTGAAAAACTCAGTTACTGAGAGGATGAAATAGGCGTTATACCACTTAGTTGGCAGACAAGCACACGACCCACCTGATGGGAAGCGGTCACCGTGGCCTATGGACGTATGCAACACCATACAGAACACAGAACATAATATACCTGGAGTGCGGTGGTACTGTTCTCCGAAAAGGCCAGAAGAATTACAGACTCATCACTTCTGAGTCATAATATCTACATGTTGTTCTTGAGAGTTGTCATGAATTGTCTCGCGAGCAAGCTCGATGATGCAAATGGATCATGCAAATGGTCTCACTAACATGGACGCCCAAGATCGTGCGAAGCGGAGGACGAAGAGCCAGAACGCGGACCCTGAGCTCCGAGGTCATCTTGGCCACGGACACAATCAGGAAAATGTGTCTATACGCAAATGATGAGCACTGAGATGCTTATGATGCCGCCACAATGTCCTCCAGCTGTGTCCAGCTCCAAGATCAGAAGATGAAGCCCAAAAGCTCATATCGTGAAATGAGACGAGGGAGATACCCATCGAAAGGTCGACTTTCGTAGCTGTTCAAGATTAAGTGTACCTGGGGTCACCAAAGGATCGAATGTCGATGGGCTACATTGTATAAATTCGTCGAAGTTTCTACTCCCCTGTTATGATATGACACACGGGGCCGGAACTTGGAACTGACAGTGGGGACATAGTAAAGCAGACTGATAAATGTAGGATATTGGTTGATGCCTAAGTCCAACAGTGGTATGCTATAGGCTAAATGATTAATTTAAATGACATTGTATAATATTTAGCAATTATTGTAAATTTTTTCTTACCAGTATTTTTCTTGCCATTTACTATTATTAATAAAAAGATGCTAACAATATTTTTATTCTGATATAATGTTCTTAAAACCTACCACTTTTTTGTATGACAGGGTCAATGTTTCTTACAGTTTACATTTTGAAAAATTCACTACTGAGAGGGTGAAATAGGCGTTGAAAGTTTATAACAACAAGTCCGTCAGTTTATAACAAATACTAATGTGGCGGTAGCCGATATCCACGCAGGCGGAGCTGCGGGCGAAAAGCTAGTTTGATATAAATACAACATACCCACATACCATGAAACGCACACACTAAGTTTAAAGTAGCTACAATATTGATATAAGCTTAATCATAGAAAACGCCGTTTTTTTGCGATGCATTTTCTTAGAAAAGCTGTGTCTATACAGTATAAAGATGATTTAACGTTGACATGCGATGTTCAAACAAAATGGTGGAATTCGTTCCTTTACTTAGTTGAAACATTGGTATAAAATTTAAGCGTAAATAGACACAATATACATAGAAACACGTGTGAACAATGATGTGCCAGTCAAAAATGTTTACATCAATTACTTAACGTGTTTAAAAAAAAATAAAGCGACTTTCCACTTTGAAGTACTTTCATCTAACGAAATTCGCATTCCTACTCTTAATTGCGTCACAAGAGGAATCTACTTTTTGTCTGAGAATTTTAATCCTCTATCTGCTAAATGAATCGCAATTTGTTTGTTTTCTTTAATTATAATGACATTTAAGTCTGTTTTACATACTTTTATTAAATAAAAGCTATCCGGAAATCGAATTCAAGATCAATATTCTTGTAAATAAATTAGTATATTGGTTACCAAAAAGTTTTCAGTGGATACAATAACCAACAAAACTATTAAGCACTGACCCTGCGAACTTCGTACCGCCTAACAGTCGAATCTTTAAGTTTTTGATTTTTTTTTAGATATTTTCAGGTATTTTTTAACCTAATCTTTTCACGTACCTACTTTAAAGAATATTCTATAAAAATAATTAGGGAAATCGGTGCAGCGGTTTTTGAGATTTGCACTTAGCAACATATTCAGCGTTTCATTTATATATTATAGATTTAAAATCAAAATAGGATATTGATAGCCGCTTTCCAATTCCAAAAAAAAAATATATATCTTTGGAGCCCAAGTTAAAAGTATATACTGATTTACAGAGGAGACTCTAGTGCAGGCTTTTCTTTCGGAGTACGTGAACACTAAGCTTAAAGGTTGCACTGAAGTGTAATTTTAATTACTCTATAATAAAGGTATCAAACTCAGTCGAATGTACGATAAAGACAACAATAAGTACAACACACACACGACGATGTGCCAAATTGAAAGTTGTAAAGTAGTACTACTAACTGTATTTACAGGTCCCGTACGTAGTAGCGAATGACGTTGCAGCGATAGGTCGTTGTGGCGAAAAACTTTCAGCGTGGTACGCTGGAGCGAAAAGTCATTGAAGCGAATTCCACCAGGGCGAATACATACCTTTTGATGCTGTCTTTTGGACTCGCTACCTCCAACGTGAATGTTAATCTACCATTATAATATACCTCATTGTAAGAGGATTCCGGCGACTGGGACCGCAATTAAATTTATTTTAAATTTAATATTTTTCTTCCGGCGACTGGGACCACCCATAAAAAGAACAAAAAAAATATAGTTAAAACCAAAAATTGTTTGTCCGCGATGGACGCAAAAATTACTGAACGGATTTTGATGCGTTTTTTTGTTAGAAAGATCTTGGTCAGACCTAAAATTTTACGTTTGATTGCAATCGGTTGAGTAGAACCGGAGATAAGAGATCCACGTGGGCGGAGCCGCGGGCGGAAGGCTAGTTTCTTGAATAAAATAATAACATTAAAGGTTTCATTAAATGATTTCAACAAATTATTATCGCTTAACCAAATTCTGCAAGACAGTTTAGGTTATTTAATTATGCACATCGTTTACCGTTATGTTCATAATGCTTATACCGTTTGCAAATTTAACAGGAGTCTAATAAAGAGATTGTGGTTATGTGTGGCCAGGAGATCTGTGGAAAATAAATTTCTATCCTATGCTACTTGTTACAAATGTCAAAGTAAAAATCCAATCGTATCACTTGTGAATGTATCAGAAACTATAAAAGCCCTATTTCTTATTCTTTTTCTACTTTTCATTAAAATGTTTATTCATTTATCAACATTTACATAATGTACACAATGAAACTAAAAATAACCGAACTATTATACGACCCATTATAAAGTTAACTTAAAACGCGTCGTGGAATTCCTCCGCCTTTTCTTATTATTTCAACAATGTACTTCTTTTGGGTGCAAGTCTAGTCCAATATTTTTTTAATGCAAAAGTTGAGAATCTGCTTACAAAAGGTGGGAACTTTTCTATTGTGACTAGAAAGTTACGTTTGTATTGTTCACCATTTTGGAGTGCTGTTAAGAAAACGAATAAAACTTCGTTCATTCTACTTTCAAGATAGATTTGAGAAAATATTGTGGGCGAAGTAGTCTATTGTTAACGTAGAAGTATAACTATCATCTTCAAAAATCTGTAGTAATATCTTAGTAATCTGTAGTTCACAGAAGTATTTTTAAAATAAATAATAAATAAATAAATAATATTCTACAACATTCTACACAACGCTATCTAGACCCATGGTAAGCTTAATTAGCTTGTGTTATGGAATCTAGAATGCGGATATACATACTTAAATACTTTTTTTTTTGTAAATACATACATATTGTACATAGAAACACCCAGACCAATGCAAATATTTATATTCATGCATACAAATATTGGCACTGAGCGGAGATCGAACCCGCGCCTCCTGCGTAGCAGCCGCGTTCACTACCGCTACGCCACAGAGGCAGTCAATATATTTTACGACTTTCCACACAACGTTATTTGGACCTCAAATTCTCTCATAGCATTGACGGCTAAAGAATGCATGCATTAATATCAGTAGTATCTGACACAACCAAATGCGAAGGGCAATCTTGTAGATATATCTCACTCTTATTCGCTAGCGTAACGCATAACCGCGAATAGCAAAAATAAATGACAAATGCTTTGACGAACACGGCACAGTTGTGATGGCCGTCGAAGGGAGATAGTAACATAGCAAATTAACACAACGAAGTGTGGATTCACCACATATGGCTTGAAGTAATTGGCAGGCTAATGTTTCTGCCTATTCCTAATAGAGAAAGTATTCATCATAATTATTATTGACTACGATCTCCTTGTAGTTTCACCGGCGTCACTCCGCCCCTCTAGACAAGTGGCAATTCGTTGCTCGGCGTATGATGGAATAGAATGCCAAATAAATGGGATTTGACGTATATGACAGGCGTCAACGAATGTGAAAAACGTCAAATCCTATAACATTTGTCATTCTATTCCATCATACGCCGAGCAACGAATTGCCACTTGTCTAGGGGGGCTAATACCTTTGGAATGAAAGGATAAAAATTAGCCATGTTATACATAACTTTAAATTATTGGTCAATGAATTATAAAATTATTTTTGCCGCGTGATTTAGGGCACCCCATCAGAGTAGAATTTGGGGCACCTCATCTCCTCCCATGCGGTGTCGTACAAGGCGACTAAGGGATAGGGCTGTTTAACATCAGACAGATATATACAGCCCAGACTAGAGTCTCGAGTCAACAATAGTGCCCGGAATACGGCAATAGTCTCACCCCCTATTACATGGGACCTAATACAATGATTGGTGAAATGTGGGTGTTAATTCACCTCTGCCTAACCCTCCGGGGATAAAGGTGTGATTATATGTATGTGTGTAAAATCGGTCAATCATTTTCACAGTTTATTGATTACAAAAAAATCTTTTCTCTTCATAATGTTAATGTAGATATAGATTACTATAGATGTGAACATAGTTTGGTAATACATTTCCCCACATTTTTACTTGGATAGGTACTTTCTTGTTTTTATGACCTTGCGGCTGACGGAGTGATATAAACATCACGTAAACAAAACAGATAAAATGGTTTATAGTCGATTTATGAAAGTGATTTTCACCCTGGGCCCTTATTAGGCTTGACCGTCGTAACGTAACTACGCGCGTTCGTATTAACCGAAACATTTCAGATGGTTCAGTTTTACACCAGTTCTATCTTCTTTGTTAACCAATTGAAATCCGCCGTCTACTCTCGTTACGAGTGTGATTGAAACTCGTTGTCAAGTAGACTAATACGCCTGAAAGGAAAATTTATGCCTGCCCGCTGCTGAAATGGTGCCCCAAATAGACGTGTAATACATAATAATTATTATCCTTAAGATTACAGCTCTTTTAGTTTATGTGAGTCTTGGGACCACTTGGGACTAATAAACTCTTTCGTAAATAAATGGTAATCAACCTGATTCCAGTCTCAGTTTTTATAGTAAATAAATAACTACTTTTATTTCTGAACATTTTTTCTCGAGCTTTTAATCACTATTGTAAAAAATAATTAATGTGTTTCAAAACATGAAAAAAAAAATTTACATGAGAGATACGTACAAAAAATATGGCATTATTCACACAAGGTGGTTTGGTTATTTGACTTTTGTACGAAAATGGTATTAATTTTCAAAGATAATATCGTACAACTTAGGCAAATGATATTAGTTATGTTTCAGTAATAATTTAAATACTATTTCAACTTAATTTATTGCAATAATCATAGTTAAAGTGGAATATATCACACAGTCGACATTGAACAAGATTAACTCTTTAGAAGTAAGGTTTAATATCATTGGTGTCATTAAACTTAGTGTAATGATATATTATATACTAGCTGACCCCGCGAACTTCGTACCGCCTAACAGTCAATACTTTTTTTTTTTCAATTTTTCTCTCCGTAAGAACCATCCCCGTACTTTGGCGAATGTCCTAAAAAAAGAATTAGCGAAATCGGTCCAGCCCACGGAGGACAGAATATGTTCCTTCTCCATGGTCCAGCCGTTTTCATGCCATGTCGTGACAACGGAAAACGGGTTTCATTTTTATATATATAGATTTGCATTATATATGTATTTGAGTTTGAATCATAAAATATATTCAACGTCGCAAAGTTGACTACTAAACTAATCAAACTCAAAACATAAAAATAATGCAAATAAAGCTCTACATCTGCTGATTGCAGAAACCTCAATGATCATTTGAAATTCCTGTCACCCGCTTAGAACCATATTCCATAAA
Source organism: Eilema depressum (assembly GCA_914767945.1). NCBI lineage: Eukaryota > Metazoa > Arthropoda > Insecta > Lepidoptera > Erebidae > Eilema > Eilema depressum. Next base: position 21,494,144 of record OU612018.1, on the reverse strand, counting down.
AATACCAAAGCAAAAAAGTTTTTTTACTTAAGTGGCAGACAAGCACACGGTCAACCTGATGGAAAGGGTTACCTATCTTAATCCCGAATTTTAATATTCCGAATATCATAATCCCGAAAACGTTTGGCCATTTTTTCATAATCCCGTTTTTTCAAATTCCGAAGTTTTATTTGCCATATAATCGCAACTCCGAATTTCATTTGCCCAATTATTCATTTGTACGACGTTTTATAATCCAGACGAACGAGTTCCAGACACACGAAATCTAAATGCACAAAATCCAGATGACCGTAATCCATATGCATGAATGCCCAAATTTTAAAACACAATTTTTTTAAATGCATTTAATTGATAACCAGACAAACAATATCCAGATTTTTAAAACCAAGATCAGAGTCATCTCTTGGCATAACTTTTAAAGCATAATAATCAAATGCATGCAAACAAGCAAGCATAATCATGCAATGCATGCAAGGCATGCAGCTAGCATCAGGTATGCAGCATGCAGCAAGCATCAGGAATTTAGCATGCAGCAAGCATCAGGCATGCAACATGCAGCAAGCATCAAGCATTTAGCATGCAGCAAGCATCAGGCATGCAGCATGCATCAGGCATGCAGCATGCATCAGGCATGCAGCATGCATCAGGCATGCAGCATGCATAATGCATGCAGTATGCAGCAAGCATCAGGCATTTACCATGCAGCAAGCATCAGGCATTTAGCATGCAGCAAGCATCAGGCATTTAGCATGCAGCAAACATCAGGCATTTACCATGCAGCAAGTATCAGGCATGCAGCATGCAGCAAGCATCGTTTCTGTCACAGCTCCGGCGCTGCGGGGCTCCAGCGGCCCCACACGAGCTTATCGTCGCAGATGGTTGTAACGCCCACCACCGCAGCTTCGGCTTGCTGGCCGGCTGCGCCGGCCAGCCTCAGCCGCGGCGGCGGCCATTGTAACCACCTGCTCCTCAGCTCGTGGGCCGCCTCGCCCCTCCGCGCCTACGCGGGCTTAAATAACACTCTAGGGGTAGGGCAAACAAGACTACGTGAAGTCGGATTTGCGGCAATTCATTTCTTTCACTAACTTTTTTGTGACAATTTTTGACTTTTCAAACCAATAATTTAAGGGTTAAACTGTTAATTTTTCCGTATAAAATTCCGTACAGGGATAAATAAAAAATAAAAATAAAACCTAACCTATCGGAATCGGATTGCACTGAGTCGGGGTGTTAACGATAATTTTAATAATTTCGACATTGAAATTTCTAAATTAATGTACCTTAATTTCTAAATTACTTACTGTACCTAATAAATGAATCATATAAATTTACTGAATTTTACTATACTTGTATATAGTTTAGTTGGAATACGATTGTATGGGAACCAATTATAACGATTATGAAAATTTGGTAAATGGTACGATGGGAAACAAAAAAAAATATTTTGAGAATCTGGTAAAACTATATTTGGATTATGACAATATGGGAAACAAAAAAAAGCTATTTGAAAATTTGGTTTTAGTGCACCTGGTAATTGATTTATCTGGGAAATGAAAAACGGAATTATAGAAAGTTGTCATTCATTACATCTGTCTTTTAAAAGTTCTACCAACCGTTTTCGGGGTTTTAAGATTCGGGTAACAGAAATTCGATATTTCAATAGGTTACCGATGGAAAGCGGTGACGTATGCACTAGGGGCGTAACACTCGCGACCCCGTAAGAACCTTCTAATGCCCTTCTTGAAGAACCCCATATTATAGTCGCTTGGAAAAACCACGATAGGGACTTCATTCCACAGTTGTGTGGGGGACGAAGTTCCTTTCATATCTCAAGGGTATTTGAGTTTATTCGTTACGAACAAAAATACCACTCTAAAATGTACCAAAATGTAGAAAATGGATTTTCAACCCTCAAAACAGCTCGCTGAATCTGTGGCCTAAACGTTAAATTGTTGGTTATGGCACTTATCGTCGGGCACAGCTCGCTACGATGTAGTTTCAGTTACAATTTCACTTCCCGTAACGAGGCAATGGCATCACCTAAGAAGTGGCGACAAAAATATCGATAGTTCAAGTAACCAACGATATTGTTTCATACAATTGGAGAGAGAAAATCTTACCAGGCAATAGTTTTGTGCTTCATTGAGTTGGTCAATTTACTCGCCTGATTTGAAGTGACTTTTCGCGGGCTTGCGTCACAAAATTCTCGTTATTGTTAATTACTGGGCAGAGTTTCAGATTGAACAGTGTCTATTTTACTGGACTATGACTAAAGCAGGCATATTTCGACCTGCAATGCAATTCTGTAAGCGCACAACGACGAGCACAACGTTGCGACAACCTTCATAGAGATTTTCATTGGTCGAACTGGGGTGACGTCACTGGAGATTGAGCAATAGCAATCTATATCAAGGCTGTTGCAACAATGTCGCCTGTAGCACCCTCCGCTGCGAAACCAGAACAGCGGAACCGCTAGATGAATTCCGCTGTGTTCAAGTGTAGTTTGAGCAGTGGAACTGGGCAACGGAACCTGACGCTATCGGAGCTATTTTTCATGTTATTTTTATAATCTGGATGACTAATTAAATTAAATATATTATGACAGGTCTATTTCTGATCGCTTGGAGGTGTTTTTCTTTAAATTCCACGTCCATTTTATAAAAAAAAAACAGTTTCGCCCTGTATTCTTGTCAATTTCCACAAACACAACGTGGCACCGCAACAAACCGGCGGCCGAAGCGCGGCGGTTTGACTGGCGTAGGAGCAGATCGGCGAAACCGCGCGGAGAAAGAAACAGAAGATAGTTAAATCTATGCATTTTAACAGGCCGTTTCGCTAGTCTTCCGCTCCTCGTACACGGGACGAAACTTGGCGAAATGACTGCGGTTCCGCTAACAAGGTTTTGGGGCGGAGGTGTGCTACAGGCATGTGTTCGTCATTGTGCGCGCACAGAATTGCATTGCTGGCCATGTCGGTTCTCAGTGAAGTAGAATAGGGTTACCTCATATATTTTTCTCTTGGATGTCGTAGATGTCTGTTCTCCATTCAAAAGTAAACGTATGTTTACTTTTAACCGAAGAAAAAGTATTCGCTTGATATCTCACTATATTCCGTGTATTAGTGGGGAAGGAAGAGCCGGAAGGCGGACCCTGAGCTTCGAGGTCATCTTGCAATTATTATTCATTGTCATACGCCCTTCTTCTGCATCTTCTTCATGTCTTTTCTAAAGAGTGACAATTCTCGAATAAAATAAGAATCCTATTGTAAGAATGTAGGAGGATTTTTCTCAGTCTAAGATAAAGCGTTGCTTTTAAGAGCTTTCAAAGCTTAAGTGGCTCCCTAATGACTCTAATTGAATTCGATTGGCTGGCCTAATTAGTGACGTCAACGATTCTCTAGCCTTTGATTGGCTATTGACCTAGATTTTCTTATCCTAGAAGTAGTTTACATCGTGCAAAAGTATAATTGATTTTAGAAATAAAAATGTAATATGGTTATTTGCAGTTATTGTGTTATCGATAATTGTTACTAAATGCTAACAATTTTTCATACGAAATTCTTTGATAACGTCAAGGTATTTTTGGCATTTCCATACGAAAAATAAGGGGCAAAAATATCCATGCTAATATTATAAATGCGAAAGTAACTCTGTCTGTCTGTCTGTTACGCTTTACGCCTAAACTATTGAACCGATTTTGATCAAATTTGATACGGAGATAGATTCGATCTTGGGAAAAGATATAGGCTATATTTGTTTGCGAGAACCTTCATCCACGCGGGCGGAGCCGCGAGCAACATTTAGTATTTTTTTTTAAACTGAACGTGTTAAGAGTCTCTCGCTTCAAGTATAATTATACAGGCGAAAGTGCTCAAAACAATAAAATTTGTAAGAAACGGAAACAATTAAAACAATAATTTTCAATTTCTCCTAAAATAATAAAACGCAAAAGATAAAATTCACAGTTTAATTAGTCAAAAAATCAGGGGTTCACAGATAACAAAGGAATGACCGCTTTTGCCCTTTTAAAACAATTTCACATTTAATCGTCGACTTCCCTCGCTAACGATAGACGCTGGCGATAAATAATTTTAATTATGTTGTCACACCCTTTTGGTCACAGCTTTGTTTTTAGTACACCCCTTGTAAATAGAGCTGGGGGTTAAATACTTTGTGTACTACTTAGGCAGCAAAGAAGTGAACAGTCTAGATCAGGGGTGGTGAACCTTTTGTGCATCAACGTGCCATCATTCTAAAAAAATGGCTTACTAAGATGTGCCATCAAATACGTTTTACTTCTGATTATTGGTACAAATAATGATCCATACTTAATATTATAAATGCGGAATTAACTCTGTCGGTTTGCCACAATTTCAATTTTGACAAGAAGAATAGAAGAATTGAGGAAAGGATGGGAAGATTATGTATGTGCTATTATTATAGTCCTTGTGTCCCGGTCGCATCCGCGGTCCTCGAATTGACCTCGGAGTCCAGGGTCCGCCTTCGCAAAGTTTACTTCACGGCAGAAGTCATATTATTGAAGCAGCCCTCACATGTACACTGTACAGTTATACTATACACAACAGCCATGTTGACAAAAACGTACCATAAAACTGTTCCTTGTTTGTTCATCAGAGCTAATGAAAATATCTCTCCTGTTAAAGGACGGAAGAGTGCAGGTTGAATTACTAAAAAATAGACACGTCTCAACGACATCAAAACAGGTGAAAAACCTTTGCTCTTCAACATTTTAGCCATAACATATATCTCATTTAAAAAGGAAATTTCGCAGCACAACCCGGCAGCAGTAAACAAACAAACAAAATTGGGGCAACGTTGATTAAAAATTCCTATTCTGTACCAACTTTACCTTTACCGTCTAGTTGTGGAGTAAATATATTAACGCCAGTAAACAAATCTCGTTATAATGGATTATGATCACGTGCCGCGGTGTTGTCGTGAACTATTCGTGAATTAATCTCTCCGGTGGATTCTTCTCACGTCGCCATAGCACAAATAAGCGGCCGCTGGGTACGTGACTTCTACACGGCGATATGAATTAATGATGTGGTGTATTTTTTCAAGAGAGGTTTTGATAGGTTGTCCCGCTATATTTTTTAAGACAAATTAGATTGGCTCTGAGACCGAATGGCACGCCAGATCCGCAGTTAGATTGACCCCAGACTTCGTTGTGAAGGCTTCGGATGCGACTGGGATTAACGCTAAGATGAAGAAGAAAAAAATTGGCTCTGAGAATTTGCTACTCCTGTTTTTGATCCATCGAATTGGCTGTAGGTACTTTGCCTGATGGTAAGATAAGATAAGATAAGATATTCTTTATTGTACACCATAAAAGTATTATAACATAAAAATTTAACCATAATTATTTACAAATGCACAATGGGCGGCCTTATCGCTAACAGCGATTTCTTCCAGGCAACCTTTGGATGGATAGAAGCAAAAGAGATGATAGGGTAGCGTACAATTTTAAATGAGAAGGAACAATTAAATATAGATTAGATATAATTATATCAGTCATATTTGAAATATATACATATACTACATAGCGTGTCAATATAATACACCAATACAGTACATAATATTTAGGTAAGCTTGCGTGAAGTCCAAAAAGTGAAGATAAATGTCCCTCTTCCAGATTTCCGTCTCGACTGATGCTTTTTTCATGCTTTGTTTAAAGAACCCGTGATTGTCATGTTTGCCTGACCGTTGCTTGGTTTCAGTGCAATGGTATCGTAGTAGGGGCTTAGCTTTTCGAGTACGCTGTTTTAATTTGGCTCCAAATTCTGAAATTTGATTTGAATTAGGCGTTCTCTTTCAAAATTCTCTCATTCTCTTTCTCATTCTTGGCAAGCAAAAACCATCTCTTGTTTAATAACAATATAAATCATGTTATATAAAATGAAGCTTTAGGAACATATCCTAACTGTTTGCTTAACTCTACAAAACAACGCCATATTTTTCTGGTATCCGAATTGTCAATAAACAAAATTTAAAAAGGGTCAATTTGGACAATTGCCCGTTCAAATTCATGTCCTTAACTTCGGTTAGCCGTAAAATGGCTAGTGTTGTATACACTAAAATAAAATTGTATCTAGTAGTAAATTGGAACAGCTTTCAGGGTGCAAGGTCCCAAAAATTTCAACTACTGATCAACGAATGGAAACTGAAACTTGGGGATAGCCGGTCAGACGACAATCACTTCAGAGAAAGTAAAGCCAACGAAATTGAAAGAGTGGGGGAGTGACAATGACTACTTTTAACCCGATCAAGAGTCGAAATTTGACCGTAATTCACATTCACATTTACTATGTACTTGGACCAATAGAACAGTCTTTATATATAATTCTATAAAACTAGAAATCGTTGAGGCAGTGACCAAAAGACATAAATCTGTTGGAATTTAAACTGCGCCGTGCAACGCCTAAGGGAGAACACTCGCCGAGATGCGGGTGAAATACTGACTTAAGAACTGAAAATATGTTCGCACTAGATATATAATACTGAACTAAAAGAGACATCAAAGAGCATTCGTGATTTTGAGTGGGATTTTGACTAACTTCTTATTATTTTAAATTGGAAAAAGCGAAATAAATACTCGGGCAGGACTCGAACCCGCGATCTTTCCCTTACAGGGGGAATGCTCTGACCACTGAGCCACCGAGCTTCGCCCGAGAATGATCCAAATTTTCCAATACATCCATCTTAGGGCGATGGTGGGAGCCATCTACCGATATTCGTACGAACTATCGGAATCAATGAATGATGTTGCAATCATTTTTAAACATTGATTTTTGATAACTCCGCCCAACCAATTGAGATAATTTTAAAGCATTTAGTATGCTAAATAATTGATTTCGCTTTTTCCAATTTAAAATAATTTGTTTAGTTTAGCGTACTAAATGCTTTAAAATTATCTTAACTTCTTATTATCATCATTATTACAGAGTTGGTCCTAGTTACATCCAAAGTTACCTTAGGGGTCGCTCGCCTACTGCTTTCGCGTGGGTGCCTGACGACTGACCTCCCAACCCGTAAAGCAAAGGAATTTTTTTGGCGGCAGCTACTATAGTTTTTAGTCCCCGATCCCCGCTCAGTACAAATATTTGTATGCATGGATATTTCCGTGCCTCGGAGAGCACGTTAAGCCTTTAGTCTCGGTTGTCATACGAACATCTACAGCGGCGGTCGGTATATAGGTAGGAGAAATGGGTGCAATGGTTCCACAGAAGGGCTCTCGTCCGGTCAACGGTGTCCCACTAGCATTTGTAGTACATACACATACATATAGAGACTCACGCCTGTAAATCCGAAAGAGTAGGCAGTGGTGTATTAACACCCATATTTCACCAATTAAGATTTTCGCTGATATATGTCTATTGCCGTCTAGCGGACACTTTGTCATGGGCTGTATGTTTACTGTCAGATGGAGAACAGCCCTAATCCTTAGTCGCCTTTTACGACACCCACAGGAAGTGATGGGGTAGCCCTATTCTTCTCCACTGGGAACTAACACGGTAATTTTTTTATTTTATTTTATTTGAAAAACAAACAGCATTAAAACTATGTAACATCTTCTTACATAACTAGAAACCATTTATATGTTTTCACATATAGAAAACAAATGCAATACACTTATAAAATATACAAGGTCGGTTTTATATACTAATAATAGATGATAAATTAGCAAGAAGAAGAAGAGGCTCGACACAAAACACCTAGAGAGCCAATTCAAACCAGTAATCACTGACCATACGTTTGTATTTAGCAGGACTTGTGTTGTGTGTAATAGTAGTAATGTTATATTGTCTTATCCAGGATGAATGTTATATCCGTGGTTCCTAACCAAGTTATCTTTCATGCCCGTATGGTTGTAAGTTCGGTGGTATCTATGCAACGGACCTGTGCATGAAGTCTAGTGGGTACTTGCAGAAGTGTAAACTGGCATCTTTAAAATAAATATACTTACTTTAACGAAATTTTATTTCTTAAATTCTCTACTTCTTTTCATGTAGATGCAGAGGTAAGTTAGTAATGGTTTCAACAATGTTTGTAACTGTAACATATGATTTTAAACTGTTTTAACATTGTCTATGATCAAAAATTTACTATTTAATTTAAATATACTCTATCATTCGAGGATAGAGTAAATTTGGGTAAAGGTAAGCTTTTTTTTTCATGGTTGAAAGGCTCGCGTTTGGCCACTATATCACCTGTTGGTAAGTGATGATGTGGTCGATAGTGGAGCACGCATGCCTAGAAGTAATCTATTCACGAAGACACCCAAGTTATAGTTATCCTAAAACGGAGATTCTACGGAGAACGTATCACCGAATTGTTTAGTAAATAAGAGTGGAATGTCCACGGTGTATAGGTGGCACGTCGCCGTGCGTCTGGTCGTTAGATAGTGGAAGGGTTGGAGAAAGCTTAAGGTCGCCTAAAGAATAATTTGAATTACAATGAAATAAAGACATAACGACCAAGACCTTCGGAGTTCAAGTTAAGCTCACCTGCAAGCTGGTATACCTGTATTTGATAGGCGAGGCTCTGGTGCAGGATCTCAGAGTAGGGGAGTCAAAGGAAATTCACTCCCGCAAAAGTAAAAAAAATCAAATCCGATTGTAAATTCATGCTCCAATTCCGATTGTAACAATTTTTTATAATTTCTGTGTGATTATTGAAGATATGTATAAATGTGGATATTTTCACCGGACTGTTATTAAATATAGGCGGGATTGAACGTGTATGTAATTATTACAATATATGTGTATATATCTACAAGGTCGTCTGGGCGCTCTCAGGTGTGCTACGAGTACGTGACAAATGTTTACTTAATATATTCAATAACTTCCAGTATTTGCTTCCAAAATATATTTGTACTAGTGTTATATGTTAGTGATGGAGAATTTCTGGAATCAGCGACTGATTTGGGACCGAGTTTTGGACTTAATTAATTGGTTGCTATGATTTAAAAGAGGTAATGAAAAACATGAAAAATAAAGTGTTCACGTAATACAAATTTAAGTGTAGTAAGTTCACTGAAAGAATATTCTTAGATAGTGGGTGAACAGATTTCTCAGATAATTATTAATACTTCAGAAGGAAGGAGACCTATAAAATATTAACTGGACGCAATTGGTTGATATACTCACTAGCACGAAAGAAGAAGAGAAGAAAGAAGAAACTTAGCAATACTTACCGTTTAAAAATAAATAAAAACAATAAAAGACTTGAAAAAGAAATCTGAAAAAAAGGTAAACAATTTTTATTTCATTAAATAAACCTTAGAATATACAATAGCAAGAGAGAAAACCAATCAAATTCTATCTAGCCGCCTAGTCCAGAAACATGAAAACCCAACCTATTCACAGAGATTCATTAAACAAACTACTCAATTCCATCGAACTACAATCTAAATTGAGCTCTCAAACACAATGTCGCATTAATTTGCGACAAAATTAAGAGACAGTCCTGTGTAAAGTGGTCCACCCGTACGCAAGGCTTGTCCTGAACGAAGCACGTGTGCTGTCCGCAATCAGCATAATAGGCGGAGGCTAATTGAACGCATTTGTACTTGCCTGTACTGCAACCCAGGCACATTGTCTATTGTACAGCAGGAGTGTACAGCGAGCTTTATTTCCCTACGGTACTGATGAAAGGTGGAATAAAGTCTGAAAAGTAGAATAACAATCTGTGTTGTCTGAACTTTTTTGTTCGTGTTTGCGGTGTGGAAACGTAGATTGTATGGTTTGTTACAGTTACAAATAACTGATACTGGCAAGATGATACTTATTTTGATTTTCTGAATTATACATACATAATTATAATCACGCCTTTGTCCCCGGAGGGTTAGACAGAGGTGAATTAACACCAACATTTCACCAGTCATTTTATTAGGTCCTACCAATAGGGTGAACTTATTGCCGTATTCCGGGCACTCGTGTTGATTCGAACCATGCATCTGAAGCTGAGTCTGGGATGTTAACTGAATTAAACATAAATATAATCCACACCTGTAAATCTCCGAAGGGATAAGCAGAAATGTATTAACACCCACATTTCGTCAATTATGATTTTCAGTCCCACGAGCCTATTGATGTCAAGCAGGCACTTAGTCATGGATCGTATGTTTATATTACAAGTGAAAATGTCACAAAATAAAAATTTAAGCTGCACGATTGCGTAATAGCAACTTGTACACTGAAAATCAAGAATCAAAACGAACTGTAACACTTTCCAAGTCTTCGTTTAAAAGCTTTTTCTTGACGTTTAATCCGTGGGTTCGTCATTTCATCACGTACTGGCACTGTGCCGTTGTGACGTCACGCGCCACTTCATTACCGGCGCCGTGTGAGCGCATAATGACGTAGACTGAAAAATGCATCGTGTTTACAAATGGGTTTGACGTTACTGTTTAGATTTAGTGTAGTGTTACTTTGACATGGTTGTAAGAGCTTTGCGGTAGTGTATTGTGACGTCACTTTTCTAAATTTCTTAACTAGTTATTGCCCACGGTTTGACTCACGTTGGATTTTGATCTTGTCTTTGCAACCTGTCCGAAACTATAGGTTGCAGCTGTCTCCTTGGGTTACTCGTACTTTCGCAAGACAGAACTTTGTTTATTTTATGCGTGGTCCCAAAATATTCCTAAAAAAAAACCAATGAATTGATTGCTAAAAGCCTCAACCAACACCTTAAGAGGCTCTTGTTAGGTATCTGGATCAAGGGCTTGATGCAGAAGGCGTTACTCCTCGACACGTCACCTATAGTGAGGAGATTCCTCTCTCTGGAGCCCTAACCGCACCGGTAGCTTGGTCCCTGTACCCGATACCGGTGGGGCACTATTTTTTATATTTTTAAATATATGTTTTTGTATGTATGTATAATTACGTATTTAAAAATATAATTTATAAGATTTTTAAAATAATAAAGAGGAATATATAATAATAAGGGGAATCTGGAACTGTGGTCCCGGTCCCGAAATACCCTCAGTCACCCTCATCTCAGCTTCAGGGGCTCAGGAGCTTTTACTTCTCCACTTCGCACGGTCCTATGCATCTATGGTAGTCAGACCATTCGTACGTATGTCACCTCTCACGACATCAAGCCAGCACTTCTTGGGTCTACCCGTCCTACCGGAACACAGTGGAGGTGCCATTGCCAGACATTTGTTACCTTATAGGGTCGGTACCGCGAGTGTGACGCCTCTGGTGTTGCATACGTCCATAAGCCACGGTAACCACCTAAGTGGTATTAAAAAAATCTACGTGCTAGTAGTACAGTCAGCATCAGATCAATTTTGACGAACAAAGTATTCACATACAATAAAATTTAAATCAATAAAACAGACTTGCTCTTAATAATTTGGATATGCATCTGGATTGAGCGATCTTTTTTTATTTTTCAACGAAACCAAAGCGTACATTTAGTCAAAAATTGTCAAAACTTATAACCGATATCCAAAAATTTGTCACTCACAAGATAATGAAGATATTGACCAATATTTCAATCACTCAATACAAACATTTTGTAAAATGGCTTCAAGCTGAATCTTAGCCAATACTTATTGTGTTAAGATCATTTTGAGACTTTGTAGTCAAGATATATCTGATGCTGACTGTACAACTAATGTACATAGTGCTTCTATAAAAGGTTTTCAAAATGGATTATTATTATTAGATTTTTTATCCTCAAATCAAATGAAAAAAATATACCAAGGTACCTATCTAATCCAAATTATTCAAGCTTTCCTTCCCCAACAGACGACAACAGGAAAACGTGTCCATTAAAACGTACTAATGGTGTATTCAAACAAACCAAAACTTAATAAAAAACTTCCGATTCAATGAAACAAACATTTTTCATTACGAACAAAGGTGCGTCCCATAAGGAAAAATCACCAAACCCATGAGACTTCACTGAAATAAAAGGGAAACATAAAAACGGATACAGGCGTAATGTACTAAGTATACGAATACGTACATATTTGTTCCCTAATGGAGCTTGTGAAAAACAGACCTGTATTATTCTCGGAATCCATTTAAAAGCATTTGCGAATTTCTTAACATTATAAGGGCTACCATTTATGCAGACTGGGCATTATAGGCGACTATTTACGCTCAGCTAGCTGTGTTTTTTTGCTCTGTGTGTTTTCATATAAGTTAAGATATTAACCATCTATTTTCACATCAACTCAGGTTAAATATACCTACTCGTAGTATGAAATGTTACATCCAGTCTCAGCTTTAGTCTGAAATTTTCATAAAGCATAATTTAAAAAATTATTAAAAAGTAAAGTATTAAGTGCCTATCTACCCATCCTATGCCCATAAAAACATAACCATCTCAATTGATACTTTCGATGAAGTACTTAGAGCTATACTATCGAGATTACTGACTCTTAATAGATTCCATTACGTAAATGAGAATGAAATATGAAACTAACCCTCTATTGTTAACACATAAAATCATTTGCAGTAGAACTTGTTAAAGGTATGATCCCAAAGCCGACATCCGATAGCAGATACAGCGTGCCCATTACTTGCTAAATTCCGATAGGTACAGATAAAGGGGACCATTGAGTAGTCGCTATTTATTAAGCGCATGGTGCTGCGTGCGTCAGCAGTTGTTGTATGCAGTCGGCTACGGAATCATACCTTAAGACTACCAGTGTACCTGTCCGCTGGGCTTTTGGCTACCTGCTACATTATTAACAGAGGAAACTTTCAGTACAATCAGCTTTAGTAACACCATTAACGAAATGAAAAAGGAATCCATATAATATATTAATACTTTGACTGTTTACTGATTGCAATCGTCTAGGGTATTTTCTGCAAATACTGTAGAGTATCCAGCGCCACTGTGTGTTATTGGACATAATATAATTATTTTGAAATTAAAATGTGCTCAAAATATATTATATACGCACAGTACACGTTTCTTGGGTGTCTTTTGAAGATAACACGAGGTGCTATTGCAGTGAACGAGTTAAGCATAGATTTATTACTAAACAATCCGCGGGCGCCAGGGTCTCGTTTTATTCGCAACTGAGGTCCAAGCTCCAAATAAAAAGAACTAAAATAAAAATGACAAACTACAGACAAAGAATGATTGCTGTCTGTAAAGCTATGGGTAAAGCTATGGGTAAAGCTATTTCACTAAGCTATGGGTGTATAATTTTTCCCCCAAACACTTTTGTTCACGAATGTACAAATATTTCAAATAAAACAATACAGTTTACCTTTTCTGTAAAGCGGGATGACTTGACCAAAGAAAAATAATAAAAATATTAATGTGGACAACTTATCCCGCGGGATAAGTTTTAAGCGGGATGTGTTGACCAAAACCTCCTTTTAACAGCCATGACCACAGTGAGACTCTCCGAGATCATGACTACTGAAAAGTAACTCAAACATTGGGATGGGATTAATGTAAATAATAAAATATCACTAAAAAAATCGCGACAGAATCCATTAAAAATAGTTAATCTCAATGTTATAAAACTCTTTACAAAAATTACATCGATATTAAGAGACCGGGTGTTACACCCCGGGTTATATCGGAAGAGGCAACTTAAACCGCCTTAAATTTCGTCAAGAATGCCTAGAGCTTCGAATTGAATTCCTCGAGTGAGTCTCCGAGGCCCATTGAAATAAAATTCTCAAAAGGTTAAAGGGCCACCTCAACACCCGGCCGCCCAATTCGTGTCAAGTATAGTATAAGCATATCTTCCAAAGTTGAAAAAATATTTCTTGGCGGTGTTATGGGTTCCCATCGTAATCCCGTCGTCCACCTATATTAGGTAGAACTGAAAACAAATTATGGGATTCTACATCTCTGACTGCCTCTGTGAGTGCTTGTAGCCATGAACTTATGTGTACTTTATGATGGACGAGCGACATATAATTGTCCGCAGAAATTCCGGCTTTATTTTCATTTCTATGACCCGAATGCAGAGCCATCTAAGTGAAAAATAGATATAAAACCATCTTTGAAGTGGATTATACCAATATATCCTGTCAAAAATCGAGCTCAATCGATGCAGAATTGTTAAAATTTTGAAGCGTACACATATACCAACTCAATTTATTTTTATACACGTTGGCTCAAAGTTCATCGTATGATCCTCTCTACTACGCCATTTTAAATCCAGGAATAAAGAACTCATCACACTAATGACAACGTTAATCTTCGAGTCTTTCGCCGCACCATCGTAATATTATTTTAAAAGACTAATAATTTCTGAGACAAAGCCGGTGGCAACCACTTCAGCACCGCATCCTTTAGCTTCGTCTGTCTTTAATCCTTTGCTGACTGCCATACCATCAATATCATCTATAACATCTCTAGCACTTGCATAATAAGGTCGAATTTCCTCCAACTCAGCTTACAGTTCTATATTTGTCTTCTTAATGACCTCCGTGCGATCTATCTAGACTTTGTACAGCTAAGAACAGAGTGCATTTTTGTTCAAATATTTCTTGAATATAGTGCTGTTTAATGTAATGACCAGTGTCTCCATAGGGGCGATGCATAGACACGAACAAATTGCTGAACAATGGACAATTTAGGTGGCCCTGAATGCTACAATTGCCGAGGTATTAGTACTTGTGGTTTAATATGCAAATGTACAGTGACGTGAGATGAATACTGCTGTGAACTGGACAGCTTTAGCAATTTAAAATTTCAGTGTAAAAAGTTTAGGTACCTAGTGGTGATTGTAACTTGAGGAATATTTAAAAAGGTATCTTGAGCGAATGTTTTTAAGGTAGTATATTGTAGAGGCTTAACAGTTGCCGAGCTGTTAGAGTCAGAAAGGTAAGGTAGTAAAAAGTAATAATGAAATCTAAATGATAAAAATGCATGATCACTCCAATCTTTTGCTTTCTCGCACAATATAAATTGTAAACAAAACCATATTTCAAAAAGCATAATCTAGTTTTCTAATCTAGTTCTCTGAATTTTTTGTTGGTATTTTTTTCAGTAGAACCAACTTACCGAACCAGTGATAGAATAATTTTCAAATGCGGTATTTAATAAATACTTATATTTTTTTTTTAAATCTTGACATTGTAAAACTTTGACGTTTATATGTGTGCTCTCTATACGCCTAAACTGAATAAAGGAAATTGATTCTTTGAGTAACGGTAAAGCATAACAGAGAGAAGTAACCTTTCTTAAAGAAACATCTTAACCCCAATACGCGAAAGGCGCATATTTTTACCACCCGGGGCTAATTGAGTATCTACGACAAACAGAACCTAAACAAATAAGAACTGGCTAATTTGTTTAGTAAGACATCACCCTTTCAAATATTTGTGAAACCTACAAATGAAGTAGACGTTAGTAATAAAAACGTACTTGATTATCACTAAAGTCCTGGTTACCTCAGACTAAATTGGTTATGTCTGTGTAAATACGAAAGAAGACTGACGAAATAGACACGAAGCGAAGGTGAATGGCCAACCCAGTAGGAGTCGATCTGGACATGCGTATGTCAATCAGATTGAAGGCGTTTTAAAGAAAGGACATGTCAAGTGTGCCCGAAACCGGCGAGCAAGTATGAAAACAATTAGGAAAGTAGAAGAAGCAAAAGATGTATGCAAGGACCGTAGCAAGTGGAAAACTGTGTTCTCTGCCTCACCACTGGGAAAGAGGCGTAACTGTATGTATGTATGTATGTATAAATACCAGTTCAAGTTAGCAGAATCTAACATAATCAATCATATTTTTTCATTTTACTGTCACGACACAGTGAATGCACTCGGACGTTGGCTCTTTCCAGATCCGACGCAGGAAATCCACGAAGCAACCGTGTCCGGTGATAACCTGCGTCAGCCGGTATGAGAGGCAGCTGTGTGGCTTCTCTAGCCACTCCCCCATGATAGGTCTAGGAAGGTTGCTTGAAAGAAATCACCATAAGCGATAAGGGCGCCCATTGCTCATTCATCTGTTTACTTATACAACTATTGTTAATTATAGTCGCTTGGGAAATTCACAGCAGGGTTCAAGTCTGACAAACTTACCTCATCACTTGCCTCCCGAGTGAGGTGAGTTGAAGTCAGTTTTGAAGGTAGAAAATAAAAGAAAAAGAAAGGTTTTAGTCCCACGGGCTTCTTAATAGTGATGGATTACCCAGCTATCGGGCTATCAGGAGAATTTTGAAAAGATTTTATTCCCAGCAGCTCCGAGTCACTAAAAATAAAGAAAATCTATAGAGCGTATAACTGACTAAAATTAAAACGTATCAAACCAATTTATCCATTTTGATTTTGCAGATGAAAAATTGGTAAAAAAGTCATGTACGTCGATTGCCGCATTCCGTGCCGGGAACTATATCCCCGCGTTTACATACTGCCGCTCGCATTGCTCATCGTGTTGCCAGAAATATTCGCGCGATTAATGCCCTAGCATTCACACACTCCCAATATCGCGTTGGTCCGCATTACAGTATTCGCCCTGCAACGGAGACGGACGTAAACGTATGGAGGACAACGCTGTAGCAGTGTACGCAATAAGCTTTTACAGCATAGCGAATTAATCAAATAGATTATTAATAAAAACTATCACTTTCAACTACTATACACTTTCCGTAGATCGATATAAATATTTTTAAAAGTAAATATTCGAGGAGCAATAACGAAAGTCGTGTTTTATTTAGCTTAGCGCCATCTAGCGGTCTCGTATAGTTCATCGCGCTAGTATTTGCGCAACATACGCGGCAGTACTCGCGGCATGACGAATATACCATTCACACCACGTCTCTGCCCACTTCTCTCGCCACTTCCCTCGCTCTGCCGCGAGTATGTAAACGTAGCATATGATATGGCCAGAATTTTTGATAATTTCAAGCAGTTAACAACATCATATCTCAATCAGGTTCATCCTCACACATTGCGACCGGAAACGGTGCGCACTTTGCCGTATGAAAGGAACTTCATTCCTCGCACACTCAAGCTGTGGAATGAACGCCCCGCGATGGTTTTCCCAAGCGACTACAATATTATGGGGTTCTTTAAGAAGGGCATTAGAAGGTTTCTTCAGGGTCGGAAGCACGAGTGTGACCTACCTGGTGTTGCATACGTCCATAGGCCACGGTAACCACTTTCCATCAGGTGGGCCGTGAGCTTGTCTGCCACCTAAGTGGTATAGAAAAGGGTATGAAAGGAACTTCATCCCACACACGCTTAAGCTGTGGAATGAACTCCCTGTTGTAGTTTTTCCTACTGTAGTTAAGCGACTACAATATGGGGTTCTTCAAGACTCGAGGGTGACGTCCCTGATATTGCCCATGTCCTTAGGCCACGGTAACCACTTTTCATTAGGTGAGCCGTGTGCTAGTCTGCCTAAGTGGTATAAAAATCATACAGCAGATTAAATACGAACAAACATAGATTTTAATAACATAACAATCATCATCACTACATATTATAAAACAAAGTCGCTGTCGCTGTCTGTCCGTCCCTATGTATGCTTAAATCTTCAAAACTACGCAACGGATTTTAAAGCGGTCTTTTTTAATAGATAGAGTGATTCAAGAGGAAGGTTTATATGTATAATACATGCATAATATTGTAAAGAAACACTGTTAAATTTGTCACCAAGCGGGCGGAAAATATGGCGGTACGAAGTTCGCCGGGTCAGCTAGTAATATATAAAAATAATGTAAAGCAACTTTTTATAATCATACAAGATCTCATCGAAAAACAAAACAAAAAGAAATTTCACCAAAAGATAGCGACGTATTTTAAATAATCTCATATCTCCCAAGGATATCATGTAAAAACTTATTTGGGCCGCGTTTATTATATAAAAAATAGCTTAATTTTCCCGTTAGAACCACGAGTAAATTCCTTGGTAAATCCCTGAACGATACGACCTATATATAGGTTCTGTATAACCGTAGGCGGGTAGGATTAGCGATTTTATTCAATTTTGAACGAACAAAACGCAGGCATTCGTTAGCTAATGGTTTTACATAAAGTCATCACAAAATAAAATGCCCGTTTTGACATTTGCTTTCGCGACGTAACTAGTGATGTAACCATACACCTCGGTAGTCGATACTCACGATAAATCGATTCAAGTTTGTATGCGTATTTGATCGATTAGAATATTATGTATTGTATTGTAAAGTGCAATACAATACTGCGAAAAATCAATTTTCTTACATTTTTATTACAATAAAATTCACTCAATTCACTCAACTCAATAGAAATCGCGTAAAAGTAGCTTGATACTCTCTGAAGTTTACGCGTATATCACTCATTGAAATGAAAGTGAAACCACTTTATAACGGATTCTATCGCGATTTATTTGTCACTATTTACTTTTAACCCTACGTCTCGGCTACTTTCTAGCAGCCATGGTCCCGGGGTGACTAAAGATGATATTTGAAGCTTAGGAATTTAAAAAAAACTTAGTTAACAGCAAACACAACAAAGTCACAAATTGGGATAATATCATATTTGTCGATGAGACTTGGCTGAACTCGAATCATACCGTGCCGCAGTCGTGGACGGATGATACCAAGGCCTCTTCTTGCTCAAAAGTGCCAATAGGAAAAGGTGGACGCTTAATAATCTGCCACGCCGGGTCAGCTGGTGGCGGTTTTGTGAATGATGCCTTGCTCGCATTTGAGTTTCTAAAGAATATTACGGAGTGGTTTACTAACCTGTTTACAAACCTCCCTGAACAGTGCATAATTATTATGTACAATGGCACCGTAACCACTCAGTTCAAATAGATAAAGCACCTACTCAAGCAAACAAAAAGGCCGATTTAGTAGCATGGATACAAAGACCAGGCGTTGAAGCTGATACGAAATAGTTAAGAGTTGAATTGCTGCAACTGGTTAAAGAAATTAAACTTGCAAAATTAAAATATAAAAAATATATCGTGATCGATTTATTTTTTCCATAACCAATTATTCTCTTGTCTATGGACAGTATGAAAAAATCGTTATGGACAGCACTGAGCGGAGTGGGCGGTACCCATCAATGAAAAATGTCATTCTACGTTTGAAAAATGTCATTGTTTTACGTTCTCAAAATTGAGAACTTCATGGACTTGAACTGTCAAAGCGGGCTTTTTATTTTGCGATTACTTTAACAGGGTTTTCATATTTGGTTGTGATTGGTTCTAACTAAAGATATGATTCCGTAGCCGACCGCATACGACAACTGCCGACGCACGTAGCAGATGCACGTAGTTCATTGCGGCTTCTCAATGGTCCGCTTTATTCGTATCGGAGTTAAACAAGTAATGGGTGCGCTGTATGTGCTGCATGCATCGGCAGTTATCGTATGCGGTCAGCTTCGGAATAATATCTTTAGTTAGAATCAATCACAACCGACTATATGAAAACCCTGTTATATAAAACCATTAACTTACGAATGCCTGCATTTTGTACGTTCAAAATTATAAGTTTGTTGATCCTCTCTTTTCAAGATTCAGTTTTTCATCTCCTTATCCCCCTAGTAAATGGGATAGAAACCTGAATAATGGCAAAACAGGGATCCAACCCTCTTAAAAACTGTGATCCGGGCGCATCCGATGCTTTTTCTTCTGGGTCCTGGTCCGCTTTTCCCAGTCTAACTGCCGGTTTGGTTGAACTTCCATATTTTCTGTGAAGTGACTGCCAACTGTCCTCCTCTTACAAACCGTAGCCATACAAAATTCACAACTAAGCCGGTCTACCAATAGGTGTATAAGGACTGGGTGAGTGTTTGTAAATATTAACTGCAATCAAAATAAGCCGCTATCTGTTTACAGTGCGACCTCAGCTCTAAGCTTAAAGTGAGCCTTAACTCACTAAAATACAATTCACAGGGTGCGGTAAGGTCGTTTGCGATCGCGAGCTGCGCCTCTGTGCGATACGAGTGATTACGTTCTTTAATAACTAGATTTCTATTTTGTTACAAAAATCTTTTTTCAATTTTCATTTATTCTATTACATACATATATTTATTCACGCGTGTAAATCCCCGAAGGGGTAGGCAGAGTTGTATTAACACCCACATTTCGCCAACTGATGATTTTCGGTCCCACGTAAAAGGGGGCGAGACTATTGCCGTTTAGCGGGAACTTTGTCATAGGCTGTGTGTTTACTTTCGGATGGAGAACAGCCCTATATCTTAGTCGCCTTTTATGACACCCACAGGAAGAGAGGGGGTGGCCCTATTTTACTCCACCGGGAACCAACACGGCACAATTATTTTATTAATAATCCCTACTAAAATTATAAATGCGAAAGTAACTCTGTCTGTCTGTCTGTCTGTCTGTCTGTCTGTCTGTCTGTCTCGCTTTTACGACTAAACCGCTGAACCGATTTTGATGAAATTTGGTATAGGGGTAGATTAGACCTTGAGAAAGGACATAGGCTATGTTTGGTCGCGATAACCGACATCCACGCGGGCGGAGCCGCGGGCAAAAGCTAGTATACAATAATATTGGCACTGAGAGGGGGTCGAACCCGTTCCTTCTGCACAGTCAAAAACTCTACAGCTACGCCACAGGGGTCGTCATTTTCTTTTTTCTATTTTTTTTTGTACCTAAGTATATTGTATAAGTCTCCTCCAGGCAACCTTGGGATGGATTTGGATCAGAGAATAGAGTGCTGGATGTAGTGTATTGAGAATTTTATAGTAAACTAGCTGCCCCGGCGAACTTCGTACCGCCATAGTTTCGGCCCGCGTGGTATTCATATCCCGTTCCCGCTGCACCCTTATCACTTAGGGGGATGAAAAATAGATGTTGGCCGATTCTCATAGATACCGGATAAGCACAATTTTTTTTATCAAAATCGGTCAAGCCGTTTCGGAGGAGTTCGATTACGCACCCCGTGACAGAAGAATTTTATATATTACCAAATTAAAAATAAGGGTTGATCGTAGAGGGGTGAAAATTTAGGGTTGCATGTATTTTTGTATGATGTATCATAAAAAAATAAAAACAAAAAATTTTGTCTGAAAAATAAATAAAAAAATTAAGGGGTGGACCACCCTTAACATTTAGGGGGATGAAAAATAGATGTTGGCCGATTCTCATAGATACCGGATAAGCACAAAAAATTTCATCAAAATCGGTCAAGCCGTTTCGGAGGAGTTCGATTACGCACATTTGTGACACGAGAATTTTATATATAAGATATTTGTAATAACTATGTAAAATATTGTAATAAAACATATCATATTGACGACAATATTAATTTTATCTATGAAGCTTTATGATAGCTTCAAAAAGTATTATAATGATTGGTGAAATGTGGGTGTTGATTCATCTCTGGCTAACCCTCCAGGGATAAAGGCGTGATTGTATGTATGTATTATCTACCAAAGCCGTTCGGGTTGAAATTTATTTAAACTTTATATAGGCACCAAGAGGAGTCTTGGTGTCTTCATGAAGTTGATGGTATGGATTAAATGACCTCATTTGATAGCCGGCTAACAAATATGCCGCTAACTATACTAATTATAGTGACCACTATAGTGTAAATCTTTTTCATCCTAAAGGTGCGTACAAATTATATAGCATAACATGTTATATAACATGTTTCAGTAATGTAGACACTGAAGTTAGTACAATGTTGCAAAGTTATAAAACAATGTTAGATAATGTGGACGTGTTATATAACACAAGTTATACAACATGTTACATGATCTGTACGCACCTTAACGTTAATCCCAGTCGCATCCAAAGCTTTTTTCGGAGTCTGGAGTTCGCTTTACCAGTCTAACTGCGGATACGATACGATATGATACGATAGTGTAAATATCTATAACGAAACTATAAATCTCTAAAAGTATACAGAGCAAGATATTCAAAGCAAATTCTATACCTGTCTCATTTCTGCAACACTTTATGCACAAAGGTGCTTTGAACTCACCACAGATACGTAATGGGTATTTGATGGGCGAGCGGTATTCTTGATACAAGATTGATGTCTCGGTGCTATGACGTAGGTAATGAGCTCGGGTTCACTGACTTCTGAAAGGGGAGGTTGAATTAAATTGTACCCTTTCGTGGTGGAACTTGAATGATAAATGTGTACTATCAACCTGAATCTGAATGCATATGTCATGTTGTGGAGGTAATTTGGACATGTGCAATGTATTTTTAAGCTTCTTGGCGTATATGAAAGGTTTAATAACAGTAGAGAAAGCTCTTGAAGTAAGTAACGAAAGAAGAAAGTTTTTTTTTACTACTTTGGTGGCAGATAAGCGCACGGCCTACCTGATGGAAAGTGCTTACTGTGGCCTATGGATGTGTGCATCACCAAGGGGATCACACTTGCCGACCTTGTAAGAACAGAGAGTTTCTGTGCCGTCAGCGCAAAAGATAAGTAGGACAAAGCCTTTGGTTTTCCCACTGACAGCACAAAATCTCTCCAGTGAGCTCTGGCTACCCTACTCACTGCTAGGAACACACCACGAGGTTATTTAGCCATGGTATTCTGTAGGGCAGAGTTACTTCCCAGCTATAACTATAACATCATAATGACTTTAATGATCTTGTAGGTTCTTATAGGTTCCAGTTACCAGCCCCCCTAGACAAGTGGCAATTCATCGGCCGGTGTTCTGTGGAATAGAAAGCCAAATGTATGGGATTTGACGTATATGACAGGCGTCAACGAATGTCAAAAACGTCAAATCCTATACATTCCTCATTCTATTCCATCATACGCCGAGCAACGAATTGCTCTTTGTCTAGGGGGGCTGACATGCATTTATTTGCTACCATCATCCAATAAAATTATAAAACAAACCATCGTGGCACTTCAGTG
The DNA here is from genome assembly GCA_914767945.1 of Eilema depressum. Taxonomy (NCBI): domain Eukaryota; kingdom Metazoa; phylum Arthropoda; class Insecta; order Lepidoptera; family Erebidae; genus Eilema; species Eilema depressum. The sequence goes on along the minus strand of OU612018.1, from coordinate 21,471,345 downwards.
TCTACTCAGTCGTAAATATGTAACACAGAACACTGACAGAGAACGTTCAGGTGTACCTCACGATGATTAATAAGATGCCACTCTCAGATACCTGCTTTATATCAACCGTTCTGACAAAAATGACTAATGACATTTTTTTCCTATTTCTCCCTAGAGTCCCCTAAGATAAGCGAAGCCTTTTTTGCCGTGTGTCCTTATTTTTTTACGACTATGCGAAATATTATTTTTTTTTTTTTTTTATAAATAGAGTATGACAGTGTTATTGGCTTTGAAAGATATATTTTTGTTATTTTACATTTCATATATACATAATTATAATCACACCTTTATCCCTGCAGGGTTAGACAAAGGTGAATTAACACCCACATTTCATCAATCCAAATATAATATTCGGTCCCACGTAAAAGGTAGTGAGCCTATTGCCGTATTCCGGGCACTATTGTCGCAGAATGACCTCCGTCCCCCATGAGCGCGGGCCTGGGGGTGACGGGTGGAGCCGCCTGTCACCCTAGCAGAAGCAGACCACGGCGGCGGCGCTCATTGCGTGCCTCCCCATACCCAGGGGCGAGTTGGGGACTCTGTGGTCCCCACACCGGAAAAGGGCCAGTTCGAGAAATATTTTTGCAATTGATTTTATTAACATATTGTTTAATAATAATGTATAATTATTATTAACATATTGTTTGAAAGAAAATATTCTCCGCTTTACCGTTTTCCATCAAAAACTCACTCCCATTAATATTGTATCCACGGTGTCACTAACTAAAAGTGTAACATGTCAAAGATAACAAACTCAAGCAATTCCCTCATGTACCCCAACAAACAATTTTGTGACAACATTTTTACTACTAGTTAACATCAGACCTCCGTCTGAATCGCGATAACAAAATAATCTAACTTCTCAATAAAGTTACAGTTTCAAAGGCCTTGCTAAGAGCATACTAAGCTAGATTAAGTAGTAGGTACGTAAAATATAAGGCTATGTTCAATTTCAAAACTTTATAAATGAATTTATAAACTGCTAGGTTGTTTTGATTTCTTCTCGACGTTGGGAGGGTAACGACGGATAACGTACACCCACACAAGTGCAGACCCCATGAAATTAAGATTAGTGTTCGGATAAAGAAGATGATATGTATTGTACCAATGGAACCTGAATATTCATACAGAAAATGCAATAAGCGAGAATCGAAGCACTACCAAAGATCATGAAACTAAAAGAATGTGTACTTAAACATTAATAACATCACATCAATAACTTTGTTTTAAAATTAAACATTAGTATCGACTCGCATGAAAATAATTTACGTGCTATAGGGGAACGATATCGCATAAATATTATTATGGGGTAAAGCCAGCTGTTCCTTGCGCGAATTTGTGCCGACGTTATCAGCAATAAGCACGGGCAGGAAAGTAAGGACAGTTGTGGAATAACACGAAATTGACTTGTCGCATTGATGCGATAAATTTGTAATATCTACGAGTTGTCAATAAGAAATGGTGTTTTCGAATGTTAGAAATCGCAAATCGTGATATTTTGTTTGTTATACTTACCTAGTCCATAATCGGCTGCACGTTGTCCTACTCAATTAAAATGAAAACTTCTAGAATACATATGCAGGGTTCATTATAAGTCGAAATCAGTAGCTCAATCTATATCAGTAACATAACAAAAGATTTCTTATATTATACATTAACCGTGTTGGTTGGTTCCCGGTGGATTTAAATAATACTCACCCCATCTCTTCTCGTGGGTGTCGTAGGAGGCAACTAAGGGATAATACTGTTCTAAATCGGATAGTATTTATAAAACCCATGACAAAGTACCCACTTGACAGCATCAGGCTTGCTCCATATTACGTGGGATAGAAAATCATATACAACCTACTTCGGAGACGGTTCTTACAAATAAAGATAGGCAACAGCGCTGATAAATCGGATACTCAAAACAATACATGGTAAATATCCCGATAGCTCTAATAGTAAGGTTCTGAAAAAGTCTAACAATGAATGGCAAGCCTTATAACGGTACACAATAAAACACTGAACACATTTTGGAACATCGGCAACACATTAACGTAATAATAAACTGTTTATCTGTGTATTTGGCGAACAAACCCTTACGTGCTGCTGCAAACCATTCAATATATTCATTAATGTAATGGTTTTTATGATAGTCTGCATTGAGAACAATAAATAGTGCGGCGTTATAGGGTTTATTTTTTTTCCTTTATTTTTTGATAGTTACCTACAACTGTGGTCGTAATAGAGAAATTATGAGTTGAACTCCTCGGATGCAGCCAAGGAGATGATGATGATGATTGTAGCTATGAAAACTTAAAAAATCAATATCAAAAATTATTAGTAATTTCGATTACTAATAATTATTCTATTAGTAACCGAAATTATCAATCTTTTTTACATATCACACGTCAATCTGTCGTCAATCAATCTTTAACTGATCTGATGGTATGCTGAAGGTAAAGTCTCAGGAGAAAGAGTTTCCTTTAGATACCAATAATGTTATAAAGGTGGCAAGTTAGAATCTGCCTAACCCATCCAACTAATCTTAAATGCTTCTGCTTACAGTAGATTGACGTCAGTACACAAATAGAAGTTTAAATCTACCTACTCATTACACAATGAGTAGGATTCAAACTCGGGATTCAAAGTGATTTACAATTCATTAAGAATGGAAAAATTGAATCTCCCAGGTGAGACTCGAACGGGCGATTCACTTTTTTAAATAGTTAGCTTGCTAATTGCTTTAAAGATTAATTCAATTGATTTACAATACAGTACAATACAATACAGTTCACAAAGTATCTTTCAAAAATTTAAATTACCTTAACTACCTATCCGGCATCCGCTTCCTTAGAATATTATGAGTCACCACAATGAATCAGAGGGGGTTAGACTTGCGTGTTAACCATGTTAGGAGTTTACAATATCACGGTATTTTAGGGTTGACCGACACGCGATACGCCGTACATTTGCAATATTGCATTAAGAAGGGTTAGGTCACAGCGTGAGACTTGGCCCCCTATTTTAAAAAAGGCCGGTCAAGAGTGAGTTGGATTCACGCACCGGGGGATCCGTATAAATTTGATTCAGAGACGAACTTAAGCTATAATAAACGTAACATATTTTGATTGCGTTGACTAAGAAATATTATTTTTGCACAGTTTCAAGTCGTTATAGACCTGAATAATGAATTTCAGCGTGATACCTCCACACAATCCTGAGAAAAAGGTCTTGATAGACAGACGGACAGATAGACAGACAACGAAGTAATCCTTAAAGGGATTCGTATTTTTTCTTTTTGATGTACGGAACCCTAAAAAGTTTAACGAGTGTGTTAGATTTGTACATTTTGTTGTCTTTGTTTCTCTTACCACATTTTGAATAGTATGAAAAGAAACTAAATATTATTCGATAGCCGTTACAATGCAAATTTTGTTAGATGTTAATTTTTTTATGAGGTCATTGTACGGAATGAGCAACTAAGCGTAACGAATGTAAAATAAGGGTCAGTCATACAATTTTTTTGTTGTATCTGAAGGTTACTATACGAAAAAAAGGGACTTGTTATTTGGAAAGGAAATGACATGGACCATATTATGTGGGTGAATTCATCTGCTGGTCATTTTTAAACACATAGACCGGGAGATGATGACAGAAAAGTTCAAGTCATTTGTTACAAGTATCAATTATAGTAGGGATTAAATAAAATTTCAAATACGATTAATTCGAACCGAAAATAGTAAGGGTCGCCATACTTGTAACAAATGACTTGAACTTTTCTGTCATCATCTCCCGGTCTAACATATACCTAGATTTTACACAGCTTTTACATATACTGCGATCCGAGTCCAGTAAAATAACATTTTTGGGGCTGCATAGCCACCGTAGTGTTTCCGAAATATTTGCAGATGCACACTTACGTGATTTCTATTAGGTTAAGAGATCCTCATCTATATTGCAACGTACGCGCGGAAGCCGTAACAGCATACTGAAGATGAGGATGGGGGACTTCCCACCATGGATGCCCAAGACTATGTGAAGTGTAATAGCCGGAAAGTGAACCCCGGACTCCGCGGTGAGTCTCAGGTACGACTGAGACTAACGTGAAGATTATGATGATTTGTTTTTTAATACAGGTCGCAGACAAGCACATGACCCACCTAGTGGAAAATGGTTACCATGGCCTATAGACGAGTGCAACACTTAATTTAGTTTTACTGTAGACTAGTGCTCTGAAAAAAAAAATGTTTCTATAATAAAAAAATATTCAATAATAAAAATGGTTGATATTCTGTCTAAGACATAAAATGTGTACGTAGACATCTAGCAATTTGTTCGATCCTTAAGCTTTAGGTCTTAGGTCTCGCTTCAACACACTTCCCATAGTCCCTCGAGTCATTTATAATCCATGTGCAAATTGCTGGAATCAATTCTGAGGGGATAAAATATCTGTCGTTTATCGTAAGAGAATAAAACGGCCGACGGAGACGCTATTTTCTTTTAAGGAATATAGTAGTAACTGAATTACTAGGATTTCACCCTAACCAGTCTAGCGAAGCTTCATATAATACTATAGCTTGCGTTGGGATTAAGTTTACGTTGGTAGTGTAATGTCCAGGATTCGAATATAAGACTTCTTGATCACAAGGCCGTTTTCGCTAAGCTACCGACGCTGTGCGACTTCTTTAGAAAAAATGTTTTCAAGGGGCCTTAGACAAAGTGACATTCTATTGGCGAAAACGCCAGCGGAATCGCTAATTGTAGTATGAAATTGACATTAATAAAACTATATTCTTTTTATGAAATTTGAGTCTTTGTAACTCGAAATACATTATTTAATTTATCATTATTACTATAACCACCGCAATGTCCCGAAATAAATTGTTAAAACCTTAAAAATGATTCGATTCCATCAATAGAATGTCACTTTGTCTAGGGCCCAAGGCCTGCTTTCGATGATTCCTTTAGGTGTATAGAAAAGAAGTACACACATATATAGAGTATAGAACTAGAAAAATTTGGTTTACCTAAAAAGTACTCTGTAGATGCCCCAAGAGATTTATTGTCGTAACGTGACGTGTGACGGTGACGATGACGCGAGTTCTACGTTTTTTAAAAACTGCCCGACGCTAAGAGATTTTAACTTCAAAAACAATAAATCATTTGCATAACAACACCAGCACTTAATTCCCAATCAACTTATCGAATTCGACCATCGCAAAACCACTCCTCAACTATCTCGGTAATAAATATCAATGTGATCGTAGTAACGAGGGCTGGCGATTTATTGGCAATTCAGGCCAGACTAATGAATTAACCACCCAAACATTAGTACTGTTAAAACAAACGGTTTTTTCAACAAATTAGGTGCGTTCATTCGGGGCAGGAATTGGGGCGTGTTAATAGAACAGGTTTGTTGTTGTTTGTCTAGCGTAAACTGCTATTTTGGGTATAGTTTGTGTTTTGTGAAATTGGGTAACATTTTCTGGTAGTATGATTTCCAGGCTTATTATTCTTCTGGATCCTAGCGTTAATTCCCAGTCACATCCGAAGCTTTCAGCTCGGAGTCTAGGGCCGCTTTACCAGTTTTAACTACGGATTTGGCTAGACCTCGATATTTTCCGTGAAGCGATTGCCATCTGACCTCCACAACCCAATGGTAACATTAGGCGTTTGCTCTGCAGCTAGACCGTTGTTTTTGGGATTTTTAGGGCTCCAACTACCCGTAACGACTGCCATAGACGTTTTTATGACAACCGGGACCGATGGCTTAACGTGCTCTCCTAGGTACGACCAGACCAATGCAAATATCTATGTTTCATGCGAACAAATATTTACACTGAGCGGGGATCGAACCCGCGCCTCCTGTGTAGCGGCCGCGTTCTTTACCGCTACGCCACGGAGGCTGTCAGGAATGTTGTTCACCCGACAGTAAACATACAGCTCATGATTAAGTGCCCGTTTGACGGCAATTAGGCTCGCCCTCTATTACGTGGGAACGAAATTCATAGTTGGCGAAATGTGGGTGTAAATACACTTCTGCCTAACCCTTCGGGGTACCACTTAGGTGGCAGACAAGCTCTCGGCCCATCTGACGTATGCAACACCAGGGGCGTCACACTCGTGCTGCCAACCCTGAAGAAACCTTCTAATGCCCTACTTGAATAACCCTATTTTTCCTTGGAAAACCCACAGCAGGAAGTTCATTCCACAGCTTGAGTGTTCGTTGCTAAAAATGAATTTAAATAAAGTAATTTAATAATTTAATCCAGTATGAAATACATTCTCCTCATTCTTTAATAGAACAAAGCGTGTCTGTTCGTTTTTATTTGCTGTATGTCTATTTTCCCAATCACACAATTAAATTTAAACTTGGAGGTCTAAAAGACCCCTTGAACGTTAAAAACCCATTACTTGTTTAATTTCGTTTAAACGAATTTAAGTATTTTGAGAGACGGACCTTTTGTTTTTAATTATTCTCTCAAGAAAAAACAATTAAGTTGATAATATTTAATTTAACTTTTGCAGTTAGTGTTTATTTCAGTGATAATAGAAAGAGATTCCCTTCCAAAACTCGATATCCTCTGTTGTTAGATCAGATTCTCGGTAATAGCCCAGAGTCTTGACAAAGTGCCCATTTAACGACAATAGGTTCGCTTCTATAGCATCCTCGTTTATCCTTAATAGATATCAGCTTTATTATCTTAAATTTTCCAAAAAATTAATAAATAAAGTTTTAAAAATGTTAAATACCTAGCAGGTATACTAATATTCTGAAGACGGGAAATATCAAAATTCGACCATTTTATAATTTGATCTCAAGGAGTTGGGAAAAAGGCTCAGAGGGAATATAAAAGAGAAAATACAAGTAATACTTTTCTTATTGAGTGTACCACCTTGATTTTGAATGAAAAAAATTGATTTGAATTGAAATGATTTGAACACTTTCGGGGAAAATCGACTACAGGGAGAATAGGGATTATCCCTATTCTACATCTTCCTCCTAGCGTTAATTCCCACTCGGAGTCTGGGGTCCGCTTTACCAGTGTTAACTACAGATTTGGCTAGACCTCGATATTTTCCGTGAAGTGATTGCCATCTGACCTCCACAACCCAATGTTAACATTAGGCGATATCGAAGCTTTGCAGCTAGACCGTTGTTTTTGGACTTTTTAGAGCACCAACTACCCGTAACGACTGCCATAGATGTTCTTATGGCAACCGGGACCGACGGCTTAACGTGCTCTCCAAGGCACGACCAGACCAATGCAAATATCCATATTTAATGCACACAAATATTTGCACTGAGCGGGGATCGAACCCGCGCCTCCTGCGTAGCGGCTGCGTTCACTACCGCCACGCCACGGATACTGGCCCTATTCTACATGTATTGTACAAACGAACTGAATATAACATCTGACAAAGGCCGAGTAAAACCAAGCGCGTCTTTTCGTCCGTCAGTTCAGTTTCACTACGTTCGAAAATCATGTTCCTCAATCAATCATCATATCGCTTCGTAAGTTTCATATGACCTATGCGAGATGTCAGCATGACGAATACGTTCCGAGACATATGAGCAACCCAATCTATTGGAGAATGCCGGTTCTAGTATAATGATACTTCTCCAGACAGACTGAATCGTTAAAGCAGAACACATTGGGGGAGGCCTATGTTCAGTAATGAACTGCAACAGGTTAATTGATTGATTGATTGATAAAGCAAAACCTAACCATGGCAATTCTATTATTTTTGGCAGTTGATACGTTTTATCTACTAAGGAAGGATTTTTGGAATTTGAAATAAGTTTTTAATATTTTTTTTTAAACAATTAGTAGGTATGCTAAATTGTAACTATTCAAATCGATTTATATTAGCAAAAGCGTTGCCCAAGATGGTTGTAAAGGAGAAATTCGAATGCTCAAGATGTGGCTCAGCAGCTCAGTGATCAGAGCATTCCCTCGAATTGGTCGCGGATTGGAATTAGCAATTACATACATTACAACATCTTTGATGCTTAAACAGGTATCGAACATAGTGTTTGCGCAGTGTAAGGTTCAGTCGCTACATTGAAAGATTAAAAAGAGATTTTCGGTCTGACATCCGGCTAGCGTGTCGGTTTATGATGCCAAGAGTAGCATGAGTGCTTTTTTGAATTGATTAAAACACGTGTTTCTTTTTTATTAGCAACTGATATTACCAATATTTTAACACCTCTTTAAGCTAAGTTAAATTGGTTGTGTTTGAAGTGAGTTCACGTCGGTAGTGTAATGGCCAGGATTTGAAATCGGGACTTTTCTATCGTTAGACGTCGGTCTTTAGTATCCTATATAAGGAGTCGTCCTTAACCACTAAGATACAAACGCTTTTCTGGTTTCGAGTTAGAAACAAGGTTTCTGTTTATATCTCAATAGGTCTATGGATGGTTAGGAGATTGATCCGATAGGTGGCACTGTAGTTTGGGTTATAAAACTTTCTTACAAAATGTTCCAGTGAGTTTGAGTAATTGCCAGATTTGTAGACATTTAACGGACTTCGCTAAACGGACGATTCAGTAGAAAAATATTTTTTTTTATTTGAACCAGTAGTTCTTAAGATTAGCACATTTAAACAAACAAATAACTCTTCAGCTTTATAATATTGCTATAAATACTACGTGTCATCCCTTGAACACAATCTGTGAGCACATAATCATATCATCGAGTATAATATTTATATTTATGCGCCCTCACCTGAATAAACGCTGGCAGGCGCTTTTCGAATTTTACAAATAAACACGTCTCGCTTAACCCTTTTACGAAGGAAAGACTATCCGTGCCTACCCCCGTTTGCTTTCACAAAATTGACGTTTGAAATATCTCCCCTAAACCGGTATTTGTAGTTAAAATTGTTGCTTACCTTATAAACATCTCGGTTGAACCCGTGTTTTGATGTTCTTGAATGCTCGCTTGACTGGGAAGGGAAAAACATTGAACGGCTGATAAAGGCATATATTGCAAGAGGCTTTCATTTTGTTCAGCGTTATAAATTACTACCTTATTGCCTGCGGGTGTGCCCGTGACCTATTGCGACTTATTGCAAAGAAAAAAAGGCAATGTGCTATTTCAGGCCGTTATTGTAGGGACTAGGGACCACTATTTACGGTTTCTTAGCATTTGGAATGGTGGTCCTTATCATCTGGACCTTACCCTAGCTGTGAGTTTATACAATAATTTGACACTATAATATTATTGTATAAACAGTCAGAAAACGTCATAGTTATCTGTAAATTAATTATTAAAGCTTTGAAGTTCACTATGTCAATATTTTCAGATTGTCAAATACCTCCTTCATCTACTCAAGGATCTAATTGTTATAAATTGTTGTATGTTTTTCATACGATTTTTGGATTTCGTAACCCGGTTAGTTAGTAGTACACATTTTGTTCAAACTTTATTCATTCGCCAACTAAGTTAAAGCTTGTATTAAGTTATGGCTTGGAGTAGATTACGGGCTTACGATCGGCAATACCTTCCGGATGGGTCGGAACCCATAAAGTTATAGCTATTCTGCTGCCTATCGATATATATATTTACAATAACAATGATTAAGGTATGATTTCGTAGCCGACCGCATACGACAAACTGCCGACGCACGCAGCACATGCGCATAATTCATTGCAGCTTTTCAATGGTACCTTTTATCCGTATTAGTTTGACAAGTAATGGGTACGCTGTATGTGCTGTATGCGTCTGTCGTTGGCCTATGTCCTTAGGGGCCCTAGACAAAATGACATTATATTGGCGAAAACGCCAGTGGAATCGCTAATTGTAGTATGAAATTGACATAAATAATTAATATAACTTTAATTTTTTAATGAAATGTATGTCTTTGTAACTCGAAATGCATTATTTCACATATCATTATTACTATAATCACCGCAATGTCGCGTAATCCGCTGTTTAAAATTAAAAACGGTTCGCTTCAACGCGATTCCATCAATAGAATGTCACTTTGTCTAAGGCCTCAGGCCTGCTATGGAATCATACATTTGAAAGCATCCCGTAAATATTAACATCTCGGGGCACATCTTAGAGACAAACGAGGCCGTGGCGTGCGCAGATTATACCACTTAGGTGGCAGACAAGCACACGGCCCACCTGATGGAAAGTGGTTACCGTGGCCTATGGACGTATGCAACGATTGTTTTGTAATAATCAATGCTTGGTGAATTTGAGCTCGTCCACCGCAGTAGCACCCCGTGCTATCCTCAAAAGACACTCAAGAATTGTCTGCTGCGTGAATAGAGCACATTTTGAGCACATATTGGGTCCAAAATATATGTTCCGAGGTATCTACCTATTGAAACCCCATTCGAGTTCAAGTTTAATTGAATTGATTTCACACGTTTACTATAAGTAGTAACAACGTGGTTAGTTCGATTTGATTGCAGTTTATGTCATTGCTGAAATGTACCCTCATCCATCAATACCCTGAAATTGTTTAGTTTTAATCGATTTCGGCATCAAAGCAGAAATCCGCTCTAAAGGCGGCCACCCACTAGCAGTTTATCGAACGACAACCGGATGATATCGGTGTGTCAGTTCATCGCAATAGCCCACACACTTACAGTTTTGTATACGATTTTGGACTGACGGCTAATATGTGTGTGGCCGCTTGACGATTTCGGTCAGCAAAGAGAGTTAAAGGCCGGACAGTCTATGGCCGTCGGCATTTAATACGTGATAACATCAGACTAAAAGAATAAAATATGGTAATGAAATTATGATGACATTGATGACATAAGGAATGCAGGCCGCCGGACAGACGAAAAACTGCAGACGGACTGTAAGTGGGTGGCCGCCTTTATGCCTTCAAAATTTCGCTGCATTTTGCAGGTAAATAAATTTTTGTAAATCTTAATGCATTTTATACTGTTGACAGTTCGAGACGGTCCTTTTGAAGAGATTTTCTTAGATTCGACTTGGACTTAATGAGTTCAGTTCAGAATCAAGCTGTACTTGTTTTAATTGCTTTTGAGGTAATCCTTTCTTGTGACGCAGCTTAAATAAATCAGTATTCATTTAAGTGAACAAAATTGAGTAGGTAAGAGTATAGAGTAGGACTGCATATTATTTATTTTTATTAAATTTTTAAACCTAAACACCTACCTATATAGATGTGAAATAGTTATTTGTTATACAAGAGTGCAAAGTTGCTTTTTAACCGCGTGCTCAGTTTTGATGACCGAGCAAGCGAAAGATTCTAAATTTGAATCACGAGCGTAGCGAGTGATTCACAAATTAGAATCTAGAGCGTTAGCGAGGGAATCAAAAGAGCACAAGGTGAAAAATCTTTGCACTCGAGTGCAACACGTAACTTTTCATCCCACCTCAGCGAGGAAATAATGAAATGCTTCTCCTTCCTAGCGTTAATTCCCAGTCGCATCCGAAGCTTTCACCTCGGAGTCCGGGGTCCGCTTTACCAGTCTTAACTGCGGACTGCCATCTGACCTCCAATGGTGATATTAGGCGATATCGAAGCATTGCAGCTAGACCGTTGTTGTTGAACTTTTTAGGGCTCCAACTACTCGTAACGACTGCCATAGATGTTCGTATGGCATCCGTGACCGACGGCTTAACGTGCTCTCCAAGGCACGACCAGCCCAATTCAAATACCCATTTTCATGCATAAAAAATATTTGCACTGAGCGGGGATCGAACCCGTGCCTCCTACGTAGCGGCCGCGTTCACTACCACTACGCCACGGAGGCTGTATTATATGTGTATTAATACTAATAATAAAATACAAAAAAATGAAAATTCAACAACAATGTTCAACAATATGACGTGAAAAAAAATGATGCGCGCAAAGCAAATTTAAAAAAAAAAGTACACCAAGGAGGTTCCGAGTCTGAGTTTTTCATAAATTAAAAAAAGTTGTATGATAAATTCGGCACCATAGAGGTAGAAGTAAATAGGTTTAATGATGTTTTGAGTTCACAAATCTAGTACACACGATGTTCTAAATTCAAATTTACTTTATTCTCTAGAGGATAAAAACGATTTTTACGCTCAGTTATCGAAGAGCAAAAATACACTTTCCGAGATGGTGGGATGAAAAAAACTTTACCCATTAAATATCCCTTCCAAACCTATAATCACAGCTTTACATTTTAAGCGTCACATTGCATCACGTTCTACCCTGCACTCCCCAAAAAAAACTTATAAGCAAACTTTACCCAACAAGGACCTCTTGAAAACCCTCAAAGCCTACAAAATGGGAAGTTTCCCCATAAAACAACGTTAGTGGAATATCGCAGACGTTAAAAACTGTTTAATAGTATCGCACCGTTGAACACAGGAGAACAAATCGAGCGGCAGTTGGGAACTCGGTCGCGCCCAGACCATTACTGCTAGTTTCGACAACTCGTTACAGACTCATGCTGAAAAAGTTTCAGCAGCGACGCAACCACTTGTAGTAAATAGGCAGGTCAGTAAATCAACTTAATTTAGTCACTAAAATATAGGTGAAAATGAAGAGCTTATGTAAAGTGAATCTCTCCTTTGTTTTCTCCGGCCCTCCTGATGGTAAGAGGTTACCGTGACCCATGGGTGAGTGCAACACAAAGGGCCTCACACTCGTACTGTCGACTGTAAGAACAGATAGATTACCGTCAGCGCAAAAGATAAGTAGGACAAAGCCTTTGATTTCTCCACTGACAGCACAAAATCTATTTGTTTTGTGATTCATTTTTTGGTCATATCTCCGGTTCCAATTTAAACAATTGCAATCACGTTTGACGTAAACGATTTAACTATCTTTATTGTTTCGTATTATGTTATTTATACTATTGATTGATGACACTTGGTGGAACTTGTTGTTACACATATTGATAACACACTAAACTTGTACTTTGCCACGATATTTATTACTAAACATAACCGGTTTCGGTGTGTTATCAAATATATCTTATAAGTTATCTTTACCGTTTATCAAAATAGTTACTGAACGGATTTTTTCGTTAGAAAGGTCTTGGTCAGACTACAATCTCAAATAAGTTTGATAGCCGCAGGTATCAGCTAGTACTAATAAGCAAATAAATTCTTTCAGTTTACATTAATTCACATAGTTGCTTACCTTAATTACTTTAAATGTAATTGCATTTAAAATACAAAAAAACAACAGGTTCCATTTAATTCATTGCACTACTGCACCCCTGCACTCGTATCAACGTTTACTCCACGTTGCACTTTTTTGCTGTATTATCGGCGATTCAGACTGAAGTACAATTTGCAACGGCGAGCTGGTAATAAGTTGCAGCCGGACGATACGTGAATATTTTAAATTTTGCACGAATGTAACGACTGCACTCCCATGACAATACTGCGGAAATATGATTCAGATGAGCGGAGCGATTTTATTTTCAATAAGTAAAATATGTCTGTAGATATTTTTTATTTTAAACTAGCCGTTCCCGCATCCCATGTGAACTAAGGGATAAAAGTATAAATTTTAAATAGTTTACCTATCCATACTAACAAATCTTATACTTACATACTTGTAGTAACGAGTACAAAAGAGTTTTGGTATCTATCATTTGGCTCTTTCTCGGTTGAGCCCATCTTATACCAAAAATAAGTTTGACAGCAGATCATTTACAAATTATAAGCCTACTATCAAACTTGTTTCGATCTTTTTAGCATCAGTCGGGTTTTTATTTTAAATAATTTCTTTTATTTTATACTTTTTAGTTATGGTTTCTTCTTTCTCTCTCTCTCTCTCTCTCTCTCTCTCTCTTTCTTTTATAATTATTTTTGTAATCTTCTTTTGAATTTTCTTTCATTTGATACCCTGCTTGATTAATTTTAGTGAAAATATTCTTTTGACAAATTAGATTTTAGTCCAAAAGTTCACCTTATAACTTTTTTCACATTTTATATATACCCAAGAACACTTGGGTGATTAATACCTTTAATTTAAAATCATAATTAATTTGATAGCTATCATTGAAGTGATTCAAAATATTGAGGTAACAAAAATATTACAAACATAAAGACATACATACAAGATTCTAGGGCAAAACATCACCCTTCTTGGGTAAAAAGTCGGATAAAAACATGACTATTATGAAATAACAAACTATTATTGCTACTACTCAGTACATTCACACAAAACTCAAACATTAGAAAAAAAAAAAGTTTTGTTCGCGAACAACAAAACAAAAACTCGTCCCAAAACTTTGTTCTTTTATTCCTAAACACTACTAACTGCCTACCTAGAATTTCAATACATGCTTCGTTAACATGGACAGAACTAATGCCCTAACTTTTACTGATGAGGCGAACTCGGACTAACGAGAAACTATGACTGCTATTAGAATGGAGCTCTAATGCTTTGGTTCCGTAGGTTTAAGAACTTTGCACTAAGTCGGTGTTTAAGTTTTGAATTATGACTTCGCGGCACTGAATCGTGCGTTTTACGATGTGCTTTTTCTTGACGCATCGAGTTTAGTCGGTGCAGATGTAAAATATCTATCTCTTATATATAAAAAACATTTGCTGTTCGTTAGTCTCGCTAAAACTCGAGAACGGCTGGACCGATTTGGTTAATTTTAGTCTTGAAATATTCGTGGATGTCCAGGGAAGGTTTAAACGGTTTAAACCGGCTAAAAAAAATATGGCGGTATGAAGTTCGCCGGGACAGCTAGTATAATATAAAAATGAATCGCTGAAAGTGTTGCTGATCGCAAATCTCGAGGACAGCTGAACTGATTTTACTAATTCTTTTTTTAGAATATTCCTTGAATTACGCAGAGAATAATATGCTTCTTAAGGGAGCGGAGTCAACAATTCCGGCAGATTTGGATACTTTGCAGGCATAGGCCTTATACAGTAGCGGTAATCTGTCACCTATAGAGGTGACAGATTACTGCGACTGTATAACCTCGTGTTGTGTTCCCGGCGGTGAGTAGGGTAGCCAGAGCTCACTGGAGAGGTTTTGTGCTGTCAGTGAAAACCAAAGGCTTTTCCTACTTATCTTCTGCGCTGACGACATAGAATCTCTCTATTCTTACAGGGTCGGCAGCACGAGTGTGACTCCCCTGGTGTTGCAGTCGCCCATAACGCACGGTAACCACTTACCATTAGGCGGACCGTGTGCTTGTCTGCGACCTAAGTGGTATGAAAAAGGAACCACGTAACATTACATAAAGAATAGTAAAAATGTTAAAAAATATTAAAGAAGCTCTCCTAAAATCTCAGTATTACCTAACCACTGAACAATCTCTCTTAGTATTACGTAATTCATTCTGTACACAACCTTATTCTTCAACAACTCCATACCACATTAATCCAAATATGACCTATTAACTCCCAAAAGTACGTGTGAAGAATCTTGGTACGTGACTGTGTATTGGAAAGAGAAAGGTATATACAGTGATTCGTTCTTTAGAAGTACTTAAAGAGCTTAATAACTTTCGGATGTTTGTTAGATTGCAACGCAAAATGAATAGGGAAGCAGCCTCTCGGAGTTTAGCCTCGTTTAGTTATTCCAACAACGTTTAGGAAATGTGTCTATTATCTGGCGGAGAAAAGGGGTAACTATGGGATTGTTGGGAGGGGTAATTTTGGAACTGTTGAAACGGGTAATTTTTGTATATGTTTTATTTATATTGTTTTGGTAGCTGATAAACATTTTTGGCAGATTATATTGGGTTTGCAAAGAAAATTACATACATACATACATACGCGCCTAAGACATTATCCTCGCTGGTGGAGTGGGGTAAAAAGTATAACTTCTATTTGATTTCCATTCTACTTTGGCAAAATTAACCATCACAGACTAGATTTTCAATCGATTTTGTCAAAATTAACAATCTCAGACTAGAATTTAATTATGTACAAGTAATCACGAGATATAATATTCAGCTCTCGATGATACAACGACCGCTTGTAGTAATAAACGGTAGCGATACTAATTTATTATACTCGCACTGTAATCAAACTTTATTAAAGCTTGTAATTTAAGATTCGCTCGTGTGTAATTTACACTGTGTGTAATTATGATTAATGATCGTTCTCATAATATATTGGTGTTAAAGTTACGCGATTTGTAGCAAATATCAACGTACTTCACACGATAAATTATATGCAAACATTACTATAAGATTTCCCAAAGAGGACGAACGCCTATACCTTATTTACACACCGTTCTCATGACGATGGTTGTATTATATTCCTAAACTACACTGTTTGTTTAATGTATCTTAAGTATCGTATCGTAATTGTATTGAAGTATCGATAGTAGTTGATTTTGGGACGTTGGTTATATTTTAATCAGTGCGAAAACTTTAATATCATTCAGGATTGGTAGTTTCATTGAAAATCTTGACTTGCTATCACTAGAACGATACCATAATAGAACACTGATGAAAAGAAAAGAAGGAACTATGAAATCTTTAAGATCCAACTTGAAAATTTTTCCAAGTGAAGTATTTCTAGAATTACGCTATAAAAAAGCTTTCTAACTGAAAATTGAAAAGTTAGCAAAAAATATAATATTAAACAAAAATTCCAACTACCTTCTTTCTAAACACTTTGACTACTGGATCCGATAAAGTTTGTGTTCGATGCCTAGCAGTTGGTAGCCATAAAAGTATTCAAATGAGAGCTCGTAATTTATGCATAGAATTTTGTTAGGCACAAAGGAAACTTTTGCCATGCTGTTATCAGTTTTCCTAATATATATTCTGAGTTGATTAATGTACAAAATGCAAGAAATAAACGGATAAAAACGGTTTCCTATAATTGACAATGCAACAGTACCTTAGTACCTTTGGTTTACACTTCCAGTTCGCAATATTTTTTTTCATAAATACCGTTTTCCTGAATGTATTTTAATAATATATTTTCATTTTCTCTATAGGCAGTCCTTGAAAAATGTCTGTCATCTGAAATGTGCCTTTTCTCAGTACCTACATACTGTAGAAGATTTATTATTATTATTATGCTTTGCCCATATCAATCTTGATGTGTTGGTTCCTGGTGTAGTAGGATAGGCCCAAAATCCATCTCCTCCTGTAGGTGTCGTAGACTGTGACTAGGGAATAGGGCTAAACACAATCCAGTATTAAACATACAACCCACGACAAAGTGCCCGCTTGAAGTTAATAGGCTTATCCCCTTATAACGTGGAATCGAAAATTATAACAGCTGATGAAATGTTAGTGTTATTGCACCTCTGCTACCCCTTCAGGGATTTACAGGTGAAACGCACATTAGCCATATTCTCTTTTGCAGTCTAGTTCAACGTCATTTAGGGTCGGCTCTTCGCAAGACTCTTTGCTATGGTTTTTCTTCGTTGAGTCATTTACTTGTGTTTGTTTTTCTTCGAGCCAATGGCAATTTTTACTGGCATTAGTTGTGTCTAACCCAAAATTCGGCGCTACCGACAATCTCTGCATTCGTCTTATTCAAATCTTTAGTTGTGTACATACTGGGGCATAGTGGACGGGATAGAAGGTGGACCATTGTTTGCAGAGGTGCATCACAGTCACAGCCTCCAACCTCTGTATCCAGTTTATAATTCAAGTCTCTATTGCTGATGGACATCAAAGTTTGAAAGTGTCTTCCTCACTTTCATATTCACATCCATTTCCCATTCACTGTGTTGAGAAAAATTAAAAATTCGTATACCGCAAGCAAGTAAACAAAGAGTTATCTTTTTTGCTGAAAAATAAATAGAGTTCTTCAGGTAATATAAGTTGGTTTAGACTCATAAAATGAAGTTCAGGCTTAGCGCTGTCTGCTACAGGTTGTGGGCGCTTGCCAATTCGCGCCACAGCATAATATGGTTGATTCTTGTGTCTATGTCGATTTCTGCACTGATAAACGTATACCAGGTTCAGACATTTGCTAAATTTTGCCAAGTTGTTAATTTTGACAAAAGCCATACATTTATGTGAAGATTGTTGTTGATTGACTGTTTGTTTATAAACACGCGTAAGCTGGGTCTTATGATTGTTTTTCCATACACATTTTGTCATTGCTTATCTACAAAACACTGTCTTATTCATAAAAATGTGGATACCGATGGCTCATTTAATTTCTTTGAAAGTAGTTGTAGAGGTTTGGAGTTTACGGCTAGAGGTCTGCTAGCTCGGCATTTCCACCCTAAGTTTGTCTTATTTAGTTTAATTTATCTATACGATGAATAAAATTGAAGTGTCCGTTTGTAACATTAAAATAACAGCTTTTTAATGAATTTATACACGATAGCGATAACAAAAAAGCAATTTTTAAAGTTGCTGATTGTTTATCAGTTTGTAACTTCAGGTTATTTCCGACACGATTCGGCCAATTTTGATGAAATTTTCGCTGTAGATAACTGATGTTATAAGGCCTAACTTAGGCTACTTTATTTGCCGAAAAAGTATTAAGGTTCCCTGCAAAAAAAATTAAACCCAGATCTTAGTTCATGCGAAGTCGTGGGCACAGCTATTATGTTATATAGTTTTATTAGAAGGATTCTGTATTATGTTTTATAGGATCCACTGTTGACTTTTAGTACCGAAGGCACAATCTCCATTCATCTTCATTCCTTTTGTTTTATTATTCACAAGCGTTTGGAAAATTTCATCGCTTTCGATGTCGTCCATTTTTATTCGCAGTTTTTGTAGGAGGAAGCGGGGTTAAAAGTGCCGATTTGCTGTATTGCAAAATAAAACTGACAGTGAGCAGCTGGAGTACTTAGAGCTATGTATCGATTTTAAGTTAAATTTCATTTGGAATTCCAGAAGGAGTTTGTCATTCTTGCCTTGTCTTGTCTTGCGCGTTTAATACCTAGAAACCTACATTGTCTATTTTATGGGATTGGCTTCTAATTCTCTTGTTGCAATAGGCTATGATAAAAGGTTACCATTACCATCAAAGGTTACCACCAAAGTACTTAAAAAAAAAACATTATGAAAATGTTCAAATCTTGACAGATTTTGCTGTACAATGTGACATAGCAATAAAGGACTTCATAAAACGCACTGATTCCTAAAGCGACAAATTAACTTACTAAAGCAACATTGTCAGTTGAATACCTGTGTCACCAGGCCAGACGCCACATGATATCTTCAATTATTGTCACAATCGTGATTGAAACTTCAATGACCCACCACTACTCAACCTAAATCAATCTACCCGTGAAGGTTATAACAATCACAAAGTAATAATTTTAACCAAAGTTCCTTAGTCAACTTCATATCTCCAACTACGTTTATATCCAGCAAGTTGCTAGACTCGAAAATTTGAGGTCACCGCTATGAATAATTAAATTAATGTCTTTAAATTAAGATTAGTTGGTGTAACAACCTCCTCTTTCAAAGAATTAAAAGATCTTACAACTGTTGACGCTTCAAATTTATCTCATAAAACTCCTGAACTTTTTCATCACTTCATAAAAGAAGACAAAAGATGTAGAACGTGTCCTCCATCTCTCTCGCACAAGTTATTAATGGGCAGGCCAACGAGCGACAGAAAAAGCTTTTCAAAGTAATATTTCGTGTTTTATAAACACATTTCCTTCAGTGGCACTGTCAGAGGTTCGTGAAATATTTAAGTGCGTAAATTAATACAATTACAGAATACGTCTTTACAGAGATTTAAGTAAAATATTTCAAAATTGTATACCTAAAATTAAATTTATCCGAAGAAAATTCATAAGTTTAATACTTTTTCAAATTGAATAAAATACAAGTAACTTACAAATTTTGGTTTGTTTGTTTGTTTATTGATTCAAAAACAATGCTAGGATTCATATTTCGGCTAAAATTTGTATATACCTATCAAATATACTTACAGAATCTAACTACAGGCTGGTTCAGGGGCTGATTCAGTGTTTAGTGCGACACGAAAAGAATTGCATTTAAAATTTTGCGAATTATTTACAAATTTAAGGAAACATTCCCAACAATTATTTATTTTATTTTAGCTTCTGAACGTTGGCAATACCACAGATGCTACATACGTATTGCTATTTACAAAAGAGAAGACAGAAGGCAACAGAAGAAAATACAGAATACGAAGGTAAAACATTATTTTATCCCTCAAACCGTGCAGAATACTTAAAATGAAATATTGGTAAGTACTTCCCTGACAGCCTATTCTAAGTTGAAAATAACTAGCAGCTATATTTCCTAAAGTAAAAATGTGAACCTTTTAACCTTTTAAAATACTTGAAGCTGGAATTGTTTATTAGGCGCGATGAATAGGTACTTTTCACTGAGCACTTTTTGAGGGAACAATAATCATGAAAGTCGCGTCACCGTCACCTCCGTCATGCTGACGTCACGACGACACAGTTCATAAGTTACCTTGTAACAATTCACCGATTGTGACAAATTCACATGTGACACCTCTATAGGTATTAAGAATTTACCTCTATAGGTTGTACAAAAAGTTTCCAGTTCTTTAATCTTTATAGATACTTACCTATGTATAAACTTTTTTAGTTGTATAGTTTTCACTTTTATCGGTAGTCCCCAAAGACTGCCAAGTATGGTGGTTTTGATAAATTGAAATATACCCAAAGCTAAAATTAAAATTTTGTGAATTTGAATTTAGCTAAAGTTAACGTTGAAATTTTTCAACCTTTCGGCGAAGATATTTCACCTCGTTGGTCCGTTTTAGGGTCATCTCGTTTGAGATGAACTGGCGCGTGTTAAGTAAATGTTCATTTCGGCTCTTTACCAAATTTTAATTGGCAATAAAATTATTATCTTATTTCGACGATAAATTTTACTACCACTTATTTTTTAAGAATATCTCAAATATTTCTATGACTAATATGTATGTTACTGTCGTGGCCATAGGTCGGCATTGTTTGCATATAATTGGATAGTCCAGGGTTTGAATCCTGGGCTATATAAGAGATCCGATTCTCAGCACTCCATGGATTCACCGTGCGGTCGCCGGGTCCATAGCGTGATACAGAGAGGAACACCGTGACGGCGACTGGGACTTGCGACCCAGATGTAGGTTTAGGGTGGCCACCTTGTGATGCATCAGCGCTCACCTCCACCGTCAGTAGTGTTCCCCTCCTCCCCCCCTCCCTATCCAAATTTGGTAAGATCCTATCAATGCCGCTTTTGATATTCCATTTAGTAAAGAGCTTACTGAAGCTCTTGGCAATCTTTAAGTAAGTTGTACAGGGATTTTGCTGGAATTCCTCTTGCTCCTACTTCTACGGCGTAGAGTTTAACCACGTAGCCGTTTTTGGTTAACTCGTTAGTCAAGTCAAAGTATTTGTTTGTCTTTTTAGCGTGGTCTTTAGGTATATTAGTTTCCCACGGTACTTTTTTATTTGTATTTTTTTATTGTTTTTAGTCGTATGGGATTGACACGCATTTTCTTATCATCATATTATCGGATCATTTTATTCTATTCTACTGCGAATTGCACCTTGTCTAGGGGGGCTGAACAGACTACGCCAGAACACTTTTAGAGTAAAAAAGGTATTAATTCTACTATCATATTTGTGTTATCAATTATCATGCACAAAATACACATAACAATATCGCAATAAACGCTGCGATAATGAGTTTGACAGGCAACACGATTCCGATACGATGATTCCAATCAAATATTTTAATTTATATTTCACATTATATTCGACCGATCGCATTCAATACGCCGGATAAACGTGTGGCGTGCGTTTGATTAAAATATCCCGTATTAATTAATAAAATGCGGGAACAGTGGTGTTGTTCCTTTTTACCGGTGGTTAACTTGATAGTATACCTTTTTATGCGTGAAAAAGTGTCTGATGAGGCCCTCAAGGTGAGGGCCACCATTGTAATATTGTCTGTGTCTGCAATGGTGACCCTCTTTGCTGAGACGTTGGCTTAAACTTATTATATTGACATGCCATAAAAATGTTAAGTTTATAATCTACTAGCTGATGCTCGCGACTCCGCCCGCGTGAATACCGGTTATCTTGACCAAACATAGCCTGTCGTTTCCTAAGGTCTCTGTACCAAATCTCATCAAATCGATTCAGTGGTTTAAACGTAAAAACGTAACAAGCAGACAGACACTATTTAAAGTAAAGTGGTCGTGACTGTACATTGAAGATGTTTTAAAAAAATACTTAGGCCATATGGTATTAACGATACTGAACCCAGAAATATTTCTTTCGGAATTCTTGTCTTGGAATTTTTATCTGTCTGTGAAATGTACCTAGGTATTAAACACCTACTTCTTCGGATATATACAGAATAATATAACATAAGTAAAAGATAATACAGTCAATCAAACAATGAATCACAACCTTCATTAAGTTAAGAACTTGAATGACCGCTTACGAATCGAGTTATCAAGGAACTCGTTAATCAAACTTGTGCTAGACAAATGTTTGAAAGTTCCAAGAAGTGTGTTTGACGGGACCTCAAGGTTCCGAGGGACCTTAGGCACTTTATAATTGGAGAAATTCTGTGCGGTTGACATACAGCTTCAAATGGGACGTCCTGTACCGTAATTGATGTAGTTCTAGGCCTACATACCTCGCACTACATCTACATCACAGACGACACAGACGGTCAGAACTAATAGGAAGAGTGGTCTGAGGTTCCCTTTCCAACCCAGAAGTGCTATTATGCTATGTTACTATGGACAATGAGATTATGTAACCCGCGCCACATATCTTGGACCTAAATCGTAAGACATACGAGGCTCTGGCGCCCGCGGATTGCTTTGTAATAGTCTATGCTTGGTGAATTTGAGTTCGTCTACCGCAGTAGCATCCCGTGCTATCCTCAAAAGACACCCAAGAAATGTGTACTGCGCGTATAGGGCACATTTCGAGCACATTTTAGGTCCAAGATACGTGGCGCGGGTTTATATCATTGGCTATGGATGCATTTGATACCTACCAATCACATTCATAGCACTGGTGGAAACGGATTTAGTTAAGCTATTTTTGTGCTATGGGTGCGTGCTGTGGATGAGTGCTGTGGTTTATTATTCATGTGAGTACATGAATATGATACATCGTATAGCTCAAGTTGTGCATCTTCATAGCACATCTTACTCGCTACGCTACATGGCATAGCACATTGGAAACGGTCACAAAGTTTCACAGCTTAGCTTTTACATCCTTGTAGTACTATAGCTGCGTAACACATCTTTGGTGGAAAAGCAGTCTTCCAATAATTGATGTTCATCATCATCTGTATATAGACGCATTCTTCCGATTGCATCCGTGGCCAAGATGACCTCGGAGCTCAGGGTGCGCCTTCCGGGTAATTGATGTTATATGTTAGATTTTTTTGTACATTCTTTAATCATTCAAATACAACAAAGCTTACTGAAAAACTAAATTAAAAACTAGGAAACTAACTACTAAAGTGTTAAAATTAAAATAAACCAAAGAATTAAATAAAATATTTACATACCTGCGTCTTAAAATTCCACCGCATCATCACCAACAGGTGATGTTCCAAGAAGGCTGGTAGAATTTAAATTCAATCAGATGTATTTTTAAGTTTTTGGAGTGCATCATGGAATAACAATTGCTACTTATTTAATATCGAAACAAATCACACTGTGGAAATCTACTGGAAAGTTCTTTATAATAATCGAAAAAGTTCTTGAAGTCCAGAGAATCCACGCAATGCTTAACTTTCCTAATTCACTAGTTTCCAAATTAAGGAGTTTGAAGAGTATATACGTTTGACCATATGTCGTGTTCACCTAATAATTTCAGCCAGAATTCTCAAATCTTCCAACGAGTCTAAGTTTTTTACAAAAAGAACGCATTTTAGCACAAGTAACTCAAAAACTCAAAACAAACGTGAACATACTTTACCCAAATTTAATAAAACACAGAATTCAAAATACACGAGCAGGTAACGTGGAAACTTCCCAACAGTATTAAACAGCGCTCAGCAGCGTGGCCTCATTACGGCGTGTCATGTCGATACTTCCTTCCAAAGCAAAACTTAGACGTTTGATGACAAAAGTGAACAAGATTACGGAAAGTTTTCTACCGCGGGAACATTCTTACGAAAGACCAATTGAAAAGTCCAACTGCAACCCGCCTTGTTAGAGGGATTCCATGAGTTTCTAACACGTGAACACGCTACTTTGGTCGTTGTTGGAAACACTTAGAGTTCACAGTGCCGCAAAATTTTATTGCTGATGTTAAGGAAAATTTTGCCAGAGTGGGAGAAATTTTTATTTTTAGGGTTCTACATCCAAGTAGACGAAATGGAATATTTATGGAATCACATCAATCACAGTCCGTCTGATTTGTCTGTCACAAATGGAATTTAAAGTCCTCAGAACATTGATAATCAAACTATACGTAGAGTTCAGCTTTTCTTATCACAATTTTATTATTGACACAAAGGCGTGATTTACACAGAAAAGTCAGAAGACATAAAGGGGCATGTCACCACGTGCTGCTTGTGACGCGGCAGCGGCTTGAAGACATGACTCCACCATGCCTTTTCTTTATAATTTTCTTTCGTACATTTGGTATGAAAACATTTTCAAGTCCAAAACGCCTTAAGTATGCCTTAAGCTTACCTGATACTTCTCGTCATTTCTGTATAAATCAGGCATTAATTAAATGCAAGAAGAACGATTATACCACGTAAAGGAAAAGATACAAGTCGCGTCGAATCAGGTCAAAGGATTGGTAGAGGAGCATGCCTGCCCCGTGGCAGTACCCAATGACACTACTGGTAGTGTCAATGGTAATATTCTAACCCTATGACACTACCGGAGAAAGAAGACCGATAAGATTGCAGTTTTTCATTTCAGGGGGAGAAATAGAGGGAGAATTAAATACTAGTTTTAGTGACGTCAAAGAACTAGAATTTCCTCTACTAATTCGGCCTACAGAGACACCGTCGACTCGTATATAACTAAGCTCGCCCTGATTATTTCACGGAGACAACACAACACAAAAACAGTGGACCCTCGAGATGCGTCCTGTTTACTTTGTCGGAGTCAATCCTCTAGAGGTTTACGGGCCGTGTTTTTTCTCGTGCTGCACGAAATTATTTTGACATTGATTTTGATATTGTTTACCTTTTGTGGGGCACAAAAAGAGTTTATATTTGGTATTAAGATAAGCTTAATAGCGTATCGGGAAATGTTGATAAGAACTTCCTGTAGAGACATGGATATTTGAAAAAAAAAAAACAACTAATAAATAAATAATAAATATTCTACAACATTCTACACAACGCTATCTAGACCCATGGTAAGCTTAATTAGCTTGTGTTATGGAATCTAGAATGCGGATATACATACTTAGATACTTTTTTTTTTTTTTTTTGTAAATACATACATATTATACATAGAAACACCCAGACCAATGCAAATATTTATATTCATGCATACAAATAATTGCACTGAGCGGGGATCGAACCCGCGCCTTCTGCGTAGCAGCCGCGTTCACTACCGCTACGCCACAGAGGCAGTCGCAACGTTTCAGAAACTCAAATTGATTTGACATTTATGTTAAATTAACAGCAGTGTTAGTTGATCAATGATTTGACAGGCTTTTCAGAAACCAGATGCAAGTGTAGCTAATATTATGGATTCTAGAATGCGCGTAAACATACACTAAAAGAACTTATCCAGTAAGGAAAATAATCATCAAAATCGGTTGAACGGATTTTGAATTTAGATACTTTTGTGACGTAGCAATAGAGATTTCGATTGCTGTCTCTTGGTCGTAGGGTTAACATGATTATGCTATTCGTAGATCTTGATCTGGATATATTGAGGTATTTAAAAAAAAGCTTACTGGATAAGTTCTTTTAGTGTATGTTTACGCGCATTCTAGAATCCATAATATTAGCTACACTTGCATCTGGTTTCTCAAAAAGCCTGTAAAATCATTGATCAACTAACACTGCTGATAATGTAACATGAATGTCAAATCAATTTGAGTTTCTGAAACGTTGATCACGTACTAAAATGTACTTTGATTTGGCATACGGTTTGTTGGTAATTGTGGCCACAATGCTCATTTTTGTTCATTAGTTCATTTTTATCAGTCAAAACTGCCAATATGCCGGTTCCAAAACGGATGAAAAAATGTTACGGACTGTCATTGTTGACAAAATATTCCGACAATTTGTAATCTCGTGAAATAACACGATATCAAATTAAACTATTTAACCATGCTTCTAGCAGCCCAATTGCTACTTGACAAGAGATTTAACAGCCGATTAGTTAATTTAACGTTGATCAGCATTTCGGAAACTGGGCGTTAGTCTATCTATCTATCAATCAATCAAGTAGCATACAGTAGTTCACTGCTGGATATAGGCCTCTCCCAATATTGGGATTTTGTCCCCATGTATAAATCAGTTGAAAATCAGCAACGGTAACTGGTGCCTGGCTAAATGTTAAACAGTTTTGACTGGGAACTGTAGTATAATATAAGTCATTGTTAATTTTATTTTTTTATTAAAGCTTCTAAAAAATATAGAGGTAGCCAAACAGCGATATAATTGAATCATAACCCCACATTTTTCCATTATTTATAGTCTAATATTCGCCTGAAATGCAGAAAAAATCTACTTAATCTTCGAAGGCGGGCTAATTGGCGATCGTGGCCACAATCTGCAGGTAAATGCGACCAGAATAAATAGACCCTTCAATGCGTTTCAATACTACCCCTCAAAGTCATCCTGCAAAATGGTTTCTGTTTTAATTTCGTTGAGATTTTCAATCTTCTTGTTTTAATGGTACGCTGGTGTCTAATCTGTTTGAATAACGTTAATGACTATCGTTAGTAAATATAATACAGAATTGCTACAAGAAGTATGTACAAGCAATTTAAATGAACTAGGTAGATGTAGATGTACAATGCGCTATCATTTTCCAGAATATTGTTATACCGTTTCCTGGAAAGCAACTCGAGAGATATGACAAAGAAAAACGGTTATGGATTCTAAGAAAACTGGTTTGCTGTTTTCATGAAATATAATTTGAGTTGCTATTAAATCGTAAGTACTATACAACAGTATATAACAATATCACAGCGTACTTTACGCTATCACGAATTATAATTTGTACCAAGAGGACACGTGACAATAGAAATATTTTTCTATGGAAATGAAAATCCCCACAGAGATCATGCGACAACAAAGTTAGCGATGTTTGAATGCTTGTTACTCAATCATACTCAATTAACTGAATGGAATTGACAGAATTTGGTACAGACATAGATAAGTAATTCATCAACATTGGTTCATCGGATCAGTAGTTAATAGGACACACAAGAACGGACATATACGCATTACATATTTCACAAACACATAACCCTCCTTCTATGGCATTACCGCAGTTGAGCAATAAAAAGTGATGGCTTAAGGCATAGTATATTAATATTTTCCCACAAAACGGTTTGTGTACCAAAATCACGTCCAAAACTTGCAACATTAAATTTATAATTACACCAACTCTTCCGGCTCCCAAATTAGAATCTAAAATTTTATTACTTATCTCAAAACATTTACAAATAATTTATACTAGCAATCTAAAGTTCGAAGAAGCGTTTACCCCAACAACATCTTAAATCACACGTAACAGCTAATTCTCGAGTCGGCCGTTTGTTCCAAGCCGAGTTTTGATTACGTTAGGTACACGTTCCGTAAGTGGCCGACAATCGGCCTCATTTAGTCCGGATTAAGAATTAATTCCCGGGTCCCGAATCCGCGATTAATTTCTGTGAGCTCCTGTGGTTTCGCATCACTAGTTACAGGTGCGGATTCTAACAGCGGGTGTGGAAATTCGTTTATTAAAAAAAATCGTTTTTTGTTTATTTTATTTTGATGCTTTAATGGTTCGGACATGTAAAGAAGATGGATGACAGATTTATGACACGAGCAGATTGAGCGGATCACGACACGCGAGCGCAGATTGAGAAAAAATTAAGGAAAGGCAAGGTGCAGACGAGGGCGTGCGAAAATTGCAGCAGATGGAAAAATGTGGTCTCTGCCTGCCTCAATAGGAAAGGTATTATTGTAATGTAAGTGTATAGGTGCATTATTATTATGAGATTATTAATTGATTATTAATAAATAATGTGACACAGGACTGTGTGAGTGAATGGAGGAAAAATCATTGATTTAAATTGTTAAATAAGGGAAAAACTTGTACCTATAATATATTTATGAACTGGAACAACCTTCTACCTTATAAATATTTTGTGACTATCAAACATCTATCCACGTGTCTCGTTGGATGTTGGAGTTGTATGTGCTTTAGAAATTACGCATATTAAGATTCCAAATACAGTGTAGATAGCTTCGAGAAAGTCGTTTTCCACGTAATTTATAGTCCATAAGCAACTAAAATCACTGCTTTGCATTCAAATCTGGGAGAGACTGGAAGAGGGTGGATCATGTAGATTTTGGAAGCATAGTTTTATAATTCAGTATTATACTTACATAATGAATGTAATACTGCTATGCATAGTACGTATGGCTTATATTAAGTTTGAGAACAGTTCTCAAACTTAAAGTAAGCAAACTCAACATAAACTGAGTTACTCACTACTTTACTGTTAACAAAACGAAACGCCGCGGAAAGCGAGGCAACTCTAGCTGTACAAGCTATTATTTTTACCTTTCCGTTCATCATACTCGCATGATTAGCAAATTAATTTCTGTTTTATGTTTACTGCGTGTGATGGCTGTCACGGTGATAAGAAGATACCACACGGTCTCCTTCGGGGCAGTGCATCTCTCTAATCGGGACCCTGCATGGGACCTGGAAGTGAGAACCCTTGCGCAAAGACGCGTTAGAGTGGCATTTGACTTCGGCGCCTCAGGAATTCGAGGCTCCATCAGTTTCTGGTGGCAGAATGGAAAGCATGACTTGAGAGACCAAGCGCAGGGCACGCCTTAATTGAGGTGGAAAGACTTTTCCTGGAAGATTGGCTGCAGAGCTGGAGTGGTGATTTAATACGTAAATAAGAGGGCTTAATTTAGACAGGACATCTCCTGGCTTCGTTAGTAACAAAATTAGTAGTGTTAGTTCTTTAATAAAATGGAAAGATAATATTTTATTAATTAATTAATTCTTCTCTTCATGAATTGTATCTAGGTATAATATAATGTAACTAAGAGCAAGTGCATATTGCCCTGAATACAGCTCTGGCTTTATAGATGAACCGGATTAGAGGCTCCAATTCAATCGAATTGAATTTTAATTAAATTACGTACCTGCTTCTCTGAGAGCTTAATTTTCTTCAAAAGAGAGTAGTGAAGGATTTGGGTTTTAAATTATTCTCCGTATTGCGCGTTGGAATATGTGATAAGTTAGTGAGATTTTACAAAGGCTTAAACATTGCTAGTGTTCAATTTAACACCTGAAAGTAGTTGAATTCTTTATTTTAGAAATGAATGTTATCAAAGGTAGATATAGAAATCATATAGAACTGGCTGAAGATCGTGTATAGTTAACTGGTTCGAAACGTTTTAGTAGGTAACCACGCAATGTGGGCTAAAATATAGTTAACGAAATAAGGGTATATGACTTCCAACTTTCTTTCATTGAAATATCACCCGTTTCCTTAGCCCTGGACCCCAATTCTGCTAATTGTCCATCACCACTAGTGTTGCCTCTCGATAGTCGACTATTGATAGACTATCGATAGACTCGATACTCGACTATTGTTAGACTATCGATAGATATATCGATATTGTCGATACTATCAATTGTATCGATAGCACCGTTAGTATAAATACTATTGATACACAGTAATACTATCGATAGTATCGATAGAATCGTTTTTTAATACCCAATGTACTATCGATAGTATCGATAGTATCAATACTACTGATGCTGAATATTGCAACGACAATCGATAGTATTACCGTAACACACACTAACTATACTAACGGTGCTAACGATACAATTGATAGTATCGACAATATCGATACTATCGATAGGTCTATCGATATTATAGATGATTTTCGAGGTCAACTATCGATGGTCAAACTATCGATAGTTCGGCAACACTGATCACCACACTGTCATACCTACGTTGCATCTTGTGGAGTGGATGACAAAAATGTAATGAACTCTTTTTCTATACAAACTGTTGGTTGAACTCTAATAGGAAACAGGATGACCTATATTTTTGTAGGTAGGAGCGTATCTGGGTAGTGAGTGATACTCAAATATCTCTGAATAAATTACAATATTCTTTTCTATCTTTTTTACCTGAAATATAAAAATCTGGAAATAGACATGGAGCTGTCGTCTGATACCCGAGGCTACGATCTACCCAATGTAATTGAATCTTCAGTAAATAGAAGTTTGTTTATTTAGGTAACACAAAATATAAGACAAAAGCGGCTACCATAAATTGTTCACAATAGAAACAAACCATTTATAAAAAACTAGTATCGCAACGCGGATTCACTCGCATTAAAATATATATACATACGTATAATCACGCCTTTATCCCCGGAGGGTTAGGCAGAGGTGAATTAACACCAACATTTTACTAATCATTATAATATTCGGTCCCACGTAATAAATTAAAATATACCTTTGGGCTAATCTGTTTCCTTTTACAGTATCACCTCAGTAACCTTTTTTTTCCTCTCTATTTTGTACAGGGTAATGCGATAACATTTTTATCGTCATCCTTCTGCCCTTAACCTATATTTTATTTGGGGTCGGTGTAATGTGTGCTAACGTGGGACCAAAAATCATAGTTCGCAAAATGTGAGTCTTTACCAGCTCACGTGTTTCCCTCTTCCTACAGTCCCGGGTCCTTTAAGGCTCCGAATCAGATCAGCATCGAAAAATCGGTATTTTCGAAACCGTTTTTTCTTAATAACTATGAAACCTACAGATCTGGAATTCACATACCTACCTATATACTATGGATACTACAGGATATACAGAGTAACTGCTTCTTTTCATAAATTAAATAAAAAACGAGAAAATAGTAGAAAAGAGGCTCTGAATATCACTCTACTCTTTCTTATGAAACTAAATATTTTCTACAATATTGTATCCAAATAATCTAAAATTTCATATATATTACCTATAATATGTTAAATAAATGTATTGTATTAGCGTGTGTTTAGCGTATTCATGGGGTATGTGAACGGGATTGACTTCAATGAAGATTATTATTTGTATTTTTTGAAATAGTATATAATTATATTGGAATAATTACAATTTTTTAACGTAACGAAAATATAGGACCAAAAGCAATGATGATGATGAAAAAAGTGAAGTGAAGTTGGCGCGCTCCCCCTCTCGGGCCACACGAGCGATCTTCATATCGTAGCTATCTTCATATTGTAGCTATATTCATATTGTAGCTATCTTCACATCGGAGCGATCTTCATGTTGGTCACATAATTTCGCTGCCCGACGATAGATGGCGTTGATAGTCCCAAACATGCCGGCCGCCTTGGAAGCTTCCAGATCCAGACTTCCAAAGGACTCGATGTGATGATAGTAACAGCTTGGCTACTGCATTGGTAGCGGGCAGATCTTGGAGAATGAACGACGAATATTGCCAGTCGCCGTTCTAATCTCAGCAACGCGAGAGACACCGTCCTTCCCTGGGAACACAGTTATTACACGGCCCAATCTCCACTTGAAGGGCGGAAGGTGATCTTCTTTGACCAGGACCAGAGTATCTTGAGCTATGGATTCGCCGTCGACTTGCCATTTTGTACGTTGCTGGAGTTCTGATACGTATTCCCTCGACCAACGTTGCCAGAAATGTTGTCTGAGCTGCTCCACACGGTCGTAGCGTCCCAGTCGCGCAGGCAGGGTCGTCGTCAGGTCTGCGCAGGCTGGTGCAGTCAGCGGGCGGCCGATCAAGAAGTGAGCTGGAGTCAGAGGAAGGTAATCATCGGGGTCCGAAGAGAGAGGGGACAATGGGCGGGAGTTAAGAACAGATTCGATTTGCGACAATACTGTCTCAAACTCCTCGCGTGTCAGCCTCGCATTACCCAGTACTCGCCGCAGGTGATACTTACAGGACTTGACTCCTGCCTCCCATAACCCACCAAAATGAGGACTGTAAGGCGGTATAAATGTTAAACGGATTTGATTTTTACTAGCAAAGTCAGAAATATCGCTTGAATTTTCGAATATTGTACTTAATTCTTTCTCAGCACCTACAAAGTTTTTTCCGTTATCCGAGAATATCTGATATGGCTTGCCACGACGGGAAATAAAACGGTTTAAAGCTAAAATATAATCTTTGGTGCTTAAGCTGCCAACTAACTCTAAATGTACAGCTCGAGTAGTAAAACAAATAAATAAGCAAATATATGACTTAATTAATTTTGCACCTCTGCCTTTGTGATTCAATACAAGCAGGGGTCCTGCGTAGTCTACGCCACACTGCATGAAAGGAAAGCTTGACTCCAATCTTTCGGATGGTAAATTACCCATGATCGGGGTCAATGTCCTACCCTTCATGCGTGTACATATAACGCAGCTATGTACAATCTGCCTAGCTAAATTTCGGGCTCCTAGTACCCACCAGGTTTCACGCATAGAATATACTAGCAATTGAGGGCCTGCGTGAAGTAACCGTTTGTGTTCATATTCACATAATAATCTCGTAAATCGATGTTTACCACTTAATAAAATCGGATGTTTTTTATTGTAACTAAAATCGGTCGAGTTGCATAACCTACCGCCAACACGAATTATATTAGACTTATCTATAAATATATTTAAACCAGCTAGGTTGTGAACTGACTTCTTAGGTTTAGGTAACGACAAATTGTTTTTAAGATTGTTGTATTCATCATTAAACGATTGTAATTGCACAAAATGTATTAATGCGTTTAATGAATTTTGTAGTTCATCTGTAGATAACGAACCGGTTCTGCGGGTTTGTATGCCACCGCGAATAGGCGCTCGCGCGTTATCTATGAATCGCAACACATAAGCATAAACTCTTTGTAAACGAATAAAGGACGAGAAGCGTTCCAAGTCAACTAGTGGTGGAATTTGATTAGATACTAAGTTCACTGTGTGAGAAGGTTTGACCTCGGGTAACTCCACAGATTTCAGTTCCTCATTATGACATGACCAACTAACGCCTGGTTCCCCTAAAAACGTAGGCCCGCACCACCAGCGGTTATTATTATCGTATTTTAATGAATCAAGAGTGGCACCTCTAGTAATGACGTCAGCAGGGTTATCTATGCCCTTGATATGACGCCAAATTGTATCATCTGTTAACTCATTGATTTGTACAACACGATTTTGTACAAATGTTTTGAGTAAATGTGGGGACATACGTAACCACCCCTGAACTATTGTTGAATCTGTCCAAAAATAAACTTTATCGAAAGTTAACCGTAATGACCTTTTAATTTTACGGTATAACTTTGCACCTACTAGTGCACCGCACAGTTCCAGCCTAGGAATACTTATAGGTTTTATTGGTGCCAATTTACTTTTTGCACACAATAAATGTACAGAAATAGGTACAGATTGATCACTGTTTTCGTAACACGAACGAATATAGGCACACGCCCCGTACGCGTTTTGAGACGCATCTGTAAATATGTGCAACTCTTTATAAGACGAGTTGGGATCGGTTACGTAACGAGGTATTTTAATATCACGTAAATATTGTACACTATAAACGAATTTACGCCATTTATTTGCAATATCGGCGGGAACTTCTTCATCCCAATCTAGTTTGTGAAGCCACAAATTTTGTAATAACGATTTTACAGTAATTATGGCAGGAGCTAACAAACCTAACGGATCGTACACTTGTGAGATCACTGCTAAAATCAAACGCTTCGTGATAACTGAGTTACTCTGTGTGCATTGAGATGTGAAGTGTAGTTCGTCACTTTCCGTGGACCAACCTAACCCTAATGTTTTTGACAACTGACTTTCACCTATGTTCAAATCTTTAGTGCTCTCAGGGCAGACTTTATGACTGAATGTCCATTTATGTAGTGGAAAGCAACCTTTAAGTAATAGTGCTGCGATTTTGTTACAGACCTCGGTAAGGGAATCAAGGTCATCATGACCCGTGATCAAGTCATCGACGTAGAAATCTTCATTAATTGTCCTAGCGATCAAATCATCATTACATTCTTGAGCTAATTGTTTTAAACACCGCATACTCAAGAAAGGTGCTGACGCAGTGCCATAGGTCACAGTGTTTAACGAA
Source organism: Eilema depressum (assembly GCA_914767945.1). NCBI lineage: Eukaryota > Metazoa > Arthropoda > Insecta > Lepidoptera > Erebidae > Eilema > Eilema depressum. Next base: position 21,437,142 of record OU612018.1, on the reverse strand, counting down.
TATAGTTGCAAAGGTAAATCGTGATGTTGTCTCCACAGTATCAATTGGAAATTACATTGATCTCTTTCAACTAAGATCTGTCGGTACATTTTTTGAATATCGGCACAAGCAACGTATTTGTACTGCCTAAATCTAAGCAAAATTGAAAAAATGTCATTTTGTAAAGGTGGACCTATGTACTGTAAATCGTTTAAAGAAATGTTAGAAGACGTTTTGGCGCTTGCGTCAAATACGACGCGTAACTTAGTTGTAATACTATTCTCTCTGTAAACGCCATGATGCGGTAAAATATAATGCGGTTTACCTAATACTTCTTTAATATTTGACACCGGAGACATATGTCCGAGTGCTTCGTACTCGCTCATAAATTCACAATATAACTTCTTATAATGAGGGACACGATCTAGCTTTTTTTCTAGTGATAAAAAACGATTTTTTGCATTGGTGTACGATTCTCCTAACAAGTGTGTAGATTCCTTAAAAGGAATGCACACAGAGAACCTACCATTTTCATCACGTTGCGTAGTGTCCGTGAATAACTTCTCACAATAACGATCTTCGTTTGACAAAAGTGTAGGTAAGTCAGTAATTTCCTCTAACTCCCAAAACTTTCGCAGTTGACAGTCAATTTGAACTAGGTTACATTGAACTCTGTCTATTTTAAACGATTGTTTATAATTAATTGGGCCCGATAAGATCCACCCTATTTTCGAGTCGTATAGGGTTGGACCGCAACTGAGCTTTATTTTATTATTATTTAATAAGTCCCAGAATATATCCGCGCCTATAAGTACATCTATATCGGACGAGACGCTAAACGTAGGATCTGCGAGCTTTATATAGTTAGGTATACATATAGACTCGCGGCTAATATTTATCGAGGGTAACTTCGACGTAATCTTCGATAAGACTAAACACCGAATTCCAATATTAAAATCATTAAACTTTGAACGAATAGTTATCTTACAGGTGTGAGAACATTTTGAAATACTTTGTCCTACACCAGATATATGAGCAGTGGACTGTACTATTGGTAGCTGTAAACGATTACATAACGATTCAGTAACAAAACAACTCTGGCTACCATTGTCTAAAAGTGCCTTTACTGTATGATATTTATTGTTTGAATCAGGGACATCAATAAGTGCCGTCGATAATAAAACGGGTTGTACCGCGGCATTGCACATGAGTACGTTCCGCGCGGGAGGTACTTGCGCGTCAGCTGAGCTGCTTACGATGTTTGACCTCTGGTGCGAACATAACGCGGACGCGACCATACTAATACTTTCCTTAGCGGGAGTATTATTGTGAACTAATGTATTATGTTTTTCTTTACACAACTTACAGGGGCTAAAAGTACATTCATCTAACGAGTGATAAAAACGTAGACAATTATTACAAATCTTTTTGTCACGTACAATTGTGTACCTTTCCTGTACAGACATGTTTAAAAATTTAGCACACGTAAATAAGTAGTGATGTTCACCGCATAACACACACACGCGGTTTTGTTGTTTATTATTATTATCAGAGTCTTGTTTACTCTGTGTGGAAACGTAAGTATGCGTGTGGGGTAGCGAGTTCGATTTCGAATTAGAATGTTTTTTGATATGATTAGAATTTGACTTATTTGAATCATTACTATTTTGTTTGGGTACCGAAACAACTTTACTATTTTTAGAACTTAACATTTCTAACATGTCAGCTCGATTTCTCAGAAAGTCAAGTAAATCGTCTAACTTTATTTTTCTTTTATTTTTAGAGTTACTTTGCGTTGTTACGAGTGTACCACTATGCAGTTCCCACTCGCGTTCCGTAGATGGGTCAAGCTTTGAGACAACTAAATAAACGATTAACGTGTCCCATGTATCGGTTGACTCATTTAGGGATTTCAGAGCACGTAAATTACGCAAAGTAGAATCTATTAACTTTCTGATATGCACGTAGGATTCATTTTGAAGAGACGGAATGGTATACAAGGATTTTACGTGATTTTTAACCAATAATCTATCATTATGAAAACGACTTTCAAGTAAATCCCATGCGTGAACGTAATTAGGGCCAGTGAACTCTAATGCGTTTATTACTTGTGAAGCTGTGCCGCTAAGGGACGATTTTAAGTAGTGGAACTTTTGTATCTCGTTTAGATCGTTACGGTTGTGGATCATAGTCACGTACGAGTTCCTATATTCTAACCACTGATTGTATGAACCGTCAAACACAGGTAATTTTATTTCTGGCAGCTTAATCGACGCAAGATTTAGAGATTTGTCTACTATTTTATTGTTACTTTTATGATCACTTAGCTCACTATTGTTAGCATTTACCAAACACTTGGCGGCAGCCATAACAGAAAAATATCTCTCTTCAAACAATTCCCGATATTCTAATTGTGACATGAGGTCAGAGTCTTCTACCAATTCTTCGATTTTACTTTGAATATCGTTGAAGTTTTGGTAGAACACGGAACTGGACTGAATACGCAATTCTAATTCAGCTTTTAAATTGAGGTTAAATTCTAATGTTTCGTATTTACCTATACTTTTTTCCAATAACGTAAGTCGACCTTTGAGCGTGCCTCGCTGCTTTTTTAAGCTAACGAGGTGCTCTTTGGACGCTGTGCCTACTACTAACCGGGGAGATTTTGGCCTATCAGGCACAACAACGGATTCCTGATAGCCAGCGGCTGGCTGGAAACTATCATCGTCACTCATTTTGGCAGATTATACAAGCCAAGAGTACTTACAGTTTCCTGGTCAGCACCGGTCCTGGCAACGCGCAGCACGTGGCAACGATCGACAGCACGCCGGCGCACGCCACTTGTCCCTTTTGTTGCTCCTTTTCCAGTAATTTTCTCGCCCACGTGGCCGCTGGTAGGTACTTGCTATTCGGCTACGAAAAGGACCATTATGTTTAGCGTATTCATGGGGTATGTGAACGGGATTGACTTCAATGAAGATTATTATTTGTATTTTTTGAAATAGTATATAATTATATTGGAATAATTACAATTTTTTAACGTAACGAAAATATAGGACCAAAAGCAATGATGATGATGAAAAAAGTGAAGTGAAGTTGGCGCGCTCCCCCTCTCGGGCCACACGAGCGATCTTCATATCGTAGCTATCTTCATATTGTAGCTATATTCATATTGTAGCTATCTTCACATCGGAGCGATCTTCATGTTGGTCACATAATTTCGCTGCCCGACGATAGATGGCGTTGATAGTCCCAAACAGCGTGACATGATCTTCTTAGTTTGAAATCGTCGCCTATATAAAGTTATCTATTAAAATTGGTTTTACTGATTTTTACGGTTCAAATATGAGCCAATGACCTTCAGCATTTGTATACCTTTTTTTGTTTGACTGTACCGTTTTGGCTAAAACAATAGATTTTATGATACATTTATAGGTGGTCCCAGTCGATGGAAGAAAAATATTAAATTTAAATGAATCCGGCAACTGGGACCGCGGTCCGAGTTAATTGTGGTCCCAGTCGCCGGAAGCCTCGGTCAAAGTCATTCGCGTATGTGATCACCTTAAGTGCAGTGCAAAATCATCTGATGAGGCCGTCAAGCTGAGTATATTTTAACATGGTACGTGTATGTATTGGTGACCCTTTTATCTGAGACTTAACCTTCAGCTTAACACCAGATGAAGTCAAATTGATGACTTTTATAAAAAAAAAATACCTCTGCCTACCCCTTCGAGTATATAGAGGAGTGTATTATGCATAATGTATCGAGCAAATCACTTTGGTGAAGAAACAATCATATTATGGCACTTACCGTGGTCTGGCGTTATCACTTTACTATCAAGTGACTCGAGTGCTTTTCTGCTATCTTTGCTACCTTAATGGTATAAAAGTGAAGCACGTATATCAGATAATCCCACCTTTTCTCTGCCCAATTATTTGTGCAGTTACAGTTTTGGAGCTGCGAGTAAGCCTCTTACAGCGCATCGGAAATAGAAATACTAGATAGGTGTTAGTAACTAAAGTTTTTGTGTTAGTTTATTGAAAATAGTATAACGAAATGCAGTACATAAGTGCTTCGCTTAAACAACACAAGAACAAAGTGTCTTTCAATTATAACAGGGACTATAAGAGAAGTACCAATGGACATAATCAACAAACTAAAATAAATTCCAATTGCTTATTTATTAGCCTCAAGGTCCAGGTTGTAATTGTTATGAGTAACCGTCACATATATATTCTCGTAACCTCGTGTTGAATTCCCAGCGGTGATTAGAGTAGCCAGAGCTCACTGGAGAGGTTTTGTGATGTCAGTGGTGAGACCAAATGCTTGTTCTGTAGGCACATGCTGTAAGAACATTTCGAACGATCGAACGAACTCGAAAGCTAAATTAGCGGTGATATTTCAATATCGCATGCTGTTTTGGTGATGTCAGGTTGTCAAGCACATAAACATACATCACACTAATGCTCGACAACGTGACGAAACCAAATTTACAGCATGCAGAATGGAAATATCACCGCGGATTCAGCTGTCGAGTTCGTTCGATCGTTCGAAATGTTCTTACAGCATGTGCCTACTGCATGTCTTCTGCGTTGACGGCACAGAATATCTCTGTTCTTACAGGATCGGCACTACGAGCGTGACTCCCTTGGTTTTGCACGCGTCCTTAGTCCACGGTAACCGCTTTCCATCAAGTGGGCCGTGTGCTTGTCTGCCACCTAAGTAGTATAAAAAAAATCCTCTTATAAAGGTCCTTCCAGCAGGTTTTAATTCTTAGTGCAACAGTAAACAATCTCTCTACGCTAATACAAAAGATAAAAGCGAATCTCACTTCTCTTATCCAATTCCTTTATATAATTTTAAGGTAGGTAGAAAATGTATCAGTACCTACATTTGGATGTCCCACGTAATTACAAAGCAAGGCTTGACCGTGTTGGTTCCTGGTAGAATAGGGTCACCCCATCTCTTCCTGCGGCCTTACCATAAACCTTAAAACAGGTCAATAATTGAACTGCTGTCATTCTATCAACTGCAAATGTCACTTTGTAATGTCATATAAATATATAGGATTACAAAGGGATTACAAAGTGACATTTGCAGTTGGTAGACTGACAGCAGTTCAATTATTGACCTGATTTAGGAGTTCATGGTATGGGCCCTGTAGGTGTTGTAGAAGGTGACTAAGGGATAGGACTGTTCTCCATCCGACAGTAAACATACAGCCTATGAATAAGTGCCCGCTAGACGGCAGTAGGCTCGCCCGCTATTACGTGGGACCGAACTTCATAGTTGACGAAATGTGGATGATAAGATAATACACCTCTACCTATGCCTTCGGGGATTTACAGGCGTGTGGCTAAAATACTGATGTGGATGATAAGTGAATGAAATGTGGATGAAAGTATGATAAGTGGATGAAATGTGGATGATAAGATAATACACCTCTACCTATGCCTTCGGGGATTTACAGGCGTGTGGCTTAAATACTGATGTGGATGATAGGTGGATGAAATGTGGATGAAAGTATGATAAGTGGATGAAATGTGGATGATAAGATAATATACCTCTACCTATGCCTTCGGGGATTAACAGGCGTGTGGTCGAAATACTGCACTGTTGCAGTTCTGTTGTGAGCACTATGATCACGGAGGAACTGAAGTACCTACGGGCTGGTTCACGCTGCAAAGATATAATGTACTAGCTGACAGACCCCGCGAACTTCGTACCGCCTAACAGTGGATTCTTCATTTTTTTTAAATTTTTCTCTCCGTAAGAACTATCCTCGTACTTTAAGGAATATTTTTTAAAAAGAATTAGCGAAATCGGTTCGCCCGTTCTCGAGATTTGCGCTTAGCAACACATTTAGGGATTCATTTTTATATTATAGAAGATTATTATTTATTCTAGTTTTTATTTTATTTATGTTATTATGTTCATTAGCATTATAGACACAAGTTAGATAAGCTTAATTACTTTGGATCTAATAGCGTTGTATAGAACGTCCTAAATATTTATGAATCATCACATTCATATGCATTACTTTAGGACTTAACTCATGCATAATTATGTGAATTTACTAGTATTTTATTACAGGCAATACTAGCTATTGCTTGCGGTTCCACCCGCGAAGAATTCTGATCCTGTTCATCGCTGATAATAGCGTGATGATAAATATATCGCCTGTGTCGATAACTGATAATGTAGCTTTCTAATGGCGAATTTTTTTTTACAATCGGTAGTTTTTCAGTTTATTCGTTATCTATACTATTATATAATTGTAAAGTGGTCGTGTCTGTACATTGGAGATATTTAAAAAAATAATAATTGGGTTATGTTATGTCAACGATACTGAACACGAAAATATATTTTTTTAATTTCCTGTCTGTTTGTCTGTTTGTCCGCGATGGACGCAAAAACTACTGGACGGATTTTGATGCAGTTTGACGATGTTTTTGTTAGAAAGGGCTTGCTCAGACTTAAAATCTTACGTTTGTTTGATCGGAATCGGTTGAGTAGAACCGAAGATATGAGCAAAGGTCGCATTAATCGAGATGCACGCGGGCGGAGCCGCGGGCGGAAGGCTAGTATAATATACAAAAATACAAGTCTTTCCTCTTTATAATAAATCATACTTGTAGTTTAGGTAAAAAATGATCACACCTCGAAAATCTGCCCCTAAAACTTTAACATCCAGCAGTTTCCAACTCCTAGTCCCTACCGTAAACAATCTACCTAACTACGTTAATACAAAAGCTTATACCAAATCTCCCTTGACTTATCCGGTTCTTGCCGAGCGGTACCTATTATATGTAGTTAGATTAACTGTAACCTCACTGTTCTCTAACAGTTAAGTTTCACGGCTTTCTGTGTAGAAGACATTGTTAACTGGTAATGGTCAAATTGCAGTTCAGTTGTTACAGTTAAGGGAAACATAAAATTTAATTTCTAGAACAATCGATACGGGATGATTTCTTGTTTTGAAAACAATGATTTCTTTTATATCCACGGGGATGTAGGTTATCGTGACTTTTGGTAATTCACTATGGCTCTGGTTCTACTCAACAAAAATTGTGATCAAGCTAATGTAAGATTTTAGAGTCTGACCTTTTTAGCAATAAAACCACATCAAAATCCGTTCAGTAGTTTTTGCGTCCATCGCGGAATAAACAGATAAGAATTCCAAAAAAATGTGTTTAGAATTATTAATGTGACCTAAACCTTTTTAAATACCCGATTTACAGACATACTAGTTAAAATTAGCATGCTTTAAAATTATCTCAATTGGTTGGGCGGAGTTATCAAAAATCAATGTTTAAAAATGATTGCAACATCACTCATTGATTCCGATAGTTCGTACGAATATCGGTAGATTGCTCCCACCATCGCCCTAAGATGGATGTATTGGAAAATTTGGATCAATCTCGGGCGAGGCTCGGTGGCTCAGTGGTCAGAGCATTCCCCCTGTAAGGGAAAGATCGCGGGTTCGAGTCTTACCCGAGTATTGATTTCGCTTTTTTCAATTTAAAATAATCTGTTTAGTTTAGCACACTAAATGCTTTAAAATTATCTCAATTCAGCAAATTAATTTTGAATTGATAGTAGCTTTTTTCACTACCGTTTCGTATTAGTTACAATAGAAGCCCAGCCCCCAGCACAAGTGTTGACCCGCGTATCGTAGAATAGAATGATGAATGTATGGCACGTATTTTGATGTATATGACAAACGTTGGCGACTGTCAACTCACATGTTGATCAATATTGATCAATCTAGTCTATTCTATCTCACAAGTATAGCTGTCCCGGCCAACTTCGTACCGCCATATTTTTCCCGTTCCCGCTGCACCTATTTTCTTATCTTTTAAACCTTCCCTGGACACCCACGAATATTTCAAGACTAAAATTAGCCAAATCGGTTCAGCGGTTCTTGAGTTATAAACTAACAAGGAAAAGTGGCATTGATTTTTATATATTAGAAGATATAATATTTTCTAAGTGTAGAAGGTGTTAAAAAATCGAGAAGCTATTAATAAATTGCAATCACTACTCGGCCGTGAAAACTTTAAGTAAGTTAGATGCAAATCCCCACTATAAATTGGCGAGGCGCCGACGGATTCGAAGCATTAATTTGTGGTAAATCGCGTGGAAAATGGAAATTTTGTGCAGCCCCCGGCACCGAGGCTTTGACAAACTTATATTTACACCAAACTCTAAAGAGAATTTATGAAATTCTTAGCAAAAATAACCCTTACGGCGTGAGAGGAAGATTGTTGTTCAGGAATGTTTTGAAGTTTGGTGATGGGCTATTTTTTTCAAAAGTGTGTCTGCGTGAAACGTGATGAGAATATTTGTAATGTTTTTAATGACGGTCATAGATTTTATTTACAAATATTTGCAATTTTATTTGTACAAGGTGATCTAACCACTTTTCATTGACCTCGATTTTAGATGCAATCAGGAAAATATCTCCATGAGTATGATTCAAATTCAAATCCGTATTAGCCGTATTATCAGCCGCTTACTAGCAAAGTATGATGATGATGATGATGATCTAAACTACCATATTATATACATACTTCTATATTCAAAAAATGCGAACGTAATAGACAGGCGGAAGTAGACAGAAAGACAGACAGACATAGGTCTGTCTGTCAAATAAATGTTGACTAAGTAAGCTTTCAGGTTTTAAACCACTGAACCGATTATGATCTAATTTGGTACAAAGATAGATTAGACCTTGGGAAAGGAAATAGGCTATGTTTAGTCGCGATAATCGACTTCCACGCGGGAGGCGCAGCGGGCAACTGCTAAGTAGTGAATAATAAATTAGGCGATGAAAATGGATATTCTTGATCTGTATAACGACGAACAATAGATAAAAGGTAATGACTAGTGTAGAATGTATCTATCTTGGTGTCCTTTGAAACACTTAGTCATCAGATTAACTATCACGATTTTCTAGGTAGGTAATTAATTATAAACTGCGACGTCGTTTCTCACGAAAGTAGGAGTTTGTTAACAGTGGCAGGGAAATGCTTCTAGTGCAAATTCCCTTTGGAACAGCAGGACATTGTAGGTACCTTCCTTTTAGTTAATGGACTTTAAATACTACTTAGTACTCGTAGACAGCCTTCGTGCCGTAGCGGTAGTGAACGCGGCCGCTACGCAGGAGGCGCGGGTTCGATCCCCACTCAGTGCAAATATTTGTATGCATGAATATGTTTATTTGTATTGGTCTGGTCGTGCCTGGGAAAGCACGTTCAGCCGTTGGTCCCGGTTGCCATACAAACATCTTTGGCAGTCGTTACGGGAGCCCTAAAAAGTCCAAAAACAACGTTCTAGCTGCAATGCTTCGATATCGCCTAATGTCACCATTGGGTTAAGGAGGTCAGATGGCAGTCGCTTCACGGAAAATATCGAAGTTCAGCCAAATACGTAGTTAAGACTGGTAAAGCGGACCCTAGACTCCGAGGTGAAAGCTTCGGATGCGACTGGGAATTAACGCTAGGAGGAAGAAGTATCTACTCGTAGAGTGCTCTTATCTTCTTTCGGTCATCTTAACGTTATTCCTGGATGCATCCGAGGCTTTCACCTCTGAGCCCGAGATCCACTTACTCCTTTTCCTCATTTTGGTTTGGGTCATACAGATTTTATGATAGCAACTGCCATTGAATACTAGCGGCAATCACCAGGTGATACAGCCTTATAGGTGAGGTTGATTTCACCCCAAAGATTTTATTGTGATTCAAAAACACCCTAAAACATGAATTTAAGACAATATAATATAATACCTGCCAATACACATTATCCATGACATGAACAATTTTTTCAACTCATTGCACCGCCTGCACACGTTATAGTTTATCTACAAGCACCGAGATTATCCGGAAAATTGTACACCGCTTTTAATGACGTAGCACCGGCCATTATGACCGCGTTCTAATTCAGCAGCTTATTACCATTTTGTTCGTGTCCACAATCAAAATTCACGTCTCACTGGTTTTGAGTGACGTAAGCTAACGAGCGGCAGTCGCGACACTGTTGCGGTGGGGCCAACTGCCAGCGGGAAGGAAAACATAATTAATTTTCTTTTCATCGATGTAATGCTATCGACGTGTAGATTCAAATACTTTTAAATTTAGAATTTGGCTTCTATAGGTGGAAAAAAAAACATTGATTAATTACCTGCCTGTCACCGGGTAAGTGCGAGTCAGACTCAAGCACGAAGAGTTTATGCAACTTTGTTTTTAACCTTAAATATGTATTTATTTTTTCTATTTTTAGTATTTCTTATTACAGCAGCAACAGAAATAGATAATCAGTGAAAATTTCCATTGTCTAGGTATTACGGTTCACGAGATACAGTCTGCCCTCCTTAGACAAGTGGCAATTCGTCGGCCGGTGTATTGTAGAATATAATGACGAATGTATGGGATTTGAAGTACCTATATGACACAAATTTTGACGTTTATGACATACGTTGACAACTGTCATACACTTCAAATCCCATATATTCATCATTCTATGCTACAAAATACCAGGCCCTCGATTATGCTAAAGCAAAATCACTGTCGTCTCCGCAAAAATTGGCATTAAATTATAGACTTTATTGCTGTAGAATTAAAGCCCAAAATTAAATGACAATATTTTCATTACACGCTTTCGTTCACTCTACAAAAAGCGATTTAATTTTAAACTTTAACTGCATTGCTTTAAAGGCTAAAATCAAATGGGATTTTCTCGCAGTCTCTGTGGTGTGACAGTGGTTGAGCTTTAGCAGAATCGAGGCCCAGCCAACTTACAACTACGAATTACCTACCACTTGTCTTGGGGGGCTGGTGAAACATAGACACACATAGCCAGACAGACGGACAGTAGAGTCTTAGTAATAAGGTTCCGTTTTTACCTTTTGGGTACGGAACCCTAATACAGACCTTTTATACTCGTACCGAATAAAGTAAAGCGTATCATTAGAAGTTTAAAAATTGCACCAATGAAGGAAAAATTAAGAAACCAGCAGCTGTCATGAAACGAAAATATTAGGAAAATATAAATTACTAAAGCGTGACTCATGCCACCACCTGATTAAAGCAGTCACGCATTTGGTTCCCAGTTGAATCACTGTTAATCGGAGGGCGGGCTTATTAATGGGTGTTTCACTGATTCTATTATAGGAACTGCGTCCATGGGCAGCCTTATAATTATTTGTATCGGCTTTTTGATACGATGACCCGATCAGTACCGATGGTCCGTTGTATTCAGAGGATAATTGATTTCGATTAAAAGCAGATTAATTTTCGGAAGTAGGTATTGCTCTACTCAATGATGCCTTCATTTAAATAAACATAATATATAATTTAAATGGGGCAATCCGATGGCGATGGCGCAGCAACAACGTAATGTTATGGGTTCGATTTGAAGTCGGGTATTTTTCTGATAGGAAATATGCTGTGCCAACATCCCTACTTTTCCCTACTAATATTATAAATGTGAAAGTAACTCTGTCTGTCTGTCTGTCTGTCTGTCTGTCTGTCTGTCACGCCCAAACCACTGTACCGATTTTGATGAAATTTGGTATAGGGGTAGATTAGACCTCGAGAAAGGACATAGGCTATGTTTGGTCGCGATAACCAACATCCACGCGGGCGGAGCCGCGGGCAAAAGCTAGTAGCCTATAAATGCTATTTTTTTAGTTCATTTAGGTCGCAGACAAGCACACAGCCCACCTGAGGGAAAGTTGTTACCGTGGCCTATAAACGAATGCAAGTGAAACACCAGATCCTAGTTACCCAATTGCTAAGGATTCGCTTTTAACTCCTAATATGGCTTATCTTGACATTTACAGGGGCAATTGTTGATTAATCTTCCAACCTCAAGTCAAAATAATTTATTTCGTATAGAGTCTAAAAGTCCAGTCAACAACGACTGGTAAAATCGGACCCCAGACTCCGAGGCGAAAGCATCGGATGCGACTGGGATTAACATTATAATGAAGAAGGAGACAATTAAAAAGGGATACACAAAATCTCAAAATAATCAGAACGAAACTAATATTTACATTACAGTAAGGTTTGGTGGCTCTGTTGACTTGGCTCTTGAAGACTTACAGGAGTTACAGGTTTTAAAAGTTGTTGAAAATTAGAAAGATTTTCCGCAACCAGAGAAATCAAATTACGTTGTCAGATTTCTAAATGAAAAGTTTATAAATATAAATGGCGTGATTAAATCCTTCAAATACCAAAATGGAACCATTAACTATGTAAAATGATGATTGAGGAAGAACAATATAGACAATTTGTCAAACTTGACAATTGTTATAGCGCAAAGGTTGGAAACAGCCCCCCTAGACAAATGGCAATTCGTTGGCCGTATTGTAGAATAGAATGATGAATGTATGGGTTTTGACGTATTTGACAGGCGTCAACGAATGTCAAAAACGTCAATCCTATACATTCGTCATTTTATTCCATTATCATCCTCACACATTGCGTCCGGAAACGGTGCGCAGTGTGCGGTTTGAAAAGCACTTCATCCCCCGCACACTTAAGCTGTGGAATGAACTCCCTGCGGTGGTTTTCCCAAGTGACTAGAATATGGGGTTCTTCAAGAAGGGCATTAGAAGGTTTCTTCAGGGTCGGCAGCGCGAGTGTGACGCCCCTGGTGTTGCATACGTCCATAGGCCACGGTGACCGCTTTCCATCAGATGGGCCGTGTGCTTGTCTGCCAACTAAGTGGTATAAAAATAAATAAATAATGATCTGAGCAACGAATTGCCACTTGTCTACTGGTATTTAACGAACCTATACCTATGACACATATTTTTGACGTTTATGACATACCTACGTTGACGACTATCATATACGTCAAATCTCATACATTCCGGCCAATTAATTGTCTAGGGGGTTGAACGCCTTGTATTTAAGCTGAGATCCGATTCTCAGCACTCCATGGATTCACCGTGCGGTCGCCGGGTCCATAGCGTGATACAGAGAGGAACACCGTGACGGCGACTGGGACTTGCGACCCAGATGTAGGTTTAGGGTGGCCACCTTGTGATGCATCAGCGCTCACCTCCACCGTCAGTAGTGTTCCCCCCCTACCTATCCAAATTTGGTAAGATCCTATCAATGCCGCTTTTGATATTCGATTTAGTAAAGAGCTTACTGAAGCTCTTGGCAATCCGAGGCTACTGAGGAGGGACTCATCTAACTACAGTGTAATATTATCTTTAATCAGGTTTTTTGACGGGATTTTGTTTTGACATATATCTGGTCAACTCTATCGTACCCTATAATAGAATAATATGTCTTACAATCATATAAAAAAACGGGATTAATTTTTTTACAACACACCTGCTCATAACAGTGATATTATTTTACCGCAATTAAGCACGGAATGACACCTATTATAAAACTGTGACTTTTTCATTACTATTATTCACAAAAGTGAGTTATAGATTCTTTTTTAAATTTTATAGGAAGTGTCTATAATTGTCTATGTTCTTAAAAAAGTTTTGATACAAAAAATAACGTGTTTAATAGTACGAATAAATTAATACGCCTATTGTATGGTCATTTGATGCATTTTCGTATTTAAATAAATAATTTCAACTTGTAATACTTGTGTAATAAACAAAATTTTCGCTCAAATTTAACTTTTTTTTTCTCTAAGTACAGAAAAAAAAACAGAGTAAAAAAAAGTTAAGTTCAAACCTCATTTTTTTTTAAATATGGTCGACCGCCATTGTGAAATGCGCGCGCATAGGAAAACGAATTAATTTGTAGTATTGTTTATTTAGTATTTGTAGTATTATTTTATTCGCAAGTGTGTTGTAAAACGTCGTATGGCACGTGTGAGCATGATGATTACCGTCCTCGGCTGTCTTAAGAGCTCAATGGCGCCTCGGCGGTAATCACCAACGTTGCTCACTTGTACCATAATGTACTATTGTACCATAAAGGTAGTGCACTCCTTGTAAATGGGACTTAGGCTGGTTTTAGAGTCGCGCTGACCGCACGCTGACCGTCGACACTGACAGCCGTAACATAATATGAACTTCTAGGAAGCGTTTTAGAATAACGCGTAGTTATCAGCGTGTGTTTTGGCCTGACAAGCTATGCGCTGAGCTGTCAGCGCCGATGGTCAGCGTGGCTCTAAAACCAGCCTTACTGAGCTAAAGTCAATGTCACCTAAGTTGGTACACCTACTGATTGACGGGCGAGATTATGCCTCTGGGGTTAGACAGACAAAGATAATATAATCACTACACTACAGTAAAGAAAAAAAAAAGAAAATTCTGGAAAGGAAATTTAGCTTTATTTCGAGCGAGATTGGAGAAGGAAAAAAATTAAAAACAGCCACATAATCACGCATATCATTTTATTAAGAGTGTTGTAGCTAGGCTCTCTTCTATTTTCTCAATTAATTACACATTAATTGACAATAATATAAATTATTCTTACAATTTAAGGGTACAAAAATAAAATGTAAAAAATTACAAACTATCTACATACACAATTAATTATTATGTTACGGGAGAATGTTCAATCACTAAGCAAACTATAGGAAAACTGTCAAAGCCAAATATCGTGAAGATTCATTAGAACATTTTATTTTTAAACGCACTATCTTACTTAAATTTAGAACATTATCAAATTATATATTTTTTTATACTGGGAAAACATTTATTTATGGACAATTTATAACATTTATTTTTTTAATACCATTATTTATATTTCGTTCTATCTACAACAAACTGTATCAGTAACTATCTTCTATAGGATTACAAAGTCTTTCTGGTCTCTAAAAGTTTAATATTAACAAAAGATACAAATTAATTCTTATTGATATTACTATGTGAAGCTCTGAATGTTGTTGGCATTTTTCTTTGTTGAAGATAATAACTTAATTTGAATGTTATTACAAAATTGTTGATAAGTGAAAAATTTTTTTTGTTTTAATAAAATGCTAAATCGTTTTGAAATTGTTAAAAACAATAAAAGTACTGGTGAGTACATAAAGCATTACTTTTATTTCAACTTCTACTGTGTTGAAATATTTTAGTTATAATGAAAAAGTTACTATATTTTTTTTGTAGCTCTGTTCATAGCTCTCAAAATTGTTGAACAACTTTCGTCTGTCTGTCTGTTGGTTACGTTTATTCTCAAATATTGAAATCATGCCAACAGTATTCATGCATTATACAGGGTGTCCCAAAATTCAAGGATAAGCCGGCAACAGAGGGTGGCCCTACTTATGGCTGCTCTGGAAAAAATAAGAAAAAAAATATATCTTTATTTTTTTTTTAATTATTTAAACTTTTTTAAAATTCTTCGAAATTCGGTACCCCTAATGATATTTTCAACTACCAGGCCCACAATTTTGCAAATATTTTTGAACTCTTTTCTGTATTAGCAAGCTAAGAAGCATGACTATCCATCACCACCCTGAAAAATTATAGAATATTTGTAGTTATTTTACAAAAATTAGTCAAAATATTTTTTTGTCGTCAAATTTTCATACATTTTTACTTTCGACCCAGTTTATCTTATCTCGGTGACAAAAAAAAGTATGGACACGACTATGGCATCCTTTTTCAAAAATTGGCGCAACTATCCAAGATTTCAAAATGGTATGATTTGGGTATGATACTATAATGAAATACAAAAAAAAAATTTTTTTGTAAATAAGAATCATATCATACATTGCTTTTATTGAAAATCACCAGATTTACTTTGTACACAATGCATTCATCCTCAATAAAAAATCATTGACGGGACTTTTGACTAAGTAGTAACCGAGTAGGTTATCACATTACGAGGTTAAGCAACACAAGCCAGGGTGGTTTTCGGATGGATGACCATTCTTCAGACATTGAGGCACCTCCGTTCCTCAGATAGTACCTTAGGCCGTCGATCCCGGTGGCCATATGAGTATCTATGACAGTTGTTACGGGTAGTCGGAGCGCTTGAAGGCGAAAAACTAGACTCACTTCATAACTTTGATATCGCCAGTGGGTTGTGGAGGTCAGGTGGCAGTCGCTTCACGGAAAATTTCGCGGTTCTGCTGTTTCACAGTTAATCATAAAATCCGACTCTGTATTTTGTAAAGGCTCAGAGGATGATGAGTGTTGAACATCCATACTGTTAAAAAATTAAACAAACATATGGTATAATTTTATAATTATTGCATTATTGATAATATTTTTTTTATTTTACATGTTTTAATTGTTTGCCACTGGCATTAATACATTATTTTTCGTGCATATCTTTTGCCAGAAATATAATCCGCAACCGCATTGATAGTCCAGCGTTGCAATTGTTTTCGGAGACCTATTGTTCTTAAGACAATTCCAATAAAACTCTAAGCCTCTGATTTCCCGGCTAACTGTGAATCAGCAGAAATGTGAAATTTGCCGTGAAGCGACTGCCACCTGACCTCCACAACCCACTGGTGATATCAAAGTTATGTAGTGAGTCTAGTTTTTCGCCTTTAAGCGCTCCGACTACCCGTAACAACTGTCATAGATACTCATATGGCCACCGGGATCGACGACCTAACATACTCTCTGAGGAACGGAGGCGCCTCAATATCTTAAGAATGGTCATCCATCCGAAAACCACCCTGGCTTGTGTTGCTTAACCTCGTAATGTGATAACCTACTCGGTTACCACTTAGTCAAAAGTCCCGTCAATGATTTTTTATAGAGGATGAATGCATTGTGTACAAAGTAAATCTGGTGATTTTCAATAAAAGCAATGTATGAAATATGATTCTTATTTACAAAAAAAATTTTTTTTAGTACTTCATTATAGTATCATACCCAAATCATACCATTTTGAAATCTTGGATAGTTGCGCCAATTTTTGAAAAAGGATGCCATAGTCGTGTCCATACTTTTTTTTGTCACCGAGATAAGATAAACTGGGTCGAAAGTAAAAATGTATGAAAATTTGACGACAAAAAAAATATTTTGACTAATTTTTGTAAAATAACTACAAATATTCTATAATTTTTCAGGGTGGTGATGGATAGTCATGCTTCTTAGCTTGCTAATACAGAAAAGAGT
Source organism: Eilema depressum (assembly GCA_914767945.1). Classification (NCBI taxonomy): domain Eukaryota; kingdom Metazoa; phylum Arthropoda; class Insecta; order Lepidoptera; family Erebidae; genus Eilema; species Eilema depressum. The sequence goes on along the minus strand of OU612018.1, from coordinate 21,420,097 downwards.
TCAAAAATATTTGCAAAATTGTGGGCCTGGTAGTTGAAAATATCATTAGGGGTACCGAATTTCGAAAGATTTTAAAAAAGTTTAAATAATTAAAAAAAAATAAAGAGATATATTTTTTTTCTTATTTTTTCCAGAGCAGCCATAAGTAGGGCCACCCTCTGTTGCTGGCTTATCCTTGAATTTTGGGACACCCTGTATATGTAATACTTAGAGTACAGGTAGTTGACGACACTAGAAACTGATCAGTTATTATTTATTTATTCTAATATTTTATACATTCTCTAAAAAACTATTTTAAGATCGCTATCAGTCTGAGTTCAACAACAGTAATGCTACACAGTTACTTTGTATTATTATTATTATTTACATTTACAAATTGAAAACCTTTACTATTATTATTATTTATTTTCACACATTTCGTCGCAGTCGTAGAACAACGACGGATTTGACTTTTTGCAAAATTTTTTTTTTTACTCTAATTAACTTAAAATATACTACTTTATAAAAAAAAAAAAAAAAATATCAAATTTCATTACAAATGAATGAAATACAGAGTTGAATACTGACGGTTTTGATTAATTAACGTAAAACAATGACGGATTGATACTTGCACCGTTGTCTGTCGCTGTCCCCTGCCCCCCGCGCACTTTCCGCTCTCGACGCATTGGCATTACCGTCGATGTTCTAGGATAAGGTCACGTCAGGAGGAACAGTCGTCAACGGATAAGTTTTGTCACAATTTACTATAAATTACATAATTTTTTATATATTTAAGTAAATATAAATTTTAACGTCTTAGAACAGCGGTTTGTCAAATCCGTCGTTGTCCTTGGGATACTAAAATATATTTTTTTATGTCTTAGTTTTTACCTTTTATCTTTTAAAATAACATCATTCAGTTCATCCATGATTCAATTTTTTTGTTTTTATTATGATTTTTTTCGGTGACGCATAATAAAATACGTCGATGTTTTACGTACCTACAGTAGGCGTATGCTATAAACCGTCATTTTTCTAGGGATAAGCGGACGACGAATATACTGAACCGACGTTATTCGTCGTATAGATTATAATATACGTCTTTATTCTATTTCATATTTAAAAAATGTTACATTAATTTGCCAAAATACTTACATTACCTTAGATTATACAATAATATTATTGTTCCTAGAAACCTTATTCTATAGTTTTATTTTAATTAAGGTGATTTTTTACACCTGAACAATGTTCGTCGCACAGCAGTATGGTACCTATTGGTGTGCGACGAACATCGTTCAGCCAATCAACAGACATGCTAATTGTAATGATCCATTTTGCTCCCAACATGAACCAGATGAGTTGGAATGTCTATCAGTGAACACTATTGGTACAGATTGTGTGATGGAGCGTGTGATTAATACACAGCTCCTGAGATACCTTGAGGGAAACGATCTCTTGAGCAACCGACAGTACGCACTAGCGGTCAGCCTAGATGTAGCGAAGGCTCTAGATCAGGTCTGGCACAGAGATCTTCTTGTAAAGTTACCACGCTATGGACTCCCCGAGGGACCATGCGAATGGACTGCCAGCTTTTTATCTAATAGAAGTATCCTAGTCGTCGTCGATGGCAGCTACTCGGATCGCATGAACATAAACGCTAGTGTTTCACAAGGCTCCGTGTGGTCCCTGACCCTGTTTCTGCTGCACATCAATGCTGTCTGATGGCGCCGTTTATTGCTATGTGGATGACAGCACCGGGGACACGTATTACACGGGCCGTGTAAATATCCCTAAGTCAGAAGTGGAGGAAAGTTGCGAACAACTTGTTTCCCAAATCGAGACTACTCTCTCTGGAGTATCCGATTAGGGACGACTAAACTTAGTCCAATGCAACCCTACTAAGACACAAGTATGTGTATTCACCGCTAAGAAAACTCCATTCATTGTAGCGCCGCAATTCCTGGGCACACCGCTTACCATTTCCTCGAGTATCGGGATCCTTGGTGTCGATATCTCCAGTGACGTCCAACACCGTAGTCATTTGGAAGACAAGGTCAAGCTGGCATCAAAGAAACTTGGGGTGCTCAACAGGGCGAAGCAGTACATCAGTGCGGGGCAACAACTCCTCCTTTATTCGGCAGCACACAGAGTACTGCTGTCGCCTTTTTGCCGGAGCGCCTGTGTGCCAGTTTGACCCTTTCGACTCGGTGCAAAGACGGGCGTTAAGGCTCGTCGGCAATCCCATAATCACAGGCAATGTGGAATCTCTCAGTCTCAGAAGAGACTTTGCCTCACTGTGTATGTTCTACCGCCTATACCTAAATTGGTTTGTGCTCAGATGAACTGTTTGACAATCATGAAGTGCGATGATAGAATGTAGCTGTGGGCATCAGCCCACAGCTACATTCTATCATCGCACTTCTCGCCACAGGCAGGGAATTCATCCTCACACATTGCGTCCGGAAACGGAGCGCACTGTGTGGTATGAAAGGAACTTCATCCCTCGCACACTCAAGCTGTGGAATGAACTCCCCGCGGTGGTATTCCCAAGCGACGACAATATGGGGTTCTTCAAGAAGGGCATTAGAAGGTTTCTTCGGGGTCGGCAGCACGAGTGTGACGCCCCTGGTGTTGCATACGTCCATAGGCCATGGTAACCACTTCCCATTAGGTGGGCCGTGTCTACACATAAGTGGAAAAAAATTGTGTTAATAATACCAAATAAATACTTTTACGAGTATATAAGTAATTCATTGTTTACTCTATTTACTTTTTTATTTTCTGTCTTTATCTTGAGACTTTTAATTATTATGAATAAGTATAATTATTATTGATTCATAGTTTGGGTTTCTGCAACCTGCTTATGTTATCTAGGTTTATTGATTAAATGCCAAAAACAGATTTTAGTCAAGATCTGATCGATTTTTATGAAGTTCTTATTCAAATTCAAATTCAAATAAATTTATTGCCTTTATAAGAGTTAAGTTTATTAATTTTAAATTCAGAGGTTTGAAGAATTTATTACTGTTTTAAAGTAATTGATCTTAGTCTGTAGGTTATCTTTCTAATTAAGCAGTATTTATTGCAATTTTGATGCATTTTTTTTTAGTAATTTTGTACTTATAATTTCGTAAGTAAAACTATTCAAAGTTAGCTTCTTTTTCATTTCTTAGTCCAAATCCGTCAGAAAATTTTGAAAGGATTCCCGTAAAAAGTGACGGTATGTACTGTACGCCACTTTTTAAACAAAGATAGTCCGTAAAATAACGACGTATTAAATTATTCGTCACCTTAGTGTCCACAGAACAACGACGCATGTGACTTTTTTAATAAATAACGCAATATTTAAAATATTTTGCGTATGTCATATTATAAAGTATTTAATTCATAGCAACATATCAAAATTTTAGAAAGATTGAATAAATAGTTTTCAAAATATGACAACATCTATGGATCAAAAACTTTAAAGTGCTCTCCTGTAAAGTTAGCAAAAGTCACATCCGTCTTTGTTCTACGACTGCGACGATTTAAACTTCTAGTAGTTAACATATCAATATTGTGGATAAAGAAAATTAGGGAATTGTTCAAACATTCGGTAGGAGGTTGTTTTATTCTTGAAATTATTATTAATTTATACTATTAACATTATATTTATCTACGTTTTCTAAATATTTTATAACAATGTACAAAGCTCACTTTTCTAAAATATTATAGTAGCTATCATCATTGGGATTATTTCCTTTGGCAAGAAGTGGCGTTGCTTTGAAATCATCTTTGGTAGTAATTTTAATGCCTGAATATTTGATTTCACTTATTTTGTTATCTTTCATTAATTATATTCGTATGTCTCGTTTAACTAAACTAAAGGGATTTAGAATGGGGTTGATGGATACAATAGAAACTACCTAGACATTAATTTACAACACATACTTCCATTCACACAATTCAGGCATTATTTGAACACTTAGGCACATTATGGGATTATAAAACAACATTTAAACCTACTATTATTAGGTTAACAATTATTTTATTATTACCATTATTTATTATTCCTATTTATTTTCTAAAAATCGTCTTTGGCGATTACATTACGTTTAAGTACTTAAATATGGGTGCACCAAGCTTGGGGTTTAAAATTGTATTTATATAATAATTTTAAGAAACTGGAAATAAATATTCGTTTCATGTCTATGTAAATGAGTATTATTTTTGTAGTCATATTATGTTAAAGGCAATCTAACCATTCTTCTAACTGTGAACATTAAATTGAAATGTTGAGAAATAAAAGTAAAACACTGTGGATATTTCTGACGAGAGCTAAACTTAATAATAGTAATTACACTATGCCACACAGTTAAATTTTTCGCACCATTTCTTCAGAATAATATCAATACTTTTATTACAATTTAGTCGTATTGTTTATTCGTCCATCACGTAAAATGTCCAACGTCTAAACAATAAAAAAAGTACAGTTTATCCTGTAATCAGTTTTCAACTTAAATTCTAAGATCGCAAAGCTTACATTCGCAATATTTACAACGGTTATTTTATTAAGTACTAAATTATAACACGGTCATATAAAATATTCACATTAAGCTAACACTTTCGAAGTCTTTCGTGTAATTACACTAAAGTCGGGTTGTACACTAAATTGTCTTTGTCACTATACTGCTGTCACTCGGGCTTGAGCTGTCATCGAATCGTTGGTTTTTTAACTCCTGAAACAAAGTTGAGGTAATAAAGAATATGTAAAGTAAAATACAATAATTATCTTATAAAATGAGGTAGATATTATCTAATATTACTCTCATACATAAATAAATAAATTTAATATTTGAATGGAATTTTCAAAAACGCCGATATTAATAATACATAGAATTATTCAAATTATTGAATTACGAAAGGATCCTTTTAAAACAGTAAAAGCAATAGAGCCTCGAATATTAAAATTGATATTTTTTCACGTTCCTCACAAGTCACCAGTCAAAGAAGCGGCTCACTTAACATAATTCTCTTTGTCAAAAGGATCAATTTTGCCTCGAATACGAAAGTGAAATGCCTTGAAATCATAGAATAAACATCTTTTAGTCAGTCGTGCATGAAAACGGCACATTATTGGGTTCATACATAATATTACATGCAATATATGCCTTTTTTACTCTGTAAAATATACAGTTACTGAATTCCTTTGTACTTTTCGGTATCCCGTGAAATATTACACGACGAGTGTTAAGGAATTGGACATTTTTCTTGTTATAAATGAAGTTGAAAAATGTAGAGTTCTGTCTTAACAGGTTTGTTGCAGCTAGACATATTATAGTTATCTTCAAGCAACAATATTGCTGTTAATGTTATGATAGATATATTAGATTCTACTGAACACAATTTAAATTTTATTTTATGCCTGTTTATTTCAGTTCCAAAGCTAGAAATAGCATGTTTATGTGTATTGTGATTGACGTCTTTAGGCATGACAATACATGGGTATGGTCACTTTAGGCAAGTAGTCAAACTGGACGCAATCTGCTACCTTGAAGATACCAAATGTACTACTAAAAGTGTTATACTTCAGTAAGCGTCACACTTGACCCTTTCATTTCGCTTATAGCAACAGACCAAAAGTTATAGTTACGTTACCAATAGTGCGACTAAAGAAAATATATTATCTCTAAATAAATTTTAATACAATTTTAACATTACACACTAACTAAAATTACACATTAACATTAACAAGATAAGGCTGATAACACAAAAATATATACTCGCTATTACCACCAATGGCAAACAAAAAGTAGTGGAATATATTGTTCATATCAATTTTAGTAGCTACACGACACAAACCGCGTTCACCACAAAAACATCCACTTCTTTCCTTCTGTACCAGCGTCTTTTGCCAGGTAGCTAGACACTAGCAAAATATCGCTTTCTACAATGTAAAACAAGCCTTAAGGCTTAAGGCAGACACTGGTGCTAGATAATAAATTGTCAAAGGGTGAATATTTTTTTCTGAAAATAATTGCCGAGTCACTCTAATTTGCGCCGCTTGACATGAAAATTCTCTTTGATTCTTTGAGTAAAATTATACTCGTAATAGTCTTACCCTTGACGTGACGAGCCTCTGTACGATGATTTCAAGCCTGTCTCCAGCAGATGCAATCAGTGGAACGGTTAGACAGCAATCGTATTCCACAGTCCTTGTTCCGTTTACCTATTAAAATTAAAAGCAATTGATTGAAATGTGTTAGTGATTTTGTAATCATGTTGTTGATGGTGTAATAACTCATGTTATTATTTGATTTAATCCGTTTTTTCAAAATCTAACGGTTCCTAAGCTTACTTTTTTGAACGAATAGCTGGCTGAATTAATTCATTTTAAATACAACATAGAATGTCAGTAACCTTAACCTTTGAAATTCGTATGTACCATTCTTCTGATTTTGGAGTTCAGTGGCAATGAAATCTAGGAATATCTAGAAAATATTCTAGAACCTTAGGCACCACAATTCCTACGTGTGACTTTGCTTTATTTGGAGAAAAAAATATAATTATCAAAGTAAAAAATAGAGTAAAGATGTTAATTGATAAATTACATAATTACCTAATATTGTGGCAAATATGTAGGTATTTATAATTTAGGTCAAAATATAAAAAAGTCTGAACAAGCTTTGTGCAAACATCGAAAGGTTCGTACATTAAACACACCTGGCTGTATGTCCTAATTACCTAATGTAGCTGTACTTTAAAGCAAAGGTTTTATAATTAAAATAATTGGTTCAAACATATTTAGTCTTAATTTTTAATTATAATTTTCAAAGCTTCAACAAATTGGGTTAGATTTCAGAGCGGGACTTTTAAGTTTTTACAATTATCAATACTGTAAAAATGTTGCTACGAGTTAAGCTTATTGAGATTAAGTAACTGAACAATACTTTATTACAATACGAAAAAAAATCATTAGACTTAAGACATCATGTTTTTTTTTCAGCTGTTATCAACAAACAGGGTTCGGAAATATGAAGTTAATTTTGTTTCAAAATCTAAAATATTTGTGTTCCATGATTATTCGGTAATAAAACACGGTTAATAATTAACCGTGTTTTATTGACATATTATCATACGAACCTGCAAAATCCTGTCATACGGCCTCAGCAGCCCCACAATATCGGCGGGACCCCCTTTCCGAATTCGATTGATATATACTCCTCTTTCATATAGCCCGTCAGACACTGAAAATCCATAGTCATCATAGATAGCATCCTTGTAGAGTATCACGTGGTGGACTGACCCTCTTGCTGGAGATACCGATTCTGAGCTATAGAGGCCTAGAATAATAAAAAAAGAACTTAAACTTACACTTAAACTAGAAGAGTAATTGGCTACTTCAATGCTGAAATAGTGTATTGAATGAAATTTTGAAGCATTCCTTATGCTAACTTGAAGTTAGCATAAAATATTCTTCAAAATTTCATAATTTCTTTAATCGATTTGAAATAATGTTAATTTAGAAATGTCAATACTAAATATTGCTAATGAAAATACAAGAGAAATTCTTATTTTAAGTCAAGAATATAAAATAAGAATTTCTAACTAAATATTATTAGTTGGAGTTTATAACTATACCATTTTAAATAAAACAACAATATTTAATTGAAATATTGACAAAGCAAACGATAAAAGGCTACTAGGAAAGCGTCATTTTAATAAAATAATTTAACTCAAGTGCATTTGAACCTGCAACATGATTTGATGGAGAAGTTAAGACCAATCTACGAACTCCAAATTTACCTGGCACATCGTTCTCGTAAATAGGACTCGCTGAAAATTGAAAACTAGTTCCTGGAACTCCGGGTTTTAACGGGGATTTCTGTGGGGTGGTAACTGTATAAATGCCGTTATTTAGATAATCGCTATCCCAGTTCGGCCTTCTAGTTTTCGGTGATACAATTCCATAAGGACCCATTTGGACGTAGTCACATTTGCATGAAGATTTCTCCATATTGTGAAGCTGACAATCCTTCATATTTGTAGTCAGTATTTCTATTTGTTGAACGTCGTCTTCTCTTGTAATATTTTGTTTATTCTTTAGAGTACTATCAGGAATGATACATGTATTTTCATAGTGGAAAGTCTTCAGAGAATTATTCAACGAGTAATTTGGTAGTGGTAGGTCATTAATACTATAAGGTGCTGCAGTATTGAAACTGGATGCCAACAATTTGTCTTCATCGGTTGGAGAGTATGGTTGCTTGTCCATCATTCTAGTTTTGTCAGGTACTGCGTATTCTATCACTTCAGAGTTACCTATAGCATAAACTTGATATATTATGTTATGTGGTACTGTTTAAGACTTATAAACAATAATATTTTGTGCTAATATTAGTATCAAGTAAAGTCCCCATCTCATAAATAATATATGCGAACATAATGTTTAAGCATATACTATACGAATTTATTATTATAAATAAATTTGTCTTACCACAGTTAGCACTTGTCCTGACTGGTGTATTTTGATCCCACGACTCCACGGCACTGTCATTCGATAATCCGGGGCTCGATGTAGAATGACTCGAGTCTCTAGCGCTAGATTCTGCACTTTCAAGGGAACCTGATAGAAAAAAGAATAAATGTAGTGCGAAGTCTTGTAAGATGATAATATTTTTCATGAATACGTCATTAACCAGTTGGTTTTTACAATTTTATGAACGTCTTCAATTCGGCAAATTATCCAACTAATTACGAGACTTTGGGTAACATGCGGGAGTTATTTACACTTATTGTAATATTTATGACAGCTGTCCATTACTGGAATTAACTGGATAGTGGACAAAAGTATGACAACACAATAGAGGTCTGAATAAAAATCAATACTTACCGGTCATTTTTCTACAGAGTTGTAACTGTACTCGCTGTCCACTCTGTTGTAGTAGTTTGATTGCTTCCGAAAGAGGCTTATTTAAGACACTTTCACCGTTTATTGTTAATAGTTCATCCCCTATAGCTAGTTTACCACATTTTTCTGCGACACCACCTGAGAAAATAAAAACAATGGCAAATCACTTTCTTGTATAAAGTGCATAGTGTAAGTGAAGTGTGTCTATTTATGAAGATATATTGTTACTAAAATATCCAAAATTAATTTGAAAAACTAACTTGTAAACATTCTGAACAAAAATCACTGAAGCAAATAACACATTTGCAATTGAAGCTCGCATACCTTCTACAAGTCCACTCAGCAAAATAGGCTGTGTGACATCTTCACTCCCCGCAATTGTCAATCCTAAGGGTCCACTTTCTTGTTTAATCAGCTCCACAGTAAATACGGCAGTATTAGCGTTCTCACTACTACTAGCATGACTTCTTTCACTTTCTTTTGCACTGTTATTAGGACTATCGGTATGATGGCCTGAGTCTTCTCCGCTGTGAACTACTGCTTTAATTTCAATGTTGCTAAAGCTTTGAAGAGTTAACTTAGCATTGTGCTTGTGAATGTTAGACCAATCTTCAGTTAGGTCTCGTTTACGGATTTTCAAGGTTATGATGTCTTCAGGCGAGTTTTGGAGAATGTTAAAAGCTGTGTCCTAAAAGTATGCAAAGGCCATTTTTTTAATCTTCATTAAGTATATAGCAATAATTATTGTATAGTGTATTGTTTGAATTTATAAATAATTATTTAAATTTAATTTCAATTAGTAAAATAAAACACGTTATCAAGATAGTCAATATGTTCAGTTAATATTAGTCTGGTGCTGCAATCTATTTGTGGTCTATTTGTTCCATTGCTTTCATTTATGTAATCGATATGCCTGCTGTATTAATGACGTTCTAGTTAACCCATCAACTAAGCTTAATAGGGGAGCGAGTTGACTAAAACAGTTTAATAGGACAGTCAATTCAATCACAGATTGGAAGTCGGGTTGACTACGTCTATTCTTCGGAATATTAATGGAACTTGGATCTAATTGTGATTTATTTACATTAGTTATTTAAGGAGGTTTCCTTAAATAACTTAAGGAAACCTCCTTAAATAACTAATGTAAATAAAATATATTATATACTAGCTGACCCCGCGAACTTCGTGCCGCCTAAATGAAGAACCGCTCGACCGATTTTGTGCAAACTTCACATAAAGCATCTACTAAATAGTCCGAACAAAGTCTGAACATTTGATTTGGGTAGGTGAGCCGGTTCTTGAGTTATAAAGTTACAACGAAAAGTGGCATTGATTTTTATAATATATAGGAACTAACTAGCTAACCAGCTAGTAGTTAGTTCTATTTATTAGCGGTATATTTTACTTACTAATGATAAATTATGTAGTGGTTGTCCATTGATAGCCAGAAGTTGATCACCAGGAGCTAGAGCTCCACTTCGATGGGCCACAGAACCCGGTTTGATATCCGATATAACCATCGGTTCTTCGTTGCTTAGTAGTTTTTGTTTGCAACCTGATAATTGAACTGAAATTTTAATATCAACAAAAAGCAAAGTAACTGATTGCACAGTTTCAAACACAAAGCTCGTGAAATATAAATTACTTGTCTATTCAATCAGAAGCAAGTCTTCAATATACATATGATTATGTTATAAAAATGCACAATTTTTCTAGTGTACCTGTAATAGTAACTCCTAGCCCAGCTGTAGTCTTCGCTAGTTTTACATTGAACACACCACTAGAGGCCTCGATAGTGTTTGGCATACTGAATTCCACATTCAGCGTTAAGTACTTAGGATTGTGAGAGTCATTTCTCCTTTGTAGTATCTCATTAGCAACGTCGACAGTCAAATTCTCGTGTCCATTGATAGACATCACTCTATCTCGTATTTGAAGGCATCCAGATCTATAAATAAGATAAGATACTTAATTTCATCAAACGTAGTCAAACGTACTCGTAGTTCTCTATAGTTTTGAGATAAAGGAGCACCTAACTAGACATGAAAATTTGGCAAAATAAAAATATATATGAAACTTTAAAGAAACAAAAACAGACGAAGTAAATTTGTGATTTTATACATTTATTTTATAAACTTAATACCACTTTATAATATCAGATGGTAGGTACTCTAGTTCGGTAAAATAACATCTAATAGATCGCAGAGTTGATAGAAATTAAATCAATATAGTGCCTTGATAGGGTTTACTGAGACGTGCTTGACGATATTAAAAAGTAGGAACATCGCAATTCAGTGCTAGAGTACAAAATTACAATCACAAAAAACAAAATGACATAAGAAGTTAATATTTTAAAGAAACTAAATATCCTAGTTCAAATATCGATAGCTTAATACCTAATATATATAAAAAATCTGACGCAGAATTTATAGTTGTAATTATCAACTAGTAATCTGCAGAAAAAAACGCCTCCTTAATAGTTATGTTTAACTTACTTAAAGAACTTAAATAGAACAGAAGCAACGTATGTGTAATGTGTGATTTGCTCGGTTGTATAGTAATTATACGGTAAGGTGATACAGCGTGACAGGGCCCCGAAATTTAATGCACTTCATGAGACCTCCTGAATTTAGTAGCAAAGTCTTTAAGCTTTGCAGCATGCAAGCTTGCAGTAATGTGGAAAGAGAAGACACAAGCCAAATGAAAATTCCAGTTTTCAGAGTCCTCGTCAAGCTTCACTGATAAGTTTACAAACAAAGAATAGATCAGTAATCAATTTATACCTGTATGCTGGTGACTGAGCAGCAACATGTGATATCACTAACATAGCATTGTCTTCGTGCACAGCTAATCCACAGCTCTGGCCTGGAGGTACTTCTAGCTGTATGTTCAAGGATTCTGTTCTGCAGACACCCATACTCATGTAGTTTTGTTGACTATCTGTTGAAGGAAAAGGGCATTCTACATTATGTATACACGTAAACAACCACAGACTTAAAATAGAAGGTAGATAATCTTAAAAGAAAAGGGTTAATCGCGATTCCCCACTTCTCGATTCCCCCGAAATTGTTTGTTTGATAATAGTATGGTAAAATGCTATTTTATTTAAAACAGAACCAAGGTTTACATAAACCCTACATGGGTTTACAGGATAAATGTATTGAATTTGTGTATACTGTAAAAATAAATATTAAAATAAAATAAATAAATAAGAAAAAAATTTGGGGAAATCGCGACTTACTGAAAGAGAAAGACGTTTCACAATTTAAAATGAATGACAATCTGCCATTGGTCTAAATACCTAAATAACTTATTACCCGAACTATTTCCAGTTTCTGATATTACACTAGTCACGGCACATTTGAAATTACTGCGCTGAAACAAAATTTTGGTATGACTGTAAATAGTCAACTGCAGTCCCAGTATAGCCTTTGAAATTTATTAATGTTTTGCTTACTAAACTAACATACCGATTATTTTATATTCGGTATTTGTTTAATTTGGTGAAACAACAAAATAATACACTAAAGTTTAAATCTGAGAAAAAATACTTTTACAACACACCTGCTCATAAATGTGATATTATTTTACCGCAATTAAGCACGGAATGACACCTATTATAAAACTGTGACTTTTTCATTGCTATTATTCACAAAAGTGAGTTATAGATTCTTTTTTAAATTTCATAGGAAGTGTCTATAATTGTCTATGTTCTTAAAAAAGTTTTGATACAAAAAATAACGTGTTTAATAGTACGAATAAATTAATAAGCCTATTGTATGGTCATTTGATGCATTTTCGTATTTAAATAAATAATTTCAACTTGTAATACTTGTGTAATAAACAAAATTTTCACTCAAATTTAACTTTTTTTTTCTCTAAGTACAGAAAAAAAAACAGAGTAAAAAAAAGTTAAGTTCAAAATTCATTTTTTTTTAAATATGGTCGACCGCCATTGTTAAATGCGCGCGCATAGGAAAACGAATTAATTTGTAGTATTGTTTATTTAGTATTTGTAGTATTATTTTATTCGCAAGTGTGTTGTAAAACGTCGTATGGCACGTGTGAGCATGATGATTACCGTCCTCGGCTGTCTTAAGACCCTCGCCTGGCGGCTCGGGTCTCAATGGCGCCTCGGCGGTAATCACCAACGTTGCTCACTTGTACCATAATGTACTATTATCGCATCCGTATGAATGAGGTACTAGCTGTTTCTCGCGGCTCCACCTGCGTGGAATTTTGATCTCTAATACTAGCGTGATGACATAATAGTCTGTATTAGTACCTGATAATGTAGCTTTCTAATGGCTAAAGAATGATTGAAATTGGTCTAGTAGTTTTTTAGTTTATTCGTTACATACAAAACTACAAATCTTTCCACTTTATAATATTAGTTTAGTTATGTGTTCTAACCTACTTAGAACTCGTTCTTTGCATAATGTTTTTATTTTTTATTTTATTATATTATTAATTACAAGAAACTGCACTAATTCAAAAAGGAAGAAAAGGACCTACATACTTTTTTGAAACATAAGTAGCCATATCCAGTTTAGTAGTTAGGGCTCCACACTTTAAAGTAATAACGAATACAGTCAACTCGTTAGTAATTCGAAATTAATTAACATAAGTTGTTTTCATACTCAGTGGCTTCAAGCACGCTCGCCATATAATACTATCAACGCTTTTGTCGAATTAATTAACATAATGTTTTACACCAACATCCCTCGCATGTTTGGTCCAAACTAGGAAGTTGGAAGGTCCTAAACAAATAAGCTAAACCATTACTTCTCAACCTTTTTAGTTTCGCGACCCCTAGGCCAAAATTTCTCGTTACCAAACCGACCCGTATTTGAACAAAATGGTTAGTCAAATGATTGGCTACTGCGTCACCATATCGTCTTAGCGTCCACTTCATTTGCATAGGATCTCAGAGGGTAACCGAGATCTACATTTGGTTGTAGTAATGAGATCGTTATGTTAAACTCACCTCCTCAGATTTGTGACCTCTGTGAATTTGTTACCACAATTTGAGAAACGATGAACCACAGTTTATCCAATTTTGTTTTTGCGGTGTGAATTAATTACTGCGCTTATTCTATTTTGTTTGATGAAGCTGGCCAAGGTTTTGTTTACGATAATTTCTATTTGATTTAATAGATAAACGTGGTATGAAAAGCGTTGACTTGAGATATTAGGTTTAGACATTACACATTAAAATGATTGATTTTTGTAATAAAATCTCACGGTCATCTATACGTCCAAAATTACTATTTATATTGTAATTTTTTTGTGAACTATGAAATAATTCGTACACGCTCATGTTGTGGAATGATCTTGCTGTGGTTTTTCTAAGCGTCTACAATACGGGGTTCTTCAAGAAGGCCATTTGAAGATTCCTACAGTATCGGTAGCACAAGGTAGCGTATTCATAGGTCACGGGAATCCACGAGGTGGGCCGTGCGCTTATCTGCCACCTAAGTGGTATAAAACATACCCTAATTCAAACGCAACACATAATTCTATGGAAGTACATAAAAAAGGTAAATACTGAAATGAATTCTGATACATATCACTTAACATGAAGTATTTTCATCCTGTAATTTAGCCCCTGGGCCTTAAATGAAAGCTCTTATTTGAGAGTTTGAGTATCTCTCGTATCAAAAATATAGTAGCCGGGAGAAGTGGGTTGGCCCAGTTCCGTTACACTTGAGGTGAAGTGTGGACGGTTGATTAAATTAATTTATTAAGGTTCATTTGTAATCAAATATGATTTCTTCGTTTAGTGAAATATTTTGTTGCTTTTGGATAGACATAGTAAGAATGTATATTTTATTTATAAAAGAAGATATTGGAATAAAGTTTACTATTGAATCTTGTATAACTTATCATAGATCTGCTGTCAATGAAACTAGACTTTTAAAGGACATCATTCAGATTGGGCTAATTTTTACTTTGCCGGCCAAAGTAAAAATTGTTTTGAATTGGATACGTTTAAAAAAATGTATTATATCCAAGATTTTTGAACTCAAAAAAAAAACCAAGGGAAGTTGTCCTTCAGCTTTGACACCATAATAAAAATGCAAACGCGTACAAGCTCTAGCGGAATATCACATTTGTTTTCTTTGACCGGCACTTTCAACTTTGGATCTCAATAAATGGACGAAAAACAACAATATAAAGTACAGGGTTTATTTTTATTGCTTTTATTAACTATTCTTCCAATGTATAGCAATATTTTTCATTTATTTTCAATAGTTCGTATCATAAAAAGTGTATATTTTAAGATTTTTAAACTCTAATAAAACCGTTGGAAGTGGTCTCTCAACTTTGACGCCATAATAAAAAATGTTAGTAAGAACGAGTTCTAACGGAATATCGTATTTTTTTCCTTTGGCCGGCACTTTCAAAACTAGCCCAGATTTGTATGGAGAGTGAATGTTGTCCTTTACAAATTAATACAATGTCTATTATTGCATACCTTTTACTACAGTAGGTAATTTAGTCAAAATTTTTTTAACACTGATGTGTGAATTTATATGTAATTTATATATTTATTCTCAGTTAGAATAACTTTAACTTGTTTATAAAATTCCGTATTTCTACTGAACTAAATTTACTAAATTCTATTAACTCCGCATTGCTGAAAACGAGGGTCTCTAACCAAGTGATCTTTTCCTAACTTAGGTGGTAAAGTTGTAATCGATCTAGCATCCAATATCTTACCATAATCATCTTGTAAACCTAATTTGGGCATCGAACTCTGCCTGTAGTTCCTCTGCCGATGTTTCTTCGCGTTCAGCGTCGATGTTCCCGATATTGAATTTTCTGCAACAGAAATATCGGTATGAAACGATGAAATTCACATTAATATCTTTTAGCTTTTCTAAATAGGATACGTTAATATTATTCACAAGATTATAACGTACATTTTCTGGAATCACAATATAAATTTGATATTGCCAATATTGTGTCTCTAGTACCTACCTAGTGATTGTGTGTACCATATCTTTGAATAGACTCTGGACACAGAGCGACCGTATAAAGTGAGGATGCACAGACTACACGAACTAATATTGTCGATGAGAAGCTGTCTCACAAACAATAGAACATCTAGATTCATATACAGAGTATCCTGATAGTTATCAACGTGCAGGAGCACGTTCCAGAAATCAATCGAAACAATGACTAATACTCGAAGACTACATCCGACAGGTCCTATGTATACTTTACACTATTTCTTGCATACTTAAGTAAGTAATATAATTTTGAGCCAAGCGACTGTTAAGAATGATGTAAGTTCCACTTGCATTAGTTAAGAAATTGATTCAGTATTCAAATTCAAATTCTGTTACTAACAAATATTCGAAAGCAACGTATTGATAACGAACTGATTGATTTGATCATTGTTCCTCTTATTGAAAAAACCAAAACCTTTTCTGAAAGCTAGTTGAATATATTTACGAATATACCTAATTGTAGGTCAATACCTACTGGAACTAGACTCGTAGAACAAGCAGAATTTTGTAAAAGAAAACAATAATATTCTGTATAACAAGCACTGTGAAATACTAAACAGGTTTTCTCTAGTGGTAGCAGTAAAAATGACAACTGAAAATTTATTTTGTTGAATAATGTTAAAATTCTGCCAAAATTGGAACCGTGCCTAATAGTCACTGTCATTTTTACGATCTTTATTTCACGGAGTACTACCATGCTTCTAAAGCCATAAAAATTTTATAGGCAGGTGGGTAATTGCTTGTTTTTTATCAACTGATGTCTGTAATATTCATGAAGTGTATATTTCAGGCTTACTAAAATACGACGAACCTATGGTTGTCACAATAATAAAAAAGAGTAGTTCAGTGAATCAAGACATTTTTGGAACCCTAGGTTAAATAAATAATAATGAAAATTAAGTTACAGCTCTGCCCCCCTAGACAAGTGGCAATTCGTTGCTTGGCGTATCATGGAATAGAATGACAAATGAAGAATGTATAGGATTTGACGTTTTTGACATTCGTTGACGCCTGTCATATACGTCAAATCCCATACATTTGGCATTCTATTCTACAAAACGCCGGCCGACGAATTGCTACTTGTCTAGAGGGGCTGGGAATCAAAATATAAGAGCGGGCGGGAATTAGTTATATTGATTACGTATTTTAACAGAGTTGTTATAATATTCCTCTAAGCACACCCCTAACAGAATTACTTACAAACTTCTGATTTCCATTTACCTATAATTATAGTTTTTGCGAAAGTTAGGAGGATATTTCTGATTTGTACCGGAAACCCCATGAGAAAATTCAGTTACCTCTTTATTTCGTTACTTTGTTAATGTATCACGCTAAACTGATTGTGATCTAATTTTGTCCTTCTGGGGAAGGATAATATCATTGGTCCATGGCCAAAGTTTGCGTTTATGCGCAGTTACGAGGTTTTATATCTGGTAAAGGGTTATTGGTAAATTCTGTAGAAATATGGAGCTTAGAAAATAGTAGGCATAGGTAACCCTGTAAAGTGGAAATAAATTTGACAAAATGTGGGTGACTTTCAAAGGTCAGGTGTGAATCATATTAGCATTTTAGTTCATGTATAATTTACTATTGATTAGAATAATAACAGAAGAAAGAAAACAAATGTTTTATTTTAACAATTTGGTTATGCTTAAAACACTTTGGTAAGTAATCCTTCTCTTCATGAGACGACAATCAAAGAAAATGGGTACAATAATATTATTTTCACCATTGACACTCGAAAAAGGGCCCGTGATTCATCAAAAACAGTGAATAAAACGCTCTTTGTTTCACCGAGTAAATAAAAAAATTTGAATTTGGAACATGCGCGATTGTACGGATTCTAGTGAAACATGCAAAGAGGTTGCACACTCTCACTATATAAACGTAGTAAAAGCCACCTAAATGTAATCACTGGCTGGATGGAATGTGGCTCAGTTTAAATTAAGAAAAAAAAAATGCCGCCATTTTCTGTGTAATTTTCTTTGTAAAAGTTTCTGTTTGTCTCATAATCATAAAATGACTTCATCTAGTGATGAAAATGAAACTCATATTCTCGAACGCGAAAAGACTCCTGAGTCTTTTCGCGCGGTAGCTATTACTGATAATTTGCTGCTTCTTTTATAATTCATAATCACAGAGTAATCGTTTTCTCGTAGTCAATGGTGAAAAGTTGAGTACCTAACACGTGAAAAAAGAATTCATCTCGGCTCTTGTATACCTCGATCCACTCAGGTTTCTCTCTAGAACCCCTCGCTACGCTCGGGATTCTACCGGAGAAACCTTCACTCCTCTCGGGATACAACTTGGTGCCTCGAAAAGAATTCACCTTTTTTCACTTGTTGGGTAATCTACTATTCTTTTATTTTTTAGTTTTATGGTTAATTTCAATATTGATTGCCGCCTTGAAAAGTAAGATTGCGTTACTTTTCAGGAAGCTCTGTAGCGTAAAATTACATTTGTTGTATGGGAGCTCCTCTTTTAAATATTGATAAATAAATAGGATAGGTGAAAAAATCAAAGGTAATTTATTTATTTATAATCTCCGTGTTATAGAGCTTTCGACTACTCAGTCAAAGATCGCAGTTCCTGCTCAAGGCAAATATGTAGGTATATACTCGTACGCAATAATCTGAATGTTAGCATTTACAAAGAAAAATCCGAATAAGTATGTTTATTCGCATTCTACTCGTACCATCCATAAGCAAATAAGATCATTACCCTCCTTTTTGCTTCAGTCGGGTAAAAATAAGCCATCATTCAAGCGCTTTTGGGAGCCAAACTCCAAACTGAAGTTTAAAGTTGGATTAATGTACCTGCTCTGTACATTAGTGGCGTATTACAGACATCAGAACTTAAGCCTTTTGAGTTATACGAGCCAAGTTTGATGTTCATACATTCGTTCTTGTTAGAAACTGTTCAAGTGATAAGAGTTATATGACTATATACCGTATATATACAGGGTGATGTTATGGAGCCGAATATTCGAAGCTCAATTTTTCGAACAAACTTGTTGAGAATTTAATTTGCAACAAAATGGAATTTACACATTTTCTGTGTGATACCTAAAAGTTCACCCGATATAGTGTATAAAATACCCTATGTTTTTTCTTTTTAGATTGCAGTCGCAGGACAAGGTTTACAACCCACCAACTTGTAATAGCTTTACACTTACCTCCTCTAAACATGTAAAATTACGACTTTTACGAAGTAGGTACAGTATGTAACAATGTAACCAAAAAATGTAAAATTTTATAAAGAAAGAAAGAAAGGCATACTTATCTTAATTACCTTATTTGGCATTTTTTATGATAACTATTGTACATACATACATACAATCACGCCTTTATCCCTGGAGGGTTAGCCAGATGTGAATTAGCACCCACATTTCACCAATCATTATTTAGGTCCCACGTAATAGGGGGTGAGCCTATTGCCGTTTCCCGGGTACTATTGTTGACTCGAGCCATGTATCTGAGGCTGAGTCTGGACTGTATATATCTGTCTGATGTTAAACAGCCCTATCACTTAGTCGCCTTGTACGATACCGCATGGGAGGAGATGGGGTGGTCCAAATTGTACTCTGCCGGGATAACTTTTGTAATTATGATAAATTTAATGTGAGAACTAACAAACAAGGAAAATTAATAATCTATATTATAATCCCAAAATCTCAGAAACTATAACGCTGTAGTATAGGGTGTAGACATCCAGTAAGAACGGATTTACTCCACGCGTACGAAGTCGCAGCGGCTGCTAGTCAAATTATAAATTGTGGTACCACAGGTATTCATCTACATCTACACTAATATTATAAAGAGGAAAGATTTGTACCTATTTTTGTATGTTTCTATGTTTGTAATGAATAGGCTCCGGAACTGTACCGATTTCAATAATTCTTTCACCTATAGAAAGCTACACTATCTGGGAGTAGCATAGGCTATATAACATCACGCTACTACTAAAGGGAGCGGAGCAGTGAACATAAATGTTATTAAATCGGGCAGATTTCCATACATTAAAGTTGGACCGGAATCCGAATTCCACGCGGGCGGAGCCGCGGGCAACAGCTATTTAAAATAAGTAGGTATATCATCATCGTAATTCATCACGCAATGGTTAATTTAACTTTAAACTTGACCAAGAAGTCCAATAACTTTTGTTTCACCTTGAATCTTTCTTTTCCCCTGACTTGGGGTACACTAGTTCCCTCAAGTTTCACCGTTCAAAATAAGTTCGCTCCGGGCTTAAAAAGAATTAACTCAGTAATTATTATACCTTCAAAATTTGAAATGAAAGGTGTTCGGCAGTATTCTAGTAACTGGAAACTTGAGTCTAGTATTAGAAGGTATTATGTGTTGTTGTATTGATTTAGGTATTGTTCCTTCTTATTATAATGTTGCAAATTTAGTCGATCTAGTAAATTACCTTAGATGAGAGCCCAAACAATCACATACTGAATATATACTTCATAGATAAAATAGGATAATCAATGTATAAGACCTACGATTACAACTGTCATCAACATAATGATCTGTCAATCCAATGTTAATCCCATAAATTCATTACTCTTTTCTACTATCGTTGTGCCACTTGTCTAGAGGGCCCCTAAGGTTAGCTCGTACAGTAAAATTTATCATTAATTTATTTAATAATTTCGTGATATATTTCATAGTTTCGGCGCCTAAGCCTGCACTCTTGTTGATTGACGTGCAGGCTGTCCTCTCAAATTCTGAAGATCAAACAGCAGCCGCTCCCATAGAAGCAATATCAGCCAAATCAAAAGGAGCAGATGAAGGAGTAAGGAACAACCGACAATAACACTAGGATAATGTCGATCTATCGGTGTTGAACATAAGACATGATAGGAATAGATCCTTACCTCTAGTATACCTTCCACAATGTCCAACCACATGCCTCGGTGCCACATGAAGTCTTGTGAAGCCACCTTCGCAGTTCTCCAGATAGCACATCACCTCTTCGGCTGTATAGTTATTCCCATCTATCACGTGGTCATCGAAGGCTAAGATCTGATCCCCTGGGTGGAGAGCTCCACATCTGGAAGTAAAAGATTCTTCTCAATATAAAAGTAGAGAAATATTTCTTTTTTTTCAAGAATTAGTAACCGAAATTATTAATATTCTCCCTAACTCATTCAATCAAGCTAAAAGAGTGCACGCGGGCAATGTACCTATTAGCTACCGATCACATCATAAAGTGTTACCAATACAGCAGGCTGGGAGA
The DNA here is from genome assembly GCA_914767945.1 of Eilema depressum. NCBI lineage: Eukaryota > Metazoa > Arthropoda > Insecta > Lepidoptera > Erebidae > Eilema > Eilema depressum. The sequence continues at coordinate 21,398,968 of OU612018.1, read as the reverse complement.
ACCATTTTATTTTTTCTCCAAGCTAGACCCAACGGACCTGAAATCGACCTACCTTCAATTTATAATTAAAGGCTATTTTTCTAATTTGGGAGAGCGTCAAAGATAAAAGCTTCATTAATTATTTTTCATCTCCAAGTGGCAATATGCAAATGATATCTATGTTGATACAATTGTGGCTTTGAAAACCACTTACTGTTACTAAACCAGATACTTTTTTGTAGTACTGGTAATCAAAATTACTGGTATTTTTTCTAATCCCTCTAGCTTTTAAAAGAGACAATATCTAACCTTCAGGAATTTAACTTATTAGTAAAATACAAGCTCTCCAGATTAGGTTTCACACCTCAAGTACACAAAGCAACGACTGCGAAATTAATTTCATTTCTTAGAAGGACACCTCACAAAGCTATATAGAATGAAATCCATCCAAGGTCTAGAGAATTCAGCAGTAGACACACAACCATTAACACAATTTAATCACTCAATTAACCGCCCTCTTGCCGCAAGAGAAACAGTGCTTTAAAGTTCCCAATGCGCCTGCACCACGTCGATCTCGGTTTACTGCTAAGCCGAGTTGCCGATCTCCTGGCTTACTTCAAGCCTAGCCTTGCAATCAACGGCATTAAGTGTATCTTTATTTGTTTGGGGATTTAGATAGCTTCCGAAGTTAAAGTTAAGAACTGTTGGTTATGTTTCTAGTGTTTATTTACGTAAAAGTAAGGAAGAGAAGAACTCTCCAATAGTTTACGAGATATTTTATAGTATTAGTAGGAAGATTAAGGCTTGTCCTGCTTGTCTTCTGCGCTGACGGCACAGAATCTCACTGTTCTTACAGGGTCGGCAGCATAAGTGTGATTCCTCTGGTGTTGCACTCATCCATAAGCCACGGTAACCACTTTTCATCAGGTGGGCCGTGTGCTTGTCTGCGACCTAAGCGTTATAAAAAAAGTATTTACTAAATACAACTACATATTTTATTTTTGTCGTCTCTTCTGGAGCAAAGTTTCTCATTCGTATTGATAACTACGATTCTCTCCTACTTCTCCAGTTAAATTAAGAATTGTTGAATTTTCTAAATTTTCAGTAACAACATGGAATCTAGAAAATGTGCTGTGGAATGTGAGGACAAAATCCACCGCTATTTATCTTTGTGGATAAAATTTGTCAGCGACGTCAACAGAATCTGTTAATGGTTTTCTACGACAGTATTTAAACTCAAACAAAACTATTTGTCTAGGTCACAATGTAACATTCATAAAAGTCAAAAGCTACCTTAAGAGCCTCCACAAACTGCAGACGTTTTGATTTGCCGATAGTTTGATCTGGTTGGGCTGAGTGTGTGCACTCGCTCAACTAAATTGTCCGGTAGGTTGTGTTTGTTCGCCGACAGTTTAAGTTGAAGGCAGTCGTGACGCCGATCCAACTTATTTGACGGCCGATACCAAATCGTTGAGGTGTGCAGATTTTCATACATGTTCATACTGATTATCAGCCCGATTAAACTGTCGGCCGATAGAAAGTCTACAGTTTGCGGGGGCTCTTACAGTACAGTATCAGGTTCGTATGACACATCAGCTCCTAGACAAGTGGCAATCCCATTGTAGAATTGAATAATCAATGTAGGGGATTAAACCGTTTTTCTAGTGAGCGACGCGACGATCCTTAGAATCTTAATCCTTATGACTGAATTAAATAGGTGCATTCTGATGGTCTGCAGATGGTCACAGCCTATCAAGGTAGAACTGAACCGAAAAAGAGTATTATACTTTGCCATTCCGGTAATGTTTTTGATACCACGTAATAGGAAACGAGGGTAAATTGCTGACAACCGATTTGAGATATAAAATATAAAAAATATGAAAAATTCTATGAGAATCTTACGAATAAGAACGATAAATAAATAATATTTACGCCAATAATAATACCAACCTGTATCTTCCTGCGTTCACAATCTTAGGAGTGACAACATTACAAGCCAGAATCTATTTATCGCTTCAAGTTAGCATTAAAGATTTCCCTATAAGCTATTTATTTTCAATTCCAGAATTTCAGTCCATGCCGAGCAAATGTTTAAAACTTATTTACCTATCTAAATACCCAGTGCCCATTAACGAATGAATCGTATCATCCTTCCTCAATCATCTTAATTACTTTGCTGGCCAGCGGACCTTCAGGTCTTGATTAGATTGAATAAGCTGTCAATAGGATTGCTGTATAATCAATTATAGACAGCTATTCCGTACATTTCATTAGCTTTGACGGATCAGGCTTAGAGCTTGCCAATTATTGGAATATACCTATAGTTCCTACTATCGTCCAAAATACAGGTAGCCTAGTATGGAGTACAGTTTCAATGTGTCTGTATGTACTTCAGACTTCTAGTATCGTATCTGTATATGCCTGAAGAGATAATTAAAGGCAAAGATATATTATTATTATTAGAACTATCGGGATATTTACCATGTATTGTTTGGAGTTTCCGATATTTCGGCGCTGTTGCAAGCACCATGATCACGGAGGAACTGTAGTACTGGCGGTAAATGGTGAAAAAGTTTCTAGGAGAACATAATATATCGATCTACCCTCTTTCGAGTTCTTTTGTGACGCGTATGGACACTACCACTGGTTTCACTCTCACTACAAACTCGAACTCGATTTCGATCACGTTCACGACACACTATGCTTACTGTATCCACTCGCGATTTTGTTTTGGCTTGCTCCCGATTGTTTGTACATAGACGGACCACTGGATGCCAGACGTTCGGCAGTTGAAACCCATCCTCACGATTGAAATTGTTGTACTTTTTTATTTCAATCGCTTCCCTAACCAATCTTGGTATGTAGTGGCGTTCTGTCGAGAGCATCTGAGGGTTATGTAACTCGATCCAGTGGTCAGTACCGGACTCCAATAAATGTTGAGCGATAGCAGATTTATGCGGTTCGTTGTTTTTGACTGCCCTGATGTGTTCCTTGATTCGGCATGTAACCGTTCTTTTGGTCTGACCTATATAGGAACTGCCACAGCTGCAGTCAATTTTGTATACTCCGGGCTTGTCCAGTGGAGAACCATCTTTGGGTGAACGCAGGCATTGTGACAGCCTTTTTTAAGGAGTGAAGATAGTTTTGACAGAAACCTTCTTTAGGATGTTAGCGACCTTATCTGTCACTCCTTTGATGTAGGGCAAAAAGGCTGGTTGTCTTTCCACCCTGCAGTTTAGGGCTTTATGTCGTTCGTTAGGTGGTTTAATCCGTCCATTGTATCCATTCTTTTGTAGAACGCCGCTTATGTGGTTCAATTCTTCTTCTAGATGTTCCTCGTCACATAAACTATATGCGCGGTCAGTAAGCGACGTCACCACTGAATTCAATAATAGTAAATATATATAATAGTCAATAGTATATAATAATAGTCAATAGTAAATATCCCGATAGTTCTAATAATAATGTGAACGACCATGAAAGTTTAAATACCTATAAAGATATATTATAACTATAGATACGTTTTCATACTTTAAAATGGCGACAAAACTTGCACCAAAAAAACGTCATTAATAATTAATTCACAATAACAATAATATAAACTACTATACTTTATTAGTAATATAATTCATAAATTATTATCAATCATTGGCCACAGCATCTTAAAGATGATTGTTGTAGCACGCTTGCATATTGACGTATTATTTTCTTACGCGAATAAGTACTTAGCTATATTTTTTTAGAACTCAGTAGGTAATTGCGCCATTTTTGATAGCCGCCATATTCGTGTCTATGCCTAACCCTCCAGCGATAAAGGCGTGATTATATGTATGTATGTATTAAAAAAATCTCAAAAACGAATACATTGTACAGATTTATTTATTTATTTATTTAACCAACTTATACTTACAGCTAGCTAGTCATATAAGTTATAGGTCACATAAATTTCTCATCAGACATAAATTAAGTACCTAATTAAATTTTGATGTTTAAGATGCGAACCACACTTGCTTCTTCTGAGACAAACATTCAAGACTAAATAAAAAGTATAACAGATGAAACAAAAATAACAAAAGAAACAATTAATTTTCTCATTTCGCCTCCAAAAATGAATTAACGAAATTGCACACAACTTTGCAACTATTTGATTTGGAGTAAACAAGTTAAGATATTATAAATGTCTCGCTGTATTAGTTAAGTGGCGGGACCAGAGCGACATTCAGCGAAGAAAGTTTCTAATTAATACCAATTTCTTGGAGAAACAAAGAGCACAGTTTGGAGAATGGAATATATAAATGATATTTTGTATCGCAGGAGCCAAATTCTTGAAAATTCAAGCCAACTGTACCGAGTGCAATATCTGAAGTTGATATAAGTTAATTTCGAATATGGAAATTCTTTTAAACAATTCTGGTTTATAGCTGGACCCATAGAAATAAGATGCAACATTTTGCTACTGTGATAGTAGGGGTGAGCCAATTTGCTCACTATGGGGTCTATTACTAAGCCTCATAACAAAAAGAGCCGACATGTTGCAGTCATTTGATTAAATTAGTCACCAAATTGTACGCCTAAACCCTTCATTAAAAGCCACGGGACACGGATAGATTAACTTAGAAGGCAGAAGGATTACATTAGAAGGTAATGATTGGTGAACTTTTTTTAATATACAGTCTGCCAATTGAGTGCCCGGGGTGCACTCAATTGGCAGACTGTATATTAAAAAAAGTTAAGCTGCAGAATTATTTTTAAACTATTGGAAGGATCGTCATACCCTCCCATTTAATTAAGTTACTTTAGGCAATGTACGAAGAGTTGTTCTTCAGCAATTTTATTGAAAACCATATCTATCTATCTATACTATTATATAATTGTAAAGTGGTCGTGTCTGTACATTGGAGATATATTTAAAAAAAAATACTTGTGTTATGTTATGTTAACGATACTGAACACAAAAATTTTTTTTTTCGAATTTCCTGTCTGTTTGTCTGTTTGTCCGCGATGGACGCAAAAACTACCGGACGGATTTTGATGCGGTTTTTTTTTTGTTAGAACGGGCTTACTCGGACTTAAAATCTTACGTTTGCTTGATCGCAATCGGTTGAGTAGAACCGAAGATATAAGCAAAGGTCGCGTTAAACGAGATGCACGCGGGCGGAGCCGCGGGCGGAAGGCTAGTACATACATAAACACATACATCATTATGTTCACACCTGTAAATCACCGAACGTGTAAGTAGAGGTATATTTACACCTATATTTCGCCGACTATGGTCCTCGGTCCCACGTATTTGGCATGAATCGGGCACTTTATCATGGGCTGTGTATTTTCTGTTGGATGGTGAACAGCCTCATCCCTTAGTGGCCTTTCACGACATCCACGAGAAGAAACGGGGTGGCCCTGTGCAACTCCACTAGGAACCAATACGGAAACCAGCATTACATAAAAGAACTACGTGTTCAATTAACTGACTAGTTTAACAAAATTGCTGATAAATATACAACATAGAAGCAATATTCCAATAATTGCCCAAAGAAATACAAAAGTAAAGACGGAAATATCTTTCTTAATAAGTAATCATTCGTTTCCTCTAAAATGGATTAAAATAATCTCTCTGTAGAGATAATTGGAGTTCTCATTTGACCTATTGATTTGGTTCCGGATGACTGACTTACAACCGCCATTATTTTTCCTCAAGCCAATAAAGAATTACGTTTCACAGATGTGAAGGAAAAATGCTTTATCTTTGCTTTGAAATGTTCTGCAGATTATATTTTATTCTTTTCTTTTTTATAGATGAAAATATTCTTTGATTTTTATTTATATCATACATTACTTCAGTTGAAGTATTTTTAATACTTGGTTCTTTTTTAAGAATTCGACTTCAAATGATAGACTATATAACTGACGTGATTGTATGCAAGAGTTAAAAACGATATGGGCAGATCTTGAAGTGAAAAACATCTTAGAGCAAAATGTTAAAGTATTAACTTGAGTTTATAAGTCCGAAATACAGTATTTTTAGACGTTTATAGATAATATCCTTCGAAACTACATAACGCTACCCAAGTTAAGTCTTTAACAAATTAATTCAAATCTATAGATCACAATCCTGCTTTATAAATAAAGGAAGAGTTCAAGGATCAACTGATTCATCGATACAAAATATTATGGTTCTAGCAAATATGAGTATTATAACATTCATAATGAAAAGCAAGATTCTCAATACCAAGATACTGAAAGGACAGTAACTAAGGGACAGAAGTACTACGAGTGTACCCCTTTCTGAGTGGGCAGTCAAAGAAAGCGCGTTTGACCGTTCATAATAGCCTGCTGATCCCTATCTTAATGCATGATAGCGAGAGGGTATAGCAGCTATAACATGAAAGTAGAACCAAAGCATTTGAGATGAGTTCATTACCAAGTATATCTTCCTTCTTACTAATGTTAGAAATGTGAAAGTTTGTGTAGATGTTTGGATGTTTGTTACTAATTATACTTAAACAGCTGAACAGATTAAGCAAAAATTTGCTGCAGGGATGAATTATAGTCTGGAATAACACCAAAATGCTTTCAGAAATCGAGTGTTAAATGAATGAATAAATGATTTTGATTACATTGAGTATTTATTATTGAGCTACTTGTAAATTGTCATACTCACTAGGCAAACTCCCGCTCGCATATAAACCATTATGGTTTAAATTTGTAAGATGTGTGATGTTATATAAGATCGACTTAACTGAATGAATGTATAAGAAATATTATTCTCTCAGAATGTAATTTATGTACGTTAACTCACTTAGATATCGACACGTGCAAGCGTTGATAGCATTTGTTTCATATCGCCAAAGAGAAGTTCTCTCTATTATTTCCCGAGGGTATCGTAGAAAACAGGGGATCACGTCACAGAGCGATGAGATGACAACCTGTCATTGTGTTGTCAATACATAAAGGTTTGACATTTGTATCTCATTGATTATTAACTGCCTTTTTTGTTTTCGATGTTTTGTGCGATGTTTTATGTGCGAGAAGTAATAGTAATACTAGATGATGACTAATTTTCCACCCCACAGGAACCTATTCCCGGGACAAATAGTACCCTTTTTGATATTCTTGACTTTTATTTCGTATATTACGTGCTATTCTATCCCTGTGTCAATTTATTTCCATATTCGTTTAATTTAGCGTGCTTGACTTACAAGCATTCATCTATCTACCCATCGAAACTTTCGCATTATTAACTGTAGGATTTTTTAATAGTCTTAGATCTATAACACACAAGTGGCTAAACGCATTGTAGTCAACAGAATTCACTTCAAACCGCACCGCATTGCGGCTAGCCGCAAATCTGAATTTGAATAAAGTTTCTTTGCGTTCGTTTCACATCAAAAGTTTTACCGGAAAAAAGAATTCCCCTTTCACAAAAATTCCTTTACTCATAAAATACAGCAGGCTGTAAGTGTCGTTTGACAGTCTGTTCATTATCAAAGTCGTATCTGTCCAAAGAATTTTGCAAAGACGGAAGCAAGTGAAAAGCTGAAGCGTTGGGTGAATAATTTGGATGAGGAGACATAAATGCAATCGTTTTTGACGGCTTTGCAAAGATATTTATAGTTTCTTATTCAAATATTAATTATGCATTGATATCCTGATTTCTAAAATTTGCACGAAATATTTTTGTGAATAGTATAAATAATAATTATGACCTTTTAGATAATATAAGTCACTGTTTTATTCAAAACTAGCTTTCCGCCCGCCGCACTCCCTGCGGTAGTTTTCCCAAGCCACTACAATATGGGGTTCTTCAAGAAGGGCATTAGAAGGTTTCTTCAGAGTCGGCAGCGCGAGTGTGACGCCCCTGGTGTTGCACACGTCCATAGGCCACGGTGACCGCTTCCCATCAGGTGCGCCATGTGCTTGTCTGCCAACTAAGTGGTATAAAAAAAAAACCCACCGCCACCAACAGTGTTTTTTCTAAACTGTCGGACTTGTTGTATAAACTTGAACGCCTATTTCACCCTTTCAGTAGTTACTTTTTTAAAATTATACCTTTATGGAAGAGATAAATACATACTTTATTGTATAATTTATTGTTATTGACCAAAGAAAAAATCGTAATTTACAAAAAGCGGCAGCAATATAATCTGGTCACTATCACACTGGCAACCCTTGAATACCTATAATATTGTTGCCTACCTACAATTTCATAAAGAAAAAACACGAGCTCACATATTGAATCTTTTCCTTTTAAATACACAATTGGGCATTGGCCCGCTATATAGCGAAGATTGACAAGGGTCAAACATCCCTTAGGAATGAAGGGAATGTATAGATGATGTATGAAGATTCATGGCAAATTGGAGAAAGACGAGTTATATTTGATGACATTCGATAGGGTTAACAAATAAAATAAATATTCTATGACATTCTACACATAGTCAGATTGCAATCGCTTCACAGAAAATATCGAAATTCAGCGAAATCATAATTAAAAGCATAGTTTAGCTTGTGGTATGGGTTCTGGATTAAACTATTTTTAATAGATTCTTAATAACTTTCAACGTTTATGGTTGACTAGCTTTTGCCCGCGGCTCCACCCGCGTGGATGTCGGTTATCGCGACTAAACTTAGCCTATGTCCTTTCTCAAGGTCTTATATACCCCTATACCAAATTTCATCAAAATCGGTTCAGTGGTTTAGGCGTGAAAGAGTAACAGACAGACAGACAGACAGAGTTAATTTCGCATTTATAATATTAAGTAAGTATGAGGATATGGATAACAAAGTACCACATAGATTTTTTGCTCTCATTAGGAGATGAGAGAGCTAAGTGGTTTCAGAAATATTATGAACGACCTCTGTGCCGGAAGTGCATACGATGAAGGAGGTAACGTTTTCGATTCTCTTATTTCTATTAATGGATTAAATATTGCCATCAAACTCATGGAAATTTAACAAAAAGCACGTGCTTATGATAGATATTCTTTTTTATCTTTTACTTCTTTAATTCTACAATAATGAGAAAATTTCAACTATCTAACCCGTTGACAGACGAATTAAATTGAAAGAGCGAAATTACATGGTAGCTACCATACAAATCAGCTGTATAATGTTCCTCTGATGTACAGACTTTCGTCCCCTGGGGTCCAATTTCAGTATATCGTACTATCATCTAGGTAATATTAGAAAGGTTTCAAGCTGGAACTAGGCTAAACTTGTAACTCAGGATCCAATTAAAACATTGACAGCTCATCTACTATCAGACTGATAATTAATACCTATTTGTAGAAGCTAGATTGCAATTGGTTAATTAGAAGTCGCATAGTTGTAGATAATGATAGAGGAGTGAAGTGAAACAGTATCAAACAGATTCATATTACAGCGATGAATTAGTCTTACTAAAAATGTTCCTTTGAAGGAACTAAAGGAACTACTGCAAAATTCTCAATAATTCCTTCCAAGGAACTTCTAAAGCAACTGCTAAGACTAATCCACAATGGAGAATCATGTCTTCAAGTATCGCTAGATCTACCAGTAATATATCACTGATGCATGTATAATTCCAAATCACAGATAATGAAGTAATAAGATTTTTAGTAAATTAATCGAAATTTTCGAAAGTTTCTAAGTAATTTTTGTTTAAATTAAGCAGCTTTCTGTTCTCCATCCCTTTAGAGTTTTATATCAGTTTTATACAGTTTTTATCTGTATATCTATCAGGCAAAATTAAAAAAATTAATCATGCTTTATAGAAAGCATCATAAAACCAAAACATCAATTATTATCAACCATTCACCAAAATCAATAATTTTCAGGATTAAGGGGTCATCCATCATGAATACAAGAGGTAATATTTTCTTTAAAATCTATCCTTAAAAGTGTTGTCGCCTTAAAATTTAAGATGGCAACACTTCTTGGTGGCGCCATCTGGCTTTTTCATAAAATCGTTTTGGTGGTGCGAGGTAGATCGCTTGCGGCCCTTTTTCGTTGGAACCAACTTCGGAGAACGTTGCATTGGGAGCTCCGTAAGAATTTAGACACCATTTCCTTTATTAAAGTGCTAAGCGTTATTATATTGTGTATAATAAGATAAGATCTAGTTACAATTATATTAAGTAAGTTAAATTATATAATCACGAATAAGGATTACAATAAGGTTTTCATAAAGCTTCTATTTTGTGTTCTGATTTGATATACCTAAGCGTAATTTAATATTCAACAGCAGTGTATTTCGTTATCAAATAGTGTCAATAAATATCTACCCTCCTATAACTTGTTTATTTCAAAAGAGAAAATAAAACAGTTTCTTACCTGTCACTTATACTGGCTGGTAATATACTATCAATGTAAATAGCATTACACGTCCCAGTCCCAACTCTCTGGTACGTGTCCGAGCCAGAACTATATACATCTTCAGAACACCTCTGGTTTGTAAGAAACAGCCCCAAGTCTTCGTTGCAGGGCCTCTCTATTTCTATTAGCAATGGCCCAGTAGCTAACTTGACTGATTCCATTATGGACACGTCGTATTCTATGGTTAAACTGGTCACTTGAGGACAGTTCTGGAGAATGGAGTGGACTTCTGATAGCGTTTTGTTGGTTAGAGAGACCTGTGGACAATAATACAAAGATCTTTAACAATTTGGTGAATGAGTGCCAATCTTAATCGCATTCAAAGCTTGCACTTTGCGAGTCCATTCTTCTACTTGTCAGCTTATTGGTTTGTTTTGACTTCTCTTTTCTGAGAGGAAACCCTGTATCAGAGTCTCGTTCATCAACCGACAGGTGCACCGGTTTTCTGATAACATTGGCTTGGGCTCCATAGATTTTGGTGGGCCCCATGGCACCCTAGTAGCAAATAAGTATACAGGTTACCGGATAGTTGTTTATAAAATTAATAAATGCACATGAGTGTATGCACGGTACTGATAGCAAAACAATAGTTTTGTAAAAATGTGTTTGTCTATCTGTCTTTCTGTCTGTTTGTTTCGTATAATCCCTGTCTGTCCAGTACTGTCACTTAAGTACTTATTTTATCAGGAATTTTACGGGCTATTGTAAGATGCAACTTGGGCTATTTTTATTTCACCAAAATGTTAGGGTTCCGCACAAAACTAAAGAGGACGAAGTTATGATTACAGCCTGGTTTTAATAAATACGTAAATACTTAGACTAATTACCTTTCAGCCTTTCTCTGTTTACCTATCTTTGATATATCTTTATTCTTCAGCAAACAATTCCCTGTATGATTTGGACGTTGTTTAGTAAGGGAACGCTGTCATACTTGCTATAAATAAGACGATTTTATTGTTTGTTTCCTGTGGGTATTTAAAGATTTGGGAGTTTCATTTATGTTTTCCTGTGAGCCCGGTTTCCCTGTATTGGTAAAACTGCACCACTGTATTCTCTGAAATTTTGTGTATTCGTATCTTTAAGAAATTATAGGGAAATTTCAAGCTTGGGTGTATTTTTTTCTTCAAATACTTTAATCAATTTTATTTTTAACGAAATGAATATGTCATCTTAATACTAAATAAAATAAATAATATAATATGTCGATGTCAATCAAATAACCTGCCCCTGATCGCGCCCGGTGCTAAGGTGCCCATCACACTTGCTGCATTTCCACGTTGGATTGCGACGGCCATCCTCTGCACCAGGAACGACCCGGAGCGATTTTAATTATAATATATTATATGGATAAGTATTCTGTAAACCAAAAGGGTATGTAGAAACGTATAATTTATTTTGAAAGCTCACAGTTTTTATCAGAGAGTACAGAAAAAAACATTTTGTTATTTTTGATTATTTTTTGTTCATTGCCCTGTCAACATCCTTGAGATTCAAGCCAAACTCACAGTCTGCTGAACAATGAATGAGACTCTGGCTGTAGGTTTTTTTTTCAGAATCGAGAGTCCAGACGGTAGTCGCTCCAATGAATTAATGAATTTTGGTACCTGTCTATGGTTCATGCTTAGGCATAGCGCACCTTAGTACCTAAAATGTCATCTATTTGACAGCTATGCGATTCATAATGTAAAGGTGCTTTTACCTTTACATTATGAATCGCAATGGCGTAAGTTTTATATCAGGCTGTTGCCTCTGCTTATACCGGAGGGAAATAGGTAGCATAATGTATAATATATATTAAACTTCCACAAGTATACTTACATGATCAACTTTCAATAGCCTGTCTCCAGGTTTTATCCTAGAAGTATTGTAAGCTGCTCCGCCAGGCCTCACATGCGTCACCACTAGAGGCTGTGCATCTAGAGACCGACTGTTCAAAACCAGGTCTGCACTTGGAGCCGAGTTCTCTGGCAGACCACCACGGATTGTGATGCCTAAGGAACCGCTGATCTTTTCCACGGGAACCTCTGCTAGCTTAGTTGTGATGTACAGGGAGTTTTGTGAAGCTGTAACAATAATGACTTTGGTTATTTTGGGTTTTCTTTACTTTAGATCTACAGGGCCTTACCTTCCTTTGGTTAGGATGGCACGTCAGTGCAATGAAATTGTCAAGGATAATCCAGTGTTTGACATATTTTTACCAAAATTGGCTTTATTTATTAAGAACATTAATAATATCCTCTCAATTAAAGAATCAACAGTTTAAGCATTAATATTGTAAATGGGCTTCCGCTTGAAGTATCTGCCGTTTTCATAGTTTCTTGCCATATCGTATACATAAGCAGCTATATATAAGTACCTAAATTAATGTATAATAATTTAGTATAATAATTAATCATTTTGGTTCATAGATGTATTAAACTCTTTTATTTTCCATGTAAACGCATTTTTGTGGATTGCAACCTAGCTCATACTTTTTATTTTCTATACATACGAACTAGGTATGTAATGTAATAGTTGTAATCTGTTATGTGTGTAAAATAAAAAAAGAAAAAAAAAAAAGAAAAGAAAAACACCTTCCTAATTCAACCTCATCTGTTAGCCGATACACCAGATAGGGCTCCGGCCAGTAAGTATCTATTGCGCAGTAGCTATTTATCTAATCTGTGCTCTGGTGCAGGCTTTCCTTTCAGGGTTGGAATGTCAGAAGGCAGTCGGGCCCAGAAATTCTGACCAATCTAAACAATAAGTGGACCCAAGGCTCAAAATGAAAACTTTGGGTGCAACTGGGAAATCACTAGGAGAATAATAATAATAATAATAATTTATAATAATTTATTTATTTATCAAAGAAGGCTTTACAGTATATATTATCAATAGTCTTATATTTATGGCCATAAACTTATTATGGTGCTACGTATATTAATACCATACACACTAGGTAGGTGTATAATTGCAATAGGATAACGTTTACAGGTATATGTGAAATTTAAAAATAAATATATCTAATTTACATATTTCTTACGACCTGCCTGATCTAGGTTTATGCAAACCTGTGTTTCAGGCCATGTCTTTTCAAGGTTAATTTTCTAGGGTATAAGGAATATAACAGTAAAAACAAAAAATATTTTTATAGCTAGAAAGACAAACGCCTGACACTCTCTCCTCACTTCAAGATTTCTAGCAGTTTCTCCGTGTCTATGTAATTTAACATCTCTAAATATTCTGTACATAAGACCTTACAGTTCCAATAACTTACACTATATATGGTTAGTATTTTGTTAAATTTATTGTACAAAAAAGGACCCAAAAACACGTAAAATTTATTTACAAAAGCATGCTTGGTTTGTGAAGTTATGCAAACTATATCTTTCCGTCTCTTGTCTGGAGGTATAGCAGACATAGGGAGTTTAGTATGTTGGTATAGAATGATGTTCAAGATAAATAATTGACGTACTGTTAACACCTTACATGACCGATAAAGTTCATGTGTAGGAAACCTAAATGGATGAAATGTGGCTAGCTTTAGGATGGCTCTTTGGGCTCGTTCTAGTGGGAGTAAGATTGAACTTGCAGCACCACCCCAGGACGTTATGCAGTAAGTGAGGATTGATTGACACAGAGCTAAATATACCTGTTTAATTAACTTGTAGTCAGCTATTGCGCGTAAGTTCTTAAAGATGTACATTAATTTGCGTACTCTAGTACAAAGCAAATCGATGTGTTTCCGGAAGTTTAGATTTGTGTCAATCGTTACACCAAGATATTTTATGTTGTTAGTATTATTTAATGTGGGACAAGCGCATGCAACGTCAGCGATTCTACAACTATGTGCAATATGGGCATTGATGGTTAGGTTAGTAGTCGGTTTATTTGTATTTCTCATTGTAAATAACATGTATTTTGTCTTATCAGTATTAAGCGATAAGAGGTTTTTTTGAAGCCACGTCGACACAAAATTAAAACCATTTTGCGCGTGTTTAAATACCTCGTCTCGTGATTTCGCTGCGAACAAGAGAGCTGTATCATCAGCATATGATATGATACTGCCGTTTTGAAGGGCTGCACTGCAAAGGTCATTGATGTATATTAAGAAAAGGGTTGTACCTAATACACTGCCTTGTGGGATTCCGTAGCTACTATTTTTGATTTCAGCACTCATATACTGTCCTATTTTTACACATTGCTGACGATCACTAAGATAGTCTGAAAACAGTAGTAGTTGAGTCCCTCTTACACCAAATGTCTCAAGCTTTTTTAAAAGTATAGTACAAGAAATAGAATCAAAGGCCTTGGCGAGGTCCAGGAAGATCCCCATGGTGTGCATATTGTTATCCAGGTTGGTAGCGATATAATCTGTTAGCGTATGTACAGCTTGGCAAGTTGACCTATTTGGCCTAAAACCAAATTGACACTCTGAGAGTAACTTGTTATCTTCCAGATATTTTATTAATCTAGTGTGTATAATTTTTTCTAGTATTTTGGATAGGCCCGTTAATATAGAAATAGGTCTATAGTTATTAACGCAGTTTTTATCCCCAGATTTAAATACCGGTATGACGACAGCTCTTTTAAGTGACTTCGGAAATATGCCATTAGTTATGCACAATTTGAAAATATGGGTTAAGGGGGGAGCAAGTATATATTTGAATTTTTTAAGTATATTATTAGGTATGTTATCCCACCCAGTTGAACAGTTATCTTTCAGACTCGTTATTATTCTAAGTATTTCCTCAGTGTCAGTATTTAATAATACAAAAGATTTTAAGGTAGAAGACGAGGCTAGTCGTAAGTTATGGGATTCGGCGTTAGGATAACTCTCACTAGAACGACCAGTTTTTAGTGATCTTTCTGCCAAATTTTTGCCGACGTTTGCAAAAAAGGTGTTTATTTTATTCATTGAATCAAGAGGGTTCTCCTTAGATACTAAATTTAATGGTGGTTCGGTGGGTTTTGACCTAAACGTATGTTTTTTTATGAATTTCCAAATCTGCTTACTATTGTTTCCAGCCTTTTGTAATTCATTTCTATCGTGTTGAATTTTTAATTTTTTTAATAGTTTATTGCAAAAATTCCTGTACCTTTTATATATTACAGCCAGTGTTATATTGTCTGGCGCATTTTTCAAGTTAAGATGTAGTCTATCTCTATGTCTTATGCAACGGACAAGCCCAGGTGTGATCCATGGCTTAATATTATTATACTTTCTAGGTATTATTTTAGTGTAGGTGTTTTCTGATATTGCTGATTGTAATGATTGTATAAAATATTCTAAAGAATTATTTGCATCGTTTGAGGTGTAAACTGGGTCAAAATTAATGCTGCGTATGTCATTTTCGAGGCCGCGCATGTTGACTTTGGTAAAGTGGCTTGTACAGGGGCTTCTAGGTAAATTTGTTTGTAGGATTAATAAAATAGCTCGATGATCAGTAATCCACGAGTTAGTTATTAATGTTTTGGTTAGTAGTTTACTTTTTATAATAAGATGGTCCAAACAAGATCCCTTTTGAAATGTTGGGCAGTAATAAGTTGGTAACAGGCCATGAAATGAACAGATGTTCAAGTAATTATGAGCCTCTTTATCGGCTTGCTCAGGGACAATGTTAATGTTGATGTCACCTATGATTATTATATTTTTAAAAGATTGAAACCTTTTCAAGTTCATATCAAGTGAGTCCAGGAACATGTCTATATTTTGCTTAGGGGGCCGATAGATGGCAAAGACGACTGTATCGCAATTTATTTCAATTGCGAGACAGCTACACCCTTGAAATATCGGTTCCTCAACTACTGCATTCAAATTATTTTTTACATATACAACTACTCCATCATTTTGGTTAAAGTATGTACTGGAAGCATATGACGAATACCCATCACGGAATGGTAAATTATTTCCTTGGCTCTCTAGCCAACATTCTGTTAGCACTATGATATCGCAACATAAGTCCAAATCATACAACACTACTTCAAGGGCATTCATGTTAGAGTTAATACTACGAATATTTTGTGTTAGTAGTGTTAGCAAATTTCCACCCATAGGGAGGAATTTTTTACAGTCCGTCACATTACAGATATTCATTTCTGACACGGAAAAACTGTCTAGATCACTTACTAGTTGATTAGTTGTCATTACTACTTATAAAACAAATAATAGAATTTAAAATAGACTAATAATAATAGTACCTCTAAAGAGCTTACAAAATAGGTTAACGGTGACGCTCTTAGGCGCCTTCATAGTCTATAGAGTTTATGTACCTAGCTTCGGCGTATTTTCTTGCTGGGCAGGTTTCATCTCCTGTTTGATGGTCGCATTTCCTATTAAAACGTTTGCACGTCGCACATACTGGGGGAGATGATTTCTTAATACACTCCTTGTGGGAGTGTCCAGCCTCTCCGCAGTGATTGCAAGTGGGAGTTTTTTCGCGGCAATATTTCGCTGCATGTCCGAACATTTGGCAATTAAAACACCTGGTTACAATGGTGAAATCCCTCACAGGACACGATGTCCAGTTAATAAATATGCGGCCCTGGTTTATCAAAACCTTTCTGATGGCTGGAGGAACTTCTATGATGTAGTTACAGCAGGGAAGGTTTTTCTTGCCCGATTTATGGCTAAGTTTAGTTGTATTTGCAAAGGACTCACGGGTATAATTCGGCACCTTACCTGAGAGGTTCTGTTCGTAGACACAATCAAAGACCTCCTTTTCAGTAAGGGCTAGAGGGACTCCTATTATTGTAATTCTTGGTTGGCGCTTGGAAGGTTCTTCGACTGTAAGGCCCGAGGAAGCTAGCTTGCCTGAATTTCTTAGTTTGTCAATATCTCCTTTACCTTCTGTGCTAATTAACACTCCTCCATTTCTCACTTTCCTGAGGCCACGGACTTGCAGTTTCAGCTCTTCTGGTGATATAATTTTCTGAACCAAAGCCTTGGTCTCGTCGCTAGTTTTTGTTTTGTCGCTGGGATAAATGGCAACGGCGCTCAGATTTGCTGGACGGACGAGGCTATCTGCTCCTTTTTTCACCATGCCTGCATATGAAGCCGGTTCAGCTGGTTTCATTTGTGTCTCAACGACCTGCTTAAGTTGGTCCAGTGATTTCGTCGTGTCCTGTTGACTCTGCAAGTACTGAATCCGATCATGGGCCTGAATAGTTTTTTGCTTTAGGGATTGGTACAATACTGCCATCTGGGATGTGCCGTTTGACACTTTTCGGCACAGATTGGTTACTTTGAGCTTCTGGTCTGAGTTCATTTTCCCTTCCCCGACTATTGCGCAAACTTCGTTCAATATAGCATCAATGGATCCCATCCATTTCTGGATTTCTGACGTAGGAACAACTTCAGACGGTACTGAATTTTCAGGGTCAGTTGGTGGGTCTATAGGATGGAACCGTTGAGTAGGCGTCGGTGGAGGACTTCGGCTTGTCATTTGGCTTCGGCCAAACGGGCTGGAGCCTGAGTTAGCCATAATTTATTTATTATCACACTTAGTCTATGTTTAAAACATTTTTTTGCACAACAACAAAAAATTATTAACACGGAACAAAGCACATACGAAAAGAATGATGATGAGATATTTAAATCCACGTTAGAAAAAAATATTCTCAAGGGATGATTTCCCTCGCTATCGAAAATCTCATCGACTGATAAACTAAATTAAGTTTTAGACATCTCAAACCAAGAAAGGACTAGATTATATTATAACAATGAGAAATCCGATTACAATAGAAATCTTATCCTCAAAAGCAGTTTAGAGGAATCCTTACTATTAGTTTCATAATTAGATTAGTAGTGGGCGACACTTTATACCTAATGCCATCTAGCAAAACCAGGTCGAACTACTTCAAAACTACTGATTCTGAATCGCGATATGAAAGTTTTCTCGCAAATTAGCTTATGAACATCGTCTTATTATGTAATTAGGCGTTGTTCATACTAGAGTAGTTTAAGAATTAGTAAATAAAGTGGCGTCTTAAGTTCTTAACTCAGAGACCAGGGCTCGCTTTCTAGCTTTTTCTCCTGTACTTGACCAGTTCTTCGCCACTACTGGCAGTAAAACCATTGGTAGCATCTCATCTCTCCCGACAACAAGCCTATATATCTCGGATCAAATAGCTCTTCTAACTAAGCTATATAATATATTTATCTTTGAAGTGGATTCATCATATTGGGCTCAAACCCTTTATTATTACGCGTATTACGTTTATAGCTGTTTATACTATAATACCTTTTAGAATAAACATTATATTCTCTCAAACCAAATTGCGATTTCTCTTGTAACGTTTATTCTTTACATCAAACCCGCTATTATTATAATACAAATTTATCGTTGTTTTTGTTCAGTCATCTATAACAAATTGCCTTTAGCAATAAGAGGGGCCTTTGTGTACAATATTAACTTTGTATAAACAGATTATAATTTGTGCGTAATATCTTTCACACTCGTTTGTACACACGGTAAAGCAAATACCTTTTCATATATTATGAAGCTGTATGTAAAGGTGTATACCTACTTATTTCCTATGCCGTATGGGTGTCCCGTCGATGTATGGAGGTTTTTTTTGGCTAGAGCTACGCAAGAGTTATCGAAAGTTGCGTTTTGACACATACATTACGATTATCATTAAATTTAATTAGGTATCTGTCATCTTGAGGGCTCTACCTGAAAGCCCTTAAGATGACAGTTTTAGAAATGTATCATTTTTTGGGGTTTCTAACATAAACTACAAATCACACAAAAATAACATTAAAATGGTTCATAGAATAATGTGAGTTCATTTATCCTACTGTAACTTTTAAAGGTCTACACAATTTTGAATATATCGATAATACGTAGGTATATTATTAATTTCCTCATCCTCTTTGAGTGAAGGAAAGATGAGTAAAGAAAACTTTCCCAGCTAATTATAAAGAGTATCAGATAAATTGATGGAACTGCCAAGGATAATAGGTTTCATATGTAACATCACTTCGGAAGTCCTGACAGGTGGCGGTATTTATATTCGTTCGGATGTGAAGCTATTTTAATTATGGCGCCCATTGAAATTCTTATCCTAGATATAAATAGAGTGCCATCCTGTTAGAAGCGACCTGTTTAATGGATAACTGAAAGACTTCAGAGCTCTCACTCATTTTTTAAATGTGAATGGAACGCTTTAGTGCTAGTGGAAATGTTGAGATTTCGGCAGGTTTAGCTCTAGGCGGTTATTTCCAACTCAGCGCTTTCGACTTAATAGTAATATTAAACACAGGCGATGTGAATCGGGCTGTAGATAAGTAATAAAGTTCTTCAACTTTCATATGAAGTGTAATTTTCTGCTCTAATTAGGTTTAGAAGTGATAAGATCTATCAATGATCTTATGTTATAAGAGATAGATACAGTACCGAATACGATAGTAAAGCTAAACGAATTAGCCTAGCTCAACACAAGCGCGAGTGTAGCAAGACAAGACAATGTTAATGTATTGTGTCATTTATTATTCGCCTGATTCGGTCGCATACAGCGGAGTGTGGAGGGCTCATTTATCTATATTTGCTTTATTCACATACATAACGTAGGTATAATCGCGAAATAAAATCCAATTTTATAAATACGAAAGTAACTCTATCTGTTACGCTTTTACGCCTAAACCACTAAATCGATTACGATGAAATTTGGTACAGGGGTAGATCAGACCTTGGGACATCCATGTGGAGCCGCGGGCAAAAGCTAGTTAGCTAGCATAATATAACGAAGTATGATTCCGCCTTTACGGTAAAACTATAATAAATTGTATTAACATGAAATTCGTGTAGAGAACCTAATCATGAAACGAGTAATAAAATTATAGTACTTGAATAATCGACAAAATGATTTATCTCATTCAAACCACCACTCAATAATATTGACGAATACTTTATCAAATATTTATTGTTTATTCTATATCTTTTCATAGTATGATTCTCTTGTAATATGACAAATATTTACTCCAATTTACCTCATGTTTGTTATTCATATAAACCGATCAAAGTAAGCATTTTTAAAATACAAAAGATGACTACATATTCCGTAAACAGGAAAAGAAACTTACTGGTTCTTCGAGGAACTACTATATTCAAAGATTTTTACACCCCACTATAATTATAAGCTTTTTGTGTTGGGGTAAGTAGTAGGTGCCTTGGTATGTGGTAGACTCTAAGGGTATGGTACTATTCATAGTGTTAGATATTAAAGCACTATATTGTAAAATACGGAACCCTTCATCTGCGGGACCCTAAAAATTACATTTTTATGGCTTTAGAACGTATAATAAGTAAAGTCGTAGCATCTATCTATACTTGTCTTTATACTAATACTTTAAATGCAGAATTAACTCTATTTATTATCCTTTTTTTATTATCCTTTGGCAATATTTACGCGAACGAAACTGCGTACAACAGATAGTTTTAAACAAATTAGAAAGGAAATGTCAGAATAGTGGAGGAACATATACCTACTTCAAGAGGTTAGCTCATCTTATATCTTAATACCAGCACTAACAGTCAAGAATTAATGACATCCAGCTGAAAGAGGTGTGCCCGTGCTAGAATAAATTGTGTTTCGTTGTCTTATCCGACATGAAATACGACTCGCGTAGTTCTAATATGAACTGTTGCTATACTATTAGATACTGCATTATACCAGTCATAATGTCAACACAGGAAAGTGTAGAGTTTGCTGGTGCGGCCATATTTTCGTGACCAGGCTACATGGTAAACAGAGGGGAGAAAGAATCCAAGTATCACCACCCCATCTCATCCGAAGGGTGTCGTAAGAGGTGACTAATGGAAAAATACGCAGATGGTAATACCCTGTAAGCCGTCTGGCCAGCTTGGAAACAGTAGGCCAAAGCCTCCCAACATTGGGAGAGATCTATGTTCACTTGTTCAGCAATGGATTGAGAAAGGCTAATTGATTGATTTACAGAAGTATAATGTTAGCCTTAGAAAGTATGACTTTGTTTTCCAATAAGCGAGTATCTAAACTTGGTTACCGTAATAACCTAAGTCGATTTATAATAATAAACTCGGTAAGCTGGGTCTCAGTAATAATATCTTGTATCTATGTAAACACCACGAATGTTATTTGTACTAGATATTCTACGAGTATTTCATGATATGAAAACTAGTTATAATATTATTTGGTTCAGTGATCGCGAAGTTTCATCAAGGTATTTGGATACTTTTATAATATACGAGTATATATTAGTCTAGCCTAGACTGTTCTGAAACTAGACTTAATATCTAATTATCATATTAATTACATAATATATTATTACTAGGTATTACTCCTGCGGCTACGCCCACGTGGATGTCAGTTATCGTTAATAAATATAGCCATATCTTTTCCCAAAGTCTAATCTACCCTGCCCCCCTAGACAAGTGGCAATTCGTTGCTCGGCGTATGATGGAATAGAATGACAAATGTATAGGATTTGACGTTTTTGACATTCGTTGACGCCTGTCATATACGTCAAATCCCATACATTTGGCATTCTATTCCATCATACGTCGAGAAACGTATTGCCACTTGTCAGAGGAGCTGGTACCAAATTTAATTAAAATCGGTTCAGTGGTTTAAGCACGAAAGCGTAATAGATAACTTCTGATTCACAGCGGATAGACAGGGTGACTTTCGCATTAACAATATTAGTATCATCATATTACTTTTCATTAACTTTTTTTCGTCTGGCAAGCGAACCCCTCGGCCCATCTCCCTTGAATTTCAGTAAAAACTTACCATAATTAGGCATATAATATTCAACCTCCAAGGACGCCCTTTCCTCCACGTTGTCCAGCAATCGGAGTACTTCATCGTTGGTGAGCCTGGCGGTGGAGATGCCGTTGACGCTGCAGATTCTGTCGCCTGGAGCTAGCCGGTCAGACTCGTGGGCCACTGAGTCTTTGGTGAAGCCCACGATTGAAGGTACAATGCCGGGTTCTGAACGCCCTGTGAACAATAAAGGTTCTTGTTGTAATATTTTTTATAAAAATGCTTAAATATACCTAGAGATCCGATTCTCAGCACTCCATGGATTCACCGTGCGGTCCCCGGGTCCATAGCGTGATACAGAGAGGAACACCGAGACGGCGACTGGGACTTGCGACCCAGATGTAGGTTTAGGGTGGCCACCTTGTGACGCATCAGCGCTCACCTCCACCGTCAGTAGCTTTGAAATTACTTTGTATTCCACGGCCATTTTTTACCGATTTTAAAAGAGGAGGTTTTCAATTCGATCTTTACGTTTTTTGCGTATTTGTTACGCGATTTTAAAGCCAATATGAACGGATTTTTATGATTATTGATTTGTTGGATAGATCGCTCAGTGTAGCTCAGTGGTCAGATCATTCTTCCTGTAAGGGACTGGTCGCGGGTTCAAGTCCCGTCTGAGCATTCACTTTTTCCAATTTAAATTGATTTGAATAGTACGCATACTAATTGATTTAAAATTTCAGTAAATACACATCTTGTACATATTTTACAATTTTACTATTGCTATTTTTTACCTTTACTACTTATACTAATTACAAATTTTGCACATAGTTTCTTCATAAAGTAGCAAAACTTATGTAATATCTATGAAACTCTAATCACTCACATCGCCAAAACAAGACCTAAACATGTAACATAAAGGGTTAACCTAAATTATTATGTAAACAACCAACTCTCGTGTACAACACACCCATCAAGTACTTAACTAGTTACACAGCAACAAAGCCACATTGAAAGGAACTTTTGAGAGGTAGTGGAGGCTGTATTAACGAAGACATAAACATCTAGCCGTTTGGACCCCCATAAAAGTATCGGCATGGCCGTAAATATGAAACGGCTCCGAGCGGTCATTTAGTACGCGTGTGCTATGTAAAATAAGCCATTCAGTGAAGTGGGGTCGGAATAAAAATGTTCCCGGGTACATTAAAGTCAGGTTTTTATGTTAAATTGGGTTATACATTTAATATTCTCATTATATATACATACATATACTATGACAGCCTCCGTGGCGTAGCGGTAGTGAACGCGGCCGCTACGCAGGAGGCGCGGGTTCGATCCCCGCTCAGTGCAAATATTTGTGTGCATAAAATATGGATATTTGCATTGGTCTGGTCGTGCCTCGGAGAACACGTTAAGCCGTCGGTCTCGGTTGCCATAAAAACAACTATGGCAGTCGTTACGGGTAGTTGGTGCCTTAAAAAGTCCAAAAAACAACGGTCTAGCTGCAAAGCTTCGATATCGCCTAATGTTAACATTGGGTTGTGGAGGTCAGATGACAATCGCTTCACGGAAAATATCAAGGTCCAGTCAAATCTGTAGTTAAGGCTGGTTAAGCGGACCCCAGACTCCGAGCTGAAAGCTTCGGATGCGACTGGGAATTAACGCTAGGAGGAAGAATACATACATATACTCACGACTGTAAATCGCTGAAGGGGTAAGTAGAGGTGTAGTAACACCTATATTTTGCAAACTATAATTTTCAGTCCCACGTAATAGGGGGCTAGGCTATTGCCGTCTTGTGGGCACTTTCCCATGGGCTGTATGTTTACTGTCGGATAGAGAACAGCCCTATCCCTCAGTCGCCTTTTACTATATCCACAGGAGATGGGATGGCCCTATTCTAGTCCACCGGGAACCATTCTCATTAAATGTGCATGTTATTTTGAAAATTTATTGTGACATGTATAATTTCGATTTTTTATGATTTACATATAATCAACGACGTGGCGCACATTGGGAGAGACCTATGTCCAGCAGTGAACTGCAATAGGCTTGTAATCAACAGGAAGTAACCCGCAACTTTTCTGCTGAAACAATTACTTCTTTAGATGTTGAAGGTATAGACTAAGAGGGGTCTTTTATAATAAAAAAAAAAAATCTATGAGTATTAATATTACCTACCATTGGAATTCTTTTAGCTATATCCTTTAAAAAAACTTACAAATCAGGTGGGAATCTGGTAACTTGCCCAAAAATGAAATCAATGTTATTATAATACTAGGCAACTAAGTTATCTGATTCCACTTTCCTTAATTGAATACTCGTAAGTTAACAAGTATGCTTAGCTTAGCACAACACAAGCTTGCCTGGAAAAAAACGCTTCCAGCCATAAGGCCGCCCATTGTACATTAAACTGTTTACTGTAGGTATACAATACATGTAAATTAACACCCACATTTCACCAATCATTGTATTAGGGCCCACGTAGTAGGGGGTGAGTCTATTACCGTATTCCGGGCACTATTATAGTATACACTCTAAATCTAGTGGCGTAAAATAAAGTGTCAGTAGCTTATTTAATACATTTAAATTTAGAACTACTCAATTTTTATTCGCATTCCATTTCACTGAAATGTTTAAAAGCAAATAGGTGTAAGGTATAAAGTAGTTTATACCTGGAACGTTTTATTCGTGAGACTAAATAAAAGTGGTATTGTGTATTCAAACTAAGTTTCCAATATCAAATGTATATTCCCAAGGCGTACGTTATATTGGGGTGGTGATACTAAATAGATAAAGAGTTACAGTTTTGTATCATTGTTTTCGTTTTCATATTAGGACGGGTACACATTGTTCGTAAGTTATCACTACATCACTACATATTATAAAACAAAGTCGCTGTCGCTGTCTGTCCGTCCCTATGTATGCTTAAATCTTCAAAACTACGCAACGGATTTTGAAGCGGTTGTTTTTAATAGATAAAGTGATTCAAGAGGAAGGTTTATATGTAGTATAATACATGCATAATATTGTAGAGAAACACTGATAAATCGGGATCAGAATACCACTCGGGCGGAAAATATGGCGGTACGAAGTTCGCCGTGTCAGTTAGTTAAATTATAATAAAAGTGCTGAAATTATCTGATAAGTAACCAAATAATTGCATTTGTAGTTATCAACGATCATGAGTGGGATTCGTCGATTATTAGTACATTATAAAAATGTACATGTCCTATGATGGCATCTGTAATGGTGTCCCTTTACCTGAAACTTCGTCTTAGCCCACCATCGGGTGAGTCGAAATCATAATTGTCGTGTCATAAAAAAGAACGTTTAAAAATAAAAAGTATCATGTTATGCTTTTAATTCTCATATTTCTTTTTTTTATACCACCTAGCAACAAGCACACAGCCCACCTGATGGATGATTACCGTGGTATATGGACAAATCCAACACTAGGGGAGTTACACTCGTGCTGGCGACCCTGTAAGAACAGAGAGATTATGTGCCGTCAGCGCAGAAGACAAGCAGGACAAGCCTTTAGCCTTTTCACTGACAGCACAAAACCTCTCCAGTGAGCTTTCACTGTTGACTCTTATTGATTGCATCGCAAGATATAGATTAAAGAACAAAAAATACTACGGACATAATGTTTAAAAAAATACACAAGCAGCTAAGACTTTAAGAAAAGTACCTGGTTGGCAGCCACGATATATTAATGGGGATTAAATTCGTCCAATAAGCCGTCCGGGATGAACAGCTAGGAGTATACATTGTATAAAATGAACAAACATTTTGAATAACGTAATATATGCTCGACAGCTACGATGCGAACTCGCCCTAAGGGCACGTTAGTCCCTTGACGGGGGTTACTCTACGTGAATTGCGCTTCTTGTGAATAAATGGATTAAATGTTTTTACATCACATAGGTATTCACAAAATTACTTTTTTCTAAGTGATATATTGGCTACAATTAACGATGCTTGTATGTTCCTTATAACTTCCTTGCTCCTCCTTTCAATATGAGTTTATTTATTTTTTATTTATTTAAAACTTTATGCACATAACAATAAAATTGTATAAAGGTGGACTTCTTAGACCTTAGGGTGTTGCAGAGATACATGCAAAATGAACTATTTACTATAATGATAATCTAATTTGTACACAATAAAAAAAAGGCGTATACCTATCCACACAACACACAACATAACATTCTACACAACGCTTTCTAGACCCATGGTAAGCTTAATTTAGCTTGTGTTATGGAATCTAGAATGCGGATATACATACTTAGAATTTTTTTTTTGTAAATACATACATATTATACATAGAAACACCCAGACCAATAATAATGATAAATACATAATAGTGATTTTTAAATTTCAATTTAAAGGGTCAAGATATCCGGTGAACATATATAAGAATTTTGTACAGTCTTGTTCTACATTAGTTTACTATTCGTGTGTTAAAATACTTCCTGTGTTATTTGGGCATCTTTAGAGCTCTGATAATAATTCGAAAAATAATTGATAGTGTACATAAAATAAATATTATTATGTATATCTATCTATTGATAGAAGAATAGTGAACAAAAAGTGCAAAATACACGTGACATTTCATCGATTTTGCTCTGTGATCGCATCAGTACGATTTTGTTTTAATTATACCTTAGCTTTACCTTTTCTGTTCACGCCTTAGGCTAGTGAGAAAATGTACCTTTTACCCTTCGACTCACACTCATCGTTCAATTTGAAAATGTAGCACTATTCAAATTCAACTACATCCTACTAATATTATAAATGTGAAAGTTTGTGTGAATGGATGTGTGGATGTGTGGATGTTTGTTACTCTTTCACGCATAAACGGCAGGACCGATTTGGTTGAAATTTGGTATGTATATAGGTTATACCCTGGATTAACATATAGGCTATATATCAGCGATGAACGGGATCAGAATTCCACGCGGGTGGAGCCGCGGGCAACAGCTAGTATTTCATAATGTACCTAATGTGAATTCAGTTGTTATTTAGTTTAATCCCACAACACATTACCGAAAGTTGAGTCAACACAACAACTTTCCAACTAACTAGAAAATGTCATTCTAACGTTCATTCAATCTCAAAATTCATATCACCTTGTAAACCACGGCGTACCTCATTTCGGCACAGTAATTGTGTTTGAGCATATTCAAATTGCTACAAAACTCCACCTCGCTAACTTTGATTATCCATTATTATTTTGTTGTAATTTATCTAGGGACGAAACCGCAGCATATATGTTCAGACAAAATATGTGAATCATAAATTATAATTTCCGCTATTGCAGGAAACTGGAATGCGCAGAAACGTATCGGGAAATTGTATTGTGTTTCTTTTTGGGATCTGTTTTCTGTACTGTGTATATAAATCGTTCTGTTGCGAAGTATTTGTAGGATCGTAAACTACGATAATGTAACTTTTCTAGTTCCTGTCGGCTGCTTCTTTCAACTATAATACGTACTGTAGGAATTTTATAAATGCTAGCTTACGCCATCACAGTGAAATAAAATGCCCATATTGTACAAAAAAGTGTTTAAAAAATGTGAAACTTGTGAAGAGGTCACAGTACCTAAGTGGTTTCCAGGAGTTACTCCTAAAGGTAAAGTAGTAGATTCTTTTCCCGAACGAGTTTTGGTAAGTCTGCTCGCCTGCTGGAGTAGACTAGTATTAGCAGTATCTTCCGGCACTAATATCTAAGTTTCTTGCGTTAGGAAAAAGTTCACGTTGGCAGTGTAATAGCCCGGATCAAACAATCGACTACTCGATCGCAAATTCGAACCTGTGAAGCGAGCGCGAGTGTGACGCCCCTGGTGATGCATACGTCCATAGGCCACGGTGACCACTTCCCATCAGGTGGGCCGTGTGCTTGTCTGCCACCTAAGTGGTATAAAAAAAACTGTTCTGTGCCCTTAGCCACTAGTCTAATTCTACTTCTCGTTTTCTTCTTTGCTTCTCAATGGTGCCGTTTACTCGTATCGAAGTTCATCATATATCGTAACTAGGATCGTAGCAATTGGAAATATGTGCAGTATATGCCTATACCCTATAATTGGATGTATGTAGAAAAACTACTAGATATTTTGTTCTCAACTAAAAGTAACAAATACAAAAGCTCTTCACAGGCAGGCACGCTTTATAAAGCAAATACCCAAATTCATTCACAAAGGTATACATAAAGTTGGGTCCTAACTCTGCCAAACATGGAAAATCCATCGATCCACAGGAATCGTTTAGTTTTATGGCCCCACAAAGGATCAGAAACTCCTTTGTAAATCCACAGGTTGATTGCGATGCCAACAGTGGACTGTTTCATACAAAATTGACCAATTCCCTTTTATGTGCGGTGAAATAAAAAACGTTCTGTAATACTTTGATTCGAGTAAGATGTGTTGGATTTTTGTGAGAAATAAAATATAGAAATAATGATTTATTGTCACTGTATTAGAAATGGTAGTACAATCATCATCTTTTGAACCTTTTCTCAACTCAATTGTATTCGGCTTCATATTCTTACTGTGACGTGGCGGAACTTCGATATTTTCCGTAAAGCAATTGCCATCAGACCTCAACAACTAATTGGCGATTTTGAAGTTCTATAGTGAACTTTTTAGGATCCAACTACCCGTACTACAATATAAGTATATTATGTAATTACTTAAGGTGATTACATACGCGAATGACTTTGACCATACAAATGCTCAAGGTTATTCACTCATATTTGAACCGTAAAAATCAGTAAAACTAGTTTTAATAGATAACTTTATAGGCAACGATTACTAACTAAGAAGGTCACGTCATGCTAATACACTTATTTAACATAATATATATGTGAAATTTTAGATTATTTGGATACATATTGTAGAAAATATTTGATTTCATAAGAAAGAGTAGAGGGATATTCAGAGCCTCTTTTCAACTATTTCCTCCTTTTTTATTTAATTTATGAAAAGGAGAAGTTATACTGTATATCTTGTAGTATACAGGCATGTAAATCTCAGATCTATAGGTTTTATAGTTAATAAGAAAAACGGTTTCGAAAATATCGATTTTTCGATGCTGATCTGATTCGGGGCCTTAACAAAACTAACAATCTAATTGAATCTCAAAGAGAGAGTGAGGAAACCATGACAAGGATTCGGATAGATCGCCAGTGTTCAAAACTCCTGAAAACTTTTCAGGTAAAGTACCCAACGATTGAACTGTAGGTAGAAACATATATGAGTATTAGAGCTACAATTCACACGCTTACATGCTTTATGTTGTGGAAACAGGGTAAACAAGAACAGGGATTCAAAAGGACAATAATAACCGAAAAGCTGTCAATAAACGCCAAAAATTTGATAGCGTATTCGTAATAACCGATAACAATTCAAATTCTAATAAAACCATATCATGATGTGTAAGCACGCTATAAAATGCCTGTAGAGATTCAGCTCTACGAGACAGTCTAACGACCGGATACGACATCAGCATACACCACAGTTTATTCCACGTAACATGCAGTTTGTGGTTGGAATGACTCAGTTCGGTTCGAACAGTGCTGTTTGAATCGCGTCCAAAGCTTGCTATATACGTAATGGCACCGCATTATCGGTTATTCGAACGATCAAAACAAGCAATCTATGAGCGTTACGATTTAATAGTCGCACCGCAAATGTCTTGCGTTGAAATTCGTGGAGACTTCTTTTATTCGAATGTAGTTCGTAATGTGGAAGGTATTTTATTTGATGATTATTGTTATTGAAGAAAGGTTTCAATGAATCTGCACTTTGAAGAAAATTATGTTTGAGAGGAAACCTTTGTTCAACGGTAGTGCGAATACTATCTGCATAGTATTCGCAGGTAAGAAGTTGATTCCCAGGTATATAGACAATAATATCCTTTTTTTATTTATTTATTTATTTATTTATTTTACACACATAACAGATTACAACTATTACATTACATTACATACCTAGTTCGTATGTATAGAAAATAAAAAGTATGAGCTAGGTTGCAATCCACAAAAATGCGTTTACATGGAAAATAAAAGAGTTTAATACATCTATGAACCAAAATGATTAATTATTATACTAAATTATTATACATTAATTTAGGTACTTATATATAGCTGCTTATGTATACGATATGGCAAGAAACTATGATCTACTATATCCTACTAATATTATAAATGTGAAAGTTTGTGAGAATGGATGTGTGGATGTTTGTTACTCTTTCACGCATAAACGGCTGGACCGATTTGGTTGAAATTTGGTATGTATATAGGTTATACCCTGGATTAACATATAGGCTATATATCAGCGATGAACGGGATCAGAATTCCACGCGGGCGGAGCCGCGGGCAACAGCTAGTTGACAATAAAATTACTTTTCGTCAGATATATTGTGTGTGCTTGTTGTTCAATATTATTTATATCATTACGTGTCAATTCATTGCAAATCTTAAGGCACGAGCTCAGCAATAGAGAGATGTTCAGTACAAGATGTGGGAATAAATGCATAAAAATAATATAGTCACGGCTTTGACACCAAAATAGATAAGCAGATGTGTATAAACATCCATATTAAAGTATGAAATAAAAATCTAGGAAAAGGATCGGTAACCGCTGAACTTTTAAGGATCTAAAATAATTATGTTTGCAAATAAAATATCTGCCTATGGCCTCGGACATACACAGACTTAACAATCTATATAATATAATATATAAAAATCAATGCCACTTTTCGTTGTTAGTTTATAACTCAAGAACGGCTGAACCGATTTGGCTAATTTTAGTCTTGAAATATTCGTGGGTGTCCAGGAAAGGTTTAAAGGATGAGAAAACAGGTGCAGCGGGAACGGGAAAAATATGGCGGTACGAAGTTCGCCGGGACAGCTAGTATGTTTAAAATTTTCGCATCAAATGATATCGAATGGGAATATCATGTTGAAGTTTGAGTAAATCTTTATTGTATTTGGTCACAGAGTAATACATACCTACTTTAATATTAAAATATACATATCGAATTGTATAGGAAATTACACGTCTGTTTGTTTGTCGGAAATTAACTGTATGTTGGAAGAACATGACCAGTACAAGGTCCTCATTAGGCTTGACCAACCGTAACGCGCCTTCGTATAAGCCGAAATATTTGGGATCGTTTACTTTTTCGTTAATTTCATCTCCTATGTTGACCAATTGAAAGTCACTCACGTTACGATTACGTTTGACACTCTTGGCAAGTAGATTAATGCGCCTGATCGAAATGTCAGAAAGTATAAGGCCCTCACCACTCTTGCGGGTACTCGCATTGCAACTAGCCCTACTATTGTCTACTTTTGGTAAATTGGCTTTTCCGCGAGTGACTGCTGTTTGACCCCCCAACCCTTTTTTATTTGGTGAGCTTTATTCGGGTCTTAAAGGTGTTGGCAGGACTTTCTATATCCAGAGATTTTTTTATTATAGCCACGTCAATTTAACTTCACCTCGCCTGATGGGAAGGTGAAGGCAAACTCTCGGAAAAGACTATTATAGACACGTACCATGTTACAATGGTGGCACTCAGATTGACGACCCCATCAGATGCTTTTTCACGCCCTGCTTAAAGGAACCGGGAAGAGGGAAACGCGTGTACTGGTAAGGAATTGGTGAAATGTGGGTGTTTATTCACCTCTGCCTACCCTTCTTGTGCGAACCCACGTAAATACTCAGTCAATATCAGATACATAAAGCATTTCATTGCGAATTCAGTTCACATTGCTATCGATAGTGTAACTGTTAATGAGGCTGATTGTACGTTTGAGCCAGCTAATATGTTAATATAACCATTTGGAGGGTAAATTAATTCCATGCGTTTTATACGTGTAAAATGATGAGATTTGGAATCGCAAATTGTTATGAACCTAATCTCAGCATTTCACAACAAATGGATTATTCGAATGGTTGGATAAATAAGACTTTTGTTGTATGTTTCCTTCATAAAATGATGAGATGATGAACATAGTAATGAAAGGAATTGTGCTTCGATTAGGATAACACGTGACAGTGTTTATATTATGTGAGTTACTATATTTTGTTCTTCGTTATGCTGAAATCATTAATTTCAACGTAATGCGTAAAGCTGCGTTTACATACTCGCGGCAGAGCGAGGGAAGTGGCGAGAGAAGTGGGCAGAGACGTGGTGTGAATGGTATATTCGTCATGCCGCGAGTACTGCCGCGTATGTTGCTGCGAATGTCGGCTTGGCGGCGCGAGTCAAAGGAGCGGCAATACTAGCGCGATGAACTATATGAGACCGCTAGATGGCACTAATCAGTAAACACGGCTTTCGTTGTTGCTCCTCGAATATTAACTTTTAAAAATATTTATATCGATCTACGGAAAGTGTATAGTAGTTGAAAGTGATAGTTTTTATTAATAATCTATTTAATTAATTCGCTATGCTGTAAAAGCATAATGCGTACACTGCTACATCGTTGTCCTCCATACGTTTACGTCCGTCTCCATTGCAGGGCGAATACTGTAATGCGGACCAACGCGATGATGGGAGTGTGTGAACGCTAGGGCATTAATCGCGCGAATATTTCCGGCAACATGATGAGCAATGCAAGCGGCAGTATGTAAACGCGGGGTTATGCGTAGTTCATAATGGTTATTCCACATAAATATTCTGGACTAACAGTGAGTAGGGTATAAAAATAGAAAGTCTGTCCGCCATAACTTACTATACAAGCTCGAAAACATTGGGTACTTTTGATTTGCCATTTTCCTTCTTCATATTTCGTCTTCACAACACTTACATCATAGTGCTATGCTCGAAAAATAATGTGTCAATTCCTAGTAATATCTTATTCCCTACTAATATAAAATTTATGGCTAACTTTCATGTTTTTTGTTACATCGATTCTGTCGATTTCCTCCGACAGAGAACAACTCGTGCGTGAAAATTGGCAATCGGAATGATTTCCCTCCTCCTTTTACTCTACATAGCTCATAAATAAAAGCTTTCTAAGTGTGTGTAACTTGTTTCTAACCTAATCTTGTGTTTAATCCCGGTTTAAGTCGATGAGGCTTGAACTCAATAATATACTCTTAATCGTCTGATCGCTTAGTAACAGTCCGTGCGAATTCAGAATGTTATTTTATGTTTACGCAACGTATGATTTTTTTCTTTTTCCTCTTGTAGTAGTTATTTTGCATCTATGAATCTTGACCTTACTATTTATCAAGTCTTGCATTGGCTTTTGAAGTCAAGGTCAATTCTGCTATCAAAATATACTCAAAATTCAGTCTCAATCTACCCTCAATTTCCCAAATGTCAAATATGATCACGATTTCAGTAAAAAGAAAGTCAATGTTTGTAAAAAAAAAATCATTTAATTTTGCTTCGATCGATGAGTGTTAAAGAGGATAACGACGTTTATGTTCTTCTTCTTAATAATCCATCATTTATATCAGATACAGAATGTTTGAACATCTTTTTGTTAGGAGAATCAATTGGCGGTCTGGTCAGATTTGTTTGTGACCAGTGATTGTAAATTCTATGTAAATCACTATCTGCATGAAAACTATAAGAGGTGAAGATTGTTTGGTTTATTGTACTCATCATGTGAGTAATATTTCAATCAAATCTATCCAACAATTTCCCCGTAATTGATTAACCAATATATAAACAAACTCATTTTCGCATACACAACATTAATTTTAATGACGGCTAATATGAATTTGTATTATCACTCATCCAAATTTGATATTTTGATGTTAATTCCCCGATTCATATTCATATTCAAAATATTGAAATTAGATACAACAAAATTGACGTTAATATCATCTCTATTAAAATTATACACCTGATTAAAATTAATAATTTATGCTATATTAACCTTAAGTACCACCTCAATTGGTTCATCGCTATAGGCATATTGAAACTGATAATGAAATTATTATTTTGAATAATTGCTGCTGTTTTGGAATAATGATTAATGATTCTATTGATGCATTTAATTTTATTAGACCTTTGATTGTAATTGTGCATTAATTGGTCTACGAAATATTCAGTATTATTTTACAAAATGCAAATAATTATGTTCTTAGTAATGAATCGTACGAAATAACGGAGATTATGCAGAAGAAACTAATATCATCAAATCAATTAAAAGATTAAATTTAGGTACTCAGGTTGGATTAATATGGAGGCTATTATTGCCCTGACAAAATGCCCGAGGAAGCGCCTTCAGCTCAGATGATAGAAAATTTCATAGGTTAGTATTATATCTGTTAAAACAGGATTGGTTTTATTGAAGGGAGATCTCTATGTTGAAAAAAATGATACTTCTACTTCTCGTACTCAAAACTAGTACTAAACTGCTTAAAACTTAAGTTCGATATTAAGTCCGAGAAACAATACAGTAATTCCAACCTTTTGAATAAGTCACCAAGTTATTCTAAGCTACGTGACATAAAATTCTTTGTTGTTAATATTTTAAATGAGCATTATCTTTTATTTCGTGCATCAAGTCTTAGTTAATTAAAATTTCAACAATGAAGCTAATCTCAGAGATCAATAACACTATACCCGTAATAAAGTCAACCTTAAATCGATATTGAATATTCATGTATACCTCAACAGTATTCTGGCACAGATCTACATAAACGACAATAATAGCAGGATATACCAACGTGATTACAGAGTTAGAACGTTTCG
Organism: Eilema depressum; assembly: GCA_914767945.1. NCBI lineage: Eukaryota > Metazoa > Arthropoda > Insecta > Lepidoptera > Erebidae > Eilema > Eilema depressum. The sequence continues at coordinate 21,364,186 of OU612018.1, read as the reverse complement.
CATGTAAATGTGGAGTCTGCAGTTGAGACGATGACAAATTTCGTGTTTGATTGTATTGGTATCGATGTTGTTGAAACTAGTTAAGATAGCGTTGAAACTATGTAACATTACATTCGTATGGTCAATGCAAACTTGGATAATTTTGAGCTTAATATATTTCAAGACCTACAGACCTACCTACCTACCCTACCTATATTCGGGTGTGAACTTTTTCGTTTCAATGATCTTCTTTTCACTGCTTCAAATTATTCGAGAGTATAATTCTGCCATCTCGACCATGCTATCAGTGGCTTTGTTTAGATCGTCTGTAGTGCAAGAGGCAGGACAAAAGGGACACGAAACCAAGTGCGCCAAGGACTGTACGGGGGATAAGCGATAATTTAGAAAATGTTACTCGAAAAGAATTTGAAGATGGTGAACACCGTTGGCATTTTGACAGTTTTCTTTCTTTACCTTCTGATAATATAGATAATCAAATAGACATCGAATAACCCAAAATATGAGCCATTACTCACATTTCGAGTTATTAGTCAAAGCCAGCATGATGACATGTTTAAATGTACTAATAAAACAAAAGAATACAGGGACAGTACAATACAGTCTTTAGTCAATCCACGTATCATAACTGAGATGGTGATAAAATCATAAATTCACTCAAGATAGTTCGGAGTTTCCAGCTGCATACTAAACTTTGTCTGATGTACCTTCCTTAGATCGACGAAATTCAAGCTATTACCATTTCATTTTATTCTTTGTTCATTTTTGTTCCTGTTTATTTGGTGAACAAAGTACGTAAGCCATAATATCGGGTTCTTAGCTGCTTAAATATAAAACCTCTTTTGAAATCTTGCGAACTTATCTTTAATTCATCGTTTCCTATACCGAAGTGATCTGGTACAATGTGGATTGAATTTAAAACTTCTCCAATCGTTACCCACCAGTTAACTGGAGTTTAAAGCGAGCTGAGAATTTTAAAGGTGTTTTAATCAAGTTCGTTGTTTTGAAGTAAGTTTTAGGATGAAAGATTTTAAGTAAGAAATTGTTCTTTTCATTTATGTAACGATTTCAGGTGTTTAAAAGGTGGTTCAGAGATTTTAAAAAGCTTTTGTTTAATTCACAGGCAATTTGGAGTTCTTGAAATATTTTAGTAATTGTTTATACTAAAAATTGGAGAACTGACATAATATAGGTGAGGTAGATCATAGTTGCTGTAAGTATGGTTCTGGAGGTAATCCTACTACAGACGAAAGGTAAGCAAATGTAATTTCATCTGTTGTAGATAAGACAGAGCTTTGCAGTACAATCAACCCTGAAGAGATAGTTATGAGACCTTAGAGTTAATGCGAAATGGGGCCTCAATGTCATGTGATAGCGGTACAGATGTTTCATTTTTTTCAGATACAGAGTATGGTCCACGACATTATAAGTGGTAATATGATAATGTACGTAGCAGTTGAAATGAGGTAAACTTTTCATACCAGATCAAAAGAATGATTCGATTGGGTTATATCTGCAAACAAAATCATACATATCTCATCACCAGTAATTTATTAAGAGATACTCAAACATCACGATAGTGCGGACGATACATCAGTTGAGTCAACATGCACTGAGCCAGTGAATCATATCAGGCACTGAGTACGTATGCTATCTTTAATTCAGTAGTTCAGTGAGCGAGTGCATGGGGCTTAAGATTTGAACCGTTAGCGATTATGGATGTATGAAAAGACCTAGAATTCTCCATTATTTATCGTCTAGATAGCTTTCCTAAGCAGCGTCTGATGTTTTTCCATAGATATTACTTAGTCATAGTTAAGGTCTTTGTTGTCATTTAAGGTAGATTTTCAATTTATTAAATACCAAGCAAATATCACATCATTGCATAGAAAATGAGGAATTTTGTGTTTAGATTAAGGTTCCATACCCCAAGGTTATAATCTGCTAACTACGCCTGTTCTGCCTTGTTAATAGGTGCACTTCAAGTGGCACAGCAATATTGTGTGTTTTACTGTCCATTATGAAAAAAAAAGAAAGGACTTTTATTATGAAATTTTCAGTAGCAGTGTGTAAACACCTATTGAGGTTATCTGAAAAGTTATTTGTTTCATAGTGGTTTATAAATATGTGATAATGTGTGATAATATGTGATAATGAAATCATTATTATAAAATTACAATACCACAATTTATTTAACAGTGTGGTAAGCCAATGACAGTTAATGTCATGTACTTATTTACAATGCTAGTCCCACGGTACATAAACCAAATAATTTATTATGGTAAAAAGTATCAAAATTGGTTCAAAACAACTCATTCATTATTCCGAATTGGCTCGCATCCATATTTACAAACATAATCAAATCGCTTCCGCTCATATATTAGAATATGAATAATAAATATTTTTGTCTCTCCACTGCCTTGTGTTTCAATATTTTTCACGCGAAACGAATTGGGATGAGTAGAGCGAGCGGCCAGAATCACAATTTTCATAGATTTTTTATTTTCTCATTTCGAGGCAATTTTCGGAAAAGCTCTTTCAATAATTCACCTTAAGAAAATGGTTTAGTCTCTTGTATAGACTGAGGCAAATAAAATAAAAATCTCAGAATTTCCTTTGTTATACACAAAATGAAAACGGGTTTTGAGATAAATAATTTAGGACAGGTGTTGATCGTGAGATATAAAAAATGTAACAAGTACAATAAATTGTTCTGTTGTACCTACGATGTACATTTCTTATCTTGAATGTACAAAATTATTAACTGCGTTATTTACTAGGTATGTTGTGTTTAGGTACAAAATTGTTTTCTAAATTACTTTTATTCACATATTCTGGATGAAATTCCACAGTACACAATTTCACTGATGAAAATTTGATTCGATATGTTGTTTGTAAAATTTGATTGTTATTATATTTAGTCGAAATTTGTTCAGGAATTTATTGAATGAAACTTTATTCAGTTCTTTTTTGTTATTGGATCTTGAATATTTATAGAGACTGGTAGTTTCTAGTTCTATACATTCTAGTAAACCAGGGAGTTGAGCTTCTTAGGGTAACTAACTACCAATAACTGCACAGACGTTTGTATGGCAACCAGGACAACGGCTTATCGTGCTCTACGGGGCAGGAAAGAATCTCATAGTTAAGAATGAAGAATGTTCTCTAATTCTATACAATGTGCTAATCTACTCCTATTGACTATTTAGCCAGGAGCACCTCAAGATATCTATAAACCTATTTATGTAAAACTCACAGAATGAGCAAGCTAACCACAACTCAATCAGTATAATAGAACCGCTACCACTGAATAGATTACAGTGGCGCTCCTACAGCTGAAATACGGTATTGTCATAACCACTGGCCAGTAATAGCTTGTAAAGTATTCTCTAATGCTAATTGGATTCGCCCAGGCCACATGGGTGTGACTCAGTGAGTAAAGGTTAGGCACATGTCCTACCGGTGGCGAGAAAATGAGCAACTGTCGACATTTTCTCGCTTCAAACCTCCAGGAAATACACCGGTGAGACTTTAGTTTTGTCGCGACGACAAGAGCTGTCAAAGATAAAAAATTTTTGAGTGATTCTCGTTCGGTGATCATATTCGTCAAGCGAGCAGATATTTAAGAATATATCATTTCGGTCGCCATCCCGCTCTCGCTTGTAATCCAGTGATGTACACACAGTTAGGAAGTGCAGTTTATTAGCACTACTACAGTTCAGTAGTACTAGAATTACAGTTTAGTAGTACTAGAATTACAGTTTAGTAGTAAAAACTTTTGGAGCTACATACTCGCTAAACGCTGGCTGCCTTGTTTCTCGTTCATCGCTAGCGGTGGGACTGTGGGCTGAAAATTCTATGTTTCTCTAAGCAGCTTAAGAAATAAATGCAACGGAGAATAAACACCGAAGATTTATACCAACGGCTGACAAAGAAAGATAATTTTATTGCTAATATCTGCAAAATTATATTTACTTCAAATATCTGTTTTATTAAATTTTGTTTATAAAGAAGCATTTTTAAATATTTCAGAAGAGAAATCATCATCATCACAGCGTTATATCCCTATTGCATCCGAGGCCTTCATTGTCAACCCCGGGGTTATTCTTCTGGCTTATTTTCTACCACTTCGCATGTTCTTGGGTTATGGTCACCTTCTAAGACGTCAAGCTAGCAATTCTTAGATCTACAATTACTGTAAACGTAAGACAGGCAAGACTGTGATAAAAGTAGAAATTTCCTTGCATTAATTATTTTTAACATTTTCGTATGAAAAAACCCTACTTTTAGCGCACAACAAAGCTCACATACTGTGAGTCAACTGTTTATTTGACGCTTACATCGCGTCATTAACTTTATTGCCCCGCCCGAGGTGAAGCCGGGGCTTTAGTTTTGTCGACAATTAATTAGCAATGTTGTTGATTTGGTGTAGTTCAGTTACGTCTGATGAGGACGCGTCATTTCTCTGCAAATACAGGGTACAATTTGAATAAGAATTTAAGTAAGTTTAAAGAGGAAATGTTTTAAGTTGGGTCTCTATTGATTTAGTTATTTGACTTAATTATTTAAGCTTTATATGATATCACACAATATTGCTTACAGTTAATTAAGAATTGTTGTGGGTGTTAATACACTTCTGCCTACCCCTTTGTGGACTTACAGGCGTGAGTTGTATGTATGCATGTTAATTAAAAATCGAATTTCAGTCTTTGATTACGGCTACGATGGGCTTGGCTACATCGACCTTTGCTACAACGGACATAGCTACGGCAGACTTGGCTACGATAGTCTTGCTACGGTGGAAGGACTAGGTATCGGTAGGCAGAGGAGGCCTTGGCCTGGTTATCTTCTTGGAGAAAGCCAAGTAGGAATGATGGACTTGGCTACCACTACGGCAGTTAACCGGCAGAAATAATACATTACTATTAGAGCTATCGGGATATTTACCATGTAATTTGGAGTTTCCGAGATTTCGGCGCTGTTGCAAGCACCATGAACAATACATGATAAATATTCTGTTAGCTCTTAATAGTAATATAACCATGATAGTTTAAAGAGCAATAATACAGTACAAAAAAATATTTAATTAAAAAAATATCATGTTTACTAGTTTAATGCTTCTATTAAACTACGAGTAAGTAATCATACAATATCTAGCACTAACTTTCTCAATTAGCGCTGAAGCGTATGAGTTTCATAGAAGTAGCAATTTAGAAATTAATTTCATGTTAGTGTTCGCTCGCGTTTTACTTTGAACATTAAATTATTTGATAGACACATACCTAATTGTGCTTTCATTATAAACGTTTAGCGTTCTACATCACTGATTCTATTTCGTCATAATTTTGTTACAAAAAACTTGTGCTCTAAAATATTTTAATAAGAAAAGCAATGGAGACTGCGCGTAGCACAGTATCATAAACGTGGTTTTATTTTATCACTTAGGTGGCAGTCAAGCACACAGCTCACCTGATGAAAAGTGGTTACCGTGGCCTATGCTATGGGCGTATGTAAAACCAGGGGCGTCACACTCGCGCTGTCGACCCTGTAAGTACCTTCTAATGCCCTTCTTAAAGAACCCCATATTGTAGTCGCTTGGCAAGAACACGGCAGGGAGTTCATTCCGTAGCTTAAGCGTAGTATACTAAACTCGCTTGTAAATGTACTAAGTTTATGTATTCTAAACAACGAATGAGGCTCTAGGGAAGGTTTTCCTTTAGGAGTTTATAGGTCAGACGGTAGTTTTTTTAGTTCTTTTTGTTGTACTATTATTATTTATTCTGTGCTTTGGATCTAGATAGCGCTGTTTCTAAACAGCTGTAGTTGTAGAATATTAAATTTATTCTAGCTCAAAACGTACTCAAAGGGAACATTATAGTAAAATATAAGTTATCAGCGAAATGTATATAAGTATTTGAAACTGATGAGTAAAATTGTCTAACATCCTAGTTTTATCTAATTGAGCCTCTATTAACATCTCGTCGCGTAAGGTAATATCAAATTCCCGCGCCCTCGTTCACCATACCTGTCCATATTTCCCGCAAATTTTGTTACGTCTAACTTAGTTGATTGATCTTGAAGATTATCGTAAGGTACGTATCAGCACAATGGGAGTAATTGGCGCCGTAACTAAGTTTTGCCGTATCGGTGTTGAGGAAGCGCTCGTTGGGGGCTTCGCATCGATTGGGTTGGCTCGAAGATAATTATATTACGGTCCAATTACTTGTATGAACGAGGTAAGCGATATTTTTGGGTTGTGTCAGCGTTTGTGTGAGGAATATAATGTTTATTGCGTGATAAAACCTTATATTATAGGTGTACAGGGTTCTATCAAGATCTTTAGGGTTCTAGTAAACCTTACTTACCACCTAGTATACCGGTTACGTATTATAATAACTACAGTTATTTTAACTATTTTCAAGCAACTACGGTCAAAAAAATTACTGTTTAAAACACCTCAAGATCGTTTCACATATTTTTGTAATAACTACTGGTCGAAACAAATAATGGACGATTCACCTACGGTTTTTTCAACTACAATTAATTGTGCTAAGGTTGACTGAACTATGTATGAAATACCTAATAGTCGATTCACCTACGGTTTATTGATACTACTACTTTGTGACAGAAATTTACGTTGTTGCAAAACCGACTTCACGTAGTCTTGTCTGCCCTACCCCTACAGTGTAATTTAAGCCCGCGAAGGCGCGGAGGGGCGAGGCGGCCCGCGAGCTGAGGAGCAGGTGGTTCTAACGAGCACTGCCGCGGCTGAGGCCAGCAAGCCGAAGCTGCGGTAGTGACCGTCAGATCCATCTGCGACGATAAGGTCGCGTGGGAGCCCCGCAGCGCCGGAGCCGTTACAGAAGCCATGCATGCAGTATGCAGCATGCATGCAAGCAAACATGCAAGCAGGCATGCAGCATGCAAGCAATCATGCAAGCAGACATGCATGCAAGCAAGCATGCAAGTAGGCATGCAGCATGCAAGCAATCATGCAAGCAGGCAAGCAGCATACAAGCAATCATGCAGCAAGCATGGCTTCTGTAACGGCTCCGGCGCTGCGGGGCTCCGGCGGTCCCACGCGACCTTTTCGTCGCAGATGGATCTGACGATCACTACCGCAACTTCGGCTTGCTGGCCGGCTGCGCCGGCCAGCCTCAGCCGCGGCAGTGCTCGTTAGAACCACCTGCTCCTCAGCTCGCGACCCGCCTCGCCCCTTCGCGCCTTCGCGGGCTTAAATTACACTGTAGGGGTAGGGCAGACAAGACTACGTGAAGTCGGTTTTGCAACAACGTAAATTTCTGTCACAAAGTAGTAGTATCAATAAACCGTAGGCGAATTGACCATTAGGTATTTCAAACATAGTCAACATGTCCAATATCTTAAATGAACATTATATTAATCGTCCGTTAGTTCAAATAATTTTAGTTTATTCGAAATTATGTGTATGAACCAGTAGTTGAGTCGACCAATATGCGTTATGACCATATGTGAATCAACCGTAGTTATCTTGAGCATAGTTGAAATAACTTTAGATATTATGATACGTAACCGGTATACCACTGACTTCAAGGGGGTCTTCAATCGATCCCGTGAGTGTAAAACCGTTAAACGAAAATGTTTAGAAGGAATAGGATAGTGGACCATGGGCTCTAATATGGAAACTTTGCAGGCACGTGGAAGCTACGCAGGAGGCGTGGGTTTGATCCCCGCTCAGTGCAAATATGTATATGCATGTACATGGGTATTTGTTTTGGTCGTATCTCGGAGAGCACAAACATCTTATATAGCACTCGTTACGGGTAGTTGGAGTCCTAAAAATTTCAATAACTAGTCTAACTGCAATGCTTTGATAACGCCAATGGGTTGTGGAGGTCAAATGGCAGTCGGTTCAAAGAAAATATCGAAGCTCAGCCAAATCCGCAGTTTATTTACAAAAAATAAACCCTAGACTCCAAGGTGAAAGCTCGGATGGGACTAGGATTCATGCTAGGATAAAGAAGAACTAACTAATACTTACAGCTAGCTAGTCACGTAAGTTATAGGTCACATACATTATTTATCTTCAGACTTATTGATCCCAACCGTCATTATAATATTCCATTAAAATATGATTAGTAAAACATGGCCGCAATATTATGTAGGGCAACGGAAAACACCGTAGCTGTGGCGAAGTTTTCGGCTGTCAGAATATAATAATTGACTCAGAAGATATTATGAATGTATATTATTTTAAAAGCAAAAACTGCATAGTATCCCGCAAGCCAGTATAGCTATAATAATGTGGTTTTTCACACAAACAAATCGTTTTCACTCCAGCAAAATAGACGTTGTAAAAGAGCAATAAATCAATCAACGAACACATTTTATAGTACACGTTCAATCTAAAATGTGTTTCTTTACGAGAGTCGAGGCTGTAGACAGATGTTAGACACTAATTCGACTGGTAATAAAGCACTTTGTTTTTCTGTCTGTGTCATTTTTATTGCCTGGACTTTTGAACTGTGAAATGGACATTGTCCTGCCGGTTTTAGGTCTTGAGAACCACACTTTAAAAATTATACCTGTCGGCTTCTATGCAGTTTAAGTTAGTATACAGTAATGAATATACATTAAGTTTTTTAATGATAGGTAGTACTTTATAGCATTGTTTTTGTAAATAGGTAAAGGTATCGATAATTTTTTCTCAAATCTCAGTGATATCCAGTTATCGTTTTATGTTTCGTTACGTTTCTCCGAAAAAGAACGGAAGTTTTAGTGAGAAGTAGTTTTTATTTACTACTCTATAAAGACATCTATTGGGACCTAAACATAAACGGCGAAATGTGGGTGCTAGCACCTCTGCCTACCCCTTCGGGGATACAGGCGTGAGTTTATGTTATGTTATGTTATAAAGACATCAATCTGTCAGTTAAATCTATAATAGAAAGAACGCTTTACAAAATCGAAGCAACCTGATCTTTAGGCTTAAGATATTAGTATTTGTATAACAATACCACAAATGCATCCAAAAAACAACAAAAAACAATAAAATGCAGTATCTGTTACGTCTATAAAATAAAATATGCATTCCATTTTGTCATTCTTGTAACAATATTCGAAATGTATTTCAGCGCGTATATGGAATTAATTAATCCTGTCCAATACGTGAATGCTGTTTTATTTTCAATCCAGAATTGAATGAAACTTTATCCCTTCAAAAATCAATTACAGAATGACTGTTACATCATTATTTAGGGTCTAATATGATATGTGTGGGGTAGTTAGCCTCCACTGCCAAGTCCACTACTGTCTACTCACTTTGATTACAAGACTATTACAGTATACTGACTTTTGATGTCTGTCCCCTTACGGCAATAGGCTTGCAACCTATTACTTGGAGATGCTTACTACACTAATACTTAAACTCTTTACTAAAACCAATAGTTCCAGACCAGTATTCTCTTATTTTCACCTATTTATTTGATTGTTGTTCATTGCTGTTCTAACGAGCACTTTCAGGATATCGTACTCGTATTAGCTCTGCAATGAATCGCCACTTTCTCGCCTTATCGCCTGCACCGTCCGGACAGTTCGCAAGGTTGTCCCGAGGCTAGGTGGAGCCATTACGATGCAGAATATTGCGCTTTACTGTAGGAAGTTTCGTATAAAGAACTGCTTAAGGCTGGAGTTAGGTAACCTAATGGCGCTTCATCGTAGAGCTGCGATGTGCAACAACTTTTATTGTTGGGTTTTGTTATTATTTGTATTGCATTACAGAATGAAGTTATTAGTTGCTTATTTTTAGGACAGAGAATAATTTGTGTTATGAATTTGTTTACATAAAAGTTCCTAATGCAGCCTTAGTTAGTTCAATTTGATCCCAGTTATTTACGCTGGTGAAACCTGACCTTAGATATTGTAATAAAACTTCATTTTTATCTTACTTAAACAACATTCGTTGTATTCTGTAGAGGATTTTATGATCTATCATCGGCAGAAGAAGAGCAGAAAGTGAAACTATTCACATTTCATATTGAGTGAAAAATTAGTAGGTATTCTCGCGTTAGATTGAATCATTCGTGTTGAGGAAACCAGAACTGTAATATAGTAAAATATGCAATGAATAGTAAGCGAATTTATGTAGCGGAACCCTTGTTCAGTAACCCTTGTAATTCAATCTTCAAAATGATATATTAAAACAAAAATGAATGTGAACTACCGGTAGAGGATGACAATTTTATTATTGCTATACCATTCGGCTAGCAATGTTTCTATTTTATTTACGTGTACGTGGTTAATTTCTTAGCTCGGGTAGACTGTAAGTGACATTTTCTGTTAGGAAATTTTCAATATCCGCAATAAGTCTAGAGAAGTTGAGAGAAATCTATGCTTGGTGAATTTGAGCTCGTTCACTGTCGTAGCATCCCGTGTTATCCTCAAAAAACAACCAAGAAACGCGTATAGAGCACATATTGTGCACATTTTAGGTCCTAGATAATATACTTCCTACCTAACATGCCAAACAGCAAAATAATTTCATTATGGTACACTAGATGTTTTAAATATAAGTTCCAGCAAAATATTTTTTTTTTGTAATAGTTTATGGTCTATACGGCTTAGAGCGAAAAGAGCATTTTTATCTGAAGTTTTTAATGTATACTTACATGTATCAATTGCCAAAACTATCGTAAATATTTAACCATGAGTATACTGTATACGTAATAGCAATAAAAGAAGAATAAGCTCCATTTCAAATAGTCACGATCTCCCATAGGACCAATAGAGCATTTTACTTTCAGAAAACTTCTACCAAAACATTTAACAGAACTTTAATACAATAAATAAAAGTACAGGACTGGTTCTCAACTTCGAAGGGACATCTTTACAGCGTCTACGGTTGAAAGTTTAAGTCGACCATCTGTTCAAGCGTCGATGTCCGGCCTGTCAGGCACAAGTTGCAAAATTTACCACTTTCAATATTTAATTTGTATGGGCCAAGTTTTGAAATACAGCGGTTTGAGATTTAGCTGTCTACTAACAACAAGGTCTGAACTTCTGAACTGAAACTTGAAATGGGCGATTACTCTTATAGAATGCCTCCATTGTGGAAGTTTGAAGGAGCATAAAAAGTAAGTACTTGCAATCACTTTGTATGAAGCGGCACACTGAGTATGATGTGGTGAATTCCTCTTAAGTTAACGTTGCTTGTTTGAGTTATTGTAAGCTGAGGTTCATTTTGTATTAGTCAAATACTTAATACAGCCTCCGTGGCGTAGCGGTAGTGAACGCGGCCGCTACGCAGGAGGCGTGGGTTCGATCCCCGCTCAGTGCAAATATTTGTGTTCATGAAATATGGGTATTTGCATTGGTCTGGTCGTGCCTCGGAGAGCACGTTAAGCTGTCGGTCCCGGTTGCCATAAGAACATCTATGGCAGTCGTTACGGGTAGTTGGAGCCCTCAAAAATCCAAAAACAGTCTAGCTGCAAAGCTTCGATATCGCCTAATGTTACCATTGGGATGTGGAGGTCAGATGGCAATCGCTTCACAGAAAATATCGAGGTCTAGCCAAATCCGTAGTTAAGACTGGCAAAAAGCGGACCCCAGACTCCGAGCTGAAAGCTTCGGATGCGATTGGGAATTAACGCTAAGAGGAAGAAATACTTATAATATATTATTTCCTCTATAGATTTAGATCCCAAAAGTCAACAACTGGGCCGGGACTTGAACCCGCAAGCAGTTCCTATCAGGAGAAATACTATTATGGAGTATATCCAAAACGTATCCAGCCTCCCTAGAACAGTGGCAATACGTTGGCCATGACATTATATTGTATTCTACTTTGATTCTTCTCTAACCTAACATTAATCACAGTCGCATCCGAAGCCTTCACCTCGGAGTCTGGGGTGGCTTTACGAGTCTAACTGCGGATTTGGGTGGACTCAATATTTTCCATGAAGCGACTGCGATCTGACCTCCACAACTCAATAGCGATATCAGGCGATATGTGAACATTACGGCTAGAACAGTTATTGAACTTTTTAATTATTTAACTTGTTATTAATTTCGTAATGACTGCCATAGACAGTGTTGCCGAATAGTTGACCTCGAAAATCATCTATAATAACGATAGGCCTATCGATAATATCGATATTGCCAATACTATCGATACTATCGATAGTTCATTGGTTATTGATAAACGATACTATCGATAATACTATTAATACTGAACATTGCAATGATAATCGATAGTATCGATAGTATCGATACTATCGATTGTCATTGCAATCTTCAGCATTAATAGTATTGATACTATCGATACTATCGTTAGTACATTGGATATTGAAAAACGATACTGTCGATACTATCGATAGTATTACTGTGTGTCGATAGAATCGACAATATCGATACCATCGATATTACTATCGATAGTCTAATAATAGTCGACTATCGATAGTCTATCGATAAACTATCAATAGTTGACTATCGAGCGGCAACACTAGCCATAGATGGCAACAGGGACCAACTGCTTTGCGTGCCATCCGCGGGCAACAGCTAGTGTTAAAATTAACTTAACTATTTCAATAAATATTTTACTTGAATTAATTTCTAACAACTTACACTTTACTCCGTAGTCAAAGAAAGAAAGAAAGAAAGAAAGAAAAGAAATTTATTAAACCTCACACACACACACCAACATGTAGCAAATGTTACTACACACAAATGAAACTTACAAATAACAGTAATTATCCTTAACCAACATTAAGTATAATTCAGTATTCAGTTTCTGATAACAATTTGCTTCCGAACAGACTATATTAGATTTTAGACATTGTTTATAAGCAATGCTTCGATAAATATCTCTTACGAGCTCGCGCCTGGACGGCTTAATATTAGACGATTGCCAAATTTGGAGCAATATGCACTTTGCTATTGAATAATCATTAGGTATTGCGATTAGAAAAGGAATTTACGATGGGATTGGGGCAGTATATTCTGGTGTTCTGATTGTTTGAGGACCATACCGTTTACATTAAAATTGTATCATGTTATTAAAGGTCATGATGTGAGATAGTGCTGTCTAGTAATGAAATAAGGTGACATAATGATGATGATGATGGCTGCTGTCTTGACCTAGAATGTTTGGGATCCCAGTAAGATAAGAAACTGAATAAAATATATTAAAGACTTGATAATATTTATAATATTTGATGAGAAATGATTACCAAATAATTCATTATCTCATCCAAAATACACTCGCAGCCTTAGAGTATACATTGCTATAGAGCGCGCCTTACAAGTATGAACTGTTATCACGGGTATGAACAGTACCGAGGCTCCTGACTCAACGTCAATCAGTAGCAAAACAATACCCATCAAAATGACTTCTCAAGTAATATTTATTTCGATATGTTAAATCAAAATTTTATACAACACCGTATATTTGTAGTAATAATGACGCAAAAATACAGCAAAATGACGCCATTTTTTTGTATTTTGGCTTTAAGTTTATCCATGCATATAAAATCGAACAGAAAACTTCATAACAACAAACTACATTAATAAGTGCATCTATTGATGTTTTCGGTAATGCATGAATCGTCACTATAGGTGTGCTATACCATCGCAAAGTATCTGCTAACACTCGGCGCCAAAGACCTGAGTGATAGGTGCGCTCTATATTTATAATGTATACTCTAAGCTCGCAGCACTGTAGTCTGTCTATAAAACTAAATAAATGAACGGACAATGAAAAATATTTCAAAACTTTTTATTAATATAAAAACTGAAAAAAGTATATTATTATATTATTATGAACAAAAATAAAAGATCATAAAATTGGTTCTGCAGTTTCTAAATTGAATTTGCTACTAACGTAAAATACAGTGCACCAGTTGTATGCTACAGAAATGGAAAATACCGCTTGTTTCCATTTAAAAGCTTCGTAGTTTAACAGCGAGGAATCGATTACAGAAGTATCTGAAAAGAAGCCAAGATGCTTTTGTAAAGGAGGCAACCCACTAACAGTTTATCGAACAACAACCGGATGATATCGACCTGTCAGTTTATCGCACTTACAGTTTCGTATACGATTTTGGACTGACGGCTAATATGTGTGTGGCCGGTTGACCATTCCGGTCAGCAAAGATAGTTAAAGGCCGGACAGTCAATGGCCGTCGGCATTTTATACGTAATAACATCAGACTAAAAGAATAAAATAATGTTATTATTTTAGTCTGAGGTAATAAAATTATGATGACATTGATGACATAAGGACTGCAGGCCGCCCGATAGGACCAGAAACTGCAGGCGGACTGTTAGTGGGTGACCGCCTTAAGTTTCTTGTTACTTGCAAGATATTAGACCGTCCGCTGCATCGAACGGGTTCCACGCGGACTGTGGGTTACGTATACGTTTAAAATATCGTGCGATGGGCGACCTGCCTTAGGCTAGCTAGGTCGGCTAGTACATTATATACCTATTTTTAATATCTAAAACCGAACCTAATCCCGAATAACCTAACCTAACTGAATCCTAAAACCTAAAAAACCTGTTATATTTTTTCAATTTCAATTTTAAATTGTCAGATGCACTCAAATGCGTTCAAAAGTCAGTGAAGTTGCAATTCGCCTATACTGCCCGTTCGAAATTGGTATTATTGGTAACCATTGAGTCGTATACTGCGTTATTAGGTGAATATCGAATCAAATACACGTAGGTAGTTTTGGATCGCATTCTACAAACAGTAGAACAAAACATTCCCAGTTGTTAGTAGTACCTATTTACCAGCAGGAAAAAGGCTGGAGAGCGAAAGTGTGAAAAAGTGGGAATAAAATGTCAGGTTCGTCAACACATTCCAGTAGTTAACAGTGTTAAGAGCGGGAATAACCCTCTTCTACTTTCAGGGAATTAAAACTAAAATGCTGTGAAGAGGTTCGGTCACCGAACAGAGTTCTATACTAAGTATATAATAATTGTAAATTGGTCGTGTCTGTATATTGGAGATATTTAAAAACATACTTATTACTTAGGTTATGTTAACGATATGAAGGTTGTTAAAATGATAAACAAAAGGCATTCATGCCTGTTTGCATCGCGAATAAACAGGCCCTCGATTCTGCTAAAGCAAAAGTACTGTCGCGCCACAGTCTTTGCAAAAATTGGCATTCAATTTTAGACTTTATTGCTTTATTAAAGTCCAAAATTGAATGACAATATTTTCATTACACACTTTCGTTCACTCTACAAAAAGCCATTTAATTTTAAATTTTATCTGCATTACTTTAAAGGCTAAAATCAAATGGAATTTTCTCGCAGTCTCTGTGATGGGACAGTGGTTGTGCTTTAGCAGAATCGAGGCCCTGATGTTTATCCGCGATGGACACAAACACTACTTAATGAATTTTCATGCAGTTAAGTTACGTTGCGCTTGTTTGATCGCAATCGGTTCAGTAGGACTGAGATATTATGAGCAATAGTCGCGTTAATTGACACCCGCACAGGCGGAGCCGCGTTCGGAATGCTACTTAATAATATTTGGCTACTATTGATTTATTAAAGTTTTGTTTGAATTGTTCGAACACCTATCAATATAATTAAATACCTTATTTATCACGCTATTTATTACCATTAGTAATATAGGCACAACGCCACAATACGTATGAGGTTGAATTTTGGACAAATTGTACAAGCTTAGTGATAGGGTATTAAGGTTTACAATAATTTACCGGCTTATTTATATGATTTTAGATTTATGTGTGTGTCTGTCAAGCTATATCGAATAAATACTGCCTTATTAACTAAGCATTTTACTTTTTACTTATTATAAGGACATAGGCTATGTTTGTCGCGATAACCGACATCCACGCGGGCGGAGCCGCGGGTAAAAGCTAGTTAATAATAAAAATGTACGAAGTAAGATATTATGTAACTTATTGA
The DNA here is from genome assembly GCA_914767945.1 of Eilema depressum. NCBI lineage: Eukaryota > Metazoa > Arthropoda > Insecta > Lepidoptera > Erebidae > Eilema > Eilema depressum. Next base: position 21,348,271 of record OU612018.1, on the reverse strand, counting down.
ACCATTCATATATCAACATGAACCATAATACCCCTATCTAGAGTAATCGTTAAAGTTTAAAAATTACAACAACACTAGCATTTTTTCTTAAGTTGGGTTATGACCCCACAAAACCCATAAAAAGCAGTTGAACCACCATAAACTGTCACGAACGTCCCCTGAAACTTCCATTTAAGTACGAAGCATACCTTAACCATGAATTCGGTAACTGTCAACCTTCCCGAGTTTCCCGACGTTTGGACCCTATAAATATTTCCATTTGTGGTGGGAAGGTGGCGTTCTAACCACGTGAAAAGGGTCTTTAAACGTCAGATAAAGTATGTATGTACTTTGAAATTGAGATTCGGTAATTAAATTTCTCTTAACCTTTTAAGAAGAGATTAATGCACGTTTTTAGTATTCATCGTTTCGGTTGTTTTTTTTTAATTATTTTTTATTTAATTAACCGTGTTGGTTCCCGGTGAAGTAGAATAGGGTCACCCCATCTCTTCCTGTGGGTGTCGTAAAAGGCGACTAAGGGATAGGGCTGTTCTTCATCCGACAGTAAACATACAGCCCATGTTAAAGTGCCCGCTAGACGGCAATAGGCTTGCCCCCTATTACGTGGGACCGAAAATCTTAGTTAGCTAAATGTGGGTGTTAATACACCTGTGTCTCCTCTTCAAGGATTTACAGGAGTGAGTATTTATGTATGTTATTTAATTACTAGACTTATACAAATACATCTTCTAATATATAAAAATCAATGCCACTTTTCGTTGTTAGTTTATAACTCAAGAACGGCTGAACCGATTTGGCTAATTTTAGTCTTGAAATATTCGTGGGTGTCCAGGGAAGGTTTAAAGGATGAGAAAATAGGTGCAGCGGGAACGGGAAAAAATATGGCGGTACGAAGTTCGCCGAGACAGCTAGTTCTTCAAAAAATTTTTACATAAACTCATTAGAGTTTTTCCGTGCATTTGTGCCATCAATTATTGAATAATATTACTAGGATTTTACTTGAAGGGTGACTTAATGTGTGTATTATGCTATAAAAGGATGTGTTAAAAAAAATCTGTCCAAAATTTTCTACAGGTCAACATTATAAAAGTAACTAAAGAAGTATTTGGAAACACGCGACTGAAAACGTTGCCAGTTGACAGTAATAGTGCTCAATCACTATAACGTATCAAAAATATAAAGAATGTAACGAGAATACTTCTGCCCACCCCTGCTTCACAATAGTAAATTTACCTACTGAATAAAAGAAGCTGGCATGCCTTTTGTTAACGTCGAAAGCGCCGTTTACCACCGAACAATTTCCGTCATTTTTTAAACATTGCAGCTCGAAAATGTCAACACGAATAAAATATGAGCTTCGAAGTCACAATTCAACAACAACTGAAAAATTCACCGTCGCAATGAAATGCACAGTCAATAACAGAAGTCATTTGGTTTATATTCTTAGGCCCTTACTGATAAAAAATTACACAGGGTTAAATCAAAATATTGTATAGAATTTTGACATAACAGCCTGCTGTAGGTATACAGAATGAAGTATCATCATTAGGCGATACTTAAAATTTGGCTTAATTTTTTGATTTAGCTACAAAATGTATAGCAAACGTCATTTCTTGTATTCATACCTTAAAGGGTGTCGTAGAGGTTTTAGATCTCCACAAGAAATAGGATCGATTGGCCAAAATTATTTTGGACTTTTAACATTTTTCTTGTTGACTGTACGGTTTTGCCAAAATCTGTGAATGCAGTTTAGAATATTTTAAAAGTTACAAATAGTCTCCTAAGAACGTTTTGATGTACCTATCTATAACTGTTGAGGTACCTGTCCTTACTGAGCAAAAATACACCCTGTATACCATCTGTATTTTTTATCAGTAGGAGCCCTATTAATTATTATATTCTACATGACGAGCCTGTGTTGAAACAACTGTCATTTGCACTAAGAAACAAAACAGTCAAAATTTACTTTTTACCATTTTTAACCGACTTCAAAAAAGGAGGAGGTTCTCAATTCGGATGTTTCTATGTTTTTTTTTTTTTTTTATGTTTGTTCGCTCATAGCTCCGCCATGCGTAGACGGATTTGCAAAATTCTTTTTTTGTTCGAAAGTAGATTATTCCGAAATGGTCCCATTTAAATTTCGTAAAGATCTGATGATGGGTTTCCGAGATTAGACCAAGGAACTCTTCAAAAAATACCAGGCAATCAGCCGCGATTGCTGCAATCGCATATTATTGCAATGTCTCTGCCATTACACATCACGCCTGAATCCTTTGAAAGGGTATGCAGAAGTGTTCAGAATATTCAGCTATAATTCCAGTGTATGCGTATTGCGTTGATTTTTTTAATTAAAAATTCTTAGTCAACGCGAAGCAACACACCTACTCCTGGGGTGCCGTTGGTGATGACCGACGGACAGCTTGCGCAAATAATAAGCGCGTTGCGGACACCCACACCGGTGAACACCGGCAACATGGCATGGCTCGCTGCACGGCCCGCTTCAGCGGACGTGACGGCGTTCATCGATGCTATATCCATTTACAAAGAGTGCGTTGGCGTTAGCGATGAGATAGCAGATTAAGGGTATGCCTATGCTGCTTACAGAACTAGCTGCCACCTGGTGGCAAGGCATCAAGCAGACCATACGCTGCTGGGATGACGACATACAAGTATTGCGTAATACCTACGGGGCACGGTTGCCACCGCACAAAGTATATATGCGTCTATTTGAAACTTACCAGGGGGATGAGTCTACAGAGGTATTCGTGTGCAGAGCGAGGGCTCTATTTAGTCAATTACCACTTAATACTCTGTCTGAGGAGACTCAGATATGATATACGGACTGTTGCATCGGCGTATTAGAGAGAAGCTAAGCCGAACCGACTATAATACTTTCACCGAAATGTTACATTTGACTCGCCGTATTGAAGAGATGTATAATGAAGGTCGCCACAGCGTACATAACCCAAGTCCTAAGGTACGCGAGCAGTTGAAAACACGGGCTGCGCATGTTACGGTCGCGGCTCCCGCGCCGACCGCTGTACTGTAATACCTACTTCTACGTCTACATCGCTCGCGGTCGCCGAGAGTAGATTATCAAGGCCGCGTTGTACCTACTGCAAACAGTTTGGGCACCTACAGGACGCGTGTAGGAAGTTACTAGCGAGGCCTACAGACGAGAAAGATAAGTGCGATAGTGCGAAAAGTGTGAAACCGAATATTGTGTGCTACGGTTGTGGTGAAAAAGGTTATATTCCCGCGAATTATCCGAAGTGTAAAAATAATGTTAGCAATAATGTAAAACCTGCAACTGATGAATTGTATTCTTTTGACTGTGTGGACTCTGACTACTCGGAGCGAATGAGTTTGAGCTCGTGTAGTATCGAGAGATACGAGACCCAGCGAGGCAGGCCACTGTTGCACATAGGTATTGAAACCTATAGGGGTACCGCGTTGGTAGATAGGTACCGCTGCTCGTAGAAGCTTGGCGGGTAGGTCGCTTTACGCTCTCCTTCAACGTATGGGGAAGGAGTTTCGTGAAGACAACTTCTCTATCAAACTCGCTGATGGTAAAGTTAGTCACGTTAGAGTGTTGCTAACTTACGTAAACATAAATCTCGTCGATTCATATATCGGAGCATTCGCTGCGAGTGATAGAGCCCTATTTTCTACCTGTGCATTGTAATATGAGTAATAAACGCGTGTGAGTCTTACAAATGGTGTATTCATTACAATCTCAAATAATAATACATAATTCTAGAACACAAAGGGCACTAAAAAGAAAGAAATAAAAATTTTTTGACAAAAAAAGAAACCGACTTCAAAACCCCTTTAAATAGATAGGAACTAAAAAGAAAAAAATAATATCAAATGTAACAAATCAAATATAGAACAATTAACATAATTAAGCCTAACTTTAACCTTAACTTATAACAAATTACCAATTTTTGGAGTCGGTGCCAATCCCCTACGCGGCCTATTTTACACGACAGATATACAAACTACTAAACACATCAAAAATGAATGTAACGCAACTCTTTTATTAGTCTTATCAATCAATCAATCAAATCAATTAACCTATTGCAGTCCACTGCTGGACATAGGCCTCTCCCAATATGCACCACGTTTACCGATCCTCCGCCTTCTGCATCCAGTCCGTCCCAGCCACCTTTCGAAGGTCGTCGGTCCACCTGATTAGGGGCGTCCCACCCTCCGTTTTCCTTCTTTTCCTTTCTTTCATATTGTAATACATAATGTACCTAATATAATATTTTCTCATATATTATATGTTATAGCTATCGAGTTCTCTTGTACCTATTTTCTTCCATTGATGGTCAAGATTTAAATGCTATTATTACATGTTCGCTAACTTAATAAACTATTTTTTTTATCTAATTCGCTAAGAATTTAATTGATATCTAATATCAAGTCTGTTCTATATTAGATTAATATTCTAAGTAGGTATATATTACTAATATTATATTTAAACGCGAAAGTTTGTAAGTATGGATGGATGGAAGGAGGATGAAGTAAGGAAATAATATAAATCAGATCGGTGATATTTTTCTTGGCACCGACTCCAAAAATTGGTTTTTTGTTATAAGTTAAGGTTAAAGTTAGGCTTAATTATGTTAATTGTTCTATATTTGATTTGTTACATTTGATATTATTTTTTTCTTTTTAGTTCCTATCTATTTAAAGGGGTTTTGAAGTCGGTTTCTTTTTTTGTCAAAAAATTTTTATTAATGCTATTAGCATCCAACGCTTCAAAGAAAAAACCTTTGTCGGCTTTGTTTTGCCCTGTTTGCATTTGATCAATGAAACTTTAAATAGCTCCGGGCTTTTTATAGTCGACTCGTTTTTGACGAGGGTATAAAAATATTTAGGTGGGTATATACTGCTTTTGTATAAAGCTCGTGTTTGAGTTCGCTGTGGTGATGTTTAGGAATAATGATATCACGTGTATGATTAAACTGAATTGTAAATAAGTACCTATGATTATTATGGACGCACAATATGATATGTAATTAATAATTTATGAAGAAGGGGATGTAAGTACAATTGGGATGATTTGGGCTTTTAGAACGAATGTGTACTAAGTGACCGATAAGGTTTTTTTTTTTTTTTTTTATATAGGACACGTCAATTTGACTTTGCCTCGCCTCATGGTAAGCTGAAGGCAAAGTCTCTGAAAAGAGGGTCACCATTACAGACATGTACCATGTTACAATGGTGGCACTCAGCTTGACGGCCTCATCAGATGCTTTTTCACGCCCCGCTTAAAGGACCCGGGACTATAGGAGGAGGGAAACACGTGAGCTGGTAAGGAATTCCAAGTCTTAATAGTGCGGCAGAAGAAGGAGTTGCCGAATCGCTTGGTTCTTGATGGAATATTTTGCACCGTATGCGGGTGGCATCTGAGTCTTGCACGTGTTGTCCTATATAGGAAAGGAGAGGGTGGGATTACTTGGAAGATTAGAATACTTAGAATAATATAGAATAGAATTACTTAGAATAATTGGTAAATCTAATAGGCATTTGAGGCAAATGTGGGCTAGTAAGTCCAAGAAAGACGATCAAATTGTTTATATACCGAACTGATAAGTTTGATTGAGACAGTTTAATAACGATAGAGGGAAACTATTGAAATTTCGAGTCGAGTACTTTTCCAGACTCTGTGTTGCTATTATGAACTTTCTTTTATAATATAACATCATCATCTGCATATAGACGTATTCTCCTGATTGCATCCGTGGCCAAGATGACCTCGAAGCTCAGGGTCCGCCTTCCGGCTCTTCCTTCTCCACTTCGCACGATCTTGGGCGTCCATGGTAGTGAGACCATTAGCACGCATATCACCCTCCACGACGTCAAGCCAGGACTTCTTTGGCCTACCCCTTTTACCTGGACCCGGCGGGGGCATATAATAATATAACCTACCAATATAATTTCAATCGATCACCAAGTACTTACTAAAGCAGTTGAGTGAAGGTCATAGTTCATTAGTTATAATAATTCGCCCGATTTTATATCTGAAGATCTTCTTATTTCATCTATTTTATTATATCTTTCAATCTACTCATTCCATCGAATAATTTGTTAAAACAATGTAATTTATTGTAAATTAGATATCGTAGAAACGAAACTTAAATTAAAAGATTCAAAGTTTTCCAATCAAATCTTAATTGAAAGTAAAAACTAATCCTAATATACAAAACAAAAGCTATACAACAATTTAGTGCAATAGTAGAGCAACTTACAAATTCTGCACAAAGAGAGAGTTTTAATAAAAGTCTCGCATGTCCAGAGATTCAATAAAAGTCAATAGCAAGTCAAATCAAGAACGTTACGGTACAGTCGTGCACAATGATTAATTGTCAACTCTTAATCCGACCGCAGACTTGACATGTGACAGCCTACGGTCACAACTGTCAATTATGTTAGAATTGACGTTCAAATCCGTTCATGCAGAGTTTTTTATTTGCTAGTTTCAATGTGGTAGAAGGTCTATTTATTCAGATTATAATATTGTGTAAAAGTGCTCTTATAAAATCGTTAAATATTATTGAAATAAAATCACTATTGAAGGATTCTATTGGGATTTATTTCACAACAAAAACTATGTGACAACTGTCACTTTTGTCACCCGTGACCATTACTGCTGAAACGTTGGGCTAAATGTCAGTAATAACAAATAAATCGCGATAGAATCCGATAAAAAGTGATTTTATTTCAATGAGTGATATTTGCGCAAACTTCAGACAGTTTCAGTAAGAATTAGTTACCAATACTGTCTGAAGTATAACTTGTCTGATTGGAAATACAAATTAAGAGCTTGGCACTGTATAATATCCGTTCTTATTTTCTCATTTCTTTTTTTTTACTAGGCAATTCTTAAGAGTAAGACGATTTTTTTTCCAAAATGAAGCATTGTTTCATTGCTGGTACACCCTGCCCGCTATACCTACTCTTTCAGGGATAAAAGCGTGTGTATTATATAAATATATAAAACACACACTCAATGTATGTATTACAACAAGATCAATATTTCAGAAACGTATTAAGGTATGTTATTAAACATGTTTGAAATGTTCACAAGTCTGAATAGATTTTAATTGAGTTTGTACGAGGTGAAGTTGTCTGAGTGGAAAACTAAACAGCTTTCATTACTAATTTGAATACGTTATTAAAATTGTAGGCAAATGTTTAATTTAAATAGTAGCTGCGAAAATATTACTCGTTACTTCAAATGTTTAAGAAGTTGAAACAAAAAAAGCAAGCTAAGTATACACATGCTAAATACAGTCATGTGTATTTAAAACACTTCAATTTCAAAAGTTCTTTATAGTACGAGACGCAATAACACTAAACCTACAGTTATACATCATTGGGGTCACGGACAGCCCCCTTTGCAGGGGGTGTCTCATCACCGATGAAACGGCCGCCTACGTAATACTGGAATGCGAGGCAGTAGCCCCCCAACATGCTCAAATCCTCGGCACAGTGAGGTCGCTCCGCGAAGCCTGTGACAACCTAGGTAAGCTTCTGCGCTTCTGGGCGGACCTAGGCTGGCTGCTCTAGCCAGCACTCTTTACGCACAACGCCCCAAAAAGAGGCTAAGTGCGGATAAAAGATTCCCCTTTCCATTCCAATCCAACACTAAACCTAGTCTGTAGAGATTACCAGATGATTTGCATATCATTAATTTTTGGAGCCTCTTTAATTATTGGAGCCAACTGGCGTTTTCTGCGACCTTCAAACGCTGCTGCCACCACTTTCGCATTTTGGATATCTTTCAGATAAGCCTGGTTTTTTCTGGTATTCTTATCATGTTGGATACCGATTTTTCTTGTTGTTTAATATTGATTTTTGCTATCACCACCAGGATTTTAACCTTGCAGCATACCCATTTCATCGTCTCCACCTCTTTCATGGTCATATCTTATACATAATATATGTATAGGTATCTAAAATATGCCTAGAAAAAGTAATACAAAATTGTCAGATAGGCTGACAGACACAAAGCCATTAATATATTTTTCGACACATACCCAACATATATAAAAGTGTAATCGTATTTATTATTCATATTACATCTATTTTGAGACTCATATGCTTGGAAAGATGCTCGAATAATTCCTTTACCGAATACCAATATCCAATTCTACCATTCAAATCCCATTTTTTCCAAAGCCTTGAAGCACCATATCTATTCCCAATTGGGCGTGTACTCTTAATAGCAATACGCTTTTAGTCGGGTTTTTGTCCTGGCTGTAATACCACTATAGTGTTATTTATTATTAAAGATTATATAAGACAAGGCATATATTGCGCAAACATTAATCTTATTATCTTAACATTTATTGTAATAATGCCTTTTAATAGGTATTTTCTTTTCATAATTTGTTGGAGTATACAGTTACATTATTTTACTATCATTCAAAGACTATTTTATATTGTTTTGTAAAGGAGACGGGGATTTCTGGGCCAAAATGTAATGAGTTGAGATATGGCTAAAAAAAAGCGGTATATTTTTCTATTTCAAAATATAAAAAACCCGCTCAATTGATAATCTGGAAGACGAGAACTCTTAAAACTAAGTTTATTCCACTAATAAAATAAATTAGGTATCGATTACTATGAATGATTTAAACATTATTGTCTTTAAAAACACTTGCATCGCAGTATTATTTCAATCAGATTGAACAAATAGAATAATAATAATAACCATTTAAAATCATAATAATAATGTAGGTAAGAAAAATCAATTATGAATCGATTTTCGTTAATCGATTAATTATGTCTCATATGTATCAACTGTATTTTTTATTTGTGCTATGATAGATGACAACTCCCTGACTTTCAGTCAATCCGTTTATTTATTCAATCTTCAAAATCAATTAATTATCAAGATAAAATATATACAATTGTTTATAAAATAATGTACAAAAGTGTACCATATCAGTGCGCTGTATGAGTTTATTGGTTTAAATCAAATCACAGTTCAAAAACGTTCATGTCTTGCATAACCTCACTTATTTAATCTCTTATAACTCTGCTCTTGGATCACCAAAATCTGCAGAATTTTCAGGGATGGTTTAATATTAATGTAAGCTCTTAATTGAGACCACTCTCATCTTTTTACATCTTGGCCCAAGTATGTGTGAAAGCATATCCATCTCCTTTTGTTTTATTAAGAACACTCTATCAAATTTATCAAATAAATAAATTGACTCAGTATAAATATCAGTAACTCTGTACCTCGACACAGTAAGTGTAATTTTGATGCGGCTTAAAAATGGCTACTACTTCGGTATAAGTTCACATATACCTACATACATCCCATGACATGTACACGAACAAAGAACAATATTACTGACATCACCTTACTCACATAAAACGCGTATTACACGCGGTTTTTTGTGATGGATTTAGGTACCAAAAACTGTGTTTATACAGTATTATGGTCTAAGGTACATATCACATAGGCAACTATATTAAAAACCGTCAAAACTCAGATACATCGTAGTACAGGCTTTTATTTTAATGTTTTTGGAACATACGAGTTTCAAAATTTACATAATAAGTCTATGAAATACACATTTACAAGTCAGCGATAACGTGAACCAGGTTAACCTATTTTCCAGTTGTAAATTTATTTGCAGTCGAGAAAAGGAGGTTTCAGAAATTTCATTTCGCAGAACCCAAAATTGAATTCCTTTACGACTGCTCCAATAATCAAATGAATAATCCATTTACAGTCGCCTCACAGGGTGCCCGCGGAAGAGAAATGGGACTTTTTACCAGGTTGGGACCAGGATAGGTCCAAATTCTGAAGTATACTTTATTTTTTTCTTTTCTTATTTTAACGGACCATTAACCTAGCAGTGAGAAAGGTGTATCAAGTGGAATTTTTTAATATGCTACTGGAATGAGACTGTCGGTGACTGTACGTGTTTGCAATTCTTTATAAGGACCCGAGTCTAACTTTGTTTTTCGAAGAATAATCCTGAAAAATTTGTTGGTTCTTTTTAGAAATATATTTTCCTTAGGAGACGTGGTAGTGTAGCAATACATTGCGAGTGTGACATCCCTAGCGTAATCCATGAAATAAATAGTAGCTTTTTCATTTGAAATGAATTTCATAAAGGTGAATAATGATATTAATCATAAATCATTATTCAATTGTATGAAATTCCTTTAATGAAATGCTTCAATGTCAAAACTAAGGTATTCTGTATAGACTAGAGCAGTGCTGAGCAATTTTTTTTTTGAGGGTCAGAAAGTTAAAGAAATTTTGGAAGAAGGCCACATTTATAGCAAAATGCAAAACGATGAAAGCCACAGAACCTCACTAACGCGCCATTATACCGAGGAGATACCCCATATCGAGCTCGAGAGGTGGCTCTCAAGCACACAGTAGCTACCAGAATCTACTAAACACTTCTAGACCGTGAAAAAAAATATATCGTGGGCCATACACGATCCATGTCTAGGAACCATCGGCGGGCCGGAATAAATGCTTTTACGAGCCGAAGCTGGCCCGCGAACCGTACTTTGCCCATCATTGATGGACTAGACCATAAAAAAATAATTTCAAAGAGGTCAAAAACAACAAAGTTCTTAGCAAATGGAAAATAGAATCACAACGTGGTCCCATCCTGAGAAGATTCTGGCCATTAACTTAGCGACACGGAAGATGTAACTTGCGTTACCAAGAATTGGTCCCTACCTATAGGTTTATTCCCTACAAACCCTACAAACATAATTTCAACTCCTTTAAACAGGGCGTGATAAAGACTGCTGGGGCAGACAATCTGATGGCCACCATTGTAACATTGAATGAAATTTTGAAGCATTTATTAAGCTAACTATTCGAATCGATTTACAAAGAGAAAAGAGAATCGACCTCGGGCGGGACTCGAACCCGCGACCTTTCCCTTACAGGGGCGAATGTTTTTTTTGCAACCCTCAGACATCATTCCATTCACATGTACATTATTCCCATACATTATTAAAAAAAATATTCGCCAAATTACCTAATACTTCCAGATGATTTTGCTATCGACACTGTGTCCAAAAGCTTTTTATTCGAAGCGACTATTTAAACAGGGTGTATCAAAACTTACAAATCCAAAGTGACAATTCAGTTTTAATTACATTAAGTAGTTCAAGAACATCTTATGCAAACAAATGTCGTATAACTCATCTCTACTGGTTATAAAAAAATCTTACTGCGAACAATCGTCTTCTGCATAAACCTCATTACCATAATCCCAATTACTTACCATTCCGGCGTCGTCGGTATAATTTACTGGGGTTTGGACTTACAAGACCTAGTTTCGTATGCATTCCCATTTTTGTAAACTGCTTGAGAACACTGAGATATTTTTACTGGAGCGGACATCAGGGAAAAAGTAAACAAAAAGAAAACAAAATACTTGGAAAGCTTGATGCCAATACTCAGTACTGCTTTACGAAATTAAAAAGAGAAATTTTGAAATAAGATGTAAGAGTACAATTGGTAACAAAAGTAGGTTAATAATGTTAATATTGAACATCATAGCTTTATATTCTTTAATACAATCAATATATTTTATAAGGTTGGTTAACATTTTTATATACTGCTTCGGTGGCAGACAAGTACACGACCCACTCGGTGGAAAGTGTTTAACCGTGGCCTATGAACGTGTGCAGCAATACTAGCAGAGTCATACTCGTGCTACCAACCTTTTCTTTTAAGGATTGAAATAATATATAGGTACCTAAATACATCCCAAATGCAGCCGTTATTATGGGTTGGTCAATAATAAATATGTTTGTCGAAGAAGAATAATAAATACATATATATACAAGGTCAGGTAATGGCTACATTAATATCACGCACATTGAAACTTTCAAACAACCCGTCGCAGAATTTAACACTACAATAGTACAGCTCTAAAGTTCTCGCTTTGTTCGCCTTAGATCACTGAACTGTAATGATATTCTGTAATAGACAAACTCTAATTCGAATCTCACTTAGACGATAGAGTTCACTTAAGCGTTGGAGCTCTGTTTCAGGTTGGCTGAGGCCAATACCGTTTGTAATTACACACCATTCTACGACTACAACTATATTTATGATATTTATACCACACACAAAAAGCACGTTTTTCGAAATAAGTTCATATTGCATACAGTTATGGTGTGGGTTTTCCTGTTTGTATCGATTGCTGGAAAGCTATAACCTGGGAACCTTGAAGTTTCGAGTTAATAGGCTCCTTCTTAGAATCGTGTTTCAGTTAAAGAAAGCGTGTTTCTTCGTAGATCACTTCATCATTTATTAACATGGGAGAGAATAGAAATAAAAGTGAACTCCTCAAAAATACATGACCACCTTGACTTTGACTGTATGACCTGTGAGACTCAACAAGGAATCGACAGCAATAGGTACTAATTTTTACTTACGATTTTGTAATCGTTATTGTTTTATTATAGTTTTATCATAGTTTTATTATAGTTTTATCACAGTTTTATTAAAGTTTTATTATAGTTTGTTGTTTTATAGTTTAGTGTTAAACTGAGATCATAACAGGTACTGAAAGTTATAGCAGTAGTCATAGTCACGCATTAATCAATTTCAATCAATCAGCCTATTGCAGTCCACTGCTGGACAAAATCCTCTTCAAATGTGTGCTATTTCTGCCTATCCTCCGCCTTCCGCATCTAGTGTGTCCCAATCACCTTTTTCAGATTATCAGTCCATCTGGCTAGGTAAATCTGTCACAAATCATTCGTATCGAATAAGCAAATTTTCTCCTACAAACGTTCGAAGCCCGACATGCGCTGGGTAATTTAACTGTGGCCGATAAGGAACATGTTCTCGGTTGTTCCCAAAATGTACTCGATCATTCTAGAACATACTGTCCGTAACTATCAAGCCACGAGTCTCCTCGTAAATCCCACATAAATTGGTATGTCTAGTGCAAAATGACTGTTCCAGAACTTCAATAGGTCATAGTTCAGTGAGAAGGCCCGAGAAAGTTTCCAGTGTCAAAAGTGTTGTAAAAAAGTTTTTTTATGACGGTTTTATGTGATATGGTGATTGTTGCCTGTAGAGGTTACATTTTGTTTTTGATGATGGAAGTAAAACTTTAGATAAATTGCTTTTGTTTTGTTAATTTATTTATACTCTGACTATGTTTCTCGTTACAAAATGTTCATCTGAAGTTGGACGTGTCGTTCATTAGTAGTTAGGTCCAAATACAAAGTCGAAACGAAATACAGAAGTTCAAAGTGTAATTAACTTTTGAATTACTATCAAAATTAAACAAGTAAATGAATTTAATTTAAAATACCATGATATTAATTGAATAAAAAAATAAATCGTCAATGCGAGTAGCAAGAGTCAAGAAGTAAAAAGTGATCAAACAGTCAATGTATGTATGTAAGGCGATAGGGCATGTCGCCTTACATAATTAACATCCTAACAATATTGTAATTCAAAAAATATTTTATGTTAATCGAATTTGTTGATTGAAATTGTGTAGTTATGTCCGAAATAAAGACACCAATATCAGATCAATCAGTCATCAAGAAGGGGATTTTTAATTACTAGATTTAACCGAACAGGCAGGCTAAAATGAACATTTAAAAATATTTTGTTAACGTCACGATGACGTCCATTTACTAAAGTCTCATGCAACTAAAAATGTTCTTCCTATTTTGATTGTTTATACTTACGACTGACTTATCTGGTATTATTGCAAGCATCAGTAACCCACAGTTACCATTTTCCATCAGATAGACAATGCGTTTTTTGCTGCCTGAGCACATAAGTAATCTCATTTTAGACAACTCGAGGCTTTTATCAACGGCCGTCAGGTGACGTGAACAAAATATTTACTTTAGAACCCAAAACAGATCTATTGTACTAGGTGAGCTTACTGAAATAACAAAAATAATAAGGAAACATATCAAAAACATCGCTTATGTTAATCTAATTCCCTTGGTGAGCCAGCCTTTTATTGTTTCCGATATAAAAGGACCCGTACTTATCAATCTTCATTACATTATTATTCTGATGGATATCAATGTATTACTCGAGTGATAAATATTTATTATGATAGAATTTTGTTGGTGGCTGTACTGCTGTTTTGTTTTGACAGACATTTTAAGAGTTTGAATTTCTAGCTGATCTTGGGTAAGTGCTTTTGATCTTAATGCAATAATCTGTTGTATTTTGACGTCGTTATTTTGTATTCGTCAGAGAAAATAATGTATTAATGGGTAATAATGAAAAGTGGCGTATTGTCTAAGGCGCTGTATTAAGGAAAATAAAATTTTGAGGAAGCAACACTGTAAAGGGCTCACCGCTCACCCGGTTAATTTTCCGTATTGGTTCTTTTTTGCTTTTATATGACTGCCGTCTAACCCCCCTAACTTTGACAGGTAAGTCTGTGCTGGAGCTTCGTTTGTCAATCCGTGGAATGCCAACAATGGTATCGCTAACGCCATCAATGGCGCAAGCGTGATTGCACATTTGCCCCGGGGATGATGTGGAGCGGGGTTAACAAATTAATTAGATATTATGTAGACTCTGTAATGTTTTCTTTTTGATACTTCTTTGATGACTAAATAAAATACTTATAAGACATAAATGTGTTAAAATAAAGTTAGATTTTCTTCCATCTCTCTCGCTATATAATTTCCTTCACAAGTTTTTTTCATAATGTTTTATTCAACCCTCTCGCTTGGATAAAGGGTCCCATTGTCCTTTTAGTAACCTGGCATATGTAGTTCACGTGTAGCGACACCTGGTGTCACTTCGAGATGTCGCAGCGACGAAACGGGTGAGCTATAAAATTGGTTTCGATTTAGGTCGCGTTCATAGCTGTCTATTCGAGAGAGGCTGTTTTTATTACACTTTTTAATGTTATTTAACTTGTCTTGTTATTATAGGTTATATTTTGGAGGTCAAATATAACCAATTTCAATTAGAAGTAGGTGTAAGGCTGCGACACCGCTCGTGTGGCATACTGATCCCGTATCATATTCCTGAGATAAAAAGTAAGTTCTTCTTCTAACGAGACAACGGCATGTTTATTCTCAAAAGTAGCTAATTTCCGATAAATCTAGTCATACTCTCCCTGCGAGCTAAGTTTAAAAAAAATCCATTTGATATCAATAAATCGGTTGTGGAATTTGGAAAAGGCAGCATGGCCTTTTTATATATGAGTAAGATATTTCTAAACTATCGCGGTGTAAAATCATAGTTTTTGTGATTTCGGGACTTTCACGATTACTTGATTATAATATTGTTCTATATATAAACAATTATTGCATAAAAGTTTCGGGTTCGTTGCAGCACCATATTTAATATGGTGCTGCAACGAACCCGAAACTTCGGCAAAAGTAAGTTCTATAACAATAATTAATTAGTTCCGAAATCACCAATACTATGAGATTGATACTTTACAAGATGGACCCCATTCATACCGGAAAAGCTCGTTCCAATAAATAAAACTAAAATTTCAATCTACAGAAATTTTGTAATTTACGACTGCCAATATTTAAGAACTTTATAATTTACGAATCTGACAATATTTGCATAAGGATTTGGGCTCTTTTACATTATTGAATTCCTAAACTGCGTCAATATGAACTCCAAAATTAATATAAGTTACAAAGTTTCAATTAATAATACGATCAAATATGTCTGCACCTTTATTCGGCCACATTTTCGTTGGGTTTCGGGGCACGTGGTGCGGATCGGCGAGTTAGTGCCGGGTCAGGGGGCTTGCGACTGGAATTTGGGACCCCCAGTAGACATTTACGGGTTGACGCTTACTGTGAAAGGCGTGCCGTATGGTTATAGACAATTTGTCTGAGTTATTATTGTTTTAGCTTGTAATTAGGTATGTGTATAAAGTAATGTATTGTGCTAAAATAGATATTTCTTATGTCCTATAACTATAATAATTTTGTACAAAAATTATCGTATCAAAATTTTTCTTATCGATTGTACCGCGTTAAAAATTGTCTTTAATATTTACACGAGTTCAAGCTATATGGTGAAATGTTTTATTTGTATTTGCACGCTTTTGTTTTCATCTAAATAGTGGTGAAAGTAAATATGTATCATCCATTGTTGCTTTTGCACACAATATTGTGCAAATTTTAGTCTACTAATACAGATTCCTTTCAGGAAAGTAAGTACACATGCACTAAAATAAAAGTGTACGTTTTGGTAAACATCTGGTTTTATTACACAGACAGCATTGGTAGTGTTATCCGTTTCAATAATAAACTTTACTGTGTTTTTCGGTATCTGGTTGGAGTAACATTATTTTCCTATAAAAGTACAGGTGGAAACAGAGGTGATTGACTCGTGAGGGCGTTGAGGGATCATAAGGCCGTCCACTGCGTTGAGCGCGCACTCGTCGCGGGTGTCTGCGTGGCGAGGTGTTTTATACAATTTTACGGCGTAATGGTGCGTTAGGTAGGTCACCTATTATACGGTAGTTCACGATGATGTATTGCCGACCGCGGGTGCTCGCTCGATCCAAGCAGCGAACGGTTTTATGGGTTCCATGCAATGATACATTATAAACTATAGATATGTTGTCCATTCTCTAAAATGGTGACAAAAAAATGATGACTTTTGGTCATCATTTTATGCACCAATCAGAATCGCGACAGTGCGCCACCCAAAATAAAACGTTTTTAATAATAAATACGTAATAATCGTCTTCGAAAAAATAAATAAATTTGAAAGTACACTTAGGGACACAGTGTCCGTAGAATTTGTGTCCCAAACGTCTTCGACTCAATAATAATATAATTCATATAAATTAATAACATTGACGTATTTTTAGAAGCAGCTAATATGTTGTGTTTGCGCCATTTTTGAAAGCCGCCATCTTCGTGTATGACGTATCTATAAAAATAATACATCATTGGTTCCATGTAGTTAAAGTTGTTCGCCGAGGCTAGATAAAGACCTAGAGAATCACATACACTTTTCTTTTACGCGATCAAAATTATGATGTGTACCAGTAAATGTTGGCGCATCACTATCGTCGACACCGACGATAAATAGGCTCTAATACTAATGTCTCCAATTATAATTATTTATTTGCAGCTTTTTATATTTGTAATACGTTGTGTACAGTTGGCTGCCGTTGTCTGTGGACGATTTGGAATAAAATTGTATAAAGTGACGCCACACGTCATCACGCATCTTAAGTAATTATTACCAATGTATTAACTGTAAATAAATGCATTTTTTCCTCTGTTCCTCTTGCTCTAACTATGTCTAATAGGTTCTTATGTTTCATTAATAGGTATGTTCCTAATGTATTTATCTATTCATTTAAAGTAATAATAGATAACAGTTCTGTTATGAATCTGATATTGTCTAACAACCCCAGACCTCTATGTTTATATAACTAAAATAATTATTTTCATTATAGGCCAATTCCCTTTTTCACAGAATTTTTTTATTTTCATTCTTGTCAGCATTTGGCCTGATGAATATAGTCAGTTCACCAGTCTCCTTCGAGGTCATACCTCGTATAATACCAAGATAATATTTTAAAATCTCAAGCCATTTCACAAAAAAAATGTAAGCTCCATTTCCCGAGGCGTATTTTTCCCGCGCCCATTTGCCAAGACTCTCGGTCATAACACTCATCTCCAGTCCGGCATGGCCCAAGTCCAATGTGTCCATAATTAGGGCCAACTTGCGTAATACTTCTCTAAATAACTGGCCCTCTGAATGGAACATCGACGCTTGGCTGACTGACGTACGGTAATAGATACAGTGAAGAGACTCTGAAGTTTGCTTTAGTTAATATAGCTCGAGACATATATTTTGGACCTGCTTTAGGTATATTAGATTTTAATTGATAGCGTATTTTGAACCAAAACCGATGATACTGTAATTTGCTTTTTGAGCACTTCATACTCATTCTCTTCTCACTCATTGGGTTAGAGTGGAATCCTGGTGACCAGTAATACAGGTAAACTTTTACCTACAACAGGCACTAGCGATCCACAACCAGATTCTATATACCCAAGTTTGTGTAAACACTAAATGTAATTTTGGTTACATATTGAATAAAGCACTTGTACTTTTCCACAATTATTTATTATTATTTTTGACCTAACCGGTTTCGCCTTACGGCATTCTCAAAGGTTTACAATGCTCAAGAGCCGTAAGGCGAAACCGATGATCCTGTAATTGCTTTTTGAGCACTTCATATTCATTGTGTTATAGTGGAATCCTGGTGACCAGTAATACAGGTCGGTCTAGCTGCAATGCTTCGATATCGCCTAATGTCACGATTGGATTGTGGAGGTTAGGTGGCAGTCGCTTCACGGAAAATATCCAGGTCTAGCCAAATCCGCAGTTAAGACTGTTTTTTTTTATTCCACTTTTTTGGTAGACAATCACACGGCCCACCTGATGGGAAGCGGTCACCGCAGGGAGTTCATTCCACAGCTTGAGTGTGCGTGGGATGAAGTGCCTTTCAAACCGCACAGTGCGCACCATTTCCGGACGCAATGTGTGAGGATGAATTCCCTGCCTGTGGCGAGAGGTGCGATGATAGAATGTAGCTGTTGGCATCATGTCAAATAGTTCTTCTGAGCACAAACCATTGTATAAACGGTAAAACACACACAGTGAGGCAAAGTCTCTTCTGAGACTGAGAGGTTCCACATCGCCTGCGAGTATGGGATTGCCGACGAGCCTCAACGCCTGTCTTTGTACCGAGTCGAAGGGGTCAAGCTGGCAAGCTGGCGGTCCAGCAAAAAGGTGATAGCAGTACTCCATGTGGGGCCGAACCTGCGCCTTATAAAGGATGAGTCGTTGCCCCGCATTGAAGTACTACTTCGCCCTGTTGAGCACCCCAAGCTTAGCTTAGCTTGAGCAACGTAGTCTCGATTTCAGACACAAGTTGTTCGTGACTTTCCTCTACTTCGGACAGAGGGATATTTGCACGGCCCGTGTAACAAGCGTCTCCAGTACTGTCGTCTGCATAGCAATGAATGGAGTCATTCGACAGCATGTCATTGATATGCAGCAGAAACAGGGTTGGAGACAACACGGAGCCTTGTGGGACACCAGCGTTAATGTCCATGCGATCCGAGCAGCTGCCGTCAACGACGACGGCTTGGATACTTCTGTTGGACAAAAAGCTGGCAATCCATACGCATAATCCCTCGGGAAGTCCATAAGATGGTAGCTTTGCAAGAAGATCTCTGTGCCAGACCCGATCAAAGGCCTTTGCTATATCGAGGCTAACCGCCAGTGCCTCACCTCGAGTCTCGATGGCTTGCGCCCAATGGTTTGTGAGATACACAAGAAGGTCACCGGCTGAGCGACGGTGGCGAAAGCCGTACTGTCGGTCGCTCAGAAGATCGTTACCTTCAAGCTATCCCAGGAGCTGTGTATTAATGACACGCTCCATCATCTTCGAGAGGAGGGAGGTTATAGCAATAGGCCTGTAATTGGACGGGTCTGTCCTATCGCCTTTTTTGGGCACAGGATGCACGTATGCGGTCTTCCATGAAGCTAGAACTCGTCCCGCAGAGAGTGAAAGCCCGAAAAGTCGTGTAAGTACAGGGCACAACTCGGGAGCACAGTGCTTAAGCACCAACGCCGGTATGCCATCCGACCCACTCGACTTTCGAACATCTAGGGAATTAAGTACCCGCCGAACCATCCGTTGCGTGATTTTTACTTCATGCATTGAAGTACCACACCAGGGGATAATAGGTGGCTCGGCATTCCCATCGTTCATAGTCGTGTTTGATGCAAAGAGATTACCTAAAAGATCGGCTTTCTACTTGGCACCATGGGCCAGACTACCGTCGGGTTTCAGCAGCGGCGGAAGGCAGGACCGGCAGAAATTTCCCTCGGCAGCTTTGGCGAGCGACCAAAATGCGCGACTACCAGATGGGTACCGCGCAAGCCGCTCACCAATTCTGCCGATGAATTCAAACTTAGCCCTGGCGATTGCCTTCTTACTAGACCTCGAGGCGGCATTCAATTTCCGCTTCACTTCAGAGATGTTCGGATCCTTGCTGGCAAGGGCCGTGGCCCATGCCTTATAAGCAGATTGTTTGTGAGTTCTCGCTTCTCTGCAGGACTTATTAAACCACGGCCGCTTACTCGCTCCTGTCACGACCCAACGGTTAGGGATATAGCATTCCATACCCGCTAGGATCGCGTCAGCGACTGCTGTTGCACAGGAGCTTGGATCTTCTGAAGTGAAGCAAAGCTGCCTCCACGGGTACGAAGCGAAGAATTCTCGCAGTCCGTCCCAGTTTGCCGACTTGTAGTGCCAAACATGCCGGCACTGGGGTGGCCGCGGTGGTTCAGGCCGCGCGAGAGTCACTTGTGTCCGGAGGAGATCCGAATTCCACGCGGGCGGAAAATATGGCGGTACGAAGTTCGTCGGGTCAGCTAGTACCAAGATAAATCATACTTTAGGCGGACTCCGGACTCCGAGTTTACTCTTACAGTTTACTCTTCGTTACCCAGGGTGTAGGTAGGTACCGCATAGACGTTTCCGGTTCCCCCATAACTATGACTAAGGTAGTCATAGGTATGGGGGAACCGGAACCGTAATATAATTATAAAAGCTTAAAAGTTCATACGTTTGCACGTCATCATCATCATCATTTCAGCCATAGGAAGTCCACTGCTGGACATAGGCCTCCCCTATAGATCTCCAATAAGACCGGTTGGAAGCGGCTCGCATCCAGCGCGTTCCCGCGGCCTTGATAAGGTCGTCTGTCCACCTTGTGGGTGGACATCTTACGCTGCGCTTGCCGATACATAGCCTCCACTCGAGAACTTTTCGACCCCATCGGTCGTCAGTCCTCCGTGCTATGTGCCCTGCCCACTGCCATTTCAAGTTTCTAATCCGCTGGGCTATGTCGGTAATCTTGGTTCTTCTACGGATCTCCTCGTTTCTGATTCGATCTCGCAGAGAGACTCCGAGCATAGCCCTCTCCATAGCTCGTTGGGCTACTTTGAGCTTACTCATAAGGCCCATAGTGAGAGACCACGTTTCAGTGCCATAAGTCATCACTGGTAACACACACTGGTCGAAAACTTTCGACTTGAGACACTGAGGTATGTCGGACGAGAAGATATTACGCAATTTTCCGAACGCTGCCCAGCCGAGTTGGATTCGGCGACTGACCTCTTTCTTGAAGTCGGACTTACCTAACTGGACTACTTGTCCTAGGTAGACGTACGAGTCAACAACTTCAAGAACCGAACTCTCAACAGATATTGGGGTGGGTACAACATAGGCATTACACATAACCTTCGTCTTGTCCATGTTCATTTTAAGACCCACCTGTTGAGAAACTCGGTTGAGGCCATCGAGCATTGTGTTGAGATCTTCCATCGATTCTGCCATGACTACAATATCGTCGGCAAACCGGAGGTGAGTAATGTATTCGCCATTAATATTGATGCCGAATCCTTTCCATTCCAGGAGCTTGAAGGCGTTCTCCAAAGTGGCCGTAAACAGTTTAGGAGATATCACGTCTCCCTGTCTTACTCCTCTTTTCAAAGGGATCGCCTTCGAACTCTGTTCCTGTACTCGGACCGACATGGTGGCGTTATTATACAAACACTTCAACACTTCGATGTACCGATAGTCAATACGGCACCGCTGGAGAGACTCAAGCACAGCCCATGTCTCGACCGAATCAAAGGCTTTCTCATAGTCCACAAACGCTAAGCAAAGTGGCAAATTATACTCTTCGGTCTTCTGTATAACTTGCCGCAGCGTATGGATGTGGTCTATGGTACTGTAGCCTCTTCGGAAACCGGCTTGTTCGGAAGGCTGGAAGTCATCAAGCCTGCGCTCGAGACGGTTCGTAATGACCCTTGCAAACAGCTTGTAAACATGGCTCAGAAGCGAGATGGGCCTGTAGTTCTTCAGTAAGGTATTGTCACCTTTCTTAAAGAACAGCATCACCACGCCTCTGTTCCACGCTTCTGGCGTTATGCCCTCGAGGACGATGGTGTTAAAGAGCTTCTGAAGGACTTTAAGTACCGGTGTTCCACCCGCTTTCAGAAGCTCTGAAGTGATTCCTGGCTGAGATCTGGCTGAAATTTGGTACAATTGAAACAAAATAATCAATAATAGCTATAAGTTGGGCTTCTTAATGGATCATTACGTATTTATAATGGGGAAGCATAAAGAATTAAGTACTGTTATCAGTAAGTGGCGCGTGAGTTATGAAACGTAAACAAACAACGGCCACCCGCTTCACCCCTGCGCATGCGCTATATCGACGATTACTCGAACCTTTCGGGCGTGTTCGCGATGTGTCCGCGATTACGTTCACAAACTTAATAATATTATAAAGGGAAAAATGGTGTAAGCGTGATTACTTCCGCAAGCTTGATGACATTAAAAAGGGTGAAAAGAGGTTAGCACGATTATTTCGAAACTTGTATACGGGATATACTCTTAAACAGGGAGTACGGCTTTCTTTGTTTTATTAGTTTTCTTTCATTTGGGATGTAAGTAGTCTTACGTTAGGCAGTTTATATTTTCATTAGACAATAAAAACCTTAATTAGCAATACGTCTATAAATTTTGGCTATAACATAAGGAAACAAAAGAATAAGAATCTTTAGGTGTATTTTTATGAAATTTTACATACTTATGTTGGCTTATCACCTTTTTTTACTTTGAAAATATATTTTTATTTAGACGAATATTTTCTTTTTTCCTTTATAACACCCTAATTTTACGTCAGAATATTATGAAAAAAATCGACGTATTGTATCCTGACATCTACTATTCGAAACTGCAAAAAAAAAAAATTGACGTAACCTTACTTACGTCTTTGTCACTCTGGGGGTACGGTATATTCTTTGCATATTAATGTATTGTTTCGAACTGACTGACTGACTGACTGACATAGTGATCTATCAACGCACAGCCCAAACCACTGGACGGATCGGGCTGAAATTTGGCATGCAGGTAGATGTTATGACGTAGGCATCCGCTAAGAAAGGATTTTGATTAATTCTACCCCAAGGGGATAAAATAGGGGATGAAAGTTTGTATGAAACTTTGTCAATTTTAAACCGATCTTTGCATGCATAAAGCTACTATGACGTAGGCATCCCTTAAGAAAGGATTTTGAGATGCAGGCTATATAAACACTAAGCGATAACCGACATCCACTCGGGCGGAGCCGTGGGTAACAGCTAGTTGTATAATAAATAGTAAGCTACTTAAACAAACTACTATAATTGAGTTAAGTAATCATGTTTGTAAATAGATTAAAAAGTATTCTTTTATTTTTTTCAGAATAACCCATCCTGAGAAGACAAGAAGAGATGACCGTGCTGTGGTCATACCTGGTGGAATTGTTTGAATATGTCACTCAATTAACGGTCAATCCGTTGAAAAAATCAGACTGAAATTTGATCCACCGATGGATTATAGTCTGGAATAACACGTAGGTAGGCTATTTTTTATCCCCGGAATAGATTTCCATATATTGCGGGAATGGATCAGAATTCCACACGGGTGGAGCCACGGGCCATAGCTAGTACCAAATAAACAGTACTGTGGGGTGAGCACGAACAACTATCGCAATCGTATCGTGAACGTAACGAGAGCACGGAGCATTGCGATTGGCCGCCTGCCTGAAGCCTGCCAATCGCAATGCTCCGTGCTATCGTTACGTTCACGATACAATTACGATAGTAGTTCGTGCTCACCCCACTGATTGGTGCATTTTACTACAGTACTTCCCCACTTGGCGGGAACCCAATTTGAATGGAAAATCTCGTCACTACTTGTCAATGATACACAGTTTATTTTTAGTCTATCGTAAGAAAAAAACGTAGGCAAGTAAATAATTCACGCAATCCAGTACTGAATTGGCCTACGGTATGTAACCTACTTCTGACATTATTATAAACACGTACGAAATAACCATTTTTAGAATGATTTACTGTTGTTTAGTTAATTTCAGAACCACAAATGCCACAGAACCCATTAGATCAACAATGAATCATGGTAAAACCCTAGATAGTATTATTTTTGTGGTGGATCGTGGCAGTGAATCGTAGCGGTGGATTGTGACGGTGAATTATGGTGGTGGATTGTGTCGGTGGATTGTGACGGTGGATTGTAGTAGTCAAAATCCACCAACACAATCCATTGTGTTGGTGGATTTTGGCGGTGAATCGTGGTGGTAGATCGTGGCGGTTGATCGAAGCTGTGAATCGGGTCGTTGAATTGTGGTAGTGGATTGTGCCGGTGGATCGTGGTAGACTGAATATTTATTGTTTCAATTTTGAATTTATACTACTTTTAGAGAAACGTTGAATTCGCTTCAGAGGTTCACTTGGCAGTATAAGGATCAGAATCTTATCTAAACATTGTACGAATCAAATATAAAAGGTACGAATTAGTAGCCGACCGCAGATCGTAGCAGCAGACGCATGCAGTAGATACTGCGTACCGTGATATAGACTTGAATGTGCTAATATTGTTTAAATCGTTGCGACTGGAAACAGTATGCACAGTCAGGTATGAAAGGAACTCCATCTTCCTCCTTCCTCTTAGATGATAAACAAGCTTGGAAATGAGCTGTCCACTCATGCATGCTTCTCAAACAAATGATTGTATTTAGACTAAGTAGACTAAGCATTTTTTGTAAATAGACCAAAAAAAAAGCCCGCTGAGTTTCTTGCCGGAGTCTTCTCAGGCCGGGACCGCGTTTCGAACCGGTGGTCCATTTGCTAAGCTAGTCTTTAGTACATATATCTATATTTTTGACGTTTTGTAAGTGCCGTTTTGATGGTCTATACAGAATAAATGATATTTGACTTTGACTTTGACTCCGCACGCTTAAACTGTGCAATGTGCCGGGGCTTATCTAAGCGCCTACAGAAAGGGGTTCGTCAAGAAGGACATTAGAATATTGTTACGGGGTCATCAGCGCGAGTGTGACGCCCCTGGTGTTGCACACGACCATAGGCTAAGGTAATCACTTTCCATCAGGTAGGCCGTGTGTCTGTCTGCCACCTAAGTTGTACTTTAATCAATGTTCCCGTTTACCCATATCGAAGTTCAATAATTAATGTATCACAGTACGCTGTATCTACCGCTGCGGTCTGCGGTCGGGTACTAAACCGTACCATTACTAAATAACGTATTTTCGGAAAAGCAGCACATGGTATTGATATTAGGAAACCCTAACAATATTCTCAGTACCTTCTCTAGTGTAACGGAATATTTGTTGATACATTTAAGTTCAGCCTTTGTTCTACGTAAACTAATAAATCGTCACGTTGCTAATGGGTTTTCAATTTACTGTCTTTAGATTTACCATCATGAGTGTTGCTTGTTCAGGAAATGGTAAATTATACAGACATCTATAGATTTAATATACGGTTTCATTGAGTACACGGAAACTTGCAGAATTTATCATAGTTGTGCTTGAGTATCATCTAAATGAAATACAAATTGATCGTAGTTATTTTAACGAACTTTAAAAAACATGGAGAAGATTATTAAACTCCATTCTTAGGAAGGGATACGCGAAGGCGATGAACGGGCGTAGATCAGGTGATCCATACCTTTTCTACAAAATTATTCTTTGATTCATTGCTTAGCTGCATTGTTACCTACTCGTTATTGAAAACTAAAACGACTTATCATCATCATCCGATCACTAATCTTGCATTCAGACTATGCACTTTAGCCCGGGTCCACACCTTCACTCCTAATTTTGCATCCAAAGCACCGGGTCTGCACTTCCTCTCCTAATTTAGTTAATCTTGGCCTAATGGGTAATCCCAAGCCACCAACATGTGTCTCTCGTCCTCAACTTCGGCATACTAGGACAGATTATAACATGTTCAACGTAATCATTCGAAGTGAAATATGAATACAATAAGGGATATATATCTACGTAGAAGGGTATCGATTTCAAATGGTGATATATGCAGAAAATACCTGATATATGTAAAACACGGTCCGCACTGTACGGTATGAAAGGAACTTCATCCTATGCACACTCAAGCTATGGTTTGATGTCCCTGCGGTGGTTTTCACAAGCGACCACAATATCGGGTTCTTCTAGAAGGACATTAGAAGGTTTATCCAGGGTTGGCAGCACGGGTGTAACGCCCCTGCTGTTGCATACGTCCAGGCCACAAGTTTGACCATGTGCTTGTCTGGCTCCTAACAGGTATAAAAAACATCAGACTGGGTTATATACGTAGACACGTATATAACCCAGATTTTATATACCGTAGATATTCGACCAGCTACACGCAACTGTCTGGTAAACCGCAGCATAGCTACAACTCGTTATAAATAGCTAGTATTAGTAAACAAACCGTTATTAGGCCAGCGTACCTCCCACTGCTCTGATTAGCTCCGTTTGAATAGGATATCATTATTACTCGGAATCCGAAAAGCTTCTGAATTTAGCAACCACGGAATATATATTCGAGAGAGGGGGAATGACGTAGTAACAACTAATTTGGATATTTTAGACAGGGTTGGCAACCTCCAAAAAGTATTTTTTATTTTAAAAAATCCCGTGACGCTCCTGGTGTTCCACACGTCTGTAGACCATGGTAACCGCTTACCATCCGGTGGGCCGAGTACTTTTATTATTTGTTACTACTTTTCTACTACTACTAGTACTACTGTTAAATATGACAGTTTTTTGTGGCGTGGCGGTAAAGCATTTGACTGTTACGCAGGGAACACGCGTTCGTCTCCCGCTCGGTGTCAATATTTATATATCATGTATCTATCTTTTTGCATTGTTCGTACGTGTTCTTCGAGGCTAGGAAATACTCATGTGTTTCCGAGCCTCGAAGAGCACGTTAATTCGTCGGTCCCAGTTGTCATACAAAGATCTATGGCAGTAATTACGGGTAGTTGGAGTCTTAAAAAGTCCGGCAACTGGTCTCACTACATAACTTCCATATCTTTACTGGATTTTCAGGTTAGATGGTAGTCACTTCACAGAGAATATCTAAGTTCAACCGTGTCGAAATAGCCTGTCAGTCATCACCAACATCATCCAAGCGCAAGGATTCTAGGCCTAGGATCGGCACCGGTCGCATTCGACGCCTTTACCTCGAAGTTCGGGGTCCGCTTTTTCCGTTCTAACTGTAACGTGATATTTTCCGTGAGGTAATATTGAAGTTCAGTAGTTAACTAGTAATCGGACTTTAGGGCTGTACCAATTCGAAGTGAGTATTATGTTATCGAGGGACTTCACTCCTCAACTCACAACTCACAAAAACTATTTTGAAACAATACATTTAAAAAAAGTATTTTTTTTTAATTCTGCCACAGACGTGTCACCACTATTTTTTTTTTTTTTTTTTTATACCACTTAGGTGGCAGACAAGCACACGGCCCACCTGATGGAAAGTGGTTACCGTGGCCTATGGACGTATGCAACACCAGGGGCGTCACACTCGTGCTGCCGACCCTGAAGAAACCTTCTAATGCCCTTCTTGAAGAACCCCATATTGTAGTCGCTTGGGAAAACCATCGCGGGGAGTTCATTCCACAGCTTGAGTGTGCGAGGGATGAAGTTCCTTTCATACCGCACAGTGCGCACCGTTTCCGGTCGCAATGTGTGAGGATGAACTCCCCGCCTATGACGAGAAGTGCGATGATAGAATGTAGCTTAATATTTGAGTATAATAAAACTAGTATAAAAATAAATAAACGTAAGACATCTATCAATCTAATTACCCTTATGAGATGCAACAGACGATGCCACTCATGCTGAGAACAACACCGCATTCCCGTCTACTAATTTTATTTAGTTTGATGGAACAACTTAATTAAGTTTCACACGGAATACTACGACACCACTTCAGTCTGTAGTAAGAGATTCAGCTCTGAATGTCAGTCACGTGTATAAATGCAAACTAAGACACCTGCGTTCTAACTCTAATCAAAACTGTCAACACAAGAAACAAGCCTTGTGCTAACGTGGATTGAGCGCAGACTTGTTCGTCTCCAATTTACTCAAATACCAACCACATTGCAAGGCTCATTCCGGATTTCGCGACGCATCCCATTAACAGAAACATCTAATTTCGAAGTTTGTTCGTACGAAACGTACAAACAGAAGCCCGCACCTCATTAAGCCGTGTTTATTTTCGCATTATACAAATATAAGCTGTGTTATAGCAAAACTTACGTCTTTGATGTCTCTTAACGCGAGACAACGTTGGAGTTTTCGGTGGTTTCGCCTTTACGTTTCGACTGTAGCAGTATTGAGGTTCCTCCTTAGTCGATTTTTGTTTGAGCAATGGTAGTTTGAAGTTAGAAAACATTTCAAGCACATCACTACACTCTCACTTTAAAAAAAAAGCACGTCACTGTCACTGGGCGGGATCCATTTTTGAATTTTGTCTTTAGAACACACACGGTTCGTAGAAGCGTGCGTCGGCGCGTCGCTCCTAAATATTGTGGGTTGTTGTTTTGTGAACACGCGGCCTGTTTAAATTTAGAATACACGCGTCTGCTCTGCTCTGGGCGTCTGCTATACATATACATTTTTTTTTAATAAATAAAACTCGATACAAATATTACCAGCAATAAAGTATTATAAATAGTTGTAGTTTGATGTAGTCGGCTCTTTTATCTCAGCTTAATGGATTGCTTGCGCACGTGTGTGATTGGATTTGTTCAGTTTCAGGCAGATGTTTGTTAGCTGTTCATGCTTTGCACAATTTTAATTGATGCTATCTGTTATGAATGTATGATTTCTTATTTGATAAAATATTTAAAAATAATTAAAATTTATTAGACAATTTAGAAAAATTTAGTATTGTTATGAAATACTAGTTGTCGCCCACGTGGGATTCTGTTCCCGCTCTGATCCTGTTGCGTAACAAACATCCAAACTCCCTTAAAAACTTTCTCATTAATATATATTATTAGTAGGATAATAATGAAGATTACAAATAAATATGTACCATGTTTTCATTCCAGTAACATTTCATACCGTTTTCACCTGTGGGAATTAAGTAGGTTTGTTTGTTACACCTTGTTTAATAATTACTTCATTATTCACGTGTCTAATGAGTCGTGTCTTGAGGCGACAATAAGACTACTGTACCTATGTAATCTCTAAATCAACGATGATGCATAAAGGCGTAACAGCTGCACTACAAAAATCCGAAGAAGACCAAATATCGCACAATTTATTTACAAAATTCATTTAACTAATCCATGTAACCGCTCCAAGGAAGACCCAAATAACTTGGAAATCAACCCTTAGATGTTAATCAAATTTATTGACGACACATGGCACATAATAAGGACATTTTAATCTTAGTTTGGTTCAAGTTGTTGCCACGACTATTTGAGAAGTTCTATTCGAAGTGTAGGTAGACCTCGAATGCAATCGGGGACAATGCTAAGATGATGATGATGGTAATATTATAGCCCTTTTACAATCCCTAGTGCAATTCTGAGAGATTCCTGGAGTTAGACTCCTATAGTAGATGCAGTACAGCAGCAGTACAGGACATTACTTACGGTTTTCTTTACGAATATTTCAGAGCTATTTATATTACCTGAAACAAACCAAAAGAAATTTATTAGTATGATGTTGCAGTAGTTTTCTAAAATATCTATGTTGTACTGGTTATTTCCTAAATTACCATGGTGATCATCTGCTTGCTCTTGTCCCACAATTATTTAGGGTTAGGGCAACTTGTCATTCTTTTCTATACTTTCCTGTTCATCAATTAATTACTTTCCTTGCCATGTTCTCTTTGTATTCATTCCTCTCCATTCTTAAACCCCAGAAGGTAACTATACTTTGAAAATTTCCATCAATTTACCTATTATTCCTTCTTACACTATATCCTTACTATAACAGCCTATTTTTATTCTTAAGACGGCAAATATTTTAATATTTTTAATACCACTCAGGTGGCAGACCCACCTGATGTTACATTCGTGCTGCCTTTGGCTTTTTTGCTCTGTTGTGGTTACAAAATCTCAGCGTAACCGGGTTTCATTTTCAATTTATGACTTTACACAACGCTAATTTACGACCACCATAAGCATCCGCTGACACTGTTCCGATAACGTCACAGACAAAACAAAGTTAAATGATGCATGACATTCATGACAAATACGTGCAGACATGTTCTACCCGTTGTGAGCTCAATTGTTGATTTTACTATTAGAGCTATGATCAGAATATTGGTCATATATATTATTGGTGTTTCCGATATTTTAGCAGAGAGACGAAAGTGTAGCAAGAGAACTGGAAAGAAGGTAGACCGATATATTTACTCCTAAAACTTACATGGTAAAAATTCCGATAGCTCTTATAGTAATGTGAGTGACCATGATAGTTTAAAAATCAACCTTTAATGGTGAATGCGTCATTACTCTATCAGTGTTATTACATTATAAGACAGTTTAAAAAAATGGATAGAAAAAAAAAGGAATTATTTACCAAAAATTTTGTTTAATCTATGTTGCGTAGTAGACACGACCGATTTTTTTGGTAACCTATTCTATGAATCATTGCACATGTCGCCGCGACGATTCCTTGAAATAATAAAGTCGATGAGTTTTTTTATACAATTGACTCAACACTCATCAGTCATTCTCGCTAGCTTCAATTTTAAAAGCTGGCTAGTGAGTCAGTATTATACGTACACAAACTTACACCTTTCTTCCTTTGGGGTAGGGGACTATATACCTGCCATTTTCTTTAATACTCATACTTCAATAGGTCCCTTTTTCTAAGTGGCAAACTGTTTCATAACTAAGTACGCGATTTCGTAAATATCGATGCATTTAAGTTGGTCTAGTACCTATTACGTCATGGCTCTTCTATGTTAACTGATTGTAATCCACCGTCTCAACTTACTATTGCGTTTGAAACTCAATGTCACTCAGAATAATGTCCTAGGAGGTACCTTTAATGCTATTAAACGCTTCATGCAGTTCCGCTAATGTCAAGTAGGTACTTCTTCCTGCTCTTTGACTACCAAGACTAACTTATTTAATCATACACGCATTCCTCATTCGCACTATACATTTCAACTCTTTTCACGAAGCCCTCTTACAAATCCCATCACTAGTGACTCATCTTTTGTATTTCGAATATTATACTATAAACTACACATACGACGAAAAATTAATGTTCACACATAAAATAAATGTAGGAACCACTTTGGCACAGTCTCATCCACTCCTCAATGTCACTGGACTAAATGATGCCAAGGACCACGTCATCATAGAAAAACAGTCTGAAAATAATCAGTCGCTGTCCACACCGGAAATCGGCCATGTTGGAAATGCGTCAGCCAGTTGCTGTTTAAACCTCTTAAAAACAGTAAAAAATATGACACAATATTTAGTTGAACTAAAATCACTTTTTAACGACTTCTATCGTGGTTTATTTGGTATTATTTATTTTAGTCCGACGTAAACGAAAATACTAACACCAACAAATCATCATGATCCGGGTATAACCCGCGCCACGTATCTTCGACCTAAAATGTGCTCAAAACGTGCCCTATACGCGCAGTACACATTTCTTGGGTGTCTTTTGAGGATAGCGCGGGATGCTACTGCAGTAGATGAACTCAAATTCACCAAGCACAGACTATTACAAAGCAATCCGCGGGCGCCAGAGCCTCGTACCTATGTCTTACGATTTAGGTCCAAGATACGTAGCGCGGGTTATACTTTGAGAAAACTTATACTTCGAACTATTACAACTACCATCTCTAGTCACCCTGCAACTATGGTTGCTTAAAAGTCTTCGAAACATCGTCGGACTAAAAGTAAATAATATCAAATAAATCGTGACATAATCCGTTAAAAAGTGATTTTATTTCAATGAGTGATATTCGCGTAAACTTCAGAAAATAACATTATCTAGTGATCATTTTCATGCTTCAGAAACGTATACATATCAAAAGGCTACAACTTTGTATAAGTTGCTACTATTAAAACTATTTTTACTGAATAATAGTAAAAGAGAGAACTGTTTTACTTTTCTCTATTTTACTCTCTTCCCGCCTTCTGTTTGCTTGCATATTATTATTATTTCCAGTGTCCCCGCTGGCGTCGACCGGACGGACAATCCACCCGCGATGCTTGTGGGTACGGGCCACTTCGCCCATTTCCCCATTTCTCCCCTTAGGGAGGTGGCTGCATGCGTAGGGTAAATGCATAAATGTCTTTAAAATGTGCTTATTTAATATCTAACTATGTATGAATAATAATTCTTCTTATTTCCTGTGCCATCAAGACAGTTGAAGGACAAAAAAATAATATAAAAAATATTCAGCTCACGAGTACTGGGAAGATATTTGATTGTGGTGGTAATAAAATTGAGCCGTCTAGTAAAACATTTTCAGTAATTAATATTTTAGAACGACGCGGCGACGGCAACTCAGAACGTTTGCAAGCGACTGCTACTTTGCCACAGTCGTTTGAACAAGACTGCTAACAAGAAACGCCCTTTACGGATTGTTACAAGGGTAGCTCCAAGCAATGCGGTCTACATTTTCAATAGAAACAGAATTTAAATCGACACAAAGAACGACGTAAGTACTCTTCTGCTGCACCCGAAAATTTTGTTCAAAACAACAGTATCACGTACAATAACCCATATGTTAATATAACATTCTGTTGATAGTTGACGATACCCATGACTCAACTTACGACTCAACTTCCAGAAGTCCATCATTACTAATCGGGCATTAGGGAGCTGGAGTAACGCAAGTACACAACAGCCTTAATTACGTAGAAACGAGCCCAAAATGTCTGGTCATTACAATCGGTCGGTAGGTACCGTTGACAGGTAGAAATGGTCAAAGTTTAGATATTTGTATTCGGTGCTATTGTTTTCGGCGCTATGTGGATATTTCGGGGCAGATCCTTTAAGTTTATGAATTTGTGTTTTAAAGTGAATTTATTTGGTCCAATTGTAATTTTGGGTTAAGGTTGTATAAACTGGTTAATTTATTTCTCCCTAATGATGTTAAGGCTAAGTGGGTTAAATAAGTAAGAACAAAAGTAGTAGATTAATTATTTAACGCTAGCTCTTGCCTGCGGCTCCGACCGCGTAGATGTCGGTTATCGCGATCAAGTATAGCCTTTCCTTTCCCAAGGTCTCATCTATGACTGTACAAAATTTCATCAAAATCGGTTGAGTGGTTTAAGCGTGAAAGCGTAGCAGATAAACAGACAGATAGATTGACTAGTATGGATAAAGTGTGAATTTATACATCTAAAATTTTATTTCAATTTCAAATTAATAAAACGATTTATGTAGTAACTCTGTCAGCGTACAACTTAACTTACTATAAATAACGAACTCAAAATGTAATCATATTTCATAAACATAGCATAGTTGTGTCAGACAAGCAACTTGATTGATTACACAAAGGTTTCACTGAAACTTCATACCACTAAATATTTCATCGTGAACCCGTGTTTCTACAAAACAATTAAAATGTAGGTCGCAAACTAAACGTTAATTCACCTATTCGAAATTCGGTCAGAATTTAAAATTAGAGCTCGCATACAACCCAATCCATCTCAACTAGTGAAATTAATCTCAAAAGTGGAGTTACCGTTGTAAATCACTGAACTGAACCCGCCGAGACAAGTTTAATTAACTCTCAGAAGTTAATACCTAGTCGTATCGATGGTTCAAGAATACATTTTTTTTTTTTTTTTTTTTATCGTGCGAAAAATCCCCACGGATACCTCCCCCACCGGAACCGGGGGAGGAGGTTATGTCGGACTCGAACCGACTAAAACGCACGCCATCTGTGGGTCGTCAGTTGCCGGAGGTGAGATTGTCGTAGCCCTATCCCTCGCACCCCGGCCGACCCAGGGCCATATCTCTCGATCTGGCCCTCTTCCGGTGTAGGGACCACAGAGTCCCCAACTCGCCCCCGGGTGTGGGGAGGCACGCAATGCGCGCTGCCGCCGCGGCCTGCTTCTGCAAGGGTGACAGGCGGCTCCACCCGTCACCCCCAGGCCCGCGCTCATGGGGGACGGAGGTCATTCTGCGACCTCCGACGCCCGAATTGCCGCCGCTCTTCGCGGGCCACGCGGTTTGCGGTTCTCCTTCGCTCCTCGCGGGCCGCAAGGTCTGCGATTCTCCTTCGCTCCCGCTCCGCCGCCTCCTTCACGAGCATTACTTGCTCGCAGAAGGAGGCGCCGGCAGCCCACGCATCCGCGCAGCGAACCATCGCTGCGAGCAAAGTGGCGAGCGTGAGGACTCTCACTCCCAGGGTCGCCACTAGCTCCCGTCTCGGCGTCTCCCACGCCGGACACTCGGTGAGAGTGTGTAGCGCCGAATCCTCGCTCGCGTCGCAGTGATGGCACTCGGACGTTGGCTCTTTCTTCGCGGTCCGATGCAGATACCGCCCGAAGCATCCATGCTCGGTGATAATCTGCGTCAGCCAGAACGAGAGGCCGCCATGTGGCCTCTCTAGCCACTCCCCCATGATGGGTCTTACCGCCGCTACTAAGGCGCGCCCTGCGCGTGGTTGCCCAAGTTGTAGCTCCCACTCCGCCACCATGTCCCTGTGGAGCCGG
Organism: Eilema depressum; assembly: GCA_914767945.1. Taxonomy (NCBI): domain Eukaryota; kingdom Metazoa; phylum Arthropoda; class Insecta; order Lepidoptera; family Erebidae; genus Eilema; species Eilema depressum. The sequence continues at coordinate 21,313,646 of OU612018.1, read as the reverse complement.
GATCTCACGGCCCGAATTTCTTCAGGCTCAGGATCGTGTCCCCGCTCCCGCGCCGCCTTTCGGAAGCGGTATAGCGCCGAAAGGGATCTCGCTTCCAGGATCCACGGTAGCGATCCGGCGAGGAGACTCGCTGCTTCAAAGGATATCGTGCGGTACCCTCTGATGGCCCTGATGGCCATTATCCGCTGCGGTTTACGCAGCAGGTCCACGTACTTGGCTCGCAGGTTATCCGCCCATACGGGGCACCCATATAGAGCCATGGACCGCACGATACCCGCGTAGAGTCTCCTGAAGGAGTCCTCCGGGCCCCTCAAATTGGGCAGCAGACGCTTCAGAGCGTTAGCTGTGAGCACCAATTTGGGGACCAGACTTCGGAAATGCTCCCCGAAGTCCCATCGACCGTCGAGCACGAGCCCCAGATATTTCATCTGGGGCTTGATGACGAGGAGAGGATTCAAGAATACCTGAAGAACATTATTAGTGTTAGTTTTGTACGTAGTTGATTGTATTTAGATATGAGGAAGCAGATATTTCAAAAAATCTAATGATCTTGTTTCCTCAATAATAACCATTAAAGATAAATTTACTGCAGAGATGATAAGGTAACGTCTCCTGTTCACTGATACAGATAATGATTACTAGTTTACTAGTTTACTAGTAATTATTATCTTCTTTCTTCGCACTAGACCTTTTCCCATCATTCGGGGTCATCTCCTTGTACCCATCTTCCATTTAGCACTGTCTATCTATCTAAAGATAGCGTTACTACGAAACGAAACAACGACACACCGTAGTGTAAGCAAACGATGCAGTTGATACGGTGCAACAATGAATAGAGATATTAAAGAGCTGTTTATAGTTGTATGTACGCATTAGTTTATTAAACAAAAAGAATAAATACAATGAAAGTTACACAAACATTTACGTCTGAACTTGTAGTTTCATTAGCCCCGACGTTTCACCTAGCTACATAATCCTTAATTGGACTTAGGAGATAATCAGAATTGATGCTCCTTATAAATGCTTTAGAAACGTCTGTTGAAGCTAGATTTATGTTGATAAGTTTCCTAGACTAAACCAAGGAATAAAATTTGGTACTGCGTGTCTTACTGCTTTGTGGTTCGTTTTGGGCCGTTACGTCTCCAAGGGTTTGTTCTGATCCAATATTATAAAGATATATTTTTTTATATATAAGACACGTCAATTTGACTTCACCTTCACTTGATGGCAAACTGAAGGCCAAGTCTAGGAAAAGAGGGTCACCATTATAGACACGTACCATGTTACAATGGTAGCACTGAGCTTGACGGCCTCATCAGATGTTTTTTCACGCCTCGTGTTCAAGACCCGGGACACATTTTTACTGGTTAAAAATTCCAGGTCTTAATAGTGCGTCAAAAGAGGGAGTAATAATGAAATACTGAAGCTTTATTACAAACATTTATGCTAAACTAGTTTAATATTCAAAGTATAAACACTGACGTTAAGTCAGAACTAAGGTATTACTGAGAAAATCTATTAAAAGACAACTTTGTAGTAATTTATCCATAAAGTAGGTAATATGCAAAATTATTAACTGGATTATGTGAGAAAGGTACTTTCACATTATAGCACATGATAAACTTACTTACTTAAGTAATAAATCTTGACTAAAGATACTTTATGTAAATATAATATATCTATAAAGTTGAGAAACTGCTTTGTAAGGATCGCTTTAAGTAAAAATGATATACCTGTTACTGGCAAAGTTAAAAACACCTATTAGAAATAAATCATAGCATTATAATATTAGAGTAGTAACATATTTTTTTATTATACGCTTTTATTAAACTGTAACGCTAGTTTTTGAATCGTGGTTAGCAAATGCCTGGCAATGGTGCCGGGTCCAGGTAGAAGGGGTAGGCCCAAGAAGACTGGCTTGACGTCTTCATGGAGGGTGACATGCGTGCGAATGGTCTTACTACTATGGACGCCCAAGATCGTGCGATGTGGAGGAGGAAGAGCTGGAAGGTAGACCCTGAGCTCCGAGGTCATCTTGGCCACGGATGCATTCAGGTAATTGCGTCTACATGAAGATGATGATGATGATCCAAGTGTGTATCTGAGATATTATTAATTGTTGTCTAATCTCCCAACTCCTAGAGGAGGTTGGTTTAGGCTCTGAAGATTTTGGTTGGGTCATATAACGCATACTTATACGCCAGTGACAAAGGGTCTTTATGACCGGTTTCCTGTCAGCTTCCCAATGGATCTCTTGGTGCATAACGAACTAGATCGAGGTAAAAAGACAATTTTTCCAAGGCTTCGCTTTTGAAAATTTTTTCACTGCCATACGCTCTTTCTATTTATAATAATATAATAAATGCCATTGATGTATCGAAAGTTTTGACCGCTACTGCGCAGTTTAGTTTGATTCGAACGCAATTACTATTATTGATAAAATCAACCCTTAATAATATTTTACTTATATTATTATTCATGTAGAAAAAGTTAAAATATTACCAGACCAACGTTCAGCAAAATATGAATAAGTAAAGATATATTTCATTCAGAGAGACATGAAATATGACTTCAAAAGAGTATGAGTCCAAATTATGCAGGGCCTTTACATATGAAACGTATACGCATATATAGAATTAATTTGAATTCGTATTAGAACTACGTAATAATATTTATAGATGTAACATACTGATACTGAGGCTTTCGACGTGTGGAGCCACACTTTTCCCAATGCGAATATTTACGTTCAATAAATGGGGCCACATCCGATTGTGATGAGATTTTTAATACAAATATATACAACTAATTTCCAAAAAAAAAATGTAGGAAATATATTCGAACCCACATACGTTGACGTCACTGTCACATACGTCAAATCTCATACATTTGTCAGTCCAATCTACAATACGCAATGTATGTATGTTGCAATTTAGTGCACAATACTTTTAATTTGTTAGTGATAGCCAATTCGAATGTACATGATAAAATCAAATTGTAAGAGCGATATGGGTAAAATATATGTTACCCATATCGCTCTTAAATCTTTAACCATAAGTTCTATAATCGCTTACATTCGCTTTTATGTTATTTCAAAAATGTGTCGTTATATCAGTTCTTATTTTTAAAGCAATAAGGTGTGTTATAGCTTGTGTCATATGTTATTTAAAGATTCACTATAATAGTTTGCCAAATCATGTTTACGGCGATAACTATTGTGAATGAAAAGATCAAAGTTTTAAAATATTACAAGTTGTTTGTTTTCTCTAAAAAAGTTACTGTAAGCGTTTTATATTAGGATACATAGTCATTGGGACACAGTGAAGTGAAGTTTATCTTTATGTATAAAATACCTCCTATTTTTCTGTAAACGTAGGATTTTAACAGCCTTTTTGGCGTAGCGGTAGTGAACGCGGCCGCTATGCAGGAGGAGCGGGTTCGATTTCCGCTCAGTGCAAATATTTGTATGCATGAATATGGGTATTTGAATTGCTCTGGTCGTGCCTCAGAGAACCTGCCATCGGTCGCGGTTGCCATAAGAACATCTATGGCAGTGGTTACGGGTAGTTGAAGCCCTAAAAAGTCCAACAACTGGTCTAGCTGTAATGCTTCCATATCGCCATTGGGATGTGCAGGTCGGATGGCAGTCCGTTCACGAAAAATTTCGAAGTTCAGCCAATTCCGCAGTTAGACTGGTAAAGCGGACTCCAGACTCCGAAGTGAAAGCTTCGAATGCGACTGAAATTAACGCTAAGATGAAGAAGAAGGATTTCAATGAACTCTTTAACCTACAACTGATTTTGATGCAATTTCATATTATGTATTACGCTACGCTTGCTCTGAACTAAACTTTTCACTCTAGTCTTGAAGACACTTACTATTTTTTACAAAGCCGGCACAAGTTTCTAGTACAATACATAACAAAAAATACTATAAAAAAGACTTGGCTCCGTACAGCACCAAACTTTAAATTGCTAAACAATCACGACGCAAAACTTGGCTCTACTTTTAAACTATTTGTTTTGCATGCTATCTGTCAAGAGACTGTCGCGAACAAGTTTCCGAGCCGTTTAGAATTTCTAACCAAATATGAACAGTAGGCAAATAGAAACGGGAACTTACAAAGTCACTACATAAGAAACAAACTCATAAATAGACAAAAACAAAAAGGAGACACATGTAGCAGTACAACCACAAATTTTGGTGGATGAAATTATGTCTATTTTACTTGTTACTAACTGACCCGTTCTGGGAAAATACGACAGTGCATGAACGAATAAATTTTGAGTTTTATGATGAGAGTATTATTATTATTAGATTTCAACAAAAGTTGAAATACTACTTTTATGCTTCTGCATTGCATTTCGTATGATTTTTAAAAAGTACATATTCGTTCACGCCTATTTCCCTCTACGCTAGAGGAAAATAGGCGTGAACGAATATTTACTTTTTAGATACAACAGCTTGCCATTTAACTCTATCCTTACATACTTCATGAGCTTTCTCTACTGCCATTATTCGTTTCATTCAAGCCCGCCGGGTTTGAAAATTTTATAAATTTGGCCAATGTGTGTACTGATGTGTACTGTAGGTTTGATTATATGCAGTGTAAATACAAACACTCCGGACTTACATAAATCATGTAGTAGTCCATGTAGTGGTGGTAAAACCATGGTGAAAACATTGATTTTGAGAGCAATTACACATTGCTTTCAAGGTCAATGTTGAGTAGCTTTCGCCTCTGGAGCTTTAGAGGCGGCAAAGTGCGAGTGGTAGGTACCTCTGTATTGAAAATCTCACTAAATATGAGAAAAAAATAAAGACGGCTGATTCCTTTTTGAGAGAATCAAAATTTTTACAAATTAACGGAATTCGTTCTATTACCGCAACATGTCACAAGCCAGAGTTTGGCTCACCCCCTCTATATAAGTCTGATTTATGTGAGCAAAGCCGGAGCCAAACTTGTTTAGTACAATGTGCTTTATTTACATACATTTGTGTAAATATTACTGTTACGGACATGAAATTATGTAGCGAAACAGTTCGGACTTTAGTTTAACTAGGTAAGTCAGGCTTCTGATCAATTGTGCAGAAAATGCTCATTATCTTTGGTTTGAATTTATATTAAGAGGAAGCCGCGTGGTTCCCGGCAGAGTAGGAGTCGTACAAGGCGACTAAGGGATAGGACTGTTTAACATCGGACAGATATATACAGTCCAAACTCAGCCTCAGATGCATGGATCGATTCAAAAATAGTGCCCGGAATACGGCAATATCACCCCCTATTACGTGGAACTGAATACATCACTCTACCGAATGGAACCGAATACAGTCATTGGTGAAATGTGGGTGTTAATTCACCTCTGCCTAACCCTCCGGGGAGATGAAGGCGTATGTGCTTATATTACGAGGAAAGAACATGGGCATATTTAGACGTTTTTAGGAGGAGGCGTTTCAAAAACTTGTATTTGGTAACCTTAATAAAATGATTCTCTAGAATTTTTCAGCACAGTAACTTTTTTTGTATATGACCGAATAAAATAAAATAATTATTAAAAAGTCTTGAGTATATTTCCAATGATGTCATTTCCTTCACGGGACGTTTGGATACATTCAACGAGTAAAAATTTCATCTTTAACATACTGTCTTCTAGTCTTATCTTTGTCATTATTAAAATCACAAAGATAAAGTCAGCATAGAAAAGCCTGGATCGTTCAGTAGAATGGTTTATAAATACGTAAATGGATCATAATATTTATTTTTACCTCGAGGTTTTTTATGTAGGGGGATTTGCCTTTGTTCTTTAAGTAAGTTGCAGTGTTGGATGTAGGTATTTACCGCCTCCATTGTGGTAACTATCATGGAATCAACACAACCTCACTTTCCATTCATGTACTGCTCAGTCGCAGCTTTCCTCTTCAAGTTGACGGTCAGACCATAGTCACTTCTATTTACCAACATACGTACCATATCCCCGTCCTCTATGGGATATGTAAAAAATATCCGCCGCTTTCAATACCCAGCCCGCATAAACCACCTTTTTCAGGTCGTTAGTCCTTCTAAGATAGTATATAGCAACATAATTTACTAAGACGACTAGGCCTAGAAGTATTGCAAGTATTTGGGCGAACTATATTAGGCATTCAACTAACTACTTACAAGATAAATGCCCTTAGCAAACTAACAGAACTTTAAGCTGGAACCGTCATTACAAATGGATTCTCAAATACCGTTTGAGGTCTCAATGGGAATAGCTGGCTCTCGTGGTTAGCTCCATTATCTCCTCTAAATATAGGTCGTTTACATGTACTTATATGTAAATATAATGTTGTAAGCACTGTTTATGTTCTATTAATTATGTTTGTGAAAACCATTGAAATGTATGTATTATTTTATAACGAGATAAGCTATACCACGTGATTTAAGGTGTCATTAATATATTTAATTAAATTATATTAAATGACATAAATCGATTGCGAAATTTAAAATAACACATGGTAGACCTTTAATAAAAGTTAAATTTCAATAATTTATGAGTAGCGTCAAAACAAAGTAAAAAAAGATATATGTACTGCCTACGTTACGTTTATTAAATGAACACTGAAAATTTATTTACTTACATAATAATATTAAATAAATAGATTCTTGCTTGTATTTTGTTAAGTGGTTATAAAAACCACAATTTATTTACATTCCCATAACTCCTATGGCCATAACTGATATATCATATACCTATGAACTGATTACTGAACACCTTAGTATTACCCTCACTCCTCATCTTTAACCCTAAAGTCAAATTTATGGAAAAAGTAACGAACAAAATTTCATCACTGAAGACAGGATAAAATTCTTATTAAGGAAGATCACATAACACCAATAAAGAACACATATTATCATAATGTATAGCTTCGCAAATTGCCAGTAAATTCAGTTAAACTTTCGCGGGAATAAAGCCTGGGGTTCGTAGGAAAAAAATCCTTCCCTCTAAATCATTATCAAAAGTTATTAAAGCGATCCCTGAAGCGTTTCATCAATTTATTGCAAGAGAAATTCTTAAGAACTTATGCTAGATTATAGTCTGTTCGTGTAATGATAATGTATTTGGGGTATGTATTTTGTTCATTGAAATAAAACCATTTTTTTTATTAGAGAATATTAGTAACCGAAATTACTGATTATTCCTTCCAGCTAAGCTAAATTGCTTGGGTAAGGAATTGGTTCACGTTGGTAGTATCATGCTCAGCGGCCTTACCATGAACTCTTAAAACAGGTCAATAATTGAACTGCTGTCATTCTACCAACTGCAAATGTCACTTTGTAATGTCATATACATATATAGGATTACAAAGTGACAAAGGCCCAGGATTCGAACCTGAGACCTCTCGATCGCACATACTGACTGTTTCGTATCCAGTTACTGCTGTAAGCATTTTTCAAAACAATACAAGTAACTGAAATTAACCATTAACCTACCGCCTAGAATTATCGCTACAAACTACATTTCTACTCATGAACTCATAATACAGTTTCAATACAAACGTTCAACAAACTATTTTCAATAAACATTATTACGTCCAACTTTTATGTTTACCAGTACTATAATGCTGTAGTTAATTTATATCAGCCAGCTTTGCAGCCGTACTGTTTGACCGAAAGTGAACTATTCCACACCTTTTTGGAATAATTTTATGGGTGGCTGAGCCTCCCCACAGGCTTAATAGCCAAAGTCACTTAGTCTCTCCGTCTAAGATAGGCAAAATTGACAGCTCCGTGAGGTAATCCTTCATACTTGCAGTGTGAATATGACAAAGGATTTTGTTGATCTATATTGGTTTTGACCGAATTTTGGGAAGTCAAGTTCTTTCTGTACGTTCCCTTTCAATTTACTGCTTAGTTAAAATTTGCGTGACATACGGAGATATAATACATAGGTATAATACCTATGTATTATATCTCCGTATGTCACGCAAATTTCCGTATATTCCGTATTCAATATCTCGGACATTTGCCCCAATATTAGGGCATGTTATATTCTTGATCTCTAGAGAAATGTTTGTGGTGCTAAAATATCTACTGCAGCTGGTCCTGTCTGAATAAGTAGAAAGGGTATTTTAATAATCTGATTCCGTTATACCGCATTGTTTTAAGACCGTGATTTGCATCAATATTTTTTTTTCTACAAGTACTATTACCAAACAATTGAAGTACAGCCAGATGGACTGACGACGAAAAAATTGGCTGGGATGGACTGCATGCGGAAAGCGGAATATCGGGAGAATTGGCGTACATTGGGAGTGGTCTATGGTCGGCAGTGGACTGCGGTAGGCTAATTGATTGATGGTGCCTTAACTATTATATCCACTGATTGACAAACGTGGCTCTAGCGTAGACTCTCCTCACTGAGTTGTGTGTGAGGTTAGGCGGTAGTCGTTTCAACAAGCAAGGTGCAATGATGTTCTAATACTGATAAATGTACAAATTATGAGAATTTTAATATATTTTAATTTCAAGGGTTCTGAAAGTTGACTTACTGTTATTCGTGCACTGTGACTAATAACGGGTGACTGTTCTCTCCGGATCAACAGCATTCGGTTTGGAAATATATGCGGTTTAATTTAGCGGACATCGTGTTGTTAGCTACTGATAAGATAGGTAGTTGGCAGTACGAACATATGCTGCGGCATTTAATATACATTTTATGCTGTGGATTAATAATAAAATCACAATAATATACCTAGATTCTGTGGTCATCAAGGCGATCTAGTTTGATAGTACTACGTCGCTTGAAGTCCTACCTAAAGTGAAGTTCTCGCGTTGGTGTAACATATATACAACATTGTGTTGGAGGAACATATCTCGTACCTCCACAAGTCTAAAAGTCTTTCCAGAATTTGTAGCTTGTTTTTTTAGGTAAAAGTAAACTCTATCCTTTTCCATTTCTTTCTTAAGTTACTCTATTTCACACCAGTCCAACCCGACTAATTGGTTCAATCAATTAGCAATCAAATAGCCTATTGCAGTCCACTGCTGGACATAGGCCTCTCCTAATGTGCACCAATTCTCCCGATCCCTCTCGCCGCCCTCCGCACCCAGTCTGTCCCAGGAATCTTTTTCTGATTGATTGAAATTATGGTAACCAACGATAACTTATTATTTTTGGGAAACACACAAAGGATCATAGTACGCATGACGCTCACATACGAGCTCAATGTGATAAGAGGGGCTTGGTGTAATACAATGTGACGTCACGGGATCAATTGAACGTTCGGCACTCAACTCGATATATCGGTGGTTTAGCCATCGCTCACTCTGGGGTATTAGCTTAGTTGCTAATTCTGCGTAGTCGGGAATTGTTCGACGATGGTGCAGTAGAATTATGAAGTACCATGATGTTCTATATTTATATAATACTAGCTGTTACTCGCGGCTCAGCCCTCGTAGATGTCGATTATCACGACCAAACATAGCCCATGTCCTATCTCAAGGTCTAATCTACCCCTATACCAAATTTTATCAAAATCGCTTTAGTGGTTTAGGCTTGAAAGCGTAACAGACAGAGTTAATTTCGCATTTAAAATATTAGTGTGGATACTTAATATTATAAAGCTGTTTGTTTGATTATTTGTTTGCTTGAACGCGCTAATCACAGGAATTACTGGTTCGAATTGAAAAAATATTTTTTACAACACACCTGCTCATAACAGTGATATTATTTTACCGCAATTAAGCACGGAATGACACCTATTTTATAAAACTGTGACTTTTTCATTGCTATTATTCACAAAAGTGAGTTATAGATTCTTTTTTAAATTTTATAGGAAGTGTCTATAATTGTCTATGTTCTTAAAAAAGTTTTGTTACAAAAAATAACGTGTTTAATAGTACGAATAAATTAATACGCCTATTGTATGGTCATTTGATGCATTTTCGTATTTAAATAAATAATTTCAACTTGTAATACTTGTGTAATAAACAAAATTTTCGCTCAAATTTAACTTTTTTTTTTCTCTAAGTACAGAAAAAAAAACAGTAAAAAAAAGTTAAGTTCAATCCTCATTTTTTTTTAAATATGGTCGACCGCCATTGTTAAATGCGCGCGCATAGGAAAACGAATTAATTTGTAGTATTGTTTATTTAGTATTTGTAGTATTATTTTATTCGCAAGTGTGTTGTAAAACGTCGTATGGCACGTGTGAGCATGATGATTACCGTCCTCGGCTGTCTTAAGACCCTCGCCTGGCGGCTCGGGTCTCAATGGCGCCTCGGCGGTAATCACCAACGTTGCTCACTTGTACCATAATGTACTATTTTGTTGAATATTCCGTTTATCGAGGAAGGTTATAAGCTATAAAGCATTACACAACTGCCCAAGGGAGAGAGCAGTAGTCGTAAATGTCAACAAATCGGGCAGATTTCCAAACATTATTTTGAAATATTCTACTAATATTCTACAAAATTCTACACAACGCTATCTAGACCCATGGTAAGCTTAATTAGCTTGTGTTATGGAATCTAGAATGCGGATATACATACTTAGATTCTTTTTTTTCTTGTAAATACATACATATTAAACATAGAAAATTAATAATTGTCACAGAGAAACACAGAAGCCGCTTGTCACTATATGTTTCTATTTATATTTAGATCTAGGAATAGATTTTGATATGGTTTTCGCTACCCGAAACGAAAAAAGGCAGCGGATTGTTACTATAATAAGAAACTGTTATATCTAATATTATTCCGGGAAAGTAAAATACAATATCCCATCTTTATTGTGGATATCACACTGTTCTCCATCCAACTGTGAATATACCAAGAAATAGTGCGCAGCTGATGGCAATAGGCTTGTTCCTATTATTTTTGAACCGATAGATATAATTGGCGAAATATTCCTGAGAACCATATCGAAGATATTTCCCTATTGCTTGGGATATAATATCTTGGAGCTAAAATATGCTCTACTAGCTTTTGCCCGCGGCTCCGCCCGCGTAGATGTCGGTTATCGCGACCAAACATAGCCTATGTCCTTTCTCAAGGTTTAATCTTCTTTAAGGTTTATAAGCGTCGGTAGCTTAGTGGTTAAGGAGTCGGCCTTACGATCGAGAGGTCCCGGGTTCGAATCCTGGCCATTACACTACCGACGTGAACCCACTCCTAGCACAAGCAATTTAGCTTAGTTGGAGGGGTTAACGGGAATATTAGTAATTTCGGTTGCTAATATTCTTTTTTTTTTTTTTTAAAGAAAAAAAAAATCTACCCGTATACCAAATTTCATCAAAATCGGTTCAGTGGTTTAGGCGTGAAAGCGTAACAGACAGACAGACAAACAGACAGACAGACAGACAGACAGACAGACAGACGGAGTTACTTTCACATCCTACTAATATCCTACTAATATTATAAATGTGAAAGTTTGTGAGAATGGATGTGTGGATGCGTGGATGTTTGTTACTCTCACGCATAAACGGCTGGACCGATTTGGTTGAAATTTGGTATGTATATAGATTATACCCTGGATTAACATATAGGCTACTTTTTATCCCGGTCAACACACCACGCGGGCGAAGCCGCGGGCGGAAGCTAGTTTATAATATTAGTATGGATGGATATGGATACGCGCAGTACACGTTTCTTGGGTGTCTTTTGAGGATAGCACGGGGTGCTACTGCGGTGGAAGAGCTCAAATTCACAAAACACAATCCGCGCGCGCCAGGGCCTCCTTTTTATCGTGATTTAGGTCCAACATACGTGTCCCAAGGTATACCTACCACTACTACCAAATCTACACTAATATTATAAAGAGGAAAGATTTGTACCTATTTTTGTATGTTTGTATGTTTGTAATGAATAGGCTCCGGAACTTTCAATAATTCTTTCACCTATAGAAAGCTACACTATCTGGGAGTAACATAGGCTATATAACATCACGCTACTACTAAAGGGAGCGGAGCAGTGAGCATAAATGTCAATAAATCGGGCAGATTTCCATACATTAAAGTTGGACCGGAATCCGAATTCCACGCGGGCGGAGCCGCGGGCAACAGCTAGTACTTTATATACACCAAGTTGGAAGTGTATTTTAACTAATATTTTTAATAGACTTTAACCCTGCTTGCTGTGCCTGAGATACTATGAAGCAATCAATAAGATTTTTAGTGTCGGCTGCAGAGTATAACGCACCTGGTATGACACGCTCATAGGTCACGGTAACCACTTTCCATCGGGTAGGCCGTGTGCTTTTCTGTTAGTGGTATAAAAATATATGGTCTGTCGGGCTAGGCACCTACTTCTAATAGATCATGAACCATTTATTTGTAAGTTCAAGTTATTTTTCACTTTTCAGTGTCTCTTTGGTGAGTTATTTTTCACTTTTCAGTGTCTCTTTGTTGTTTTTCAAAGTCAAAAGTTAAATAACTTTTTTATCGTTTTTAAGAGAATATTTAAATGCCTCTGTGACGTGGCGGTAGTGAACGTGATAGCTACACAGGGAACGTGAGTTTGATTCCCGCTCAGTACAAATATTTGTATGCATGAATATATGTATTTGCATTGGTCGTCGGTCCCGGTTGCCATACGAACATCGTAGTGGCCTTGTACGACACCGCATGGGTAGAGACGGGGTGGCCCAAATTCTACTCTGCCGGGAACCCAGCGGTCCTATATTAGGCAAGCAATTATCTATGAATTCCGTTAGTCCGTGACCGCGTAAAAAAAAAAAAAAAGTCGCGCAGCGGGCTATGGAGCGAGCTATGCTTGGAGTTTCTTTGAAGGATAGAATTCGTAACGAGGTTATCCGACAAAGAACCAAAGTTACCGACATAGCTCGCAGAATAAGCAAGCTGAAGTGGCAGTGGGCTGGCCACATCTGCCGAAGGACTGATGGCCGTTGGAGCAAACGAGTCCTAGAGTGGAGACCGCGCGTAGGAAAACGGAGGGTAGGACACCCCCTAGCCAGATGGACCGACGACCTGCGAAAGGTGGCTGGGACGGACTGGATGCGGAAGGCGGAGGATCGGCAAACGTGGCGCACATTGGGGGAGGCCTATGTCCAGCAGTGGACTGCAATTAGATAGGCTAATTGATTGATTGATATCTATGAATAGTTTCAAGGACCAACGTACTAACCACCAATCGATAGCCAAAGTATTTGTCAAATACTATTACGCAAGTTCCCCGGATGTGGCGCAAGTAAAGCAAATATGGCGGGCGGAAGCCGGCCGTAAGTCACGCCACAAATACCCGGCGGCTTCCGGCTACTGATACAGAACCAGACGAGACGTTAGTGTGTTTGTTTGTCACGGCACAGTAAGCCCATTGATTGATGCCTGCTTATTTTATTAGTAGCGATTTGTGGCCTTTTGTTTTATGTAAATGTATTGTTTTGTTTTTGCGATGGTGAATGGGGTTTGTGAAGCGTGTGATTCTTTCAGGATAAGTATTAGATGGTATGAATACTTATAAATTCTTGCTTGTATATTTTAGAGGGTATAGGGATGTATTGATTTTCGGTTATAGTATCAGAAGCCAACTCTATCTCTAGGCCTCAAACCACTGGAGAGTTTTTGTGCTAATAGTGAGAAGACGCTTATCCTGATTTTTCTTCTGTGCTGACGGCACACTAATGTAACTCCCCTGGTGTTGCATACGTCCATAGGTCACGTTAACCACTTTTAATCAGGTGGGCCGTATGCTTACCTGCCACCTAAGGGACATAAAAAATACCAGGCACCTTTTCACGAATTTGTGAGTCAAATATTGGGCCCAGAAAAATGATCACCCATGACCGATACCTGGATATCAAACCTAAGGACTCATTCACAGTTAATCCTACTAAAATTATAAATGTGAAAGTTTGTGAGAATGGATGTGTGGATGTTTGTTACTCTTTCACGCATAAACGGCTGGACCGATTTGGTTGAAATTTGGTATGTATATAGGTTATACCCTGGATTAACATATAGGCTATATATCAGCGATGAACGGGATCAGAATTCCACGCGGGCGGAGCCGCGGGCAACAGCTAGTAAGTACTACTATTGCAAATATGATCATTTTTAACAATTTACATGTGGTGTTAATTCACCTCTGCCTAACCCTCTGGGGATAAAGGCATGATTGTATGTAATGTAATGTAATGTTTAATAATTTAAAACAAAACCAACAACATCAAAATGACCGCAATCATTAAAAACTACTCTCAAGTTAATGGTGAAGAAAATCTGCTAAACTAAAATTAACGGTGTGACCATATAATCCCTCCCTGAGTCCCATAAGCCTCTCCCTAAAACCACATCTAACACAAGGAAGTCCCTACGCCACTCGTTACCCCCAATCCTATCTCCATCTTAACCTCGCATTACCAAAACTAGCCATTAGTCTAATACCGTATGCACAGACGCACATACATATAAAATTCATATGATGATTACGCTTTGATTAATACGTGTGAAGGCCTTGGTTTCCTGAATGTATAGATAGATATAGTTACGACTTTTGCTCATTGGGGGAGGTAGAGATCATGTTTTCAATTTCAATGATCCTGACATTTATTTTGGTGTAGATCTTGATATAATATATCTTGAATAGATAAATAAATATTAAATTCAATACAATATAAGCGCCGGTTATTACACTGCTGTTTATATTTAATACCTGTTTCACTGTATTCAATAGGATTTGTATGGAATTTTTACTTCTCCAATTCCATTTTATAAGTTTAATGAAATTTTAAAGCAATCAATCAAAGAATCAATTTCGTTTATTCAATTTAGGCACATAAAGAGCACATGTGAACGTCAAAATATTACAACTGTGTCAAGAAGTAAACAAAAAATAAAATATATAAAATATTAAATAAATTAAAGTAAACCATTTGAAAATGATTCTTTCGCTGGTTCGGTAGTTGGTTCTACTGAGAGTATACCAGCAAGAGTAGAATTTGGGCCACCCCATCTCTTCCCATATAGACTTTAGGATAGGGCTGTTTAACATCAGACAGATATATACAGCACAGACTCAGATGCATGGCTCGAGTCAACAATAGTGTCCGAAATGCAGCAATAGACTCACCCCCAATTACGTGGGACCTAATACAATGATTGGTGAAATGTCGGTGTTAATTCATCTCTGCCTAATCCTCCGGGGATACAGGCGTGATTATATGTATGTATGTTAGTACGTAGCTACTAAAATCGGGTTAGATTGCAAATGCTTAAATGGAACTTGAACCCGAGACCAGTTTATTACAAAAAGATGGCTCTGATCACTGAAAATTCACTTTACCAATCTTAAGTGATTTTATAAGTTGTTCGACTATTACCCGTAAACTTGTAAATCTGATGAATGATGATCAAGGAACCCTAACAAGTGAAAAATACAATATGTACGTTGTTTTGACTGGTATAATAATCGCGTTAATTCTCATAAATTTATTTTTGTACTATCATTTAACGTGAAAATTCAAAAAGCGTTTTAATTACAATATAACAAGGCTAGGGCCAATAAATTAGCATTAAAAGCAATAACTCACATGACGTTACGACGAAATATATTCATAATCAGCACTTGTAACAAATTTATGGCCCTCACGTGAGCACTATGAAAATCTACTTTGTATAATAATATTATAATAATATCAACCCAATTTTGGAAGCTATCCTTTGGGAACGTCTGCTCTTTAGATTTGATAACACGACCTAATATTGGTTGGCTCCTCAATAAGACCTACGAGGTCAAGTTAAGAAAAATAAGCCTTAATTCACGCTACGATAAAAGCTACGCGAGCGTAGACTTTTAAGCCTACATCGAAAATTATCTGCTACGGCGTAGACACAGTATTGCATGATTGACTACGAAATACCCAACTGAAAAATATTTTATTTTATGACGCTGTCAACTCAGTTTATTAATATTTTACTGTTTACCTACTAGTTACTAAATTATTCAGCCTATTTTATTTCTTGTGTTTTTTTTAATAAAAGGTCCCTTCAAGATTAGTTAAGTACCTAACAAAATGGAGTATAGTCAATAATAATAAAGATGTAATTTTCCATCTAATGACGTCACATTACTTACACTCCACTTATAACAGCGACGACATTCTTTCTCAGCAATCGATTTCATACGGACCGCATGTCAAAGAGAATTAACGGAGCTGTTTTATGTATTAACAATAATGTATTCACATGGAAAATAACGCCGATCGTATAAATATGATCGAAAATTTCACGTGTAATCGCGAAATAAACACTTGAACACACGATCAAGGAAATAAATATACACTTTAATATGTAAAGTGTATATTTATTTCCTTGTAAAGTTTATATATCTAAAGGTTTGCGAAATGTGGGTGTAAATACGCAATATGTAAAGGTGTAATTATTGTGTTACTAGCTGACCCCGCGAACTTCATACCGCCATCCATGTCAATAGATGACCGCATGAATGACATAACAAAATGTTTGTGCTGTCAAAACTGAAAAAAGTTTCAATATGACAAGACAATCTCAATGATCCGCCATTTATTGAATTAATTTGTAAAAAAATGGGATAAATAAAGAACCGCTCGACCGATTTTGTCCAAACTTCACATAAACCATCTACTAAATAGTCCGAACAAAGCCTAAACAATTGGTTTGGATAGGTGAGCCCGTTCTTGAGTTATAAACTTACAACGAAAAGTGGCATTGATTTTTATATATATAGATTAGTTGTTGTTGCATGGTGTTGTTGGTTTAGTAAAAACTCTATTCTGTTGTGAGGATAGTTTGAAAATTGAGTAGATGACGTTTAGCAACCCTATTTTCACGTGGAAATCCTCCCGGATACCTACCCCCCGCCTCAATTCCCGGCGGGGGCAGTTATGTTGGACTCGAACTAGGGTTCGATCAGACAGAGAGCGGTCGCGCGGTCAAGCGTTCAAGCGGTCAGTTCAAATCAACGATTTTCGTCTTTTTCTGAACGAGAACGCAGAACGCTTGACCGCGTGACCGCTCTCTGTCTGGTAGGACCCTGACTTAATCGGCTCGTGTCTTGTCTTTAGATGCTGGGATGTAAGATTTCTCTTAGACGGCATATCGTCCGCAACTCCGGTTGACCCAGGGAGATGAACCCTGTATTAGCTTTTACCCGCGGCTCCGCCCGCGTGGATGTCGGTTATCGCGACCGAACATAGTCTATGTCCTTTCCCAAGGTCTAATCTGCCTCTGTACCAAATTGCATCAGAATCAGTTTAGTGGTTTAGGCGTGAAAGCGAGACAGGCAGAGTTACTTTCGCATTTATAATATTAGTGTGGATATCTCTTTTCACGTTTAGTTTTAAAAGCCATCTTAGCATCCTTCTTCTTCTTCTATCGTGGCGATGGCGCCAATATTCTCAAATGGTGTTCTCCCAGTGTACTGGATAGCGCTCACGGAGGCGCACATGAGGGTCCTCCGGTGTACATGTGTGTGGGCATGTAGCACACGTAAGCAGGTGGGCCATTGTCTGTGGTGTAACTCCGCATTCGCATCTCAGCCCCTCTAGACAAGTGACGTATATGACAAGCGTCAACGAATGTCAAAAACGTCAAATCCTATACATTTGTCATTCTATTCCATCATACGCCGAGCAACGAATTGCCTTTTGTCTAGGGGGGCAGGTCTGCCCTACCTGAGAACCACCACCTAGCCCGGAATTCTAAGATAAAGATAGAACAAAAGCATAAAAGTTACCAAAGAAGATGAAAACAATTACCAAATGTCTAGCCTTGACGTCTGAGCCAAAAATTTCACAAAAGATTAATGTTACAGACATGTTGGACAAGACATTGATTTACAATGTTTTCAGAGAAACTGTTACACTGTTACATTGGCGATAAGATCTTTCAAACTAAATTGTTGGACGATATTGCTTTATATTGAAAACTGGGATGCGTTTAACTAAGAAAGGGTTGTCAAACTTTCGAATAATTGTCAGTTCGGCTATCAAAAGTTAGGGAATACTTTGTGAGTTTTATGTTTTGTGAGTTACCTTCATTTTTGATTGATTTGAAGATTTATGGCAATGAAGAAATTTCATAATTATAATCACGCCTTTATTCCCGGAGGGTTAGGCTGAGGTGAATTAACATCCACATTTCACCAATCATTGTATTCCGTCCAACGTAACAGGGCGAGAGTGAGCCTATTGCCGTATTCCGGGTACTACACTATTGTTGACTCGAGCCATGCATCTGAGGCTGAGTCTGGGCTGTATATCTGTCTGCTGTTCTATAGTTGGTACATGAATGGTCCATAGCTAAAAACAATGATGTATTTAAAAATTTCGTTATTAAAACGTAAATAATAAAATGAATCAAAACAACAAATAAATAGCTTCTATTTTCTGAATCAGTTTAAAATTTATAGCTTTATCTTACAAACAGAAATTTGAAACTTGAAAAAAGAAAATAAAGGAATTCAATAAATTTTAAGCCCAGACACGTTATGCAGCATCGTATTTTATTAATATCCAGAATCACCGCTTTTTGGTACGAGGGTGTCATAAAAAGGGGAGAAGTAAGTGTTTGTAATTATAAGAACCTTTTCATAACAGCAAATTTGACGAGCACCTCAAAATAACGTCCCATATATGAAGTTATTGATATTCGAAAACCGTATTTAATGCATGTAATATTAATGTCCAAATTAGCGAAGCAAGCAATTTAATTCTGAGCACGTAGAAATTTATTTATAACTGAAGTGTGCCCTAATTTTATTCACAATGTTATTACTCGATATCGAAAACCCACCCTCGTAATAAAACATCTACGCGTCACAACACTGTGAACGATCTAGGTACAAAACCTACAACTTTAATTTCAGCAGCCATTTCACACGATAATCACCCATATCCCTTTCAAAATAAAGCACATTGTAACTGAAACTACTTTTGGTAATTTATGATGACATCCAAGTAGATGGCTTACAAGGAAAAATAAACTCTAGTCACTTTAAAATTAAGTTGAAATTGCTTTGTATATACAAATGGAAGTTTCACACCCGTACAGGACCCAACAAGTATGTATATAAAATGCTTGAATGGCGTCAGATATTCGTTTTCGTATTCGCTGAGTTTTCAAAAAAATCTGATAATATTTCTATGGGTTTCGGAATTGGTAGAGACCTATATAAGTTATCAAAAGCCTGAAGATTTGATCAGTAGCATAGATAAAGGTTGCCTTACTTCAAAAATGGGGTTATTCCCAGTTGCCACCACTGTTGACGCCACCACTGGTGACAAATGGGATTTAATGACACTATAAGATATACAAGATAAGAATTCTAGAATGTATGGGATATAACGTGTCTGGATATAACAGAAATCCCATACATTCGTAATTTGTCGAAATATCTAGGTTAGGTCGCTTTCTAGTTAGAATTAAAGCTGACCCCGACTGAGCTCGGAAAAGACTCAGAGGATGATGATCTAATCGAATCGATCTGAACGAAGCACACGACCACTTGATAGAAACTGGTTACCGTTGCCTATGGACTTACACTCGTGCTACCTACTCTGCAGGAACAGATAGTTTCTGTGTCGTCAGCGCAGAAGATAAAGCAGAACAAGCCTTACACCCGTATTCACAAACAACACTGTGAGGTCTCATAGTGTGCTCGAGCGCATAGGGTTTGGTAAAATTAATTCACAAACATCACGGAGCAGTATCTAACGCAGTGCGTTCCCTCAACGAAGTATTACTTATGTGTTATCAATGAATAAAAAGGCTTGCCAAAACGAACGCACTGAGAATTTGTCGTTCTTTGCACAGTTTTGGTAGTACGCATAGCGAAGTATTGTTTGTGAATACGGGTGTTAGTCTTCCTACTGACAGCACAAAAACTCTTCAGTGAGTTCTACTCACCGCGGAATATAACACGAGTTATTTTATGGCCACGGTATTCTGTAGGGCGGAGGAACTTCTCCAGTCGGTGTAAGTACAATCTCAGATTAAACCATAATTCCACTATCCAATGTGAGGTCACGAACATGAATTTCATTTCATAATTTCACTGTCCGATTAGTCTAGTCCAAACATTTACTAAATGAATAAAAATCTTAAGAGTTACAATTTTTTGCCGACAAAAATGTTTGCTCATTCAAAATAAGTTCTCGAGTGTTCAAATCGTCTCGGCCGATTCCTTTCATGTTAGAAGGGTATGCAAAAATGTCGTAATATTTTATTGTTATGGCAAACGGCTATTGCGTTGCCTGATCAATATAAGGGACCTTAAGGGAAAAGTGTTTTTGGTCAATACTTTACGAGGAGTTCCGTGTCCAGAAAGGTTTGGGAGTAGATTTATTCTCGTTACCAGTGATTGTTTTGTCTGATACGTTTTTTTTTTAAGTTTTATCTTCCAGTTGAAGGACAACTGTAAAGACTATAAGTCAGTAAGAAAACGCTCATTATTATTTTGACCTATTTTTTTATAACACTTTGGTCGCATACAAGCACTTGGCCCACCTAATGAAAAGTTGTTTCCGTGGCCTATGGACGAGTGTAACACCAGGGGAGTCACACTCGCGCTGCCGATCCTTTATGAACTGAGAGATCTGTGTCGTTAATACTTGAACATTATTTATTATATATTTGTAAATGACAGTGTCTTAGTGTTATAATAATTTATACAACCTACCGAATAACATTGTCGGACATCGCAAATAGAGCCAGATGAAGCAACACTAAAATGCTTTCAAATGCACTAAGTGGGCAATGAACCAACGAATAGCAGTCTAATGTTCTACAGCCATACCACACCAATCTACAAGAGATCCGATTCTCAGCACTCCATGGATTCACCGTGCGGTCGCCGGGTCCATAGCGTGATACAGAGAGGAACACCGTGACGGCGACTGGGACTTGCGACCCAGATGTAGGTTTAGGGTGGCCACCGCGTGATGCATCAGCGCTCACCTCCACCGTCAGTAGTGTCCCCCCCCCCCCTACCTATCCAAATTTGGTAAGATCCTATCAATGCCGCTTTTGATATTCGATTTAGTACAGAGCTTACTGAAGCTCTTGGCAATCCGAGGTCTTTAAGTAAGTTGTACAGGGATTTAGCTGGAATTCCCCTTGCTCCTACTTCTACGGCGTAGAGTTTAACCACATAGCCGTAGCATCATCATTATTTTAGCGTAATCGTTGTCGCATCTGAGACTTTCACATCAAAATTCAGGATCCTTTGTCTACTAGTATAAGCACATAAAATTTTTAGACATTTGAATGACAGATGAGTGGATTAACTTGTTACCTTATACTAACATTTTTTATGATAACGAATTCAATCCACCCTACAAACAATAATATTTACTGGTTGTATAACTCCGGAACAAAGTTATACAATAAAGGTAACGTCCCACTCGTTAGCGCGAGAAGTTTAAATTGTTATGCGATCATAAATCACTATTAAATGCTTCGAAGCCTCGTATCTCAATTTACCAAACTGCTATTTTTAAAATGTTATTTGTCGAAAGATTGGCAACGAAGCGAGACGCCTCGAGCAAGTGCGAGGCTGTGATAGTTCGAAAATATTTATACGAAATATTCTTGGGAAATTCAAGCTTTAATACTGAAAATAAATTGACAGCCTCTGTGGCGTGGTGGTAGTGAACACGGCAGCTACGCAGGATGCCCGGGTTCGAGCCCCGGTTAGTGAAAATATTTGTATGCATGAATCAAAGAGCAGGTCGCCGTCGATCGCGGTTACCATACGAACAGCTATGGCAGTCGTTACGGGTAGTTGGAGCCCTAAAAAGTTCAACAACTGGTCTAGCTACATTGCTTTGATATCGCCCAATATCGCCATCGGGTTGTGGAGGTCAGATAGCAGTCGCTTAACGGAAAATATCGAAGTCCAGCCAAATCCGCAGTCAGACTGATAAAGCGGAACCCAGACTCCGAGGTGAAAGCTTCGGATGCGATTGGGAATTAACGCTAGGATGAAAAACACTCTGCCCAACAGGTCTAAAAAGGCGAATTTGTTGGAAACGTATTAGGATAATATTATGTCATGCAGTGAAATTAGAATCTGCTCAGTAAATTAATTATTGTGATTCTGCTCATATCAGTGAACATTATACGAATTTTATAAGAATCTATTGAGAATGGGAATTCATAAACTTACTGGTTTTTAGCAGAATAGCATAATGAGGCCTTTTTAAACCCGCAGATCACTTTCATAGTCTGTTAGAGCCTGAATCTAATAACAGTTAATTTGTAGGTACATCAAATGCCTAATAAAGGGAAGGCAATAAACAAATCACCTGCATTCTCCTAATGACTGGCCGGCAGCCGGCCACTGGGCAGTTGACCCTACTCAAATGTCTAAGCGTCAATATATCTGAATAAACGTTTTTGTGCAAACGAGGAGGAAACATCTCTTTGTTTGTTGGGCCTTATTAGAAGATGGGAGAAAGACTGTGTATTGTTACTTGTGTATATTATAACTAACAAGGAGGTAATATTTGAAAATAAATCAAAAACAAAACTTACTTTAGCAAAAATCATAGATAGGTATTCTTCAAAAAATATAATAGCCCTTGGCCACCGGGGAGTAAGGATTGAAGCGATTCTATACATTGAAAATTGTTTTCTTTTTGATTCAGTCGTGTAAAATTTTGCATTTTCTATGTATTGTCCATAGTGTCCGTAGTCCAGTATGATTTCATTCTTCGAGGATTCCACCATCGAGGGATAGGACACGACGGTATTTCCGTCTCAACCGCCCTACAGAATATCGCTGCCATAATAAACTCATGTTGTGTTACTGACGGTGAGTAGGGTAGCCAGGTGAGGTGTTGTGTTGTGCTGTCAGTGGGAAGACCGAAGGCTTGTCGTACTTGTTTTCTGCGCTGACGGCACAGAATGTCTCTGTTCTTACAGGGTCGTCTGCACGAGTGTGACACCCCTGGTGTTGCACTCGTCCATAGGCCATGGTAACCACTTTCTATCAGGTGGGCCGTGTGTTTGTCTGTGACCTAAGCGATGTAAAAAAACATCTGAAGGTAAGAACGCCTTATTTTATTTTCATGCCTCAGGATGTTGGTAAAGAATTCTTTAGAAAAACCCTTGTTCGCATTTTAAAAATCTTATTAAATGCGTTATTACTTATTACTTTCAAAAGGCACACACAAAAACCTACAATAATTTGATAATATTGTAGGCAATATTACCGTACCTTCATATAAGAAATTATTAGAAGCTCTATTCTTTACCGCATAGCTCGTACCTATATCCTATCTCCATACATAACGTAACTTTCAACAAAGCTTCCGAACAATACAAGTCAGGCCAAAATAATGTACACAGTAAATTTTGTCCCATATCTTAGCTGCAGCCGTCACGCGTTACCCTCGATGGGACGTCATCCAATTATACGCAGTGTGTAGTATATTATACTGACTATGAGGTGTTTGTGCAGCTGAGGGGACATGCTAGGATACACACTGAAATATTATTTATCTGAGTTCATAAGATATTAAGTATACTGACGCCTGTGACCTTGAGTTGAGTCTGACTGGGGAATTATCTGCGCCCAGTCCGCCCTACAGAATATCACAGCCATAATAACCTCATTATATTTTTGTTGGTTTTTTTCTATTCTAGGGATATCTGCCGTTCGACCCGCCAATCCTGGATGAAAAGCCTGCATCATTATAGGTAAAAATGTAATAACGTAATATCTTATTAATTACGTAAGGCATTAAAGGAGATAAGTGTACACCTTTATGTTTAAATGAAAAAGTTTATATATCTCTTTTGTCGACTGTTTCTTACTAACTTTATATGTACTAAGTTAACTAAAATTAGCATACAATTCAGGACACGAATGTTGGCGCGATATCTTAGTGGAACAGCCATCATACAATACAGGCGACGGTATACAGACTAAAGTTAAGCCGATTAAATGCCGCTTCAAGCCTAACTTCAGCGGTAGCTATTGGGGAAACAACGTTAGTAGTGCTATATAGCAAAATAATGGCTACCGGTAGTGCAGACTTTCAAACAATTAATTAGTAAGTCTTAGTATATTATCATGCTGTGCCCAATCTGGATTAGCATTCGGATGATGATTGTAGAATACATATCGAAATTTGAAAGGCAAAAGGGTGTAAGTGATATTGACCGTTCAAAGGGAAAAGATCCCAAACGATTAAAGATTATGAGAGCTAACATTGGTGCTTACGCCTTTAAGCCATTCAACGGTAAATGTTGTTATAAGCTATGCCTAGTTCGGGTCTACATAACTTTTCATAAAATGCCTTTGAAAATTTAATAGAAAAGAAAGTATGAACACAATGTGATATTTTCGTGTGGACTGATTTAATTTCATTGCATGTTTTATTTTATCATTAGTTTAGAGTTAGGCAGAGGTGAATTAATACCCACATTTCACCAATCGTCGTATTCAGTCCCACGTAATAGGGGGTGAGCCTGTTGCCGTGTTCCAAGCACTATTGTTGGCTCGAGTTCTGCATCTGAGGTTGATTTTGTTTTAGAGGCTATATTTTATTCTAGCATATTGTATTTAAAATTCATATATAACTGTATATTTTTGTATAAATGAATTGAATGTAATTGAACAAAAAATGAATCTGAAATTGTAAAAATAAATAGGTACGAAAAAGTAGGTACGTTACTTTCTTTCTATTCACTGTCATGATCTGTATCAATCCGGGATAAGGTTCTTAAAAAGAATATTCCTTGTCAAAAGATATGAAATGTTTAATATTTAAAAAGATCCGATTGAAGTTCTTTCTCTTGAAATCCTTTAAAGTCACAGAATGAGATCGCACAGAATAGATAGTACTGAAAGGTAAGAAAAGTAAAAAGAGTTTTTGTTTCGTTGAATATTTAGATATGGTTTTATACGACATTATTTTAACACTTATTTTAAATTATGAATTAAGATAAAGATCTTAACGTAAGATTGTAAGAATGACCAAGGCCTTTCGAATAAAAAAATCGCATCAAAATCCCTTTAGTAGTTTTTGCGTTCATCGTGGATAAACAGACAATAATTCCAAAAAACATATTTTTGTGTTCAGTACCTATCGTTAGTGTAAAAATTACCTGCGACCACTTTACAATCATACATATAAGTAGGTATAGATAAGTACTCCTCAGTAGATCGAAACAAGTAAATAGATTCAATATTATGCTAATAATACTATCACAAATATATACATCATTATTATTTTCAATTATAGTCAATAAGTTATATTCAATAATTCATAATTTGAAATAACAATTCATTCTTTCATTTACATCATTATATTACATTATAAATTAAAACTGTGGATGACATTATTAAACATGTTAATTAATTTATTACCACAATGAGTTTTAATTTATTAGTACAATTCATGAACCCTGTACAGGATTGAAATATTTGGCAAACAAAAACGTTTGCTGCACCTACCGTTTGAATTTTGACTGGACTATCCCTATAGGTAAATCTGTGCCAGAACCCATGCATCAAAAATATACTCAATCCCAACACTAAATTAATACTTTGACATTAATAAGTGTTGGGATCAAGGTGTATTCGTCAGTATTCGATGCAAATTATCGAATCGCATATTATTATAATCGTTCGCACTTATTTGCATTTACGTCAACTATTCTAGTCTGTGGCCTTACCATAAACCTTAAAACAGGTCAATAATTGAACTGCTGTCATTCTACCATCTGCAAATGTCACTTTGTATAGGACTACAAAAGGATTACAAAGTGACATTTGCAGTTGGTAGAATGACAGCAGTTCAATTATTGACCTGTTTTAAGAGTTCATGGTATGGGCCCTGGTTTTAATAATCAAGGACTATTTTAGCTTCTTTCAATGAATAACAACGAAGTCAAAGTTGTGTACTAGAGGGTTTTTTATAATAGGGTTTTATCAGTTTTATCTTCTAAAAAATCGTCAAAAGTATAGAAAATATTTTGCTACTAGGAGCTTATGCATGTGCCACAGCAACTGCTCAATTAAATGTCCCGTCTGTTTGTTTACTAACTTTGTCATTTAAACGTTTTAATCACAATAATTCATCAAAAACTTCGCCGAATAACAGGTCACCAAATTAAAACACTCTTCTAAGATTAAACAAATGAAATGAAAAATAAGATTAAATAACCTAAGACAAAAGTCTAACACATAATAAGAACACTTCAGTTCGTTTAATTGAAAAACTTTGTTGTTGTTAAAGAAAAAAGGAGCTTAATTTCATTAGCGTGGAATGACTTTGCTTTGTTCGGTGTTGTTATATCAAATAAAAAAGAAATCTTATAGCTGCTTGATTGTTGAAGGAATTGGGTCTTAGCTATTTTAATTATATTCTAGAAAATAAAAATAAAATTGATCCGCAGTGTAAAGGCCGCTAGAATAAAAAAAAAAATGGAATAATATTGAGCTATTTTTTCACAATTAGAACAAAAAGCTGTATTTTTCTTTTAGGATTTCTGAACAGTTTTCATATGCATGAATATGCTCGCCACCTATTACACCCTTCGGGGATATAGGCGTGAGTTTATGTTATGTATGTTATGTATGAATATGTCTACTATTTTATATCTATGTTGTCCTTAATAATGTATGGGTTTACAAAAACTGTATCTAAGTATGTTTATCTGCATTTTAAAACTAGATATTGGGGTCTAGATAGTGCAGAATTTATTAAAATATCCATTTATTTGTGGTGAAAAAATCAATTTCACTTAGGAATTAACCTGCCACGCATTCTTGGTTTGTCAGGCCCCACAACAAAAACAGCTAAGACCGAACCTTAACGAATTGAATTAACAGGAACTCGTGCCAAACTGAACGCTTGGCAAACGGTGTGTTTACTGTCCACTGGGCAGGACTACGGGTGAGGTGGAACACGTATTATGCTTCTTGCGTGCTGAGGATTATAACATGTGTTGGAAGTTCGGATATGTAGAGGTATACCTTAGTAAAAAGCACCTCATATGCCTACATTTTACGTGTCTATAATGGTGACCCTCTTTTCACAGCACAGATAAAGGACTGATGCTGGGCAGTGTTGCCACTATGGAAAAAAAAACATTATTATTAATTTTGTTAGATTTTTCCGTTTAATTTTTTGTTTAATCTTATAATTGCTCTGTATTTTGTAATAACGTGTTTATTTATATAATTTGCTCAAGTGTACCATTTTGTGTGCTGCAGTAACCAAAATAAATATGTATACTTTTCTTTCTTTTTTCTTCTTTTCCGAGACTTTGTCTTCAGCTTACCATCAGGCGAGACGAAGTCGAATTGACGTGTCCGTTATAAAAATCATCTTATATGATTGTCTTATATGATATCTATATTTTTTAGATAAAAAAAAAACAAATAGCGGTATGCAAACTTTCGCCACCTATGATTTTCATATTAGTGGAAGTAGTTTCATATTTCATAGAAGTACCCACGAGTTGACAATAGGCTCGTATTGTCAACTCGTGGGTACTTCTTCAGCAGCAATACTCGTTGTAAATTAAAAAGATATTCACAGCAGAATACTTTAAATACGTTGTTTAATCCTTTTTCCTCGTAATTAAGTAAAAATGAAACCCCAGGGTAATCCCTATAAAAGCCGCCTTTAATTCCTGCCAAAGTGTTCTTATGCCCAAGATCCCTGAAGGATAATCTGGCAAGGCCCCCAACCATCATGGGTAAGCTTTCCTTGTCTTAATCCATCCACAAATAAGATAAGACCCATTGAGTTGGAACGAATCAAATACGGACGACTATCGAATTACTTGCTAAGATACTTGAAACCTTTAATTTATTTCCTAGGTTCGGACACGATTCGTTAACACAAATTGAAATAGTCTTCTACTTCGATAAATTCTGTAAACAAAAAAGAATAAAATTGCTCCATTCCCATTTGCATCCAAAGCCCGCCCCCGTAGCATAGTAACTGCAAACAGATACACCTATGTTTAATAGTATTAAATGTAAAAAAAAATACATTTTTGTATGTAGGATCAGGAAAATCGGAAAGTCAGAAACTGTAAATAACTTAATTGTAATCAACTTGCATATTATTATAGTTTCGCAGACAATCGCTACCACATAGTATGTGGTAGCGATTGTCTATACCTATAGTGTGTATTGTCTATATAGTGTGTATTGTGGTAGCGATATAAGTTTCTAGACGAAATGTATTACATTTCGTCTGGAAACTTATATTAACAAAGGTTGAGATACTATAACATTTGAGATAATTTTAAAGCAATTAGTTTGCTAAACTAAACAAATTATAATAAATTGGAAAAAGCGAAATCAATTCTCGGACGGGACTCGAACCCGCGATCTTTCCCTTACTTATTGATTGGGCGGAGTTATCAAAAATCAATGTTTAAAAATGATTGCAACATCATTCATTGATTCCGATAGTTCGTACGAATATCGGTAGATTACTCCCACCATCGCCGTAAGATGGATGTATTGGAAAAATTGGATCACTCTCGGGCGAAGCTCGGTGGCTCAGTGGTCAGAGCGTTCCCCCTGTAAGGGAAAGATCGCGGGTTCGAGTCCCGTCCGAGAATTGATTTCGCTTTTTCCAATTTATTATAATTTGTTTAGTTTAGCAAACTAATTGCTTTAAAATTATCTCAATTGATTGGGCGGAGTTATCAAAAATCAATGTTTAAAAATGATTGCAACATCATTCATTGATTCCGATAGTTCGTACGAATATCGGTAGATTACTCCCACCATCGCCGTAAGATGGATGTATTGGAAAAATTGGATCACTCTCGGGCGAAGCTCGGTGGCTCAGTGGTCAGAGCGTTCCCCCTGTAAGGGAAAGATCGCGGGTTCGAGTCCCGTCCGAGAATTGATTTCGCTTTTTCCAATTTATTATAACTATAACATTGTCATGGCTATATGGATATTGAGTCCACTTTTATATAACTACTGAACTGTCGCAATCTTAAAAACAGAACATAATATTTCGAAATTCGAATTATAAATAACAGTAATTATGGCATAAAAAGAAAAAAAGCAAGCAGTGTACAGATAAGAATACAGCGTAGTGCAAATAAAATGAGATGCCACAATATTTTCGGTACATTCTACGCAAAGGAACAGTGAGTGGCCAGAAAAACTGCATATATATCGTATAAATTCACACAAATTCTGACGGCTACGGTTGATTTGTGGCCGCGGGAATCCACTATAAATCTTCACGTTCTTCTTTTCTGGTTTAAGTTATAAGCATAGCGAGGCTTATTCGGTTATGATAAATAATTATTATCATCAAGAAATGACAGTTGAAGTGTATAAAACTCATCTAATATTTGGGATATTGGAATCATTACAGTTTGTCTTCGTTCTACCTTTAGTGATCTCAACTGAACTGGCTCGATTTTACTCCTAACAATAATCAGTGACCTCGTTCTATCGAATATCATTATTTTTATATTTTTCATTTGAAACTTGTTTCCAATAGTGTTAGAATACATACTTTCATGCATTTTTCAAAGAAAAGTAATGACAGACGGAGAACAAAGTCATTGTAAAAGGGTTTTACTTACACGCATAAGTAACTTTTTCCTTGTGAGGCACAGATCCGTAAAAATAAATGTGTCTGTAGATAGTTAATGCATAAGAAAATCAAATAATCGGACTCCTTTGACCTCAAGCAATGATCAAATACGTTAAAACAAACACAAAATGGTACAAAATCTAAAGGGAGTATCTAGCGTCAACAGCGTGTATAAATCGCTTCATCTCTGTACTTACGCCAAGTCCTAGCGAAGGCATTCCTTTTGTTCCGTGCAAGAGTTTATTATTAAAATGTTATTAGGAAGCGAGTGGATACTGACATAGCTTATAGCTTGGCAGATACTGTATATTACTTTTTTTAGCCTACTTCAAAAGGAGTTCTTTTCCATTTGTTCCTCAGTAGACTCGACATTATAAACCAGTGTTTTCGCTTATTAGTTTGTTCTCAAGAGAAAGAGGCTTGTTTCTAGATGGTGCCAAGTGTCACATTGTGTTACATTGTGTTCACTAATAATATTATAAATGTGAATGTTTGTGAAGATGTTTGGATAATTTGTTGTTCAATCAAGTTCCAACAGTTGAACGGAGTGTGTTCACACAGGTTGCGGGAACGGCATCAGATATATATGCGGGTGGAGAAACTGGTAACGGTTTCAAATACTAAGTTTAAAATACTAAGGCAAAATCATTATTTGTCCAGTATGAAAGGCGTGGAGTTCTATCAACTTCTGCTTGGACTTGGGTAGAGTAAATAATATAAATAAATAAAAATATTCTACAACATTCTACACAACGCTATCTAGACCCATGGTAAGCTTAATTAGCTTGTGTTTTGTAAATATATACATATTATACATAGAAACACGCAGACCAATGCAAATATTTATATTCATACATACAAATATTGGCACTGAGCGGGGATCGAACCCGCGCCTCCTGCGTAGAAGCCGCGTTCACTACCGCTACGCCACAGATGCAGTCAGTAGGAACGAAAGGGAAAATAGGAACATGATATGAAAGGAAATGAAGCATTAAATGTCAGAAATACCCTCTTATTTAATAAAGAAGTCAGAATGACGTCAGCTTCTAGCTTATAAAAACTTGTAGGTAGTCACTGCCTGTGCTTCCTTTGAGTCTAGATAGCGCTGTGTAGAATATCTTAGAATACTTATCTACTTTAATTTATTTCAATCGCCTCACCTTTCAAACAACCTAACTGAGTAAAAAACGGTATATTTTTGGAAGCTACCGTAACACAGATGAACATAATACACGTTAAACTTATAATAACACACACTTTTTGCGTCTGGGCTTAAAAAATAACCCGCACAGAGTACGTCTATGTATTCGCGCGTCAAATACACCCATTTATGAGCAAAAATGAGCAATAAAAAGGGTTGTGTTTCGAGCATTTTGTCAGCAAAAAAGAAAGTGCTAATGCCAGCCCGTTAATACTAAGCTTGTTTGCGCGTTGAGTATTAGAGTCGGGATCCGTCATTTTTATAAGGGTACACATATTTTTGTTGTACTATAGGGTTCAGTATGTTATTTAGAAGAAAGTATACATTTGAGAGGATAGGCGTATAAGAAGTCTTTTGGGAGGATAGGCGTATGAATTTTTTTTTTTTAAACTTCATGCACAAGTACATAGGCGGACTTAATGCCACAGGCATTCTCTACCAGTCAACCAAAGGTGGTGCAGAGAAAAACTCAGTAGGTGCATTATTAACAGTACAGTTATAGAGGACATATAAGTAAAAGATGTACATAAATCTTATATATAAAATTCTCGTGTCACAATGTTCGTTCCCGTACTCCTCCGAAACAGCTTGACCGATTCTCATGAAATTTTGTGAGCATATTGAGTAGGTTTGAGAATCGGCCAACATCTATTTTTCATAACCCTAAGTGATAAGGGTGCAGCGGGAACGGGATTTGAATACCGCGCGGGCCGAAAATATGGCGGTACGAAGTTCGCCGGGGCAGCTAGTATATTATAATATAGCTAATAAATAAGTATATCAATCAATCAATCAATTAGCCTATTGCAGTCCACAGCTGGACATAGGCCTCTCCCAATATGCGCCACGTTTGCCGATCCTCCGCCTTCATATACATAGAAACAAACAGACCAATACCAATAGACATTATATTATGTAGGTATAAAAATATTAATGCACTAAACGGGAATCGAAGTCGAATCGAGCCTTCTGGCGTAGCAGTCAAAAGCACTACGCCGTCACGCCACAAAGGTCTTTTATATACTGATTGTAAATAAACAATGCTATCTAAATCTATTACTTTGTTTGCTAACAGTACTTATTTATCAAAATGAAACGAATTTTCGCAAGTGATATATAATTTTAAATGGACTGAGTCGAGTTTACTATTATTTTTGATTAGGATTTATTTTCATTGAGGCGAATTTAATACAACCCATAGAATGTTGTATTCCAAAGAAAGCGAGAACAAACAGTAGAGTGGCGGTTGAATGTTGCGTTCCAACTACTACGAGTGTTGTGGTTTCGACCCGGGTCGTTCATAGACACAGTGAACTGTTCAGTCTGTTTTGTGTCTATCTTTGTATGTTTGTGAAGTGCCCGTAAGGAACTGTGTGAGCTCGGAAACTGGTAGAATATACAAAGTAGTTTTGACACACATGCATTGTATCAGGTGATATACTTTTCATGGTATATTGGATTGGTTCGATGGAAATATTTCAACTTTAGGGTAGGCACATATCTGACGGAACATGCGTCGCGTATGATCGGTCGCGTAACGCCAGACCAGACAAATGTATAGAAAAAACACTCGACCGTTCTCACTCAACCGATGATACGTTAGTGCGTCGAGCGTAAAGCGTCTATTCCGTTTCCATCAATACATCGTCAGTCGACGTACTTTACAGCACGTTGATTCCGTGAAGTGGCTAAAATCGGAACTAAGGATTTGACAATATTTTAAATAACCGAATAGACGCGACTGATGATACTCGTACGCTCGACGCATTTTTTCGTCAGATATGTGTCAACCCTAATAGCTAGTAGCTAAAAAACAGATAGCTTGCATGATGGTAGGTAGGAACCTCCGCTGTAGGCACATGCTGTAACTTGCATCTCGAATGATCGAAGTGAGCTCGATAGCTGTATCCGCGGTGATTGGTCAATTTCGCGAAATTGACCAATCACCGCGGAATCAGCTATCGAGCTCACTTCGATCATTCGAGATGTTTGTTACAGCATGTGCCTGCAGGGCAGTGTCAGTGATTACTGACACTGGTCAGGTGCTAGTTAGGTACCTTATTAGCCACACTTTTATCGCCCTGGCCTTGCCTGTTGAATCTGCTTGTAACAAACCTGACATAATATACCTCGCGCCTTTTTACTTTCATAATTGTTTTCATATATATGCTCACTGCCAGAGAAGGTACTCCTAACCTGGCCCTAAATCCTCCTCGGGCGATTGTGTGCCGATTAGATATTGGCACACAATCGCTCATTCCTTGCCTTATAAATCTCTTCGTGAATTTACGCCCCGTCATGATATTTTTTTTTTTTTTTTTTTTTCCTAATAAAGTATATAATACTTTATTTATATTACAATCTAGCCTAATGGCCAATAAGTAAATAAATTTAACCTAAATTACTACTTAAGCATAATCTAAGAATGCGTCCATTAACACTTTCTTATTTTTTGTTAAGGCGAAGACACTTTGTTCTTGTGTTCTTTGTACGCGGCACTTATCACTGCATTTTTTCGTCACTACAACACTATACTAACTCAAACGTTTCAGTCTTCTCACTATATTAGTAATGTCAAGGAGCTGGATTGCCTCGACATTCACTGACATGATGAAGTCTCTTTTCATGGGCTTCGGCATATTTTTGTATGACTTGGTCTACTACGGACATGTTTAGGTCACGATGTAGATCACAGTTGCGAATGTACCAGGGTGCATTGACAATATCCCTGAGCACTTTATTTTGAAATCGTTGTATGATCTGACGATTGCTTTTACTGGTACAGCCCCACAGCTGGATACCATAAGTCCATACTGGCATCAATACCTGTTTATATAGTAGGACTTTGTTGTGTACTGATACAGGAGAGTTTTTCCCAAGCAGCCAGTACATTTTCTGGTAGCGTATTTTTAGTTCAGATCTTTTCTTCTTGACGTGTGCTTTCCAGCGCAGTTTAGCGTCAAGAGTCATTCCGAGGTATTTAGCTGTAGAAGCGTATGGTACTTTTTCGCCATTTATAAATACAGGAAAATACTGTGTTCTCTTATTTGTGAAGTCAACGTGAATTGACTTGCTTTCATTCAGTCTGATGCGCCATTTTTTAGTCCAGCAAATAACTTCATTGATTACTATTTGGACCTTTTTAACTGCCTCTTGGTGATTATCTCCTATCGCCATTATGGCCGTGTCATCGGCAAAGGTTGCAATGGGATTGTTTTCGTTGAATGGAATATCACTGGTGTATAGTAGGTACAGAATTGGGCCTAATACACTTCCTTGTGGTACTCCAGCTTTGATAGGTCTTATTTCTGAGTACGCGTCTTCTTGGCGAATGCGAAATACTCTATTCAGTATGTAAGATTCAAGAATCTGAGCAAATTGTTGCGGTAGCAATACTTTCAGTTTGTATATGAGTCCTTCATGCCAAACTTTATCGAAGGCTTGTGCTACATCAAGGAATATGGTAGTACAGACCTTTTTTTCTTCTAGTGCTTTTTCTATGATATTAGTTATTCTATGTACCTGGTCAATTGTAGAATGCTTCTCTCTGAAGCCAAATTGATGGTCGGGAATAATATTATTGTTTTCGATAACTGGTTTAAGTCTTTATATAAAAAATCCGTCATGATATAAAAAACAAAACATTTTTTGAAATTCAGTCTTGCTGTCTATTTGATCCCGGTGATCTACATAACAGCTGAACCGATTATTATAGGCAGTTTGTAGCTAATCTCATATAGGATGTTTTTCGAAAAAGTACTATGATTCCGTTCAAAAAATTTATAACTCAATTTTCTAAGTCCACGCGAGCAATTCAGAGACACAGCTGGTCAAAACATAATGGTGAATCAAAATCTCATGCCTTTATTTAATAGCAGCCTCTTAAATTCAGTCGTGCAATGCTTGTCACATCACTCTCCAATGGAAGCTCTGTAAAACCTTCACGACTATCACCAATCACGTACTGCATATAAAAATGCGGAACAGAAATCCATTCAGATCTCTACGACCTACGGTCCCTTAATAATCCTCACATAAAATTGGCGAAGAAAAAGCCTGTAATCGAAGTACCCAGTCGTAACTATGGACCATCACTTACAAGGGTTTTGGAGAACGCCTTTGAAATAGGCAATACATTTTAGTACGTCTGACAGCCTATTAATGTCTTTATGGATGAATAGTCCTACATTTTTTCTTTATTTTTTTTTTGTATTTTTATGCTCGGTTTCCGGCAGAGAAGAATTTAGGCCACCCCATCTCTTCACATGCGGTGTCGTACAAGGCGACCAAGTGATAGGGTTAACATCAGACAGATATATACAGCCCAAAGCCTCGAGTAAACGCCCTATTGTAGTGCCCTGAATATGACTATAAGCTCATTCCCTTTTACGTGGGACCGAATAATTGGTGAAATGTGTGTGTTTCAACAATCACCTCTGCCTAGCCCTCCGGGGATAAAGGAGTGATTATAATGATTATGTGTATTTTTATGCTCTGCAGCTGGTATACCGGTCATCATCATGATAATTATATATTCGAGAGTCACACCAGAGCCAGAAGTCTGTTTATTTAATCGCTGTCATAACCTCCTGCTCCGCTGTGCCTATTATTTATATTCTAGCCCCAATTGAATACTCCAACTGGGGCAGTAGGTACCTCCACCCTACAGATACCGCGGCCATAATAACCTCTTGTTGTGGTTTCGGTTGTGAGTAGGGTAGCCAGAGCTCCCTGGAGAGTTTTTGTGCTGTCAGTGGGAAGACCAAAGGTTTGTCCTGCTTTGTCTTCTGCACTGACGGCACAGAAACCTATGGACTTGTGGCTACCCACTTTCCACCTTGTGGGCCGTGTGCTTGTCTGCCACCTAAGTGGTAAAAAAAAAAATGCAAAATAAGCAAAATAATGGAAAGGATGAGAAGTAGAGCGAATACTGGGCACCGAAGCCCAAACTTGATGAACTTTAATATTGAATGAAGCAGTGATCCTTCCACAGTTCAGCCGCCTTACCAAGTATCTGGATCTATAGATAGTATGTTGGTTCCCGGTGGAGTAGACTAGGGCCTCATCTCTTCCCGTCGGTGTCTCGTATAAGACGATTAAGGAATAGGGCTGTTCTCCATCTGCCAGTGAACATTTATATCTCATGATAAAATGCCCGCTTGACCGGAATAGGCCGCCCCTTATTAAGTGGAGTTGAAAATCTGACTTGGCGAAATGTGGACGTTAATACACCTCTGCTTACTCCTATGGGGATTTACAAGTACCTACGTTATGTATGCTATTTTAGTAAGTACTAACTGACCCGGCGAACTTTGTGCCGCCATATTTTTTCCGCCTGCATGGACTTCAGATCTTTTTTCCATATTTTCTCACCGTTAAACCTTCTTAATTCTTAATTCTTTATTGTACACTAAAAATAATACATTCAGAATCATAACAATTAATTAATATCGATGTAAAAACCTTCCCTGGACATCCACAAATATTTCAAAACTAAAATTAACCAAATCGGTTCAGCCGTTCTCAAGTTTTAGCGAGATCTCAATTGTAATTCATTTTTATTTATATAGATTTAATTAACTTGAAGCTTTCTTGAATGTAAATATCTGGAAGGCTAAATAAATGAGAGCGTTCCCTGTTTACTTTCAGTTTTTTAGCGGAGTGGTTGTCAGCCAAGAAATGGCACGCTATCTCATCCCTTGAGGGATTTAGGAACATGACCTTTGTATGATGTGGATGTAATAAGTATGATATTTTGTGACATTCTATTTTTTCTACGAGAATATTTTTACAATGTATTATAATTCCCGCCAATTTATGTTTAACAGTAATTCTCTATGATTTTTCGTAGCATGAACTAAATGTTACAGCAGCATTAACTATGAAAGAAGCAAAGAAGGGGAAAGAAAGACCTAAATGGAGATGGATGAACTGTGTGAAAAATGATATGACTAGGAAGGAAGTGTATGTCAAGACGACTGCCACCGAAGATGAATGGAAAAAGCACACAATGTTGCGTTATTTGGGGTTTAATAGGGGTTCTGATGAGCTCTTCCAATTAATCCCACCCTCTCCTTTCCTATATGGGACAACACGTGCAGGGCTTAGATGCCACCCGCATACGGTGCAGAATATTCCATCGAGAACCAAGCGGTTCGGCGACTCCTTCTTCTGCCGCACCATTAAGTCTTGGAATTCCTTACCAGTTCACGTGTTTCCCTCCTCCTACAGTCCCGGGTCCTTTAAGCGGGGCGTGAAAAAGCATCTGATGAGGCCGTCAAGCTGAGTGCCACCATTGTAACATGATACGTGTCTGTAATGGTGAACCTCTTTTCAGAGAATTTGCCTTCAGCTTACCATCAGGCGAGGTGAAGTCAAATTGACGTGTCCTATATAAAAAAAAAATATGACGATGAAATCTCAATTTTATAGCTCAATGCGTTTTCTGTTAATTGTGTGCAAACCAATTGCCTACAAAACAGGGCATGGACGTTTAACAACCCCTCCATATTGGTACTTAAATATTTAAATCGAACCCAGTGGTGTGTCCGTGGAATAACTGAAATTTTATTCATAGCATTCCGCGGGTTTTTCGGAAGCAATTTTCGTTGTTATCATAAATTAGTAGTCCATTTGCGTCGCCTTGTCGACTCATGGACCAATGAGGTTCATGGCATTCCTGGTTCATGCTGTTTCTCTCAGTAATACGTGACAAGAAATTGTATTCTTTCTTTAAGAATTGTTCTTCTTCATCCTAGCGTTAATTGCAGTACGCATTCGTAGCTTTCACCTCGGAGTCTGGGGTCCGCTTTCTTTACCAGTCTTAACTGCGGATTTGGCTGGACCTCAATATTTTCCGTGTAGCGACTGTGACCTTCAAAACCCAATGTTGACATTGGGCGACATCGAAGCATTGCAGCTAGACCGTTGTTGTTGGACTTTTTAGGGCTCCAACTACCCGCAACGACTGCCATAGATGTTCGTATGGCAACCGACACGCGCCTCCTGCGTAGCGACCGCGTTCACTACCGCTACGCCACGAAGGCTGTCTTTTTTTAAAAATGCCTTTCTCCATTCAGGGTAAGCAAAGACAACAATCCACCAGATGGTACATCTTCTGTCCTTACATACTTCACGAGCTTACTTTACTGTTAATGGCAGATAGCTGTCATGCAAGCCCATCGGTTTTGAGTGCGGTTGACCTGCTATTTTTCAATAAACTATTATGTATGTATCATTCGTTCTGTGTGCACTAATGCATAAAACCACATTAGCATACCTTAGCCTTTTCGATACTCGTTACTTTTCAGAATTCCTGGGGAAAGTACCATATTAATAGGCAGCTGTATGCTGTTAGAAGGATACCATTCCCAAGTTTCGAGCTTATAATAATATATTATATTTTGTATATATACAGTAATGCAATAAAATAGATAGCTGTGGCAGTAGAGAGGCGTGTGCATTAGAGCGTGTAGAGTATAGACATGTGTCACAACGAGAGCGTGACATGCTACTGATTCCACGACCGTCGTTATGTATAGACATGAAGTAAATTGAGGGTTAAAAGGCCTAACATAAAAAAAAAAAAAAACTAATGAGGCTCAGGCGCGCGCGGATTACTTTGTAATAATCTACATACATACATACATATAATCACGTCTTTATCCCCGAAGGGTTAGGCAGAGTTGAATTAACACCCACGTTTCACCAATCATTGTATTCGGTCCCACGTAATAGGAGGTGAGCCTATTGCCGTATTCCTTTTAAGTTCTTAATGAAATTCAAACTTGAAATTGACAAAACTTTTTAATTATTTGTTTGAAATTTAATAAAAACTTGAATACGAGTATCTATTTAAGTACTAGACTTTCTGACTAGTTCAGTGGTTCATCCTGTGATAATTTCGGCCCATGGGACGCGAACAATACTTTTTTTTCAATTTCATATTTATGATTTGTATAGTCAGCAATA
Source organism: Eilema depressum (assembly GCA_914767945.1). Taxonomy (NCBI): domain Eukaryota; kingdom Metazoa; phylum Arthropoda; class Insecta; order Lepidoptera; family Erebidae; genus Eilema; species Eilema depressum. The sequence continues at coordinate 21,274,904 of OU612018.1, read as the reverse complement.
AGATCAATCTTGACGAGCAACGTACTCAAAATGATCTTATGCCTTGATTTACCCCAATTCGGAAAATAAAATAATTTGAACTTTTGCTCTTAATACCTTGATATTAAAACCATTTTGACCCTTGGCAGTCAAGATCGTTCTCACGCTGACTGATTGAACATAAATGGTTCAAAATCTTTAAACCGAAAGTATATCGATAGTATCACTGACTGATGAGATATCCAGAATACATAGGCTGTTCAAGATTACATAATTTTTTTATTAATATTTTTAAATCCAGTGGAGTAGACTCTATTCTACTCCACCGGATTTAAAAAAATATTACTGTTTACCACCCCATTTCTTCCTGTGGGTGTCGTAAAAGCCGACTACGGGATAGGGCTGTTTTCCATCCAACAGTAAACATACAGCCCATGACTAAGTGCCCGCTTGACGGCAATAGGCTCACTCCGTATACGTGGGACCGAAAATCATAGCTGGCGAAATATGGGTGTTAATACACCTCTGCCTACATACCTATTCGGGGATTTACAGGCGTAATTTACACAATACGGTACGATTCGCACCATACTTGCGTAATAAATAATTACTGCAAATGTATTCGTCCGTCTTTATTAATACTTACAAATATACATTTAAAAAAACCTAAATCTAGTTTTCTAATTTAGAAAAAATGTTATAGCCGAACCAAATAGGGTCTTTACTTTTGCGCCACCCGTTATAACTCAGTACTTGAGTGCAGCAATTTTCATAAATTTAAAATTCTTTCTACAATCGTGTCAGCGTAATGTTATTAGCATCGTCTTAGCACCGGCTTTTTTAAAATTACATTTAACCGTCAAGCTGCGAGGAAACAAACTAGTTTTAGTAAAACCCGGAGTAGTGTACTACGTCCGGTCTTTTCGACCATTAGAAAGTTTTACAACAAATGTGCATACTTAAAAAGAAAAAAAAAAAAAAAAAAAAAGTTAGCTTACTAATCTCGGGTCCGCTCGCTCAGACCTCCGGTCCTACTGAACCGATTGCGATGAAAAAAATGTAAGATTTTAAGTCTGTCCAAAACCTTTCAAACAAAAACCGCATCAAAATCCGTTCAGTAGTTTTGTGTCCATTGCGAACAAACAGACAGATCACTTTTGCGTCATTTTAGATTTTAATCGAATATAATAATACACGATATCCGAAAAAAAAACTTAATAATGGTAATACATGCTCTTTAGCTATAAAAATACACAAGCACTACACAACTTACGTATGGAAGAAAATGTGAGTATTATATAAGTAAGAGTTAAACGCAGTGTCCGATTCCAAACTACTTTCCAAGTAATGTATAACATATGGAAGTTCTGCCGAGCAACTGTTGTGAACTAGAAACGAGAAATACTTGAAATGCTCGATGATATTGCTCGTCTGACGGCTGGCTGTACATTTATTTAGAACTGAAAGATGTCTGTGTTCTTTGTCAAAGACTTTGTAAACCTTTCTTTTGTGTGCGGGATAAAGTAAAAGTCTGCCTCAATTTATATAAGAGGGCGTCGTGCCTCGAAAAGCACGTTAAGCCGTCGGTCCTGGTCGCCATATGAACACCTATGATAGTCGTTACGGGTAGCTGGAGCCCTAAAAAGTCCAACAACTGACCTTGCTGCATTGCTTTGATATCACCCAATATCGCTATTGGGTTGTAGAGGTCAAATGGCAATCGCTTCACGTAAAATATCGAAGTCTAGCCAAATCTGCAGTTAGACTAGTCAAGCGGACCCCAGACTCCGAGCTGAAAGCTTCGGATACGACTGGTATTAACGCTAGAACGAAGAAAATAAGAGATCTCATCCGGTTATCCTATTGCAATCCTAAAAATATATTTATATGTATACATATGTTACTCTACACTAAAAACATATATATAACAAAATGTTAAGTCATGGCCTAGTTATCGATGTGTGATATGTTCTAGAGTATTTATTAACCTCTTAATGCTCGTAAACATACTTAACTGTACACGGAATACGGAAGTTTAAAACTCAATATATCTAAAGTCTATTGAGAGGCTGCCACCCTCGCCGCCTCTTTGTAATCTTCAGTCCGCAGTCACGACATCACATTCATCGTCATATTTGGCAATATACTTTGATGTCGAAGGGGCGTATTTCGTTTTCTCGTTATATCATAGGTTTATTCGCAATAGAATATACTTGTGATGGGTTTAAAAGGGTTTTTGTTGTTTGAAATATATCCAGTAGTGGCGAAATATGAAGCCGGCAATTACAACAACAACTAGTGTGATAATCTTGAAACATTTTTATTGGTGTTGCGGAATCAATTAGCCTACTGCAGTCCACTGCTGGACATAGGCCTCACCCAATATGCGCCACGTTTGCCGATCCTCCGCCTTCCGCATCCAGTCCGTCCCAGCCACCTTTCGCAGGTCATCAGTCCACCTACCTTCACGCGGTCTCCCCTCTAGGACTCGGTGTTGCGGAAATTATATCATTTTTGATGAATACTGATAAATATATTGTTGAATTATTGCAATTCCATTCTGGGAATAAGCGTCGGTAGCTTAGTGTTCAAAGAGTCTCAGGTACGAATCCAGGTAATTATCTATTCTAATATATAAAAATCAATGCCACTTTTCGTTGTTAGTTTATAACTCAAGAACGGCTGAACCGATTTGGTTAATTTTAGTCTTGAAATGTTCGTGGATGTCCAGAGAAGATTTAAACGGTGAGAAAATAGGTGCAGCGGGAACGGGAAAAATATGGCGGTACGAAGTTCGCCGGGACAGCTAGTACACAATAGATATAAACCCACTCCTCAATCAAGCAATTTAGCTTAGTTAGGGATTTCGGTTCTAGTATTATTTTATTCCATAACCCATCTTTTCGTGCGGGTACCGTAAAAGGCGACTGAGGGATAGGGCTGTTCTCCATCCGACGGTAAACATACAGCCCATGACAAAGTGCCCGCTATACGGCAATAGGCTCGCCCCCTATTACAGGGGACCGAAAATCATAGTTGACGTAATGTGGATACTAATACACATCTGCCTACCCTTGCGGGGATTTACAGGCATGAGTATATGTATGTATGTATGTATGTATGTATGTATGTAGTATTTTTTTTTTTAAAGGAACCCGGATTATAAAAAGCATGAGTCGCAAAAACGATATCTGTCTCTCCCGCGGGAGCATCTAAGGGTTACAAAAAAAGTAAGTTAGATTTTATTTCATTTAGCAAAAGTGTCAGTATATCAAGTACAAATATTATACCCCTTTTATATAAACTTGTATAAGATGAGATTGTGAAATCCATTTATGCGAGGCCATAGTTATTACCACGACGTATATTCGCAGGGAAAACAGCTTTTGCCCATTTTACAAATATTTAAAGTCCCAAAGGGAATTCCTGTTACCGCCTACCGTAGTGTGAGCTTCGAAAAATTGGATCAACAATTTTGGAGCAGAAATGTTGTGTATCGCTGGCATATAGTGCCCTCCGTCCACTTGGATCCATTGAATGAGTCCTTTGATGGATAGTACCCCAAGTACACTTTTTCCTTCACCTGACGTCCTGAGTCCATCGAACCAGTCAATTCCAAATATGGGTATATCATAATTAATGATTTTGTTACATTACAATATACTAGCTTTAGCCCGTGGCTACGCCCGTGTGGATGTCGGTTATCACGACCAAACATGCTGTCCTTTCCCAAGGAATAATCTACCCCTGTACCAAATTTCATCGTAATCGGTTCAGACGTGAAAGCGTTGTGACAGACAGATAGACAGACTTACTTTCGCATTTATAATATTAGTATGGATTTCATACACATCTGTATATCTTCGAAGGGTTAGGTTCAAGTATATTGACACCCAAATATCATTGTTACTCAGTGGCAAAACCACAAACAATAAATTTCTGCTAAATAATCGTCCTGATCGTACAATCAAACTTTTGCGCTGGTCAAAATTATCATACAACGTTTCAAGCTGTAGCCTGCCAAGCGTGATAATTTTCCTGGTCAGAGAATCGACCACCATAAACCTTAAAACAGGTCAATAATTGAACTGCTGTCATTCTGCCAACTACAAATGTCACTTTGTAATGTCATATAAATATATTGGATTACCTACAAAGTGGGCCCTGGGCCCATATAGTAAGAGAGCTTGGATCATTAATTCCGGTGCCATCAGCGTACTGAATGAGATGTACATCATTAGACGCGCCTTTAATTGGAGAACACGAAATGGCTATGCTGCAAAGTCAAAAACCTGGTGGTGATACCAAAAATCAATTTTGAAAATGCTAAAAAAATCGGTACCTAATATTGAAAGATTACCAATTTTCGTTTGTTCCTGGCAATAGAGGAGATTTAGGACTATATGATAGTGCAGTGCTGCAAGCCTCCATAACTGGCCTTGTCAGAGGCAGCACCTTGCAAAGTGCCGCCTGAAAACAGGAATTTGGTACGATCGAATTACCAAATAAAACCGGGCTCATCTGAAAGATCATCAAATTCTGAGTATGAAAAACTGGTGCTGCAAATCTTAAACACTGGCGAAGGTGGTTGCAGCAGCGATTGAAGATCGCGAGTTGCGCGTCTCGGTTTAGTATTTTCACATTTATAAGATCGAGTTACCAAAAAAAAACAGGGCTCATCTGAAAGATCATCAAATTCTGTGTAGGAAAAACCGGTGCTGTAAATCTTAAACACTGGCGAAGGTAGTTGCAGCAGCGATTGAAGATCACGAGTTGCGCAACTCGGTTTTGTAATTTTCACATTAGTACGATCGAGTTACCAAAAAAAACAGGGCTCATCTGAAAGATCATCAAATTCTGTGTAGGAAAAACCGGTGCTGCAAATCTTAAACACTGGCGAAGGTAGTTGCAGCAGCGATTGAAGATCACGAGTTGCGCAACTCGGTTTTGTAATTTTCACATTAGTACGATCGAGTTACCAAAAAAAACAGGGCTCATCTGAAAGATCATCAAATTCTGTGTAGGAAAAACCGGTGCTGCAAATCTTAAACACTGGCGAAGGTGGTTGCAGCAGCGATTGAAGATCGTGAGTTGCGCGACTCGGTTTGGTATTTTCACATTAGTACGATCGAGGTACCAAAAAAAAACAGGGCTCATCTGAAAGATCATCAAATTCTGCGTAAGAAAAACCGGTGCTACAAATCTTAAACACTGGTTTTTTGGAAATTCGATCGTACTAATATGAAAATCAAACCGAGTCGCGCGACGCGCGATCTTCAAACGCTGCTGCAACTACCTTCACCAGTGTTTAAGATTTGCAGCACCGGTTTTTCATACTCAGAATTTGATGATCTTTCAGATGAGCCCGCTCTTATTTGGTAATTCGATCGTACTAATATGGAAATACCTACCAAATCGAGTCGCGCAATGCGATATCTTCAAACGCTGCTGCAACCACCTTCACCAGTGTTTGAGATTTGCAGCACTGGTTTTTCTTACGCAGAATTTGATGATCTTTCAGATGAGCCCTGTTTTTTTTTGGTACCTCGATCGTACTAATGTCAAAATACCAAACCGAGTCGCGCAACTCGCGATCTTCAATCGCTGCTGCAACCACCTTCGCCAGTGTTCAAGATTTGCAGCACCGGTTTTTCCTACACAGAATTTGATGATCTTTCAGATGAGCCCTGTTTTTTTTGGTAACTCGATCGTACTAATGTGAAAATTACAAAACCGAGTTGCGCAACTCGTGATCTTCAATCGCTGCTGCAACTACCTTCGCCAGTGTTTAAGATTTGCAGCACCGGTTTTTCCTACACAGAATTTGATGATCTTTCAGATGAGCCCTGTTTTTTTTTGGTAACTCGATCGTATAAATGTGAAAATACCAAACCGAGACGCGCAACTCGCGATCTTCAATCGCTGCTGCAACCACCTTCGCCAGTGTTTAAGATTTGCAGCACCAGTTTTTCATACTCAGAATTTGATGATCTTTCAGATGAGCCCGGTTTTATTTGGTAATTCGATCGTACCAGATACCTGTTTTCAGGCGGCACTTTGCAAGGTGCTGCCTCTGACAAGGCCAGTTATGGAGGCTTGCAGCACTGCACTATCATATAGTCCTAAATCTCCTCTATTGCCAGGAACAAACGAAAATTGGTAATCTTTCAATATTAGGTACCGATTTTTTTAGCATTTTCAAAATTGATTTTTGGTATCACCACCAGGTTTTTGACTTTGCAGCATAGCCATTTCGTGTTCTCCAATTAAAGGCGCGTCTAATGATGTACATCTCATTCAGTACGCTGATGGTACCTGAGTTAATTATCCAAGCTCTCTTACTAATACCATGAACTCTTAAAACAGGTTAATAAATTGAACTGCTGTCATTCTACTAACTGCAAATGTCACTTTAGAATCCCTTTGTAATCCTATATATTTATATGACAGTACAAAGTGACATTTGCAGTTGATAGAATGACAGCAGTTCAATTATTGACCTGTTTTAAGGTTTATGGTAAGGCCGCAGCATGGTGTGATCAGTAGAAATACAATTGAGTATTCTATCAATTATTTCAAAAAACTATCTTAATTCCAATATCTTACTACAAGTAATCGTCTAGATCGTCTAGATTACTTGTAGTAAGATATTTCTGAGCAAAATTGCTTTTAGGAATAATTTGTTTGCGTAAAACCCTGGTCGCCAGCAAGACGAAAACCGGAAATGATGTGTCTGAGGGATGCTTTGGACTGACGGCACTCTTGACAGATGTCAACTGAACTGCCCTTCAGAAGTGTATTTCCGATGGTTGTTCATCATAACAATTTCGTTCGTAATTTACAAAGACGAAACCTTCCTAAATTGCATTACCAAGACACAAACGCTTCTACATCGAACGTATTTCAGAGAACAATAAATGAACTGAAAATTATAAAAGTTTTGTGCTATTTTTTATATCACTTAAGTCGCAGACAAGCACACGGCCCACTTCATGGAGAGTGGTTACCGTGGCCTATGGACGAGTGCAACACCAGGGTAGTTATCCTCGTGCTGGCGACCCTGTAAGAATAGAGAGATTCTGTACCATCAGCGCAGAAGACAAGCAGGACAAGCCTTTGGCCTTCCCACTGACAGCACAAAATCTAATAAAAACACGCTAGCAAACATTTTTTTCCTTAGTTACTTAGATTTTCTGGCTAAAATATCAGGCAACGTTTTTTCCAACACAGACATTTAAATCAAGATTGAACTCTGCACTTGGTACCACTCCATCAACAAAATTAACTATTAACCATCCTTTAACACACTTATTACATTACTTTACTGTAATGTGTTAAATTTAATGTTCAATTTTTTTTATCCAAAAACATGTAATTGTAAAAAATGTCGCTGGAAATGATTTAAATCACAAACCTAATTAAGCCGAGTCCGTTTTAAACAAACAGGGAACCCTAAAAAAATATTTCCCACCGTAAATTATTTTGTCGAGAGAAAAATTTTAAGTTGACGCCTTCAGGCCACTTTTTCATCTTTTTTTCCACATTTCCTCACCCTTAGCACCACGATGGTAATACAGATAAAATTTATAAGTAACTGGCTTGGATATAAGCACTGTGTTCTCTTTTCAGAGGCCTGGAACAAGGTAAGAATTTAAATTTCATTTTGGTTAGCACGCGCTTTACTTAAGTTGCAAATCGACTGCCTTATTTTGGTTATATTTAACGGAATATGGTGCTATGAACAAAAACATATATTATAATCTCGTTTGAAGGCAAATTTGACTATATTATATCTACCATAGATATAATACAGTCAAATTTGCCTTATTAGACAAATCTTGGTTAGTTCAGAAAACTGGTACGACACGCAATATACCTACACTGCCTACAGGATTTCTAATAATATTTATACTTTAAAGGTAACCTAGACCTAATAGTCTTTTGTATATCTTAAATACGATTACATGACTACCACATTTCGCATTAAAAAATATTATAATAATCGGTAGTCATGTATTTAAGATATACAAAAGACCTTATGTGTTTTGTACTTATATCTTAAATACCTTATAAGGTTTTTGTATGCCTATCGGCGGAACATAGTATGTACCATAAACAGCCTGTAAACATCTATAGCAACCTGTGTTCACGAAATAAATAAATGAATGAATGAATGAAAGGTCTTTTGTATATCTTAAATACATGACTACCATATTTCGTATTAAAAAATATTATAATAATCGTGGTTAGACTTGAGTTTTCAAGTAAAATTAGCTCATCTAAGGATTGTTTAGTGAAATTACTTAATCAGTTCAAAGTAAAACTTTCCAGACATTAAAAGGTCTGACATAGATTTTATAAAACTTTCTAACAAATGCGCGACTGAAATTCTTAATTAAGTGAATAATGATGGGCTGATTCTACTTCCAATATCACCGCGGATTCAGCTGTCGAATTCGTTCGATCGTTCGAAACGTTTTTACAGCATGTGCCTACTGGAATTCCTTACCAATAAACTACTCTCTACTCGTCTTCCTACAGTCCTTGGTCCTTTAAGCAGGGCGTGAAAAAGCACCTTATGAAGCCGTCAAGCTGAGTGCCACCATTGTAACATGGTACGTGTCTATAATGGTAACTCTCTTTTCCGAGGCTTTGTTTCTAGTGGAGTAGCATAAAGCCCCATCTCTTCCTGTGGGTGTCGTAGAAGGCGACTAAGGGATTTGGCTGTTCTCTATCCGACAGTAAACATACAGCCCATGACAAAGTGCCCGATAAACGGCAATAGACTGGCCTCCTGACAGACAATCATAGTTAGCGAAATGTGGGTGGTATTACACCTCTGCCTACCCCTTCGGCGATTTTCAGGCGTGAGTATATGTATTGAGACTTACGTGCGATTGAAGTCATTCTCCAGCAATGTTGTGTATGTTATTTACCTGCAACAAAAATACTATATTCAAAATGTGCTTCATAAGCTTTCAAACTTCTCTGCAATATAGTAGTATAATTCTTGAATCGCCTCTGTGTATTTCCCAGTATGTTCCTAGATATACCACGGAGGCTTTCTACCTTTTTTAATACTGTTACCAAGAGTTATATCAAGATATTAACAAAGGGAATAAATTAAGGAAAGCGCAAGAAAGTTTGTGATTAGTATATAAAATAAATACTAGCTGACCAACTCGGCTTCGCCCATAGCATACTTCGAAACCCCTTATTTAAAGTATTTATGACCGCAATTTATTAATTTTCAAATAATGTATAGGAATTTGTGCGATTTGTTAACATTTATGGTTACTGCTCCGCTACCTTGAGTAGTAGCGTGATGATATTTACCCCATAACCTTCTTCGAAAAACGGGCTATTCAACACAAAAATATCTTTTTCAATTTGAACCAGTAGATCATGAGATTAACGCGTTTAACTAAACATACAAAATCTTCAGCTTTATAATATTAGCATAAATTAATATACTTAGATGAAATTTGAGCCTCTGATACTACTCTAACGATACTACTCTAATGGTTTCTGAATGCTCAATTCATGGATGTAGTTTAGTAGTTTAATAATATTATTTTTCTAAGAGACTAAAATATGTCAAAAAATGTTTTGAAATAGAAGTAATTGCCTAATGAATGAAAAAAATATAACACTGTCTGAAGCTAACGCGAATATCACTCATTGAAATAAAACCACTTTTTAACGGATTCTAACGCGATTTATTAACTAGGTATTATTTTGATTAAGCCCGTTGTCATAAATACCAAATAAATCGCCATAAAATCCGCTAAAAAGTGGTTCTATTTCAATGGAAAACCGAACACGAATGTCACTCAATCGATTTCCATTATCAAAGCCAATAACCCGTCATGACCAGTCATTACCACCGCTGTTATTAATGAACACCGTGAACCACAAATCAATGTTCAGCACCATATATCACGGTATTGTCTCAGGGGCCTGACATGTGCCCGGTTCTATCAATCAAATCATGTTATAGATAGGGAAAAAATGGTTTTTGTATCAATCTGGGGACAATAAATCTTGGAAAAATGTCGTTGTCACTGACGAGGTAAATTCTATTAAACTATGACGCGCCTATACTGTTGATATAATATAAATGAAAAAATTATTAACGTATTTTCATCGTAACGTATTTTTTAAATCAGTTATTACGTCATAGTCATAAGTGTTGGCAACACCAACACTGTCATTTGAATTTTGAATATTTGAATTGAATTGAAGATTTGAATAGTCATTCCCGTTTCCGGTCTTTTTATAATGTTCAAAGGTTCATTCTTATGTCAATGGTTATCAAGTGTCGATATAAACCACTCACGTACATAGATGGCAGTCATTATTTCACCACTCAATAAAATCAGCCCTATCTATCAACCTACAAATACGCGCACAATAAATGTCGGTAGCTTAGTGATTAAGAAGTCGGAGAGGTCCCGGGTTCGAATCCTGACCATTACACTACCCACGTGAACCCACTCCTAGACAAATAATTTAGATTAGTTGGAGTGGTTAAAGGGAATATTAATAATTTCGGTTACTAAATACACTTTAGGAAAAAAAAAGGAAAAAAATATATTTTTCATTAAAATGTATTTGTGTGGTTGTTGTTGAATGTAAAATGTAAAGTAAATCGTATTAACTACTAGTTACTGCCCACGGCTTCACCCGCGTGGAATTCTGTTCCTGTTCCCGTGACCCATGGAAAGTCTTTATTTCTTTCAGCACACCGAAAGTTATAATGAAAACATACAAAAAAGTCATTGATATAAATAGGTATATTGTTACTGCGTATAGTATTAAAATTTTCAAGAAAGGATATTAAACAGAACCGACCGGTACGTAAATTATTTCATTCTATTTCATTGTTATTATGTTAGCTACAAATTAGCTGAGTAAAATAACATTTATTCAGAAAGTTCCATATCTCCTGACTTGAATATCCTAAACCAAATTTGTCTCTGGAGCCCAGCCTGTGGTATCATATGGACCACATCACAAATTTAATTTTCATAACCTCTTTATAATTCTAAATTCATCCATAAATTAACTGAAAACAAACTCAACCGCAAAACATTGGCGTCTGCCCAAAACTGGCCCTGAAAAAGTCCATCTGAATTTCAAATGGGAGACGTCCACCTAACGAAAATGTTATTTCGCTGCTAACACTTTTAAATTGTACTACCAAAAATCACCTTTATGCTTTGGTAATACAGTTCAGGTTAAGTGAGTGTTTTTATTAGTAATTGGCTAAACGCTCGGATGGACTACATTTTCATTTTCTGTGAATAGAATTCTGTAGTGGTGCTATTACGTGATAGGGCGACGCAATGACCGCTCAGCTTGCCTCAAGCAACGATGGTCGTGACAAAGACTTTAATGTTTTGTGCATATTAAATAGGTGTAGCCGTGTAGCTGTAGAAATATAAACATTTAAATAGGAAAACAATAAGTATAATTTTGATAGCGAGTTTATGTTAGTCTTTTTTTTTTTAATCGTGCGAAAAATCCCCACTGATGCCTCCCCCGCCGGAACCGGAGGAGGAGGTTATGTCGGACTCGAACCGACTAAAACGCACGCCGACTGTGGGTCGTCGGTTGCCGGAGGTGAGATTGTCGTAGCCATATCCCTCGCACCCCGGCCGACCCAGGGCCATATCTCTCGAACTGGCCCTCATCCGGTGTGGGGACCACGGAGTCCCCAACTCGCCCCCGGGTATGGGGAGGCACGCAATGCGCGCCGCCGCGCCGCGGCCTGCTTCTGCTAGGGTGACAGGCGGCTCCACCCGTCACCCCCAGGCCCGCGCTCATGGGGTACGGAGGACGTTCTGCGACCTCCGACGCCCAGTTTATGTGAGTCTTACGACATGAATGTGATTTCAAAGTTTCGTATAATGTCCACCTTTTGAACCGTTTAGAACGTGTTTCCTTCTTCCTACGGTCCTTTAAGCGGGGCGTGAAAACGCATCTGATGAGACCATCAAGCTTAGTGCCACCATCGTAACACGTGTCTGTAATGGTGACCGTCTTTCCTGAGATTTTGCCATCAGGTGAGGTGAAGTCGAATTGAAGTGTCTTGTATAAAAAAACCCTGAGTTTAGCTTATTGTTTTCTGGTATTGGCAAGACAGCATGTGACGTGATATTGAAGCATTGCAGCTAGACCGTTGTTGTTGAACTTTTTAGGGCTGCAACTACCCCTAGCGACTAGCATAGATGTTCGTATGACAACCGGGACCGACGCTCCGAGGCAGGACTAGATCAATGTAGTTAGACAAGACCTGAGAATGTAGTTTGATTTCCAATTTGATGCTTTCACCCACTCTGAGAAAAATCTTGACAGACAAACAAACAGATAGGCGGACAACGAAGCGATACTATAAGGGTTCCGTTTTTTCCTTTTGAAGTACTGAACCTTATAAAGAATGCAATTGCTGAGTGAAACAAGATCAGTACAAAGTAACTATAAACAAACAGACGCTGAACCTGGTCGCTTCTCTTATCGGCAGAATGTTCGGAGCATAGATCGCACGATAGTCGCTAAAGCAATTTAGGACGTCGGTGCAGATGGAATCTATTGCACAAACTTGGGATGCTGAGTGCATGTGTTAGCCCTAAACGTATTTAATGGAGTACATTATCTAGTTTGTGCTTGTTACTGTTAAGCTTTTCTATCCTTGGATTTTTTCATTCATTTCGTAAGTTCGTGTCAACTAATAAATTCAAGTCTAAACGCTCATTGATTGTGTGTTAATCACAATTTGAGCGTACAGTATTCATAATTTTATGATTGACTTTTATCAGGAAATAGGGCGAGCTATATCACAATCTAAGAATGAAGTAGGTACTGAAATATGTTTTAAGATAATAATATCTGTATAATATTAGTATCTTGAAATACTTTATGGACCTCCAAGAACTTTCAAATGTCAATAAGTAGTTAATAGAACTTTACCAATTTGCATCGAAGCTCAATACAGGGCGTAGTAAAAAAAAATTTAGAGCACACTGTACATTATTTATTTACATACATTGCAAGTAAAAATACTGACGATTAAATGTACCTAAGTTTTCATAAAATGTAAATAATTAATAAATAAAAGGATTGGTATTGTCATTCAACGGGGCAATGCCGCCAGCCTTCTGGCCACCCTCTCTGTTGACATCGCTGGAGAGGAATTCTTTGACGCCTGAACCTGTAGGTTTGTATATATTATTTGTATTGCTTTTGTATTTTTATTTAGATAGGTAATAAATCAATTAACTGATTTAGAATAATAAGTTTACGCATACTTAGACACAAATGCAACATCATTTTATAGAATCAATGTATTCTCAACTCTGCACAGTTTTATTGTTGTCTAGGAGTTGTAGACTTAGAAGCAAATGGCTGACCGTTTGACCAAGACCAAACTCAGCGTGCAAACATCCTAATTGAAATGCTACCGTTCTACAAGCTTTTCAGACAATGCAATCAGCAAAAACAGCATTTCATTACTGTGTTTGTTTCGTTAAATAAGCTTCAGCAACTACTGTTTTTATTTAATTTGCTATTCATCAACGAGGGCCTGTTTAAGTCGTACGTGGAATACATAAAAAGTAAGCAAAGCGTAAAATATATATTATATAGGTACTGCAAAAGCTTTACAAGGCTAGCGGGCATTTCAGCGAAACACAACTGTGTGAATAAAATACATTTTACAACACACCTGCTCATAAAAGTGCTATTATTTCACCGCAAATAGGCACGTAATGACACCTATTATCAAACTGTGACTTTTTCATTGCTATTATTCACAAGTGAGTTATAGATTCTTTTTTAAATTTTATAGGTTAAGTTTCTATGTTCTTAAAAAAGTTTCGATACAAAAAAGAACGTGTTTAATAGTACGAATAAACTAAATATGCCTATTGCATGTTCATTTGATGCATTTTCGTATTTAAATAAATAATTTCAACTTGAAATACTTGTTTAATAAACAAAATTTTCACTCAAATTTTTCTTTTTGTTTTCTCTAAGTACAAAATAAAGAGTAAAAAATGTCAAATTAAAACTTTATGCGCGCACATAGGAAAACGAATTAATTTGTAGTATTGTTTATTTAGTATTTGTAGTATTATTTTATTCACAAGTGTGTTGTAAAACGTCGTATGGCACGCGTGAGTATGATGATTACTTGTACCATAATGTACTATTATAAATGAATATGAATACGGTTGCTTCTTTCGAATAACTGGAAATCTTGAAACTTTGTAAAATTCACCGAAATTCAAAAAGCACCTATTTTTTATATACGGCACGCAATTTGGAGGATGGGCGTTTTGGGCCCACTTACAATATTGTCCAATCGAAATGAATTTACCATCGTTGGATAGCTCTTATCAAGAGTATAAAAAACGACTATGGCAGCTAACCTGTATCTATTGTCCGTTTAGTAATATACTCCTCAGAAGTTACATCGAAATAGAATTAAAAAAAAAAAAAATATCTGGCTTGACCGATTTTGATGATGATACTATTCTTATTAACTCTAAGTGTACGTAAGCAGATAAGCATTAAGTTTGCACCGGTTTTGTGAAATTATGTGCTTAATTTTTTTTATACCACTTAAGTGACAGACAAGCGATTTTCACTTGGCATTACTACTATGCATTTATAATATTAGTGTGAGTAATAATAAGAAGAAGAAGGGCTTTAGAAGGTTTCTTCAGGGTTGTGTGACGCCCCTGGTGCTGCATACGTCCATAGGCCACGGTAACCACTTTCCATCTGGTGGGCCGTGTGCTTGTCTGCCACCTAAGTGGTATAAAATAAAACAAGAAATAAAGTGTATATTCACTTATTTCTCGAAAATCTTACTTATTGTAATTATTATTATTATATTTATAACATGCCATAATCGAGACCAATAATAATAGAAGTGTATGCAGGATGCTACAAAAAAACAAAAAAATATACTGCTTTCGGACAGCAAATCGGGACTAGCGCCATAGTTATTCGTAATCCACACAAAAATACCTTTCCAATGGTGTATCATTTATTCCGATTGGAGGGTGGGACCAAGTTCCATACATTTGTGCCCATCATCCTTTGATTTTGGTTATGAAAAAGTTCATACTAGCGGACTCTGTTCTCAGAACCAATACTTCAAGTGAACTCAGTTTTATGGCAACACTTACATTTCAGTGTTGATGGTCAGTCAGTTTCCTTTCATACATAAAATTGAGTGTGGCGTAAAATAGTTGTTATGCGGTATGCTGTTATGCGGCAGCGGTGAGTAGAGTAGCCAGAGCTCACTGGAGAGATTTTGTGCTGTCAGTGGGAAGACCAAAGGCTTGTCCTGCTTTGTCTTCTGCGCTGACAGCACAGAAACTCTCTGTTCTTACGCGCAGCACGCGTGTGACTCCCCTGGTGTTGCACATGTCCATCGGCCACGGTAACCACTTCCCACCAGACCCTCGATTCTGCTAAAGCACAACCACTATCACACCACAGAGTCGCGAGAAAATTCCATTCGATTTTAGCCTTTAAAGTAATGCAGTTAAAGTTTATAATTAAATGGCTTTTTGTAGAGGGAATGAAACAGTATAATGAAACTCTTTTCATTGAATTTTTGATTGTAAGTCAATAGAAATAAGGTCTAAAATTTAATCTCATTTTTTGCAGTCTCTGTGGTGTGACAATGGTTGTGCTTTAGCAGAATTGAGGCCCAGGTTGCACAAGCAGACGTCTGCCACCCAAGTGGTATAAAAGAAGAAAAAAAAAATTTAAAACATCGATTTGCATTTGAGACCGTCAAGCTGAGAGCCATCATTGCAACGTGGTACGTATCTGTAACAGTGACCATCTTTCCTAAGCCTTTGTCTTCAGCTTATCATCAATTAAAATTTCTTCAAAATCGAGCTTTAAAAGAAATTTCAGTTTCATCAATCTTAAAATTTCATTCACCATCGTAATACTAAGGAATATGTAAGTTAACGTAAAGCTAACAGCAACCGACGTGTATAATCAATTGTCTCCTATCAGCTTCTCTGACACGAGACGCGTCTCAGCGTAAAATTAGCGCCTCAACGTCACAGCAATTTTGAAATTTAACAAACGCATTTATATGCATGAGCAGTAGCGTTTCATCGAATTCGTTCAAAGCCTTATCCTTCATTTATTTTTCTTGAAATTCATGACGTGACGACTCACATTTTAATATTATGAGTTATAAACGGTTTTATATTTATAGCGCAGTGGATGCGCTGATATATTGCAGGAATCTGGTGGAAATGATGTGACATTAACAGGCTACATTGGCACATCTTCTCGATGCGTACTTGTACATAATAGTGTTCTTATATATTTTTTATTTTGTGTGCCATATTTATAAGCTTCAAAATGATTGAAGAAAAAGAAAAAGCTTCACGAATCAACAAGTTAGTTGTTAAGTGTAGTTTAATACTCGTAGTTAATTATAAGTTTAAATTAACTCTTATGCAAGTGTCAACAAAGGTGTTAGTGATAAACGTTATACCTAACTTTGAGTCTGAAATAGCACATATAAGTTAATAAAATGGAATGTTTCCATAATATTATTATCTATTATATGGAAATATTTCACAAATTGACTAACCATGTCTTGCACTAGACATGGTTAGTCAAGTTGTGAAATATTTTGATTGAAATTTCAATCAGTTCAAAGGTGGACATACTTGTACCATAGTAAAAGAATTCCTATGAAAGATGATACAGTGTGTGATATGAAAAATTTATATGAAAATTTCATTAGACTTACACCATTATCATTATTAAAAATTCTTTCCTTATAAAGTTACCAACGCAAAAGTAATTAGTTATCATCACGTATGGTTTTACTACCCTTAGTAGAATGTACCAAAACGTGAGCCGTGAATCAACACAAGAAAAATAGAAAATTAAAGCCTGACGTAATGGTGACCAATTACATTAAATTACTACAAACCGCTTTGCTGTCACTCTGTAGTCACTAACCGAATCAATATTCTACCCTTATTTCTCACTACCCCCTCTCTTAAAATACGCAATATCACGATTCTCATTCACACTGTTAATAATCGTATTATTGGAAGCATAAAATTTCATGATTATTATTATCGTTTCAGTCGATCGTTAGACGCTCGTCGCTGTCTATGTCATTATTTCCTAGCATTCGAATACGCACAATGAGGTCTACTCCAATATTATAATATTCTCGAAGAATGTTTTGGGTAATTTCTGATAATATATTCATGATTATATTATAGCTCTTGTTATCAGGATTTCTTATCGTTATTAAATAGAGATCTTTATTTGCTTGAGTACTAAATGTTAATTGCAAAGGGGCTCAGTGCAGAGGTGGTAGTAAGTATGCCTGTTGTAATTTGTGGTCTTTAGTTCAATTTCGAGTATGCCAAAGTATTTTGTGGGTTTACTATTATTACAGATTCAGTAATAACACGGATTCAGGAAAGTATACCTTTAGTATAACCACACAAAAGTTTTCACAGTGTGAGTTTTAATATCTACCTAATGAATTGTGTCAAATATTATTTTTATACATATTGAATAAGACACTTGTACTTTTCCACAGTAATATTATTTTCGAACCGGTTAATGATAATGCCGTGAGGTGCTCACGGCATTCTCAAAGGTTTGTGTCAAACGCCGTGAGACGAAACTGGTCAGATTCTAAAATAAAATACTGTGGAAAAGTATAAGAGTCTTATTCAAGATGTGTTCACATTCCACCAAGTGCCATCTATCAACAGTATAAACAAATATTATGTTAATGTCTATAATATTATGTACAAATTTTATAATGAACGCATGAACGAGTTAAATTGGAGTTAAAAATAATAATAATGCAGATTTTAATCGACTACGCTATTATGGTGTACAAAATTAATTAAGAACTGATTAAAAAGCCTCGTATACCCGAGGTAAGTCTGAAACTGTATCGTAAATTATAACTGGGTCAAATAAACAGAAACGTTAACGTCCACGTATAAATATATGTACTTGTTAACAAAACAAGAGATGCTGAGTAATATTAGAATAAAGATCATTCAACTAGAATTGATGGTATGCATTGTTTTTGTTTTCGTGAAATTGTTTACGGTTTGTATGGTAGTTTCCTTCATTACACTTTTTGGGGCATAAAATTCGCAAATCCGTGATGAACTGATTAAGAGCCAAAGCATATGTGCTACTTTTAGCATCAGTGATTGGCGCTTTAGTGACTGTTTACATAAAAAAATCAATCACGGTGAACAAGATAATGCAAAAGTTCTGATACCAGTCGCAGCTATTTATAATCTCATGCATCTATGCATTAGATGCACGAAAGTTGCCAAAACGCAATATTATAATGACAAGATAAAGATGCAGCAATCGGGTGCAGAAAGTTGAATCCGATGCGATGGACTTTGGAAAACAGCTATTGTAGATGCTAATAAGAGCCATGCTTTGACCACTATAATATCTACATCATTCAATTAATCAATCAATCAATTAGCCTATTGCAGTCCACTGCTGGACATTGGACTCTCCCAATAAGCGCCGTATGATATTATTCATGTATGAATAATATCATGGAATCCGTGTCATTTTGAAATGCAAATAAAATTTATGATTTTGGATAATATTTACGAAAAGAGAAGTAAAGAGAATGAGCAAAGAATACTTCAACGATAATACACGTACTCATTCTAGATCTACTTTATGTTGAACGTATAGCTAAGTTCCTTTTTACCAAAGTGACACAGCGCAATTTCAGCGCCACTCATAAAAATATCTGGAAAGCTTTTCCACCAGTAAGGACACAACACTATCCTAACGTAAAAAAGTTAAAATAAAACAATAGGTATTTTAAGGGCATCGAAAATTTAGGCACGAGGGATACGTGCTAAAAATACTACTTGCTAGCATGGTAAAATTAGCAACCATTATTTTTGAACATGAAAATATCTCAACTCACAGTATTCATAGTAACAGTTTGCCACTTGAAGCTGCCATCACTTTTTGCACGGTTATTACACGTGACACGGTACGCTGAGCGTACGCCCCAAGTTCTCTACCCCGTAATTTTATTTAGCATATGAAATTTTATCTCTCACACATCAAAGGAACGAACACTTTGAAGTTTCAGGAAGTTTGAAATTCGGACTCGTCTTCTCAATTATTAATTTTATTGTTCCTCACTTAGCGCCTACTTTTAATTGCTTTTAATTGCAAATGATTGACAATAATTTTCTTTTTAGATCTTTTAGAAAATTGTTAGGTACAACACAGACTTCTTATAAATTCAATTCAGATAAAACGTTACAATCTGCATTTCTTTTAACAGTAGGTATAACTTTATTGTTGTACTAAAATCAGTCTTGTACATTTTATTTCTTCAGTAAATAGAACGATGGCCGTTGGAACAAACAAGTCTTACAGTAGAAACCGCAACGAGGTAAACGAAAGGTGGGACGCCCCTCTAGCCAGATGGGCTGACGACCTAAAAAACGTGTCTGTGATAGACTGGATGCGGAAGGCAGGGGATCGGGAGCAATGGCACGTATTGGGTCTACGTGCAGCAATAGGCTGCAATAGGCTAATTAACCTTTGGTCTTCCTACTGAGAGTACAAAATCTCTCCAGTGAGCTCTGGATTACCGTACTTATCACCGGGAACACGATGTTATTATGGCCACGAATTGCATGGTTTTATTAAATGTAAAAATGTATTCGCTAAAACTTTCATTTAATATAATTTTCATTGACATTATTCATTTTAATAATTAAAATGAATAATAATTATAAACAGTATGGTTACTGATTTTTTTAAACAGATTAATCTTATAATTTAAAAATAAATAAACTCTTTTGTACGAATAAGACGCCAAGTAATCTTATGAGCACCTCTAATTCAAGCACAAAATTCCATTCATTTGATGTTTTTCTCCATCTTTCAGTATATTTCCATTAAGAATTTCATTTAAAATATTACAAGAGACTGTCGGGGCTTTGACCCATGAATAGAGTTAACTTTTTATTTGCATGAAGAATGGTAGTAAAACCTAACCCTGACTCACAATGACAGTACATTCTCTTCAAGTAAATTTATACCGTGATGAAGAGAAAAATGTTTTTGAGATTATCCACTCAGCTATTGTGCGCTTCACGGTCTCTTCTCATGAGAATGTAAGATGCAGCGCAATGATTAATTATTTTTCAGCGCACTATTTGCTTTCTTATATAAATACTAGCTGTTGCTCGCGGCTCCACCCGTGAGGAATTCTGATCCCGTTTATCGCTGATAGTAGCGTGATAATATACAGGGTGGAAAAATAAGTAATAATAATAATATAATAATAATAATCATTTATTTAACAGATAATAAAATCCATAATTTGTTAGTATTGTTAGTTACAATTTTTCTTAAGATAGCGTTAGTTGTGTTAGTTGATTTTGTCAATACATAATAATATGAGATAATGAAGGCTCTGGAGGAAAACTACCTTAAACCCTTAAGCTGGCTCATTTTACTTAGAGGAGACATTCCTTTATTTTTAAAAATAAACAAAACTACATTCAAAGATTTTTAAAAATTCGCTTGCCTCACCCGGTAATCGAACCACCTAAAATCAGAAAAAGTAACATTCTGTATTTTTATAGCATCAATCGATAGTGTCAATCATAAGGAACAAATCTCTCTAAGAAACATGGTAAATTAAATTATTTAAGGTAGTTTTCCTCAAGAGCCCGACTTATTTTTCCACCCTGTATAGCCTATATTGGTACCTGATAATGTAGCTTTCTAATGGCGAAAGAGTGGTTTATTGCCGGTGAGGCGTGAAAGAAAGAAAGAAAGAAAGAAAGAAAGAAAGAAAGAAAGAAAGAAAGAAAGAAAGAAAGAAAGAAAGAAAGAAAGAAAGAAAGAAAGAAAGAAAGAAAAAATATTTTATTTAAATCCTCACAATGTGTAGGTATGCTATGAACATTTTGTGACAGCAGGTTAGGTTAGGTTAGGGTGAGCTAGTTGAGTATAACACTAATATCACAACATATAAGCAATGCATTAACTGCATGAAAATTGGAAAAGTGGAACTATCACCGTCCTCTTAACTTATTATTCAAGTTCTCTCTCTCTCTAATAATACCGTCGGTTGTTTAATTTTCATATGTAATCAGTAATCACTCAGCTAACGTGGATAACATACGCAAGTAGTTACTGTGACACATTATTTGCTGAGATCAAACTTTAATTAGGTACTAGTGTGAAATTCAAATTAAAGCAAGAATAGATGAGTGATTTTAGAAATGCACGAATGTGTTCTTGGATATGTTCCACAAAGAAATCAATAGTACTTCTTTCCGACTGCGTCAGCGAGGGTAATGTGTTTAACGCGTATGTTTAAATTAAAAGTATATCTGTAGTTTTCTTTGTGCCTTTCTACAGGCCTAACGGCTGGACGAATTTCAATGAATGGGGTCTCAAATGAAAGGTATTCATCTCTTGAAGGATATAGAGTAAATAAAATTGCAACAAAAACTATACTGTGGATTTTTAGTGCCAAAGTGCGTGTTGTCAAATTTATTTTAATTTAATTTTTTTGAATAGGTTATCAAAATGAAGGAGATTACAAATATATAATCAAAAACTTTATAATAAAATAAATTATTAATAAATAAAAAACCCGACTGCTGTCTTACAGACTGAAACAACTTGATAGCAGGCAGTAACCATTAATTTTTTTTCGCTTTATGATTGGCACACGGGTACAGCCTTCCATCAAACTAGTTTCCATCTTTTAGACAGCAGTCGAGTTTTTACTTTTTTATTTGCCTTCTGAAAGTTCAAAAATCCCAGAAGAAAAGGCAATAAAACGAGGAAACTAAATTGGCATTCAACTGCATAGCACATTCCCCAAGTGGACAAAGTTATCAGAAATTCCGATGAGTACATCTGTTAGACGTTCGACTCGCGTTTTGTTATCGCTCCCTAAACGTGGGAGGTTCAGTGTTCGTTGCCTTTTACGGTTCTTGGCATGTAAAGGTAACTTTCTAGCAGTTTTATCTTTGCTTTCAAGTGAATTGAAAAGTATTTGTTTGTTTTAATTAGTGAACTAGTGTTATTGACTAGTGGATTTTTATATATTGAAATGGATTAATCTGTTAGATTGTCTAATATTATTGACTTAGTAACGAGACTTTCAACGATGCCTATCGTTACAATCTCAACCTGTTTTTTGTGTATACAGGATTAGCATAGTTTTGTATATATTTTGTAACTAATTGTAATTATATATTTTGTGATGAAGTACATAAATAGATGAAATAATAAAAAGAGATTTACAAGTATTGAAGATACATATTACAATCTAAAATAATTATAAAGCTGAAGAGTTGGTTTGTCTGGTTAAATGCGCTCATCTCGGGAACTACTACTATATTCTTTTTGTGTTGAATAGTCCGTTTTTGGAGCAAGTTATAGAAACATCACGCTACTATCCAAGGGAACGTAGCAGTAATCATACATGTCAATAAATCCGGCTAATTCACACGCAATTTATTAATTTTTAAATAAAGTTATATTTGAAAATTAATAAATTTCGTGTAGGTATATACTTATGTAAATAATTAAATAAAATACATAAGTATATAACTTATGTATTTTATTTAATTATTTTATTTTGGTAAGCCACGGGCAAAATTGGAGCGGGTTAACATTATAATATATACTTCAAAACACAATAAACACTAAAAGGTGTTAATATAATAGAAAAAATAAGGGAACAAAAACAGATAAATACCATTCAGTCGGAAGTTATGTTCTAATGTTAGTAGGTACTTTTTAGTGTACTGGTTTCCTTTAATTCAAATTCTTACAAAGCAAACAAAACAGCTATAAAGCTAATTATAACTAGTATCAAACATTAGCAACAGGAAACATTTAAAATTATAGGAGTGCTAATAAAGCACCGCGGGCAGAACAATCAAAGGCGTAAATAGAAGAATTATGTGGAGCAGAATAAACACTGTGGTTTTAGACAGCTAAAATGTAGATGATGCAAGCTTGCAGGGCTGTATAGTAAGTGATTTGGAAACTGATGACACAGCACAGCACTTGCAAAAGTGTTACTCGTTATTCGAGTACAAAAAAGTAGCAGAGATAATACTGGATGAGAATCAGATGGACAGCCTCCGTGGCGTAGCGGTAGTGAACGCGGCCGCTACGCAGGAGGCGCGGGTTCGATCCCCGCTCAGTGTAAATATTTGTGTTCATGAAATACAAGTATTTGCATTGGTCTGGTCGTGTCTCGGAGAGCACGTTAAGCCGTCGGTCCCGGTTGCCATAAGAACATCTATGGCAGTCGTTACGGGTAGTTGGAGCCCTCAAAAATCTAAAAACAACGGTCTAACTGCAAAGCTTCGATATCGCCTAATGTAAACATTGGGTTGTGGAGGTCAGATGACAATCGCTTCACGGAAAATATCGAGGTCTAGCCAAATTCGTAGTTAAGACTGATAAAGCGGACCCCAGACTCCGAGCTGAAAAAGCTTCGGATGCGACTGGGAATTAACGCTAAGAGGAAGATAATACTGGATGAGAATAGTGGAAGTATCTCGTGCTATGGCGAATATTAAGAGAGACAAGCAGTACTATTATAAGTTGATGGATTAATAAATAAGCACTTCATGTATGGTAAGCGATCAAGTATAAATATCTTCTTTTTTTTATATTTGGATCGTCAAAGTGACTGCATTCCGCCTGATGGTATGTTAGAGCGCACTTCAAAATATAGTGCCGCCATTTCAGATCGGTCCCAGTTGCTATTGAAACATCTATGGCAGTCGTTACAGGTAGTTGGAGCCTTAAAAAGTTCAACAACTGGTATGGCTGCAATGCTTCGATACCGTTCTATATTGTCATTGGTTGTGGAGGTCAGATGGCAGTCGCATCACATAAAATATCGAAGTTCAGCCAAAGCCGCAGTTAGACTGGTAAAGCGGACCCCAGACTCCGAGGTGAAAGCTTCGATGAAGAATATAGAAAAAAAAAACAATTTATCAATACCAGATCACAGCCCTAGTCATGGTTGTAACATGAAATTAGAAGTGCAGTGCAATTAACGCGTGAACCGCTTTCAAAATCCAAATGGTTGCGGTCACAAACAAAAATTAGTCGAAATTCACTTGTATTTGCACAGCTTTGTTTACTGCTATTATAATATGCAAGCTAGCATTTTAGTGACGTCATTATTAGCAATGAAAATTTGGAATCTGCAAAACTATTCACAATAAATGTAAAACACGCTCAATTTGTGGAAAAAACTCCCTGCTGTGGTTTTCCCAAGCGACTACAATATAATATGGGGTTCTTCAAGAAGGTTTTTTCAGGGAGTGTGACGCCCCTGGTGTTGTATACGTCCATAGGCCACGGTAACCACTTTCCATCAGGTGGGCCGTGTGCTTGATTTCCGAAAAAATAGAATCGTAAAAATAAGCTCTTACGTAGTACCTATTTTATTTTATAATTATACCTAGAGTTTTGGAGAAAGCAAAGAGCTAGGGTAAATGGTACCTATATTCAATGGAATTGGTCGAAATAATATTTAATACATAACCGATATAAAAATAACTACAATACTGACTGAAGAAGTGAAACATGATATAAGTCATTGCTCATAAGAGTAGTGCAGCATAAATTTTTTTTAGAACACGCAAATGATCCATTTATTTGTGTCCTACCGTTGTTCAAACGACCTGCAACGTTGCTGCAAAACCGCAAATAATTTTGTCCTGTTTTACAAAATTAAATTACGCCTCAATTTGTCTTTCCGTAAACTTTTTTATCCCGTTGTTTTACAAAACCACCTGCAAATATTTTTCACACCAATTCAGAACCAACGCGGCTGGGAAGAACAACTAGGAATACCGTAATTTACGTTACTTTTGCAACAAAGTGGCTTTGTGTGGTACTGCAACGTTTTAACTCGACAGCTTGAGATATTTGAGTCGTTACCATGCGGGTATTTGGAGTAAGCGTATACTAGAATTAGTAGTCAGATATCCAACCGAAATTTGAATGAGGGCAATAGGTACCTACTACAAAAGTAGGGAAGGGGAATGTGTTACAAATTCAAAAATTATAAAGTCAAATATCGAACCGAACTTTAAAAGTCGAACCTAGTTACTATGTGTTTCGGCTTTTACAGAGATTTCAGTTCCAATAGACCGATGTCTTTCGCAAAAGTGTTACTGCCACAGAGAAGATTATTGCCTCGATTTCAGAAGATTGGATATTACATACTAATAAGTTATTATCCTTGTATACTCTTATCATTAACGAATCAGCATAATAAAAAAAATAACAAAAATAACAACCTGGGTCTGGGTTTCATCCGGAAATACATTCATAAAAAAAACCTATAAACCCATTTATCTACGCGAAAAAGAATTAAATTGTGTTCTTTTAGTTTAACGAAATAATTGTAAACATCAGAACGTTGCTATTCCAATTAGGTGTGATCATTGAGTTCAACAACTATAATTGAGTAGGTACAAATTGTAGATATAGTTTGGTACAATTCTTTTCATCATAGTCTATTTCGTAGCAAATTTCGATGCCATACAAAAAAGGACGAGGCAATCCAGCAATCAAACAAATTTTTAAACTTCAATAAATGGAACAGAATCCTGTAAAGTTCTCTATTCCAATTCAGGTCCATAGTAACATTTTACAGTACAAAAATGGATAGAATGGTCTATTCGGAACTCGTCAGCCGGGCCGAGTTCCGCTATAGTAAAAATTCAGGGCTATATTCCCAATCTCATAAACTTCATGCATTCACACGAGCGCTCACTCCATTTTAAAACAGTCGGAGATCTGTACCCCGGCACGTATTCAACCGTTTTAGTTCAAATCAAACGTATCCATTGTCCAAACTATGCGGGACCATGGAGCTTATTCGCTATCAGGACAAACAAGAATCACATCTGAATTTCAAATGTGACAATTTAAAATACTTGTTTTCGTTGAAGATATTCCTTATTTTTGTGGGTAAAATTAAGTTGATATTTGTATACGTCTTTAGACTATATAAGTACCTATGTATACTGTTGATTGATAGCACTTGTGGAAAAAAAAAATGTCAATAAAAGGTTATTAAATTTCTCCAATTTTTTTGAGAGATGTTTGTAGTATACATAATTTTAAAACTACCCATATATGAAATATGATTAAGTATATCGTAGTGTTTAACTATTGAAATGTAAACCTTTGAGAATACTGTAAGGTGAAATCAGTTAGGTTTAATAATAAATATCGTGTTTAATAACGGCAAATTAGTGGAAGATTTATTAGATGGCAGTAACGACTATCGTTGTTTTTTGTTAGGTCTCCGAGTAAAGGCAAACTCATATTATTAATTATCAGATTGAAATAAACTATTAATTATTTTAAAAGCAGTGAAAAATATGTATGTATGTATTATAATAATTATATCGAGCTATTCCAACATACCTTAAAATAACATTAAAATTTAGGTTTTTTTTTCAATAATAAATTGCATGTATAATTTTCAATCTTTAGGCTCCACTTTTATTTTGTTATTTGGTTATAGCCTCGTTTACAATTTTTAGTTTCAAACGAATTCTCATTTGACGAAAGTTGTAAGTGATATTATTGGGAAAATAGCTTACTTGGGAATACTTTTATAGCCTCATTTGCGATTTTCAGCTTCATTTCAAGTGAATTCTCATTAAATTTAACAAAAGTTTATAATATTACTGACAATATTATCGGGAAAAACATTTCTGGGTGTTATATATTGGTTACATTACGATACAAGTGCTGAATGCATTTTACATTTAAGTGGCGTAATAATTCAACCGTAATCCTTGGGGAGGTAATTCCGAAACACAAGTGTGGCAACCACACCGTTTCTGTCATTGATTGTGGTATTTATTTTATACTCTTTTTATTTATTTGTTATAATTTCATCCCTATCTCTTGAATTTTCATTTTACAATTTACAAAAAAAAAAGCGTGAAGCTATAAAAAAGCTGAACATTATTTTAAATTCTACCATAGAAGATCGCTATTACCTTGATACCTACCTAGGTACTTTTTTAACGTGTGTAAAATCTAGATCCCCCCAAACAGGAGCCGATGTAGGAGGTTATGTCAGACCTCGCACCGACTAAAACGCACGCCATCTGTGGGCCATCGGTTGCCGGAGATGAGATTATCGTAGACATATCCCGCGCACCGCAGTCGACTCAGGGCCACATCTCTCAATCTGGCCCTCTTCCGGGGTGGGGACCACGGATTCCCCAACTCGCCCCCGGGTATGAGGAGACACGCAATGCGCGCCACCGCAGATACCTATCTGCCCACTAAGCCCTTTTTGTTATATCAAATCATAGTTATCGTGGACGCGGACAAAGTCGTGGGTGAGCTACATGTAGCCTTCGTTACGTTCTAGACTGCACTAATGTCAAATTTTACTACTACCAATAGAGATTTAGACATAAAAAGTAGCACGTAGACTTTCGTATTTAAAATTTTGTGTGGTTGAAAATATAATACCAGTCTCCACCCTTTCAAGGTTTTCATACATTATGTGTTATCGCTGTGTGAGGGTACTAAGGAAAACAGTCTCCCTATCCTACGCTTTCATACACCACCATTCATACTTTGGGTTTTAGAACCGGTAAACATAAGCTCAACTTTGAAAGCAGAAACCTTATTTTGTGATGAAAATGAAGCCGGTAAGCTAAGGCTGTCTGAACATAAAATAAAAACGAATTGCTTATTACGACGGTAGTGCCTATACCTTTCTAAGTAACCTTCGTGTTAGTCTTCGGATATTCCGAAAAGACTTAGCAAATTACGTTAAATATTTTGTTAGTAGAATTTGATTGTTTATTTGCCGGAACGGGTATTATGAGATCTAACGTTGTACCCAATGTAAACATCACTTTTATATTATATTTTATAATAAAAATATTTTCCGTAAAGAATACTAACAACAGAATATACTGGGAATTTCGTTGACGCTTCCAGCTAAGCTAAATTGCTTGTTGAAATAAAACTATTTTTTACGCGTAAACTTCAGACACTGTCATACTCGTAAATTGCTTGTGTTATATATGTGGGTTTACGTCATAGTGTAATTGCTGAGGTTCAAACACGCAATCTTACGACTGTGAGTCCTAAATCCTAAAGCTAAGGCGAGTGGCTAATTGGGTTACTTGTTGTTTTTTTTAAACCACTTAGGTCGCAGACACGCACACGGCTCACCTGATAGAAAGTGATTACCGTGGCCTATGGACGAGTGCAACACCAGGGGAGTGACACTCGGACTGCCGACCCTGTAAGGACAGAGAGATCCCGTCAGCGCAGAAGACAAACAGGACAAGCCTTTGGTTATCCCGTTGATAGCTCAAAACATCTCCAGTGAGCTCTGGCTCTACTCACTCCGGGAATACAACACGAGGTTATTATAGCCGTGGTATTCTGTTGGATGGAGGTCTTACCCACCTCCTTATTCCTGTCTTACTTCCTAAATTGTTACCAAATGGGTATGGGTCCCTTTCAAAACATTTGATGCCTAAACCAACCTCTCCAGTGTACCGGTACTCCTACTGATTAATGGACGAAGCTATGGTAGGCTTTTCTCTCAAGGTCGGCTAGAGGGCAGTCGTAGTCGTAGTTCCTTCAAAAGGGAAAGTGCTGGAGAATGAACTGCCCCTCTAGACAAGTGGCAATTCGTTGCTCGGCGTATGATGGAATAGAATGCCAAATGTATGGGATTTGACGTATATGACAGGCGTCAACGAATGTCAAAAACGTCAAATCCTATACATTTGCCATTCTATTCCATCATACGCCGAGCAACGAATTGCTTCTTGTCTAGGGGGGCTGGAGAGACTCTAAACTGAAAGCTATGAATGTAACCAAAATAACATCTAGGATGTGATAAATATTTTTTAAACAAAAGTTACAACGTTTTACAACGCTCCATACTCTACATTCTTATAATACTTAAAGCATTTACTACCCTTCTTAACCTCGTTTATACCTTCAATTGTTTCCTTGCTGAGTCTACTTTTTCCTGTTTAAGAGGTAAACACAATAGGAAATTGTATTTACTATAGTATAAAGCAGGTTTCCTGGATGTTAGTGTTATTTGTAGAAGCAATCTTTGCCAACGAAGTTTTTGGGTTATAACAGGAACTTTATTAGACTGCAGAATAATTTTCTGCTGTCTAATAAATTCTAATGTACTTCTTAGTAAGTGAAAAGTTTGTAGGTTTCAGTAACAGGCTCATGAACTAAAAGTTTAGTATCTATAATGATTGAAAATATTTATTGTATTGTACATCAATCCATACTAATACTATAAATGCTAAAGTTACTCTATCTGTTTTTATGTCTGTCTGTCTGTCTGTCTGTCTTTTACGTTGTCACATCTAAAAAACTGAATCGATTGTTATGAAATTTAGTACAGGCATAGATTAAGCCTTAGGAAAGGACATAGGCTATGTTTGGTCCCGATGCAGGCGAAGCTGCGGGCAACAGCTAGTTACAATATTAAACATTGCCAATTTTTAACAAAAATAGTGTAGGCATCGCCAGTATCTTGACTTCTTGTACAAGCGTACGTTGAAGAAAACTTGAGTTATATCAGAATAATGTTATAATTCTTACTAGCTTCGGCCCGCGGCTTCGCCCGCGTGGTGTGTTGATAAAAAGTAGCCTATATGTTAATCCAGGGTATAACCTATATACATACCAAATTTCAACCAAATCGGTCCAGCCGTTTATGCGTGAAAGAGTAACAAACATCCACACATCCACACATCCATTCTCACAAACTTTCACATTGTATGCATAATATATGTACGTACTATAGTGATGTCATCATACCTACTCATCATCGATAACTGCATGGCGAACGCTACTCGCACAAAAACCTCAAAGTTTAAGCGAGTAGTTAATATGTTATTGTAATAATATCTAAGTAATACTCTATTGTGAACATTTTAAATAAATAAATAAATAAAAATTTATAATATTAGTAGGAAGGATATAATATTAGTACGATAGTAGGATTCAGGCTGAGTAAAGGCCTGGGGGTGACATTTCAGGTTAGTCGTCGCACAGAAGTAAGCCTAGAGTGGTGGTAGTGATACTTTGAACTCATCGGAGCTATCACAAATAACTCATCGGGTTTATCAACGCACGCGCCTTTCTACGCTTCTACTTTAGATTACATTCAACATTGTCGATTTGATCCGTGTGGTGACGAAGAAAGAATACTAGTATCACCATCCCATCTCATCCGAAGGGCATAGTAAGACTAAAGAAAAAATATACCTACGATAGGTGGGTGTGGAAACAGTAAAGCCTCTCAACATACGGAGAGGTATGATATGTCCAGTAGTGGACTGAGCTGATTGATTGTCGATTTAGAATCTATATAAATAATATCAAAAATACAGAATTGTGTTGACTATTGAAAAGTTATTACTCTGTGGCGTACAGCTAAATGGACGACCTGAAAAAGGTGGCTGGGACAGACTGGATGCAGAAGGCGGAGCAGGAGTGGCAGCAGTGGATTGCGATAGGCTAATTGATTAATATACTGGTACATCACTTGTGGCCTGGGGGTGACGGGTAGGGCCGCCTGTCACCCTAGCAGAAGCAGGCCACGGCGGCGGCGCGCATTGCGTGCCTCCTCATACCCGGGGGCGAGTTGGGGACTATGTGGTCCCCACAACGGAAGAGGGCTAGATCGAGAGATATGGCCCTGGGTCGATCGGGGTGCGAGAGGTATGACTATGACAATACGCGTTTTAGTCGGTTCGAGTCCGACATAACCTCCTCCTCCGGCCCCGGCGGGGGAGGTATCCGTGGGGATTTTTCGCACGATAAAAAAAAGGTACATCACTTGTGGTGATGAATAAGTTACACGCTTTCATTACAGGTTTTCATTATTATTTAACGCTATCTAGACTACCTCAATAAAACACGCCTTTGCTCCAAATTATGAACATTTTAATGCTGCTAAGGAGCTAAATAATGTTAAGCATCGTTCAGATTTAAAATTTACCCGCTTAGTGAACGCGTTCAGCTAAATTCTTCTCACCGCATCAAAGCTGAGGATCAAGGAACATTTGAAATTCTGATGTGGTTTTCTTGTTTGCTGTACTAACGGCCACCGTGGTGTGACCCGAGCTTGCTTAACGACTTGTTTCCGTATGTACAGTCTACCACAAGTTTAACACATTACAATTTTACAAATCACTTCAGATCTTAAACCTCCCATAAAAAATATGTAATGTAATATAAATAGTTAATGTATTTACATTAAATTTATTAGATATTTATTGATTGATTTATTCTTGTTATTGGGTTGTGAAGAACATATCGCAGTAGATATTGAATAAATCACCTTGTACTTTTCCACAATTATATTCCAAATAATTGTGGAAAAGTACAAGTGATTTATTCAATATGTGTAACAAGTTCCACCAAGTGCCATCAATCTCCAGTATAAACATATCGCAGTAGCTTCACGGAAAATGTCGAAGTTCATCGAAACAAGCAGTTAGACTGGAAAAAGTGGACACCGGACTCAGAGGTGAAAGCTTCGAATGCGACCGGGGTTGACGCGAGGATGAAGAAGTACCTATTGTTGACTGGTGAACTTTACACCGTTTTCAATCCCATTTAATTATGATAAAAATGGGCACAATATTGCGGAGACAAAAACAGTAATTTACTTATTTATCTATCTAAATGTGATATATAAATATAACCGTAATCGTATCTACAAATTGAAGCTTTCAAATGCCAAACTAATTAGTCAACTTAATCCCTAAAGCAAAATGTACGAAAATTACGCTGGTTCGTAACAAACCACGTCAAAATACGACAAAGAGGACCACAATTTTGAAGTGGGTCTGTTAAGAGGAGAATTTGACGTTAATTGTATGAAAGGCGTATGATTCATTCACTATTTAAATTTATGTTGCCAGTTTCAATAAGTTTGAGAACTATCAAATAGATAATTAATTTAGTTCGAAAATAATTATATAATAGTAGAGATTGAGTGGAGACCGCGAGAAGGCAAACGTAATGTGGGAAGCCCCATGGTTAGATTTACTAACGACCTGAGAAAGGTGACTAGGACAGGCTGGGCGCGGAAGGTGAAGGATGGGGAAAAATAGCGCACATTAGGAGAGGCCTATGTCCAGCTGTGGACTGCAATAGACAAATTGATTGATTGAAATTAATTTACACGAAGGAAATAAAAAGCATCCGATGAGGCCGTCAAGCTGAGTGCCACCATTGTAAAATGGTACGTGTCTATAATGGTGACCCTCTTTTCTCAAATTGACGTGTCCTGTATAAAAAATACTCGGTAAAAAGGAATTTGAATTGAAGATGCTAAGCCTACCAGTAGGTATTTATATCTTGTGACATTGATAGATAAATATTGATAGGTAGTCGTGACGAGTTAGTTGTAAGAAAAATAAACACCTACCCAGCTTATAACGATGAAGAGGGTTATTTTAAAAGTCTTCTGTTGACTACTCAACCTAAATAAACAGTGAAAGTCAGAAAGCACTCACAAAGTGTCAATCATCTACTACCCTCAAAATTTCACTCATAAACAGATATATTAAAAATGCTCTTTATATTTAACTAGCTGTTGACCGTAGCTCCACCCACGTGGATGTCGGTTATCACGACCAAACATAATTATGATCCTTTTCCAAGCTTTAATCTATCTGTGTACCAAATTTCATCGGGCTATCTCAAAAATTGACGAAATTATACAAATTTTCATCCTATATTTGAACACCATTTCTTGGGCTCTAGTTCGTCTCGGTACCTACCCAATTTCATCAAGATCATTTCAGGGGTTTAGGCGTGAAAGAGTAACAGACAGAAAGACAGACAAATAGAATTACTTTCGCATTTATACTTAATTTTGTTAATATAGTATATAGTATGAGAGGCGACAACATTAAACTTAGTCTGATTAATTCTCGTCTTTAATTTTGGAGAACACGAAATGGCTATGCTGCGGTAATTTGATCAGACTAGGTTTAGTTTTTTTGCCTCTCATACAAATACTAGTAGGATATGCAGTAAGAATATAATGCAACATGTGAAATTAAAATGAAGTAGTCAATTGTTTATACTGGAGATTGATGGCACTTGGTGGAACTTGCTACACATACTTATTGAATAAATCACTTGTACTTTTCCACAATTATTTATTCGAAATAATTGTGGAAAAGTACAAGTGATTTATGTTATGTAGGCAATTTAAATAAAATTTTCTAAACATAATAATAACTTTGTTTAAAGTTCTGATGCTGTTGTAGAACTTCATTAAGAAAGAGACGACACAAAAGCACGTGCCGTAGTTTACCAAACGCTTGCCGCTCTATACAATTCTCATACAAACATACGGGCCTAAAGTTTAAAAGCTAACGCGGTGTCCTGCGTGAGCGACGAATACGACGCGACGCGACGCTGCGAACGCGACGAACGCGATCAAATCAACGGCCTACCCTACTTGCGTCCTATGTGACACTCTGCGACGAGACGCAACGTAACGCGTACTTGTTTTGAGCGCGACCAGACGCGACACTGCGAACTCGAGCAAAATTGTACTGTACTTCTCCATGATTCGCGAAGTTATGACCAAAATCACGTAGGACATTTGTCGCGTGTAGCATCGCGTCGCATTACGTCGCATCGTGATGCGTCGCGTCGCGTCGTATTCGTCGCTCACGCAGGACACCGCGTATAACGCTGTGTTTGAATTTAAAAGTTGCTTTAATGAATTTTAGGTAGGTTTGTGTTTTGTAGTTGAGTTTATATTTGATGAAACTTTTTTATTTTATGTGTTGACAGACTGGTTTTAAACCTCTGATAGGAAAGTCAAAGTTGTTAGTCTAAAACAAGTAGCTTGTTTTGCATATAGGTACGCGTAACCAAAAGCTTTGCATGAATTTTATATTTAGACCGCAAGTCATTCAACTTTCTATGGTATCACAATTCTTTAACCATAGTTTAAAATTAACTACCTACATGTAGATATTCTTTTAGTAGGTACCTACAACGTTGCAGATCCTAAAATCACATAAATTATTGAAAGTTCACGGATACCTTATGACAACGTCAAATTACAAATACAAACGGTTCCTATCTGAGGGTCATCATCATTGTAAGATTGTTGATGGCTGTAATATTGACCCTCTTTTCCTTTTCTGAGACTGTACCTTCAGCTTCCATCCACTGAGGTGAAGGTCATAATTGATTCTTATATAAATTAAAAAGAAAAACTTTCAAAGATAATTTTTATCCTATCTTTTTATGCCTTGAATAAGTTAAGACCATTAAGTTGCAAACTAACCGTAAAACCAATTTCAGTAACTTAAGTTTCTTTGACAAATTGTAGCTCACCAGTGGAAGTTTCTCTTCACTAGCATTTTATCAACTTAGTTGCGTTCACGCCTCAGATTTATGCCCGTGTATTCAGTATAACCGTATTAACACCGCCTGGTACGTTCGTTACGCAGTCAGGTGCCACAGTAATAACGTTATCTGACCCGGTTGGTACACCAGCATAATACATGATAGAGACATCTAATTGTTCTGCTGCACAAGAATTTTAGAGGCTTTTTATTTTTTGTTTTAAGACAACACAAGGGAATGGTGTATAGCTGTTAATTTACAGACGTTTAACTTTATTCTATGAAAACGTAGATATAATTATGTACATTTATATGTACATAATTATATAAATAAATAAAATATACCAACACCTTAGCTAACGGGTAATTCAAAATATTTCAAAATATTTACCATGAAATTTTACAAGTTTGAATTCTTAATAACACTGCCTACATCAATACACTCGTATATAAAAATCAATGCCGCTTGTCGTTGTAATTTTATAACTCAGGAAGGGCTGAACCGATTTGGCTAATTTTAGTCTTGAAATATTCGTGGATGTTCAGAGAAGATTTAAACGGTGAGAAAATAGGTGCAGTGGGATTGGGATCAAAAATTCACGCGGGTTGAAATAGCCAAAGTAAATTTTTGTTCAAATATAAACAATTCAGCCAAAATATTCGATAGTAATTTGAATAGTCTTCGAAAGAACTTCTAATGACTTAACATACATACTGATAAAACATTAGTAACATCGCTACAGTGAACGGGCAAGAGCAACCCGCACAGAAACTTAACGGTAGAGAAAAACTTTCTTTTTAGTCCAGACGAACTGTCCCAATGCGTATTTACCTAACAGCAAGCTAACTTTGTACTGAAAGCCTCTTTTGAGAGCTGTGACGTGCTTACTAATGCTACTGAATTCAATTCAATGATTTGTATTTTCAGATACTTATTTATTATATTACAAGCGCGGTGGTGAAAATATCGAGGTCTAGCCAAATCCGCAGTTATGACTTGTGAAGACCCCAGACTCCGAGGTGGAAGCTTCGGATGCGACTGGGAATTAACGCTAGGATGAAGAAGAAGCGCGGTGGCGGTAAGGTGGTTGGAACAGACAGAATGCCGGGCCTGGGGGTGACG
Source organism: Eilema depressum (assembly GCA_914767945.1). Lineage (NCBI taxonomy): Eukaryota > Metazoa > Arthropoda > Insecta > Lepidoptera > Erebidae > Eilema > Eilema depressum. The sequence goes on along the minus strand of OU612018.1, from coordinate 21,239,288 downwards.
GGTGGAGCCGCCTGTCACCCCAGCAGAAGCAGGCCGCGGCGGCGCGGCGCGCATTGCGTGCCTCCCCATACCCGGGGGCGAGTTGGGGACTCCGTGGTCCCCACACCGGATGAGGACTAGATCGAAAGATTTGGCCCTGGGTCGGCCGGAGTGCGAGGGATATGGATACGACAACCTCACCTCCGGCAACCGACGGCCCACAGACGGCATGCGTTTTAGTCGGTTCGAGTCCGACATAACCTCCTCCTCCGGCTCCGGCGGGGGAGGATTTTTCGCACGTTAATAAAAAAAAAGGGACAGACAGAATGCGGAAGGCGTTAGATTGGCAGACGTGGCGCACATTGGGAGAGGCCTATATCCAGCAGTGGACGGCAATAGGCTAATTGATTGATTTTACTAGCGACCGCCCGCGACTTCGTACGCGTGGAATTCATTTTACTCCCTTAGAGGTGGAGTTAAAATCCGTTCTTAACTGATGTCTATCCTGCTAATATTATAAATGTGAAAGTTTGTGAGAATGGATGTGTGGATGTGTGGATGTTTGTTATTCTTTCACGCATAAACGGCTGGACCGATTTGGTTGAAATTTGGTATGTATATAGGTTATACCCTGGATTAACATATAGGCTATATATCAGCGATGAACGGGATCAGAATTCCACGCAGGCGGAGCCGGGGGCAACAGCTAGTACTCTATAAGGAACCTGCCGGTCCAATTTCAAGTTTGTAGGTGGTGAGTGCTCCAATCGACTGCACTAATCTAATATATAAAAATCAATGCCACTTTTCGTTGTTAGTTTAGTTTATAACTCAAGAACGGCTGAACCGATTTGGCTAATTTTAGTCTTGAAATATTCGTGGGAGTCCAGGGAAGGTTTGAAGGATGAGAAAATAGGTGCAGCGGTAACGGGATCAAAAATATGGCGGTACGAAGTTCGCCGGGACAGCTAGTTTAATTTAAAATATAATCAACAAAGGATAGAACCCTGCTAATCTGCCTTTTCTCAATGTAACTAACACCAAATATTGTGTTTATAATAACAGAGAAAATTAGCTTTAAAACTTCAATCTTGCAGATTAACACTCATGAAGTAAGAAAGGAGAATTTCCACAAAGAAAATTAACTAGGAACAACAAAGTTCGACGCGCTGCGCCGGTAAATGTATGTATCGTGTAGACCGACTGCAGGTAGGTTAGGGCTGACACCTGAAAACACACCTACTTATAAAGCATTTTCAGCAATGATATATTATAAAATATTTTTTTTATACTACTTAGGTCGCAGACAAGCACACGGTCCTCCTGATGGTAAGCGGTTGCCGTGGCCTATGGGCGAGTGCAACCGGCCTATGGGCGAGTGCTGCCGACCCTGTAAGAACAGAGATTCTGTGCCGTCAGCGCAAAAGATAGTAGGACAAAGCCTTTGGTTTTCCCACTGACAGCACAAAATCTCTCCAGTGAGCTTTGGCTATCACACTCACCGTCGGAAACACAACACGAGGTGACTAATCCGCGGTCTTCTATAGGGCGGAGGTACTTCCCCAGTCGGAGTCGGACTGCTCAATTGGGACAGATATACCATATTGTTCTACCTCCTAACCTGCTCCTAAAGTAGTGCAGGAACATGCTGTAAAACGCACAGGCATGTGCCTGCAGAGATGAATGAAAAAGCACACAACGTGATGTCAATCAAATCAATTAATTACCCTCGCAGTCTACTGTTTTTGATAATAAATACGTAATAAAAATATTATTAATATAAATAATAATACAATAACATATTAATACATAACACATATTTGAGCCGTTTGGGGTCGAGACGCTGGGGTCATGGGGTCCAAGTGCCCGTCTATTATATAAGGACATTTTAAAACGTTTAATAGACGCTACCCGTGACCAGAGGGCTGGTTTATTCCTTGCACAAAGGATTGGTATTGCCATTCAACGTGGCAATGCCGCCAGCCTTCTGGCCACCCTCCCAGTTGACGTCGATGGGGAGGAATTCTTTGGCGCCTGAACCTGAAGCTTTGTATATAGATATATTATGTATGTTTTTTTTTGAATATTAATATAATTCATATAAAATAAATAACATTGACGTATTTTTAGAAGTAGCTAATATGTTGTGTTTGCGCCATTTTTGAAAGCCGCCATCTTCGCGTATGACACATCTATAAAAATAATACATCATTAAATAAACCATTATTACCTGACTAACAGGTAGTTACATTTTTATTGAGACAGTATTAGTTGAATATTAACATAGTGCAATGACATAAATTAAATTCAACTATGCTAATAATAAATCAAGCATGTAGCATCCCTTGTATATAACTGGCCGGAACCGGTTGAAACTAGTTTAAACTAGTATTATGGCGATAAGACAGCAAGTGAGCCTTTGTTCTATGCAGTGTAGGAAAGCACTTCGCGTGAACGTTACTTGGTGGCTTGCTCACACATCGGTACAGTCAGCGACAATACATGCAACTGTGATTTCGCGTGAAGTTAATTTGTGCTCGAGAAACACGAATACAAACTAGTTATTAAAGCTGTTTATACTTTTAGTGGTTTTGTTTCAGATGTTTCCAAGTTGCACGCTCTAATAACCAGGATCGTTGCAATTGAGTTTTGTGTTTACCCGACTGTGCTAGTGAGGGTAATGTATGTGTGTAGTTTTCTTTATACTCTACAGGTAAGATAGCGGGAAATTATTTTGTTAAACGAGAAGTAATATCGAATGAAAATTATTCATTCTCCATTATGTACCAAAACTCTGCGATGGATTTTGGCGCCAAATTAATGTTACCTACCTATATTAGCCAAAAAAATCTCAAGCTAACTACCTAAATGATTCAGCTTAAAATGAGCCCCTCTTTTTCAGTGCTTCCATAAACAGTGATTTACCTTTCTCTCTCTTTTTTATACCACTTAGTTGGCAGACAAGCACACGGCCCACTTGATGGAAAGGGGTTTCTGTTTTCCATTATTATAAAATTATAGAAGAATTTTTACAAAGTTTTAGGCGCTAACTGTACGCAGCTTGGTCGCCGACATAGTTTACAAGCTACTGTGGTATCGTTAATTAAGTTATTGTACGCATGAAACTAATATTTGATACGAACTAAATTACTGCACACATTGTTTACTAACGTTCCATAATTTTATTGTTTAACTAGTGGGGAGATCTTGTACACCTAAAATGTAATAAAGCAAGTGAAATTTAGTATAGTTTGTACATACATAGAATAAGCAAGCTGAAGTGGCAGTGGGCTGGCCACATCTGCCGAAGGACTGATGGCCGTTGGAGCAAACGAGTCCTAGAGTGGAGACCGCGCGTAGGAAAACGGAGGGTAGGACATCCCCTAGCCAGATGGACCGACGACCTGCGAAAGGTGGCTGGGACGGACTGGATGCGGAAGGCGGAGGATCGGCAAACGTGGCGCACATTGGGGGAGGCCTATGTCCAGCAGTGGACTGCAATAGGCTAATTGATTGATTGATTGACATAGGTATAAATCACCACGCCTTTACAACCGGAGCGTTAAACAAAGGTAATAATTACCCATATTAATTAATTAATCTATGAATTTGATCCCACGTAATAGGGTTGTTCTCCATCCGACAGTAAACCTACAGCCCATGACTAAGTGCCCGCTAGACGGCAATAGGCTCACCCCCTATTACATGGGACCGAAAATCACAGTTGACGAAATGTGGGTGTTAATATACCTCTGTCTACCTTACGGGGATTTGCAGGCGTGAGTATATGTATGTAATAGGTAATGAGTCTATTGCCGTATGAGGAGATAGAACCCCGGGTTTGAAAGTACCAGTTTTAGAAACGAGAGAGAAAAGATTCTAACTCCATCTGACATAATGGTGAGCTAAAAAGAAAGTGAATGAAGATCATTATATGTAGATATCTGCAATGATCAACACTTAAATGTTGCAGATGCAACATACCTACTCGATTCTTTTTCTAAATAAATGGGTTAATTTATTTAGAAAAGAAAAATAATCGATTTCGGGCAGGACTCGAACCGGCGATCTTTCCCTTACAGGGGGAATGCTCTGACCACTAAGCCACCGAAGCCCGCACGATGCCGATCCAAATTCCTCTATACAACCGTCTTTGGGGCGACGGTGGAGCCATCTACCGATAATCGTACGAGCTATCGGAACCAATGAATGATGTTACAACCATTTTTAAACATTGATTTTTGATGACTCCGCCCAATTATTAGTTTTTGTAGCCAATTAAATAGTTAGCATAATAAATGCTTCAGAATTTCATTCAAATACCTATTTAAACCAATCTCTGTTTACATACCGTGGACTTTCATCCCCAGACAATAATATACTAAATAGATATACCTAATTTTTCATACACTTGTTACTGAAATTTAAATTATTCTGCGGTCAATTCGGGTTTTACGTCATTTACCTGTCGGACTCATCACGCTTATTTATATTTCACCCATGGCACAGGCACACAGACCGCAAAACGTCCATAATATACGTTCAGTCGCGTATGGTCAAATTCGCAATGGGTCAAGTGACTGAAAAACCGTCGAAATCGTATAAGGTCAAAATTGCGATTGGTCTATATCGCGACCTGTCAAAATAGCAATTGGTCCATATCGCGAATGGTCATATTTGCATATTTTTCTAATCGCAAATGGTCAAGTTCGCAAACAGTCAAAATCGCAAACGGTCAAATTTGCAAAAAGTCTAGATCGCAATCGGTCGAATATTTTACTTCACAAGTAGCTCGTAGAATAATGTATGTACCAATCTGTCACCTTATATATTATTAAATATATGTGGAATGGGTTATAAAAAATGAACACTGCCCACCTCGAGTCGGATAGGTTAGGTTAGAATCGAAAAGCGAAGCTCCCGCATTAGCCTTCGTGGTTATTTTTTTTTATAACTACACGTACAAGGATTTTGAACTTCAGGATTTTAGTATAAACACAAAAGGACGTTAAATCATGTTTATTTACGTAATTAAGTTGAATTCAAAATGAGAATTAAAACATATTAAATAAATATTTGAAGCGGAGCGGAAAATCCTTGTATGGGTGGTTATAAAAAAATAACCACGAAGGCTAAGGCGGGAGTGGAGCGAAGCGGAGCTCCCGCCTTAGCCTTCTAACCTAACCTATCCAAGTCAGGGTGGGCGGTGTCCACTGTCCACTCCGCGCAATTATATGAATCGTCCAATAAATGAATCGTTCATTATAGAATGTTCGCCACTTGACGTTTTGCTATTTTGAAGTTTTGCTATTTTGACGGTTTGCTAATTTGACGGTTTGCTATTTTGACGCTTTACTATTTTGGCGGTTTGCTGTTTTGACGCTTTGCTATAATGACGACTTGCTATATTGACGGTTCGCTATTTTGACTAACTGCTATTTTGACTAGTCGCGATTTTATGAATTTGACCGATTGCGAATTTGACCATACGCGACATAATATAATATGCTGGCATACTTTCATTATGATAAATACAAACATGTTTTAATTTTCGACAGAGCTTACATAGATTAATATTTCATACGTTGATATAATTACTACGATTTGTGCATGACTTGGCAGTTTGACTATCAAGTTAATGACTTGGATATGAAACTTGGCTGTCTCCAAGACGAGAATGAATAGGTTACTTCTAGGCAAGCGTGCTCCACCGTTGACCCCATCGTTACTTACCAACAGGTGAGATAGCGTTCAAAAGCGAACCTATAAACTATAAAAAAAGATAGCACTTCGTAGTTATCTACGAACCTTAGAGTCGAAGACGTTTGGGACACAAATTCTACGGACACTGTGTCCCTAAGTGTACTTTCAAATTTATTTATTTTTTCGAAGACGTTACGGACACCAATATAAAACGATAGTTTTGTACACTGTACAGTCGAGTTGGATGGAAAACTTTTCAATATTGGATAGGTTGTACAAAAGAAAGTGTTAATATGTTGTTGGAGGAAGTGCCTGGTCGATCAATTGATATTCGATTATTTGGCATTCGATTTGGCATAGTACACCCCCTGGAATAAGGGAAATTCGGAGGGGCCCATTGGGCTTCTGGTGGTTTTATAACCCGCGCCACGTATCTTGGACCTAAATCGTAAGACATGCGAGGCTCTGGCGCCTGCGGATTGCTTTGTAATAGTCTATGCTTGGTGAATTTGAGTTCGTCCACCGCAGTAGCATCCCGTGCTATCCTCAAAAGACACCCAAGAAACGTGTACTGCGCGTATAGGGCACATTTTGAGCACATTTTAGGTCCAAGATACGTGTCGCGGGTTATATTAAAACTAAGGACAGGTGATTCTGATGAAAGAATATCTACATTAGTTAATGTGCCTAGGCGAACTTTAGAAGTTCTTTTACAGGATTTTGTGCCAGCCCAGCTTGGGATTAGCCATATTCAGTGATGCCAACTTAGGGGTTTTCCTCCTAAATTTACCTTCCGGCCGCCAGGTTCGATCGTATAGTTCGATCAATCGAACTACGAGATATTTTATTTCCTTGTGGTTCGATCAATCGAACTTCGAAGATTTGTAATTCCTTGTAGTTCGATCAATTTGGTTTAATCGAACTACCAGGAATTTTTAAGTCCTTGTTGTTCGATCAATCGAACTACGGCGATCTGTAATTCGTTGTAGTTCGATGGGTAAAAAAAACAAAGTGGTCTGTTTATGGAGAGCTACACCGGACAACAAATTGTCTTGAAGGGTGGCATAAAAAAAATGTTCAATAGGAAAAATTGGGCTAAATTGAATGACCATATTGACCAGTTTGCATCGAGATTCTGAGTATTATATCATCAAAATGAAAGGAGGATTGTTAGAGAAGCGAGACAAAGAACCACGAAGACGGAATGAGTTCATAATTTCAACGAATATGATGCTTGCTCATGGCGATATGCATGTGGGATTTTTCCTGGAACGTATGGCGTGGAAAGGATCTTTATTTAAATAAAATATATTTATTAAATAGCAATTACTTTTCTAATACAGTAGCACGTTTAAATTATTGATTTTAACATTTTAATCGAAACACGTTTCAATTATTAATTTTAATCGAACCATAAGGACATAAAATTCCTCGTAGTTCGATTAATCGAACTACGTTTACTTAAAATAGCAAACGCTGCACAGTTCGACTTTTCAATCGAACCATAAGGACATAAAATTCCTCATAGTTCGATTAATCGAACTGTGCGATCGAACCTGGCGGCCGGAGCGTTAATTTAGGGGGAAAGAACATGACATGTCTAGGGGATTTTCTAGGGGGTAAATTTTTAGGGGTAGATTATTCAAGGATTATCGTTGTTTTTTTTAAGTGTCCGCCATTGGTGCTTTACTATTAATTTGTTTAATCATCCAAATAATGTTGTGCCGTATCTTAGTCACGAAATAAAAAATCACGAAATCTCACCAGGGGGGAGGTATAATAAGATATCACGTGTATTTATTTCTTCTTATAACGCGCGATTTTTAGGATAGATAGATAGATAGATAACACTTTATTGTACACCAATAGATGTACAGTAGAGACAAGTAGGTATCATGTATACAGCTAGATTCGATTTTTATCATGTTTCTTAATTATCTAGCATTCAAAAAAATATTAAAAAATACACATGATCTTGGTTAAGGGATAGGGGGAGGGGGGGTAGTCTAAAACCTCACCAGGTATCACCAGGGGGGAGGGAGGGTTAAAAAATTGGTAAAAAAGTTTAGGGGTAAAAACCCCTGTTTCTGTACTTGCATAAGTACAGAAACCTATTAAAACCATTCATGATTGTAGCGATTGGAGAGAGACATGATGTATTGTTTGTTTTTGAAACATATAGTTTGCGCTTTTATTAATATTAATATATCTGTTCTCACAGATAACTATACTAATATGTCTTTTCTTTTACCATACAGCCCATTAGGTATTAACAAAGTACGATTGATTAATTGTTCCCTGGCAATATGGCCAGTGATGCCAACTCCTCCGGAATGTTCCCCCCTAGAACCAACTTACAAGATCATGTGTATTTTGTAATAATTTTTTGAATGCTAGATAATTAAGAAACATGATAAAAATCGAATCTAGCTGTATACATGATACCTACTTGTCTCTACTGTACATCTATTGGTGTACAATAAAGTGTTATCTTTATCTATCTATCTATCTATCCTAAAAATCGCGCGTTATAAGAAGAAATAAATACACGTGATATCTTATTATACCTCCCCCCTGGTGATATTTCGTGATTTTTTATTTCGTGACTAAGATACGGCACAACATTATTTGGATGATTAAACAAATTAATAGTAAAGCACCAATGGCGGACACTTAAAAAAAACAACGATAATCCTTGAATAATCTGCCCCTCAAAATTTACCCCCTAGAAAATCCCCTAGACATGTTCTTTCCCCCTAAATTTAGGGGGAAAACCCCTAAGTTGGCATCACTGAATATGGCTAATCCCAAGCTGGGCTGGAACAAAATCCTGTAAAAGAACTTCTAAAGTTCGCCTAGGCACATTAACTAATGTAGATATTCTTTCATCAGAATCACCTGTCCTTAGTTTTAATAAAACCACCAGAAGCCCAATGGGCCCCTCCGAATTTCCCTTATTCCAGGCACTTCCTCCAACAACATATTAACACTTTCTTTTGTACAACCTATCCAATATTGAATAAGTTTTCCATCCGACTCGACTGTACAGTGTACAAAACTATCGTTTTATATTAGTGTCCGTAACGTCTTCGAAAAAATAAATAAATTTGAAAATACACTTAGGGACACAGTGTCCGTAGAATTTGTGTCCCAAACGTCTTCGACTCGAACCTTATGGTTCAAGACTCAATTCTCTTACTTTTATTTTAAGTTTTTTTTTTATATACGATTGGTACAGATATTATATTTGAAATATACTGGTGCGACTACCATCTGACCCTCGAATATCGAGAGGATAAATTGCTCAGGAACCTTGTCTAACAATCAGAAGGCAGATTTGCAGGTGAGGTTTGCTTGGGGTCCCTGATTGGTGTGACTCAAATTGTGACCCATCTTGTCCCAGATTGTGTAGATTGGTGTGATCTAATATACTCAATATTCGAATATACACTCATTAGCACAAATTAAACCAAACGCTTCTAAAAACATTCACATTAACCAGCCAAAAAATCCACCAAAACTTAAACAAGATTTAAAACAAGCTCCGTGTTAGCAAATCCGAGGCACCAATTCTTAAAAAAAAAAAATCTGAATTGGACTTGTGATGCAAATTCGTAAATCTACTTTGGCGCTCAGCGAAGCTTGGGACTGAATTAAACTCCATTTAGATATCCGCGATTTGCTGAGTGATCTAACTGGTCCATGAAGTGGTTTTAACTTATTTCCTACGAAATTGGTTTTCAAACGCGACCTCAACATTAATTATTGTGCTTGCGATTTTCAATTTATTTATTTTGTTTGCATTTGCAAATCTATATTCAATTTCAAGAATTGGATGCCGTTTTTAATGTGGATTTTATTGGTTATTATTTATTGCGTCAATTAATAGTAATAGGACTGTTGAAGTTCAGACAAATATAAAGCTCAAATGCTTGGTTCGAGTCAACAATACTGCCCGGAATACGGCAATAGAATCATCCCATATTCTGCAGGACCTAATACAATGATTGGTGAAATGTTAGTGTTAATTCACCTCCGCCTAACCCTCCGGGGATAAACAAATGTACCTATGTATGTATGTACCTATAAAAAATTCAAATATAATCTGTAGTTTTACTTGGTTTGACTTTAACTTTGCTACTTATCATATTGTTGGATCACACACAACTGACAGTTTTCAGTATATAATAAAGTAGGTATAACAATAATGTCAAATACAAAGTACATCAAAGCGAAGCCTACTCACAGAAGCATTTCCTTCACTACATAAACACAATATAGAAGACGCAAATGTTTCTCAAGTTTAATTGTTCCACGATCCAAACTTTAAGTGTCGCCGGAAGCGGCACGTGCTATGTGCGTCTGTTCAACAACTTTCTTAAATTTTACACACTAATTTGAATGCTTTGGGAATCATTTTGCGATTACCATAAAAAACTTATTAGGAAAAGGAATAAGTATTTATAAAATTTTGAAAAAAGGCAGGTCAGAAGTACTTGAAACCGGCGGGCTTTGTATGAAAGGATTAATGACAGTAGAGGAAGCTCGTGAAGTATGTAAGGATAGAGTCAAATGGTGGGCTGTTGTATCTGCCTACCCAGGAAGAAAATAGGCCTGAGCATATTTGTATGTATGTATGTATTAATAAGTTTGTTATTCTAATAGAAAACAGAAAAGTGAATCTTCAGTCGGGGTTTAAACCCGCGACCAATAACTTCTATGAGTTGAGAATGTTCTGACCAATGTGCTACGGAGTCATGTCTTGAGCATTCGAAATTCTCCCATACAACCATTTCGGGGTCAATATACAGCCATATATTTTAATCTTATTAATCTTAGCGCTTTTGGGTGAAATATTTATCTCTCAATCGTTTCTTTTCTTTATCGTTAATTTTCTTATCTTTTAATTTATTTGGACTATTAAACCTATATGTTAGATTAAGGACATAAATCGGCTCCATCAGGCATATCGATATTGAAATAGTACTAAAATAATTTGTAAGTATTGTTGAAGATACGTAACAATCTGGTGGAAAATATGACCAAGAGATGCTTAGATGGTTCCAATTAGTAGAGACGACGGACAAACGGTAATTAACGCGAATGGAAAAATAGGTAAAGGCTCATGGTGTACAGATTTGACAGATGGCAATGACAATCAGTTCTCAGTTCTATTCAAATTAATCGAGTAATAAATCGAGATCAGGACTGAGTATTGGTTTTGGAATACGGCCCGAAGAATGGTACAAAAAGGGAAATTATAGTTTGGGCCATGCTCGAGTTGATTCAATAAAACTATAAACAGTGAGGTGTTAGCCAATATGATTGCAAATGGAAAGAGTTGGGCTCTGGCTGGTGAGAAAAAGGTGTACTTAAGAAGGTATAAATAATGCGCTATCAATATAATCCAAAGCTTATTATTCCAATTGCATTAAATTTCTATTTAAACTCACAAATTATCACAGTAACAATAAGTACTTAATCATTATTTAATATTAACCAAAACAGGATGGTGAAGACACTGATGTATGAGAGTGCTATCACAAAACTAACACGACGGAACTCAGTTGATGGAAATATAATTCGGTATCAAAAGTAGGGTGCTCATGAATTTTAATAAAATACGGACGTTAATCCGCTTGCTGAAGTATCTAGACCTCGGTCGTTTGTCCACTGTATTAACATTATTTCATATACCTACCGTGTTAAAACGGAAGAGCAGTTACCAGCATAAATTAGACGGTATGTAGCTTAATAATTTTAATCAGGGGTATGCACTGCATTATGTATGGTTTGTATGTAGTAAGAGTATCAGACTTCTTACTAGATTTCGCGTGAAACATTTTGGGCGTTGCGAGCCTTCATAGACCACGTTAAATCGTTTATCATGAATTAGATGTGTACTTGTTTACAAACTTAACAGTACAATAGATATTTAATTTATAATACTTGAAAAAAGATTTATAAGTTACTCAGTATTTATGTTATAATCTTCTCCAGTCCTTTAGTTTATGCGATGAGGTAGATGACCAAGTAGTCCTTATACAGGCCAAGAGGTGTATAAAACTGTACATAACAGTTACGTCATTCATTACTTAATATTATGAGCAATTATATTGGACCAAAGGAGAGAACAGCGCTAAGTTGATAAGACAAGACAAAGACACGTGACTTGCATAATATATTTATTGGCTATTCACAACAATATATACTGGGACAAGTAAATGAGTAATAAATACTCAAGTATTTATCTCAATAATGTAGTAACAATGAACTAAATAATAATTTTGTAAGGAGATCAACATTATCCATAGATGCTTGTCTTTTAAAAAACATTTCATTCAACAACACTCGCAAAAAGTTACTATTCATTCCGTTCTCCTTAAAATAAAACTTCTTACTCCAATACAGCTCTACACAACACAAGTACCAACTAGAAAGATGTGAATTTAAATTTTCTAAATCACATTTCGCTACGGACAATTCCGTGCACGTCTCATTAAAAGTCGGACGTGCGGTCGCCTTACTCAGTAAGCCGTATCGCCGCTGTATGAAATTCAAATACTGACCTGCTAGTAACCTCAAAATAGGAATCGTTGACTTAAGATGGATAAAGATAGATTCCTATGCTTTTCTTTCAGCTTGGGTGTTTTTCTTGGTAAAAGGGATTGGTTTAAATGAATCTTGAATGTGTAAAGTACTTCAAAGTTAAACCAGTTACATTTATAGGTTTAGGTGGAACAAAAGAAATGAGTAAACCTGATAAATCAGTTTACACTACCAGATCTTCTCTTTCATCATGAGTAGATTCAGAAAATAATTGCTAATGACAATATCTTAATAATATAATATTAGTCACATTATGAATTGCTTTGTCTAATTAAGAACTATAAGTAGAGTCATCTGTCTCACTAAACAGACTGTTCTATTTCTAGAAGCTACATGAGCAGGCCAGAACTAACTCATGACGAACCGTTTCGTCACGAGCTTAAAATTAAGGAGCTAAAAGGTTCACAACGGAGGCAAAACACAGATTTTCATGAAGATTTAAGAAGACATTAATATACGTAAAAAGCTTTGCGGAGGCGAAGTTTCGAGAGAGACATTTAAGTTCATTTTTAACTTTAAATTATAATGAAACAAAATGAAGTCAAAAGGTAGACTTCTCAGTGATATACACATTAATTAAAAAGTTACATACGAAATAAAGGTTGTTACCTAGAGAACAAAATAATCATATTTTATGTGTGGTGGCAAATAAATAACACAGGAAGCCATTATCAAGCTAACAGATGACAAGCGAGGCATTAAAGTCTAAAATTGTACAAACTAATTACCGTAGAGACCATTTATAAAGGTGCTTGCGGTAATGTGAGGCGACCTACGCTTAGGTCCTTGAACAACTTCGCGATTTGTCGTTGAAGACTGAGACATATTTGCATAGTTTTGAGTAGTGTTAGAAAGAGAATAAAAAAATAATGTTTCATTTTCCTCTTCACACAGTGTTAACTGCATGGGTAAAAAGTGATTAAGAATTAAATCAGAGTTACGAGCAAAATTCATTCTGTAATAGCAGCTTTTACCTACTCGAGCCATAAAAAATGTGAAGCGTAGTAAACTCCAATCACAAAGGTATTTTTGACACCAACAACGTTTTAATATTGAATTCCATGACATAGTATTTATTACGGTGTTTTTTTTTAGATTTTACTTGTGAGTGAAGAACGCCCTCCCTAGCAGAAGCAGGCGGAATCCGCAGCACTAAGCGGCCCCTCTTCCATGTGGGAGGAATGAAGGAGGAATGATGGGGACACCGTAGTTCCACACAACACACCCAAGGGGGTTTTCGATCGCCCTGGATCAGCTGGGGCGTGTGGGATACACCAGAGACTACGTCACCCTGCGCAACCGATACGACTCGAGACGGAATGAGGTTTTCCTCGGTTCGAGTCCGACAAAACCACCCCCACCGGCGGATGGGGATCTCAACCCCGAACTAAAATGGACGCCCGTGGTGCTGCAAGAGTTAGCAGAATATTTAGCAGAATAGTTAGAATTATTAGTAATACTAAGTTTAATAGACGTTGTTAATGTCTTAGTCGCACGTTTGTAGATGGCCTAAGCCTTTAGCTGTACTATAATATAGCGTGACGTCGATGTACTAGTCTTTGAAGTAGTGGACGGAAGTGTCGTGGGCAATAAATTACTGGTTAATGGTGTACCGTGACCAATCAGGTGGCTACGTGTTATATGGTTAATAATTTTCCTCTAAAGTTCAACAGTAGTTTTAGCGACATGCTGAACTATTGCAGCAGGCGTTTGGTTAGTTAAAAACAAATTTTAACCTTATTTTCCGTAATTTATACTATGTACTTTTTTCGTGCATAAATGGCTCCGAATAAGGAAGAGGGCGGTGAAGACGAACTGGTATCAAACGCCTTTAAAGCATTTTCTTCGCTCCCCGGCTGGAAAAAGGACCTTATAAATTTTCGTTTGGAATATTTTTTCGGCAATAAAAATGTTTGTAGATAATTAATAATTCAGCAACAGTACATAATAATTCGTTAATAGTGATCTTATTTCAATGAGTAATATTCGCATAAAGTAACGAAAGCGTGAAATCTATCATAAATCAATGGCAAAGTTGTGAGAAACATTTGTATAAAATACTAGCTATTGCCCGTGGCTTCGCCTGCATGGAATTTTAATCCTGTTTCCGCAAACCATGGAAAATTATTCGCGGGATAGATAGCCTGTGTTATTCCAGACTGTAATCTATCCTTGTACCTACCATATTTCAGCCAGATACGTTCACCCCTTAGAGTGTGATTAAATAAGAAACATCCAAATATCTTACAAACTTTCACAATTTTATAACTAATACTATTATTAATAGGAAGTAAAATAATATTAAATAAACCCCTAGATTCCTATAAAGCAAAAATCAAATAACAATAACATCAAAAACGTTGACCGTAGCAAATCTGGAAACAATTTCAGCTGCAGCGAATAGCAAAACTCAATATTCGTCATGACAAAATGGTTTGGCCACTTTTAGGTTTCACTTAATTTCACGGTGGTCAAAGTAAGTGGTTCTCGCAGGGCACGGTGCTCAGTCCACTAGTTTTCAATTTGTCATTTATAGCGAAGCGGCATGTGTTGCATATTGCAGTTTTATTATCTGCACTATAGTTTTTTAGATTGATGCTAACCGCAAAGATAGTGTATTCAATTAACCTATCAAATACCAACCGGTGCCCGGGCACCGCGAGTGTTAGGTGAGAATTTGTTAACGTGGGTAGACTGGTTTACTCCAATTTTGGATACTAGATTTTTGTGAATTACTTAATTAACTTGTGCAACTTGTTTCAACAACGATATGAATACTTGAAATCTTAATTGTACTACTTCTTCAAAAATAAATTGTATATTTATATAATATTTTTTAAAGATTTCAGCAACTAAGTAATGTGTTTGTTTTTCCTTGTTCATACTTAGGATAATCTTGATCATAATAATGGAGACAATTTTTAAAAAGAAAATATCGCCTATGCTAATCTTGGAATGAAAGAAATTATTTTCCTCCTCAACTTGGAGGGATTCATTGCGATAAGGGATATCTTTATCTACGATCTTATCCTTCTGTTGCAATTTTTATATAACCTTCTATTTGTTTATTTTTCAGTGTGTTTTTTCTCGGTTGATTTTACGAAGTATATTTTTCAGACCAAACTTATGCACCATCAACAGCTTGAATATTTGATACAGTGAATAAAGTAGTTCAGTAGCGTGTATGATATTCAAGTATCCCTGTCGGAGTATTGTAGCTTTAGCTTTTACAACTCTAGCGTCTGTCCTCAGTGGTGTAATGGTAGTGCATTCGACTGCTACAAGGGAGCGCGGGTTTCCCTTAGTGTAAATATGTATTTGTATGCATGAATATGTCTATGTGCATTGGTCTGGGTATTTCTGTCCATCGGATCCACGTTAAGCCATCAGTCCCGGGTGTCAACGATGTCCCCACAGGTATTAGTAGAAGTGCTGTAACTAACAACAGGTATAGTCACTTGGTCAGCAGTGCCACCCTTTAGAGTTCTAAATCTAGAACAAATTCACTGGATATTATTTTCATTTCAGCTGGTGTCCTTGCCGATTCAAAACACTTTATACTAGGATATTATAATATTGTGTCAAGGATTTCATGAACAGCGTTGTTATAGGAATTTGTGAGGACTCTCTGCCGTTTCTCTCCTTTTGTCTTTAATGCTATTGTCTTAGCAAATGGCGCTATTTAAAATAAATGTAAGGAACTAATTCTTTACAATGTTGCTTCTTTTGTATAATCATTTTATGTAAAGTTTTGAAATAAATGAAGACATTAGAATTCATAATCTGATGGGCAAGAAAACTGTGTCGAGATAAGCTTGAATGTGATTGGAACAGATAATTTTGCACGTGATTTATTATTAAAAAACACGACTACCACGACATAAATCGAACTAAAATTTAAGAAAAGTAAACGAAAGTTAAAACATGGCAAAGTAAAGGGGATGATTCAATCATTACAGTAGATTTTCAAAGAAGTATCAATATGCTGAATTTCATACAGTTTCTAAGATTAAGCTAGATACTAAATTAAGTATTATTACTTTGGACTAATAAATTATTTCTTTTGAATAACCTAGATATCGGCATCGCTTACTTAGGTATTTTATTGCTTATTTTGGTGTTTGAGTTTATTTTTCTTATTTTTAAAATTATTAGATGCCTTATAATGATCATAACTATTTTAGGAATCAGCATGATATTTACCATGTTTACTTGGTTGTGTGAGTATGTTAATGCGTGAATATTCATGTCAGTGTAAAATTAGATGAATATTATGTTTTTTGTTGTTAAAAAAATAATAAGAAGCAGACAATACATTTTCTTTTGTATACATAGTGTAGTTGTAATACATAGTTATAATGCAATACCTTCCACTAACGCAGACCCAAAAAGAAACCAATTTATTAAACAAAATTGAAAATATAATAAAACAGGATGTGAATTTTGAAATCAAATAAATTCATATTCTATTGCAAATAGAAATAAAGTGTTATTCAAATGGAATTTAGAGTGCTTCCCACCTTGCAAACCCATATTGTTTGTTTGTACTATTAACGTGGCCATCGACACGATTTACTACAGGTAAATCGTGTCGGAGGTAGTATTTATAAAAATTGGGTATTTAGCTGTCTAGTCAAATTAGTTACTTTTTAATAAACGACAAAACGGTTTTGTAGGAAACTTGAGCGAATTTTAATTTTCAACTAGTTTACTATATATGAGCTGAGTGGATGATTAAAAATAAATAAAAACAATGAAATAAGAACGGATGCAACTTTTGCCCTTTTGCCGTGACGGCCTCGTGGCACTGGTAGTGTCAAGGGTAAAATTCTTTCCCCATGGCACTACCGGTGGAGTCAAGGGTACAAATTATTCCCCATGACTAGTAGTTCCCAATTGTAAAGTAATATACATAAAGATTTCGTAGATTAAGTCTCGATATAAATAATTTATTTCGAGCAAAGGAAAGTCTAGTTGTTGTTTAAATAGGCTTAATGTAGTTAGTTGATGTTGTTCTTCCAAATAATAAGTCATTCAATTTATTAGGAGTTCCATTTTTGTTTACATTTGATACCAGTATTGTGCCATAATTGTATCATCATTATTGACCAAAAGTGTATAAAACTAAAATAAAACGTCCTATTTTTATTTTTTATTTTATTTAAAACTTCATGCACACACAGACTTATAATTGCAAGTACTTCTTCAGTACTGCAATTGAACTCGAAAACTCATGCCGAGCAGCCAGCCGTATTGAATACCGTTTTGCGAACTAAGCAAACAGTAAACAATCTTTCCAAGTATTTCAATTATACCATAACTACTGTTATTCTATGAGTAAAGTGATACCTACTTGAAAACTCACGATTGAAGATTCACGATTGAAATTGCTAAAGAATATCTATGTACAATCAAAATCAAAAAGTTTGTTTCTTACATTGTTTTAAAATGGTAACAACTTGTCTCGGTTTAAGTTTAAATTTCAGTTTAGATAGTTTGTTTTGTTAAAAAAATATCTTAGGGACTACGGTATCTTTTGAAATGTGTTTTTGAATATTGGAAAAAAAATGTTAACGACGTAATGCAATAAACGTCATAATTTTTCAATACTTATGAAATGTTTTGTTTTAAGAGAGCTACCATGTTGTATCAGTTCCATATTTGCTTTGTATTCATACAACGAAACTGCAAACCCTATTGTAAAAGAAGCGATTAGACTCATTACATAAACAGAATTCCTAATAACAATGGCCGCAAAAACTGAGCAACAGTTTGCCCAAAAGGAAAGCGCGTAGTAATTAGCTGGTAACTGGCATCCAGATAAATATTTAAACTTGGCTAATTGGAAAATTACGCAGTTTAAAAGTAACATGAAAAGATTATTGTACATTATCTTCTTCATCCTATTGTTAATCCCAGTCGCATCCGAAGCTTTTCCCTCGGAGTCTGGGGTTCGCTTTTTTCAGTCAAACTGAGACTGAAAAAGATAATCATACATAGGTATACTATCTGTTTCAGTGTATTGTAATTTATAGCGGACACCGGACTCCGAGGTAAAACCCTTAGATCATACCAGGGCTATCGCAAGAATAACGACTGTATTTCATAAAAAGAAAACTCGATTACTTAGAGCTACAATGTGTTAGCATATTAAAGTAATAGAATAAAACCCCTGCTTGCTGCAACTATTTCTGAATTTGTTAACAGAAAAACTTAAGTTAACTTGGAAAATATCTTGAAAAGAAAAGTAAATTAAATAAGATTACATTCTAGTAATTTGTGCTGGCTCTGCCATCTACAAAGAGTAAATAAACTTCAAGAAAAATACAAGTCAACGCTCAAATTCTTGATTATCTACTAAAATTGAAAATAAAAGCCGACGATCAGGAGACACAATAACATTGATTGCACTCAACAAAGGATAATTGGACATAAAATACAAATAAAAGAAAGAAATTCTCTTAACAACACCCATCATTTATTTTTTAGGACTGTAATAAGCAAAAAACACACCGTCATCTAAAATAAGACAGAATATAACCCTAACGAATACAACAGAACGAAACATTAACTTGGTAATATTAAACATTCATTACCTTTATATTTTGTATTATAAGCAATGTGAAGGGATAATACTACTGTACAGCAATAAAAACAATGCGATACCATAACATATTATGGTAGCTACATAACTGGAGTGTGACATTTATCCTTTTGGGTCACTTGGGATAATGTACGAAATGTCACCTTCATTTGACAAACAGAAAACGTGATATTTAATACTCGTAGTATGTTGATTAACATGAATGTGTAAATGAAAAATAGTAATAAGAGTAACAATAAAGTTCACGTAAATTTCAAAATACTAAAAGAAACAAATTTATTGGAAGTTGTAGAAATAGTTACAATATTATCAGTATCAATAGGTTCCCATGGGTTACACGAACGGGATTAAAATTCCACGCGGGTAAAGCCTCAGGCAACATCTAGTTCTAAATAAGAAGAAAATTCTAGTCTCGGATACAATCTGTATATTATTATGATCAGAATGATGACAACGTTGAAAAATAATCAAAATTCAAACAACGACCTGCGCTTACATTAAAAATCGCTGTAAGCTTAAATTACCACAAACAAAAGAAAAGCTTATTTACTGGTAATCGAAGCACATAATGCGTAATCTAACCGTAGATTCGAGCGTAAGAACGCTGAGATAAAAACAAGCAGTACTGTTTAGTTAGCGGAAAATATACGTGCAGAACCCGTACCACGATTTATCGCGCTAAAACACGATGCCAACAAACATATTTTTTCTCATATTTTTGACGTTGATTGACATACCCTTATACAATTCCCATGGTTTAGTTTAACTTTTTTTACTTAAAATCAAATAATTCACCTTAGACAGATATAACATGCAAAATACATGATGTACTCGTAAGATGACTTGTGGGGTGTAGTATCGGTAGAGCATTTGATTGCTAAGCCAGAGATTGTGAGTGCAATATTGATATATATTTACATTAGTATAGGTGTTTTTGTTTTAAATAGCAATTATTCTCAGAAAAATCGGTGTGCCTAGGTATATTTATACGTAGTTAAGAACTTATTGTGATAAGCTATGCGCTGTGTGAAAGATCAGAAAAAGAAAGATGAATAAAGCAATACTTTGAGAGTAAGTAAAATGAGAGTTATCAATGTTCAGTGTAAGGCTCATCATGATTTCATCTGTAAGTAGAATACGAAATAACTAATCATTGGCCAATCGTTTTATTTATTACAAAGCTGAGTTATTTCCTAAATCATAATAACCTCTTTGTGACAAATTGCGCCAAGGAATTTTACGTTGTACCTACCTTATATTATAATTCAGCCCAAATTTTATGTCGAGGAACTTGCGAATGCTAAATCGGCAGCATTAACTTATTCCAACGACTGAAGTTGATTTACTTTATTAGTCCTTGAATCTGTTATTTCTGAAAGCAGTTTTCAATATTTTTTGGTTATATTTTACAGATTACATGGAAAACCTTGACTCTTTAATTTTAGTTTTATTCCCTACTAGCTTTTGCCCGCGGCTCTGCCCGCGTGGGGTGTCGGTTAACGCAAGCAAACATAGCCTATGTCCTTTCTCAAGGTCTAAACTACCTCTATACTAAATTTCATCAAAATCGGTTCAGCGGTTTAGGCGTGAAAGCGTAACAGACAGACAGACAGAGTTACTTTCGCATTTATAATATCAGTATGGATATGGATTTCGATTTCGATTTTAAAATTTTTACTAATTTGGCCACAACGTTTACCTTGATTAGACAAGGTTCTATGAGAAAGAGTATAATATACTTCTTCAATCGCTACATCAAAGACAGAAAGAACCGAAAGTTTTATGTTCTATTCAAAGGAGTTACCTTTCATCCATCTTTTACCAGTTTATGTTAATTAACTATCCAAACGGTTAGTTTTATTCTGTAGGCGATAACGCGTGACATCTAGTATTGTAACTATTTTACATAATATGCGACAGACACGAAAATTATATCATAAGCTCATTTGTTAGAAATACCTAAAAACCTTCAAAAGAAAGTATGAAATTTTGATAATAATATGCACGTCTGACCGATACCAATATAGGTCACGATGTCTAGTGAGGCGGAGAAACCGAAATTGTAGGTCAAAAAGTTTTCCTTTTATTCTTAAGGACCCTTATATCTCAAAGAGCAAGGTGATATAGGTTGTTGAATTTTATATAGAAGTATAGTGCTACGGTGAAAATGTTAATTCTTAAATTTTGAAGAATGTAAGTGCCACTTTTCAATTTTAGAAAATTTTATTTTTGACTGAAGCTAAGAGAGTCAAGTCAGAAGAACCAATATTATCGGACGTCCACAACTATAAATCCAAATCATTTTCGATGAAAAAGCAGAAGCAGTAGCAGAAGTAGCTACATTTTTATATTTTGTTCCAGATTCACAAGTTGTAGGTAAAACCAGTGATAATCCTCAGTTCTAAATAATCTTTATCTCAATAAATCTCCTACAGGATCCTAACCTTCACTTTAACTTAAATTTAACATAAACATAACATAAACTCACGCCTGTATCCCCGAAGGGGTAGGCAGAGGTGCTAGCACCCACATTTCGCCGTTTATGTTTAGGTCCCAATGTAATAGGTGGCGAGCCTATTGCCATTAACCGGGCACTTATAAACCTGCGATAAATACACACATAACTTCGAAAAGCATCGAAAAGTCATTGGTGTGTGCCATGGTAAAACCTGGGATCGAACCCGAGACCTCGTCTCAGCAGTCCATTACCCATACCACTAGGCTAAATTTAAACATAGATTAATTGGGTCGTCCAATACATAAAATAGGCATCTTGTCGACGTTGAGAGCATTTGAAACGTCCTGACGTAGAGTTTTCAAGCGTTGAACACTTCCCCAGTTTGTTAGCTGACGTCAGATACTTGAGCTAGGCCTCGTTCATATTAAGGAGATAATTATAAAAGAAATTAATTAATGTTGAAAAATAAAAATTGAAAGTTTTACTTTTTAAGATAATATACTAAAAAGAATATAAAATAAAAATTTAAAGTGGGATCAATAAGGAATACGCCTTTGGGGTTAATTAAGAATGGGATCAATCGTCGTGGGATCAATACGGAACAACCCCTAATAAAATTACATAGTAGATAACTTTTTTATTTGAATTTTTGCAAATGATAGATCTCAAAAAATAATTATTTGGTTTATAGATGAAAAATGAATACTTTTTCAGATAGACTTTGAGCCGATAAGAGTCTCTCACCTCCGACAGTTGTGACTGACAAAATATCAGAAGTTATACAGGTAAGTTCGAATTACTTGACATACATAATATCTCAGACACACACTTACGGTACTGTTAATTTAAATCATGATAACGTACGGTACACACCGGTAAAAAAAACCAAATAAAATAATTTCACATAACCTCATGAGTTCATTTGAATTTTTCTTAAGTTCAATGACCTTGGAAACTTTAAGCGTACACGAGTAAGACAGACGTGAAAGACCTAAATAAGAAAGAGATGTAGCAACAGATCACGGTTTCTCTTTTTATAGCCGTGTGGTAAAATTTGTAAGGAATAAACTGGACTATAGCCAGGCGAAATGACGGGCTCTTAAGGGATTTCTGCGGATAGTTATTGGAGTGAAAAGGATAAGAAAGTGTCACCGTAATAGGATATTTGTAGGACACTGGTTATAATGCGCGGTTATTTTATTCAATATTATGATCTTTATTGTATACTAACTATTCGTGACTGGTGTTACCTGGATACCGATATTTACGGTGAATTTTATGAAGTAAACAGTCATTAACACAGTTTATAGATAGCTCTAAATAATCATACGCTTGATAATTTTGATAAAAATATACATAAACTTTCCTACTAAATTTTCCATACTTAGGTACTTTACTGGATACATTCGGCGCTCGTGAGTGCTCCGATATAAATGGATCCCAACTTTTTCAGTGTCATCGAGTGATATAAAGTGTCTATTTCTTAAAGTTGATTTAGACCAAATGAAAATAGAGCTAAAGCTAGAACAAAAGCATTCTAAGAGCATTCTTTCTTAATATTTTAGTGTAAATAAAATCTTATTTTCAGCGTTTAAATAAGAAAGAACAACGACCGAATGTTGTGTCACTGTTTACACTAATAGAATTTGACGTAAAACGAATAGAAAGAGCATTCGCTCGTTTGATGTAAATCATCCTTTAGAGGAGCGCAGGGTTAATTTTTACTAACATTCTTTATTAATCCAAGATTAAGATTAAATTAAGAATAAACATCTAAGATTAAGTGAACACGAACAAATAAATTGATATGAGATAATTTTAAAGCAATTAGTTTGCTAGACTAAACAAATTATAATAAATTGGAAAAAGCGAAATCAATTCTCGGGCGGAACTCGAAACCGAATTCCGATAGTTCGTACGAATATCGGTAGATTACTCCCACCATCGCCGTAAGATGGATGTATTGAAAAAATTGGGTCACTCTCGGGCGAAGCTCGGTGGCTCAGTGGTCAGAGCGTTCCCCCTGTAAGGGAAAGATCGCGGGTTCGAGTCCCGCCCGAGAATTGATTTCGCTTTTTCCAATTTATTATAATAAATTGATATGGTACTATTGATAGTAAACTGCCTGCAAATATTAAAACGGGTTCGCTTTGTGAACAGGATTAATATTTGCGTAGTGAGAGAGGATTTATAAGGGTTTGACAAATCCTACTGACATTCACTTTAGTTCAGTGACGAATGGGCAATCGAATTTGATTTGTAGTAAATGTAGTTTAGCAAAGATGGCTTGAGAATAAATCAGTCGTTTATAATTTATTTGTTATAGGTTAATGCCTTTTGTTTACAGATGTGGGTTAGGAATAGATTTTGTTAAAATGAAATTAGCGAGTATGATGTAGCGAGCTACTAAAGTTATTTGAACACTTTAACAGTATAGACTATATTTCAGTAGAGTGTGTAGTGACTTTGGATTGGGCGTATTCTTTCTATTAAATGAGAAAATTTGCGTTGCTGTCGTGTAATTGGGCCGTTTTGAAAACAATAGTACCTACCTAAAGTGGTAGGTACTATTGTTTTCAGTGGACAGATTTTATAGAACTATAGACTATCTGTCTGACAGCCTGTCAAATCTGTGCAATCTGTGCATACAATCTTGCCTCGGGTAAATTGAGATTCAGCTGAGTGGCATTCTAGAATACGGGCCTTAGTGTCATATAATATATTTATGATAATAAACGCCTGGATGATGGCGATGGGTTTATCCTCTGTACTAGGTTGACTGACTTGCTTGAGGATATAGTTACAAACAGAATATTTAAGTATAATGTATTTGGTAATGGTACCACTAGCGTAACATATCACTACTTTTCAGATGTAATATTTTTATAACTTGCTACATCTGCAGCCGTATACTAAACTACATAGTGCTTACCTACTTTCAAATTAAAGTTACTTAAAATTTTCCTAGCCCATAAATTTAACTGAGAACATCGAAGGACGTCATACCTCTACAAACACCAGGTGTCTACAAAGTGGATTGCAGCTGCGGTAGTTCCTACATAGGCCAAACGAAGCGAACCATTGCAGAAAGGGTCAGAGAACATATCGCGGCTGTGAAAAACCGTCAGCACAATAAATCGGCAGTAGCAGAACATCTTGAGTCGGGGGCCAATCACTGGATTGAGTTTCATCAGCCTAGAGTCCTCTCCACTGATCGCCACTATTATCCACGGATTGTGCGTGAAGCTATTGAAATCAAAAAATATAAAAATTTCAATAGGGAAGATGGATTCAGGCTGTCTGGGACGTGGAATCCAGTGATTAAATTACTCAAACCCAAAAACACAGTGCCATTAAAAACTGACGTAGTGAGTGTTGTGTGTCGCCAGCCTTACCATTCACAAATAAGTAGTGGAGGGTAGGCACACAAATTAATCCCGCGCACCTCTCGACGCTCGCAGACCAGTCAAGTCGTGACCACGGGTGCTGCAACGCACCCGAAACGTCGGCACAAGTAAGTTCCAAATAATAATTAATCGCGATAAGTCCCGAAACATAAAAACTATGAGAAAATGTAGCCATTACTAATGTTTTCTTCGGGTTATTCGACCAGTTTCGTTGTGCGACTTGAAATATGGTTTTCATAATGTATGAAAATGACGTTCAAAGTTCCAAGGAACCAATTAAATTCGCTAATACTACATCATCTAAGAAACGGAATGGTTTTCTTGCAAAAGTTTTCGTCGCGGTATAATATTAAATTTCTTCCATTGAACATTTATTGCCACCAAAATCTATTTCTGTTTTACCTGTAACAAAAGAAAATTAATATTAGTTACATTATTTTAGGTTAAAATGAAGGAAGAAAAGCTAAACTCGGGTAAACAAATAATACTGATAATTTACAATTTAAGCAAAATGCCTATTAACTTTGTTTACCCGGTATAAGTGTAAGCATATTTACGTTTATTGATACAAGGTAAACACAATTTACCAATTTCACAGAGAAGGGGGTGGTTTTTCATCAAATTACTATGTTGATTTTCGATTTATATCATACTAGCTGTTGCCCGCGGCTCCGCCCACTTGGATGTCGGTTATCGCGATGCATAGGCTAATCTACCCCTAATCTCAAGGTCTAATCTACCCACTATACCAAGTTTCATCAAAATCAGTTCAGTGGTTTATGCTTGAAAGCGTAAAAGAAAGACATACCTACAGAGTTACTTTCACATTTATAATATTAGTATGTATGAAAGTATGGATTGCTGTGGAATGAGCTCCCTACTGTTGTTTTCCCGAGCAAAAATATGGAGTTCTTTAAGAAGGACACTGGATGGTTTTGTACAGGGTTAACAGCGCAAGTATGCCCCTGGTATTGCACACGTCTAAAGACCGCGGTAACGGTAAAGTGGTTACCGTGGCCTATAGGTGATGAGTGCAACACCAAGGGAGTGATACTCGTGCTGCCGACCCTGTAAGAACAGAGAGATCCTGTACCGTCAGCGCAGAAGACAAATAGGACAAGCCTTTGGTGTTCCTTCCGACAACACAAAACCTTTCTAGTGAGCTCTGCCTACCCTACTCACCGCCGGGAACACACGAGGTTATTATAGCCACGGTATTCTGTACGTGTATTAAAAACGGTATCGGAAGTGGTGGTTTATTAACAATATTTTTTGAAATTGAGGTCATGATATTATTTAAGAACCAGCACTCCAGTAAATCAGGATATACCTACACCGATTGAGTGGACTTCTTCTATTCGGTCATCTCCGTTCTACATACGTTAACCCCCCGCTTTAACTTCACCGAAGTTAATTAACTCAGTGCTTTTTGACGTCTGTCTATATTGCCAGGGAACTAAATGTAGCCTAGTTAGGATGTCCCTGGGAGTCCAAACGGCCTTGGTCGCTAAACGAACGCTTTGTAAAACTGAACAAGCTCATTGTGCTTATCGCCCACATCGTACCAAATCAAATGGCGGATATTGTAACTTCATTGTGTCCCAAAGTAACTCAAATAAAAGAAAAAACTTTGGAGTTCGAAGGAATCCTGTACTGGTCTATATATACTCCTCCATCCACCCTCTTTTGACCTAAAAATAAACAGTGGTCTATATCTGCTCCACTTATCATACCGGAAAGCCTTGTTCAGAAAATTCGTGACAAAAATCAGAACATGAAAGCCACTCGTGCCAGCGACGTGACAACAGGGCGTTTTGACTTGGATGACGCGAATCGAGGGGCCTCAAGCACTGGACCACAAACGCTGACGCATTCACTTTGAAGCCAAACGAGTTGGCTCTTAAAAGATCCGCAAGTTTGACGTCAATATCCAAGTGCCCTTAAGCCTTAAGAAAGAACGTGTCTCGTCAATTTTTTTGGTATAGCCTCTTACATCAAAGGAGTGGTTATTGATCAAAGTGGATGTACGAGAGAAATCACACGGTAATCGGAAAGGTAGAGGCAGTGTTCCCAAAATAAATACGGTATCATACCTATTAGTGGGTACATTGACAACATTTGGTAAAATAAATTCCCAAACCTTTGGCCATTTTTTTTACCCGAAAATAGAAGTGATACTTATACTTTCTTTCTGCGGTATATGCCTACACGTTTTTAAAATAAGGTTTCATTTATACGTTGCCATAGAGAAAGAAAGAAAGAAGGAAAAATTGACAACGAGAGAGTAACAACATTATCAGAAACAAATTAGAAGTGCAGCGTGAAGTGAGCGAGGTACTTTCGGGGTTCTTAGTACCTCCACGCATTGCACGGAGCAATGGAGACAACAGTGCTTCTAGCAAATTCTAAATAGTTCTAAGGTTTTATTATCAGCTTCCAGAAAAGGTGGAGTTTCTCAATTCAACAAAATGATAATCAAATCTTCAAAATCAAGCATAGACAGAATAATTCATGAAAGTGGATACTTCAGAAATAGTTCCATATTATATTATGAATTCGGTCAAGATTCGATGTGATATTCCATAAGATAATCCCTAAACTCTTAAATTTTCATAATGAACTGCACGATATGTTGGTGAATAATAATTTTTATAATAGTGTGTTATTGAATAGTTTTGTATACAGGTTATCTTTTTTTTTTCTTTTATTATAAACTGAAGAAAAACTAAGAACCTTTCGGCTTACTGGTACCTATAAAACAATTGTAAATGTTATAATGTTTTTAAATAAATAAAAAAAAAAAAAAAAAATTGAAAAATAGGCGATGAAACATATACTAATTTGAAGTGATAAAGATTAATTATGAGGTCGGTTCTCTTTTCGTAAGATCACGTTATCTTTTATGAAATTCAGAAGTCTGACACTTTAAACACTTTCTAGAAGGCAAGATAACAATGATTGACATAAATATTTCTATAGTTGGCGAAGTTAAATTTCAAGCTTTCATTACGAGTGCTAAGTGAAAAGTTTCTTTGTCTCCATAATGATGTTCTGAAGATTAGAATTGGAAATTGGGAAGAGGGTGAAGTAATTTGTTTTGTTTTATTACTCAGTTATATTTGTTACCATTCGCCTGTCATTTTAGTAACAGCTTTCCCGGTTCAAAGTTTCTTCTTCCTCCTTGTAATTCAAATTTGGTTTGCAAAAAATAATTAATGTGATTCGGATTTGTTCTTCGGTTACAAGAATGACGGTTAGATATTTATTTTGTATTTGAATGAAGGACTGGTTTTGTAACATGATGTTTTTAGAAACAAAGCTATTGAGATTGGTATAAGATTCATAAATGTGTCTGCATTTTTTAAAATTAAGATGTGTTAGGTTACAGAGAACTAATATTCCTTTACTTCTTATGTTTATTTTATAAAATATGGAAATGATTCCAGTATTTAATGTTGCACTTACAAATATCTCCCCAAACTTTAAGGTGAGTAGTAAATGAGAAAGGGAAGGTAATATGATATATTTTTATTTAATAGTTCTTACATCATAGTACCTATCTGAAAATTATAAAGTTCGATGCAATTATTGACTGTAACCATTAGCTGCTTCACTTATAATATACTAGCTGTCCCGGCGAACTTCGTACCGCCATATAGCAATAAATTAAAATTGCGACTATAATTTGAGATTTAAACTATCCTATCTCTCAAGTTGGATCGAACTGCACATGGTGTGCGAATTTTATTATAATCGGTTAAGTGGTTTAGGAGTCCATTGAGGACAAACATTGTGACACGAGATTTATATATATTAAGATGAGGCTAAACTGATGTACTTATAGCCTCATAATATCATCATTTTTTTTTTGGTGGATTGAAGTGGATCTTGAAAAAGACAGTGAGTACACAGTTAACCTTTCAAACATGCCTTTTTTTTTTTTTTTTTTTTTTTATCGTGCGAAAAATCCCCGCGGATACCTCCCCCGCCGGAGCCGGAGGAGGAGGTTATGTCGGACTCGAACCGACTAAAACGCACGCCGACTGTGGGCCGCCAGTTGCCGGAGGTGAGATTGTTGTAGCCATATCCCTCGCACCCCGGCCGACCCAGGGCCATATCTCTCGATCTGGCCCTCTCCCGATGTGGGGACCGTAGAGTCCCCAACTCGCCCCCGGGTATGGGGAGGCACGCAATGCGCACCGCCGCCGTGGCCTGCTTCTGCTAGGGTGACAGGCGGCTCCACCCGTCACCCCCAGGCCCGCGCTCATGGGGGACGGAGGTCGTTCTGCGACCTCCGACGCCCGAGTTGCCGTCGCTCGTTACGGGCCGCGCGGTTAGCGATTCTCCTACGCTCTTCGCGGGCCGCTCGATACCAGTATTTTAATTTAGAAACTAATTTAGATTATAATGTTTATCCAGATAAACATTATATCTAAATTAGTTTGGCTCAATAATAAACAAATTATTTAGAAAGAATACAACGAAAAAACGGGTTGAACGACATTGGTCAAATCTGATATTCGTCAAATCGGTATTTCGCACAATAATGGAATATATAACCTCTGTTTTCCTACAAATATTTCTTTGATCAAAGTCCTAATTTTACAAACACGTTGGCAGGTTTCAGTAAATACCTACTTAAAAACCAGACAAAATACAAAATATGTATAAAATTTAGTTACTGTAGACTCAACCTCAGAAAGATTTGTACAGAATATTAATCACTTATTTTCAAACTATGATAACTTTTATAATTTAGCATTTAAAAGATAAAAGGGAAAGTACTTGTCAAAATGCAAATCAAATCGTCTTTTTCTGGAAAATTTATTTTTAAGAAAAAGAAGATTTTCTTTCTTATTTATGTACTAGCAAAAATAAAATGATTACTAAAGAAAATTCTGTCCATTATTTCTTATATAAAATATCTACCTTGTAGATTTACCATCTTCTTAGAAATCTTTGTACTACGTCTGCCAACGACAAAATCAAAGAGGTTTTTGTAGCAAATAGAACTAAGCCCCTTGCATCCTCATTAAAATTGTATTGCATTAAGTGAGGGATAGTGACAGACGGATGACAGAGATACGCTTACAGAGATATCTATACAATATCAATCTGAAGTTTAACGCACAAAATATAAAGTTCATTTTCGAAGGAAGGATGGAGAGGATTACTTAAGTGAGGCAACAAAGTTAAAAGATGTCAAAGACATGAAAGCAAGGAAAGACGAAGTTACATCAAAGCATGCCCTTGTTTCTATAAGCTTATGAGTCATGTGTAAGAATGTTCAACATTGTTTTGTGAAAGGGTTCATGATATTATTACACTTAGATATTAGAAATTTTCATCGACGAGAAGGAATGATTGATTTTTTTTTTTTCGGTATTCTCAGTCAATTAGCTCATTGCATAATAAGCATAAAATATATAGTATACACGTAGTGAGCGAGCGAGTTATGCTTGGTGTTTCTTTGAAGGATAGAATTCGCTACGAGGTCATTCGACATAGAACCAAAGTTACCGACGTAGCTTGCAGAATAAGTAAGATGAAGTGGCAGTGGGCTGGCCATATCTGTCGAAAGACTGTTGGCCGTTAGAGCAGACGAGTCCTAGAGTGGAGACCGCGAGAAGAAAAACGTAAAGTGGGACGCCCCCTAGCCTGATGGACTGAGGAACTGAAAAAGGTGGATGGGACAGACTGGATGCGGAAGACGGAGGATCGGCAGATGTTGTGCATATTGGAGAGGCCTATATCCAGCAGTGGACTGCAATATGATTGTTGATTGACACGTAGTGTAAGAACAGCATGTTTATTATTTTATTCTCTACAGTTACACCGTAACTCGGAGAGCACGTCAAACCGTCCGTCCCGATTGCCATACGAATACGTATGGCAGTCGTTACAAATAGCAGGAGCCCTAAAAAGTCCGATTATTCTTACTATTATAGAACTTCGATATTGCCAATTAGTTTACGAGGTAAGATGACAGTGGCTTCATGGGAAATATCAAAGTTCATTTGCATTACAGTTAGACTGGAAAGCTGACTCCAACTGAGTTGGAAAAAAGGTTAAAGGATGATGATGACCCTACGCCGATGTTTTAAATATTATGATACCCGCGACTTCGCTCACATAGAATATTCAAACGTAGAATACGACTAGGCACTGAACACTCAATTATACTACAGTAATCTATTAAAAGGATAAAAAGACATACAAAAATGCGCGCTTAAAAACCACAGTATGTTAATACTAAATTATCAAAGCTTCAAACCAAACAAATTCCCGCTTAAACCACATCCGTACAGCAAAGTATGTGTCTGACATCAACGAAAAACTATACACATTGCATTTAAAAACATCCAAACGGTTTTCAATGAAAATAACCTCTATGCTTCAAAGCATAAAGTCTAAGCTACATTGTACACACAGGTCCAGTTAATTTGAACTTTTTCATAGAAATAGTGGAATGCAATTTTCTTTTAGACAATAGACAGAATTAACCGTTTTGTGGTATCAGCGTTCTAAGCTCTACAAAGGTTTTATTTAGTGCAAATTGTTTGGTTTTTGTGGTTCAATGTCGAAATGGCTTAATAGGATATGGAGCTTTGGGAATTGCTATGGAGATTTGAATGACTTTGGAGAATCGTTTTGACAACCGAATACAAAGTAAAGTAAAAGATGGTGAAAACGAAGTTTTGGTGATTAATTTACTGAATAGCTTTACGAACGTAGACGAGATTAATGATAAGAATAGAAATGTTTGGTTACATAGAGGTACTATTGAATAAAATAAAAATAAAATAAAAAAACACGGAGGGTATCATACGGATATAATAATATGAATATTTTGTAATGATTCGTCGAAAATTTAAATAAAGTTACAAAATAATGTAAAACATTTGATCATGGTGAATACAGAGAATTTTATCAAGTCACGAAATTAGAAAAATATGTTTTAAATAAAACCCAGCTTTTGCTTCATGAATTATTGAAATTGAACAATACTGCTTCTAGATTGTTAAACAGTATAACCTAATTCTGAATTACAGAATCTGAATCTAAATGAGGCCTATTTTATTCTACAATAGAAAGGGAACAATTTAAAACCGTGTTTGTAATTTGAATATTTTTTTACTACTAACGTATTTGGAACCATCATTTTTGCTTTAATACAATTTTTGATTATGAAAATTTATTTGATAACTCTACACCATATCTTTTGTTTTTGTCACATTATTGTACATCCCAAGGTTGCCTGGAAGAAATCGCTCCCAGTGATAAGGCCGCCCGTTGTACCTTAAACTGTATAATTATATGCTACCTACCTAGTCATACTGTAAATCTATTGGTGTACAATGATGAATAATTATCTATCTACCTATCTATCTTGATAGTAAGTATCAATCTCTGCCTATTGTCTAGTGAATATGATTTTAAATAATGTATCTTATCCCAAAAATGAATTATTTCATTGTAAAAATATTCAAAAGAATAATATCCCAAACTTTAACTTTATTTGTCAGTCTTCTAAAAATATATCTAGCGGAATAAATTTCCTGCCTAGCTCCTGGCCCACACATCTGTCATATATGAACCCTCCTGAGTTTTTGAACGATGTTTTTCACCTAGCTCTTTTGTGTAACGAGGCCATTACCTGTAGAGGTGAATGACCGTTGTTCTATGTACGAAACTGAAATATTTTGTTATTGAATCACAAAGTCAAGCGTGTTCTATTATATTTGTAATTGAAAAATGTATATTTATGTATTTTTGTGACTTCTGTTATATTACTTGTATGGAATTTTTAGTTGTGATCACAAAATCACTTTCACAATTCACAATTTAGATAATTAACACAATTAATATCTACTTAATTATTTATTATTATAGTTACATTAATATCGGATTTCACCAATGCACAAATAATAAGAATCAAAATAAAAAACTGAACTTTTTAAAAACAATTACTTAATTATTTTCATTGAGTAAGAAATAAGAATCCCGTTTACTTGAACAGATTTTCATTCGTGAAGTCCGGCCAAACACAATTATGAGAAATACGCAGCCTTCGGTCGAGCTTTTGTCAAGAAACGAAGCGACCTGTTACGTCAGTGTGGGGTATTTTATTACTTTTATTGTGTGAGTAAACCCTTCACGGCAGTTATTACTCAATCCAGATATTTTTATTGTTGTCGATAAAATAAAATAAAGATGAATTTTATTATTATGGTCAGAAGTACCTATCAATAACATTTATTTTATTTACCTAATTACGAATATGCTTATCTCAAACTCTATGCTTATCTCTACTAGTTCTATTTTGATACTTTCATAATTTTACGCGAATATCACTCATCCATATCCATCAACACAGAATGCGTTAAAAAGTGGTGTCAGTTCTGATTTTTAAACAAAGACAACATGACGTGTTACATTAGCCCTTAATTATGAGACAATAACCACAATAATAAAATAATTCTAGTGAATACCGCAATGAATAGTCCTTATCGATTTTAAACAATAATATTAATAAATAAATAATGAATAAATGTTAATAAACACATTACAGGTATCACTCTTTATTTTAACGTTACCATACAACTGATTTCATAATTATAGTAACATAAAATGAAATAGATAGATATTAATAAGTATAATAATAGGCAAAAATAGCTGACCTATCATACGTCGTTCTTTCTCATCGAAATATCAAAGTAATATAAGGTAGACCCTGGACTCCAAGGTGTTGGACTGACGCGAAGACGACAATATTAAAAAATGTCAAAGTGACGAGACACTTCATGTAAAATGGTTCATAAAAGAAAACAAAAATCGCAGTTCAAAATGTAGGGCGGGGGCAGGAGGATGGAAAATATTTTACGATCTATTCTCATACCACAAACATCGTGACACGAGATTTTTATAATAAGTTTGTATATAGTCAATATTGTTCTTGACAAAATAATCTGTATCTGTCAACACCTTCGATCTTAGATTCGAATTTTCGAGGTAAAAGCCCATAAAATTGTAACTATCTCTGAAGACAGGTGAAATGACAGGGGAAAAACGAAACATATCACCGATGTTATCAACGTAACGTGTCTCCATTTATCACCAGTGTGAGGTATTGCGTATTATTCCTACAATATCATGTAGCTGTAAGCAAGAGGAGGTAGCGGGAGCGATTAATTCTTAGTCATTATAATTTATTTTGTTCCGAAATTATGGTGAGATTGTGTCGAAAAGCCTTTTTCAGATGAATGAATGAAGATGAACCTCATAGGTAGGTAAACTCGAACATTTAGGTGAGTCTGAGTAGGCTTCTAATGTATTATTTCTAATATATTCAAATAGCATTAGGTATTGGTTTTTAGTAGATTCAGAGTACTGTCGCAAAAAAAAATGTATCCAACAACGTTGTTTGATTCTCAAATAAATCTCCATTATTTGTTTATACCAATTAAGTGGCAAACAAGCACCCCTCTTGTTCTCTAATTGGAAAAAGATGGCTCAATAAACAAATCACGTAGCATGCTAGTACCCGCCATTCAATAAACGCGAATACCGTGGAACGTAATTCAATTTCACGTTGTTCAAATATTTCTTAATTCTTAATTCTTTATTGTACACTAAATTTATAATAAAATTGAAGAATGCTTATCATCAATGTTTAATACAACAATTAAACATTGGTGATAAGCTTAAATTTGTATTTTTCACTATTTGTACAGTTGCTTGATATGCAATATTCTCTTATAACTTGCACCAAACGTCTGCGTGCTTCTCGGTCGCAGAACGCGTATGTAATGTATCTTAGCCGTACATAATATTGAGCGCAATATATCAAGCTTTGAGTGAGTGCCTTCTTCGACCTTGTATTAGTATTCCTAATGCTTTTTTACTTAAAACGCTTTTTGAATCTTGTCAAGTCATGGATGCTCTTCTCGTTTTGACTATATTATTTTTGTTCTTTGACGTTGTTAGTATCGATCAGTCCTGTAATTTGAAATACAGATGATCCTCATGATGATTTGTGATATATGAAACATTTTGAAGTTATATTTGACCTTTTGCGTATTTGTGGATCCATCAAAGCTTTGTGAGCCAAGCCAAGGGTTATGGCGTAGGCATTACTTTAGGCTTTAAGTCTTTAAATCAGTTATCTGTACTAAGAATCAGGTAGAAACACAGACAGATAACATTGTCAAAATTGTAATTTTTTATTATGTAAGTAGGTACCGAGTATACATTCAGATTTTGCAATCATTTAAAAGTTGTTATTTTTATATTACACACAGACATAGGACACTTCAATTTCATATAATATGTATTTGCGTAGCAGAGTATTCGTAAAAAAACAGCAATAATATTGTTTAATCACATTTATATTGGCGTTTTCAAAAGATCTCGATATAATTTATGTATACAAATTAAGCAACAAAAGCATTGTTCGATACTCAAATATTAACTTGCAAAGTGCTTTGTGTTGTACTTATCAAGATTATATTTCCGAACGTTAATGATAATTGATGCTGTCAAAAGGAATCTTTTTTAATTTTTTTAAATGAGGGCTTTGTGATATTGGACTCGCTAATCTCACCACGAGTTCGATTGGGGAAATGCTTTTATTTCATTAGATAGCATGTTTTGCTTGCTACTGCTGGAAGTTTACACGAATTTCAAAGAAAAACTATTGGAATTAATTCTGTCGAGATTCGTTTGGTTTAATTTTATGATGTACCTCATCATCATCATCATATTCATGGAGACGTATTTTTCTAATTGTATCCGAGGCCAAGATTACCTCGGAGCTCAGGATCCGCCTTCCGGCTCTTCCTCCTCCAGTTCGCATGATCTTGGGCGTCCATGGTAGTGAGACCATTTGCAAGCATGTCACCCTCCACGATGCTTAGTGCGATGAATTATATCTATACCTACTGATTCTAACGTGTCGGTTGTTTTTACCTGCCATGGTCCCCGTGACTCCTGGAGTCGCGATAGGATCTGATAAATAGCCCGTGACTTCGCGTAAAATTTTGATCCCATTATTTTAAATTGGAAAAAGCGAAATCAATACTCAAACCCGCGATCTTTCCCTTACAGGGGGAATGCTCTGACCACTGAGCCACCGAGCTTCGTCCGAGATTAATCAAAATTTTCCAATACATCCATCTTAGGGCGATGGTGGGATGGATGTATTGGAAAATTTGGATCAATCTAATCTAATCGAATCTTAACTAATCTAATCTAATTTAAAATAATTTGTTTAGTTTAGCATACTAAATGCTTTAAAATTATCTCAATTTGATCCCATTTCCGTAAACTATGAGAACCTATTCCAGAGATAAAAGTAGCCTATAATAAAGTAATACAGAGTATAATATATCCGTGCATGAAATTATAGTCCCTTTTTTTTTTTTTTTTTTTTTTTTTTTTTTTTTTTTTTTTTTTATCGTGCGCAATATCCCCACGGATACCTCCCCCACCGTAGCCGGAGGAGGAGGTTATGTCGGACTCGAACCGACTAAAACGCACGCCGTCTGTGGGCCGTCAGTTGCCGGAGGTGAGATTATCGTAGCCATATCCCTCGCACCCCGGCCGACCCAGGACCATATCTCTCGATCTGGCCCTCTTCCGGTGAGGGGACCACAGAGTCCCCAACCCGCCCCCGGGTATGGGGAGGCACGCAATGCGTGCCGCCGCCGCGGCCTGCTTCTGCTAGGGTGACAGGCGGCTCTACCCGTCACCCCCAGGCCCGCGCTCATGGGGGACGGAGGTCATTCTGCGACCTCCGACGCCCGAGTTGCCGCTGCTCGTTGCGGGCCGCGCGGTTTGCGATTCTCCTTCGCTCCTCGCGCTCCCGCTCCGCCGCCTCCTTCACGAGCATTACTTGCTCGCAGAAGGAGTCGCCGGCGGCCCACGAATCTGCGCAGCGAACCATCGCTGCGAGCAAAGTGGCGAGCGTGAGAACTCTCACTCCTAGGGTCGCCACCAGCTCCCGTCTCGGCGTCTCCCACGCCGGACACTCGGTGAGCGTGTGCAGCGCCGAGTCCTCGCTCGCGTCGCAGTGATGGCACTCGGACGTTGGCTCTTTCTTCGCGGTCCGATGCAGATACCGCCCAAAACACCCATGATTGGTGATGATCTGCGTCAGCCAGAACGAGAGGCCGCCGCGTGGCCTCTCTAGCCACTCCCCCATGATGGGTCTTACCGCCGCTACTCATGAAATTATAGTCCCATGAACTCAGCCGTTTAAGCGTCATAGAGTAACAAACATCCAAACACCTTCCTAAACTTTCACATCGATAATATTATTGGTGAAATAAGAATATTATCATCGTTACAATAATTTTGTATAATGTCCTTGGGGTATACAAAATAATTGCCATTTCCTAACACTAGCTCTGAGCCAACAGCATTGTAATATTAATTACGCTAGCTTACTAATTATTTACCTAAGCCATTAGTACGGTCACAATATTAAGTCCTAAATGACCACAGAATAGCGAGCTGAGTATATTAATTTTGACCTTCGCAAACTTTATTACGCAAACTGTACTAATGTTTGTGTGCTTTGAGTTTCTCTTAATTCTCTGATTTTGTTTCTCTCAAAATGACTGTGTTAAAATAGAAATAATATATGATGTTTCAATAACGAATGTAAGGCAATTGAAGTCCCATTTATTTTAAACTAGCTTTTGCCCGCGGCTCCGCCCACGTGGATATCGGTTATCGTGACCAAACATAGCCTATGTCCTTTTTCAAGGTCTAAACTACCCCTATACCAAATTTCATCAAAATCGGTTCAGTGGTTTAGGCGTGAAAGCGTAATAGACAGACAGACAGACAGACAGAGTTACTTTCGCATTTATAATATTAGTAAGTATGGATCAAAGTATCAAAGTATTATGCCCTTTCGGTCTCTTAGGTCCAGTTCCTATGTACGTCTAGTGTGTTTGGTACGACTATTTCTGCGAAAGTCTATTTATTTAAAAGTCCATTATTGCGAAAGTCCATTTCTTTGTACGTCCATTTATTTGAACGTCCATTATGCGACGATATTGCAATATACAATATACTTTTAAGTTGAACCGTATCCGCATCCGAACAGCGAACCATCGCTGCTAGTAATGGCGATCGTGAGAGCTCTCACTCCCAGGGTCGCCACCAGCTCCCGTCTCGGCGTCTCCCACGCCGGACACTCGGTGAGCGTGTGCAGCGCCGAGTCCTCGCTCGCGTCGCAGTGATGGCACTCGGACGTTGGCTCTTTATTCGCGATCCTATGCAGATACCACCCGAAGCACCCGTGCCCGGTGATAATCTGGGTCAGCCAGAACGAAAGGCTGCCGTGTGGCCTCTCTAGCCACTCCCCCATGATGGGTCTTACCGCCGCTACTACGGCGCGCCCTGCGCGTGGTCGCCCAAGTCGTAGCTCCCACTCTGCCACCATGTCCCTGTGGAGTCGGAATCTCTCGGCCTGAATTTCTTCAAGGCTGTATTCCTAACTACCCAACAGCTCCAAACTTACACTTATCTATAAATTTGGCCTCACAATGAACTGATGCCATATTGTGTATAAATTCGCTTTCTATAGAAATGCAACCGCATGCAGGCGCGGTTGCAAACCACATCGTGACTTCTAGAGAGGTGACGATAGGGAGAAGTGAATAATTCGGAAATAAGCTGTTTCTGAAACTATACATTCACGGAATGGACGTTCCAGAAAGATAGACCTTCACGGAAATGGACGTTTCAGAAGTTAGACATTGACGGAATGGACATTCGAAGAAATGGACTTGAGAGTTAACTGGGCATGACAGGAACTGGACCTAAGAGACCGAAAGGATATGACTACAATTCTTCATCATCTTTGACCTGTCCTTCAGATTTTCCACCTACCGTTTTGCAAGGAGTTATTTTAAACGTGCATGTATAATAAAAAAACATTCCTACAATTTCTGTTACACACTGAAAACCAACGCACCGTGTTCCAAAGCCCCAACACATTCATATCAATTATATGCAACAACCGGTCTACGTAATGTTTCCCGTGCTTAGTTAATTTTGGTTAACAAAATTTAAGTAATTTATTTCATCTCTCTAGCACGAAATGGGCACTTTTTGTGAGGTAAAAAGCGTAGCGAAATCGCTTCTTGATGCGAGCGTGAGTAAAAGAGATTCGATTTTCGAATAACAACCTTTAAAAACATTTATCGCTGAAAAAACAATAAATGATATTTTTTATATTTTTTTATATTTCAATGATATTTATAAATTGTAAAATGAGTTTCAGGACGAACCAATAGTTCATAAAAAAAATAAGAACTATTTAAAGTATTGTTTCTGTTGTGTTCTTTCAACACATTCTCCCTGGTAAAGATAAAAAGTTGTATGTTTTGGGTACACCTCATATAGTAGAACTTTTTAAGTAATAATTTTATATTGCATAACAACTAATAGCATAAACCTCTTTTCGCAGAATATCGTTTGGCATAAACTCATTTTGCATACATTGAAACCCATAATTTTGTAAGTCAGAATCATCTGTACGCATAATTTTTGTATCCATAATAATCACAATGTATAACCATCACATAGCAGAAAGTTCAAAACCAGATTCATCTTTTGGTATATATTTCTTATCCATAACTATTTAAAAGTATCATTTTTACTATTGCTATTAGTTGGAGGTAGTAATCACATGAATCATTATTATTTGTCGGGTACCCTGTGTCGGGGTGTTAACAACTATCTATTCTGGCGCTTCGCCGGCCGCTACCGCGGCACGCTCGCTTCGCTCGCTCGGCTCGCGCTGTTGGGGTCACAGTTCTAACCTAACCTAACCTATCCGAGTCGGGGTACTCTGTGTCGGGGTGTAAACAACTATCTATTCTGGCCACAGAGGTCACAGTTCTAACCTAACCTAACCTACCCATTTTTAAAGAAGAAAGTAACCCAATCTATATTATTCTAATTGAAATTCTATGCTCTTTATAATACTATAATTCTGGCATAATTATGCCAAATAATCTGTACTCTAAATGAACGTTATGCTAAATGAAGTTATACAAAATTTTAACTATGCCAAAGGTAATTATGCCAAATAAAATTCTACTATCTTAAATGTATGCCATTCTAAATTCGGTCATAAGCACATTATGCCTAAAAATATTTATGTCAAATATTTTTAATGCCTAATAAATGATCGATTAAAGAAGTTTCTGCGAAGTGAGTTATCCCAAATAGGTTTCGGAGTATCAAGTTTCTACCAAATAGACGGCACCCGTATGTTTTACATGAGAATAACCTTTTTAATTTTTCGTGCATTTCAATCACTTCTTATGCTCAGAAAGTGAATACTCACTGCGCTCGTTATTTCCAGACAACTTCACTAATTCATGATATAAAGTCAGCACTTTTTAATGAAATAAATGAAGTATGTTTTATAGCGACGCAGAGTGTAGCATTTAAAGAACAAATACGGTTATTAAAATTTATGAGCTGTATTGTAGTAGCTAACAAAACAATAAATTAACGTAAAAATTAGTGTGAAATTATATCAAGCTTTGTTCTTGTGGTGGGAAATGTGGGGTTTTGTTTGTAAGACACACGGTTAATAAGAAAGTTGAACAAAGACAACTTCTAACAATGCTCAACTAAAGTTAAGTAACATTATTTTAATTGAAATAGTTACTCAATTAAGCAATTTAGAATACCTTTAT
The DNA here is from genome assembly GCA_914767945.1 of Eilema depressum. Classification (NCBI taxonomy): domain Eukaryota; kingdom Metazoa; phylum Arthropoda; class Insecta; order Lepidoptera; family Erebidae; genus Eilema; species Eilema depressum. The sequence continues at coordinate 21,198,803 of OU612018.1, read as the reverse complement.
AAGGTGGCATATTATCAGATCCAATATATTGATATACCAATGATATACCCATCTTATACTTAGAACAGGATGCGGTTTAATTGACTATTGCATATTGGCATTGAATCAAAAATTGCAAAAAATAGTTTTTTTACAAATTTGTTAAAAAAATTACATGAGACAAATTTTGTAACAATATTTCACGCAAGCGGGGTTTCACCCGCTTTGCAATAAGTTTGCACATTTGAATAGAATAAATTGATCAATGTATGGAATTGATATACGTTGACAACTGTCATAAATGTCAAAATATGTGTCAATCCTATACCTCAATTAAAATATCAGAGGTACTATACTACTGATCTCTAAAAAAAAACTAAATTAGTCATGAAATGCAGCGTTAAACCATTCAGCACTTCTGTATAGCCTGTAGGGGGAAACGCGTGTAAATTCTAAGCCAGCGAACATCAACTCAATTACTTTGAGAATATTCGCGTTCAAGTTACTGCACTTACACTGCTGAATAGTTTCCTTCCTCGTTTGTTAGTGACTGTAATATCAAAAGTTAGGAAGACTTTATTAAATCGCAACTCTGTACAAAGGGTCAAGATAATAAATGTAAAGTGTTCATATGACGTTCAAAAAGTTAGTGCATTTGTAGGATGTAGCATCATATTTATCGATGCTGCATTCTAGAATTCTCTTCGCAATGAATTCTCACAATGAAAATTCTCGCAATAACACTTACAATATTTTGACTGTTATTACGAGATATGGGGTTCTTCAAGAAGGGCATTAGAAGGTTTTTACAGGGTCGGCAGCACAAGTGTGACTCCCCTGATGTTAAACACGTCTGTAGGCCACGGTAACCAATTTCCATCAGGTGGGCAGTGTGCTTATCTACCACATAAGTGGTATAAAAATAGGATTTTTGTAGCTAAATCTACTTACATAGGTATAACATCAATTCAGTCTTCGAAATTTCTGAATGTCATTTTGGGATTTCTTAGCATTATTATGAACGACTAATCTACGACAGTTGAAACTTATTAATATTTCCTTTAAACAAACAATTTCTAAAGTTTACATATTCAAGACATTAGCAATACCTTCTACCCTTAACCTTCTATCATACACAGTTACTTACATCGATACGTAATGTATTCATTCTGTAGCTCCTTAACACGTTTTGCACTTAAAGCTTTTATCATTGTCATCGTCGCTTAATATTTCTAATCTTATTTGACCACCTCTTTCATCTTGACCTTGGTCCACCGACGATTTATCATCTACAGCCTTGAATTTGTTGGCAGTCCTCCTGGTCGTTATGTAGGCCATAATAATGGGACTCTCGCATAATAAATGGCGACACGTTCTTAAGGTAACATCGCTCTTTCATTTTTCTCACGGTCGATTAATCTTTTTGCGTGGGGATGCTTCTGGTTATTCGACGAATATATCGACAAATGGCTGGGAATTTATTGTGCGCGGTTGAATGAGTTTCCGAGTATGCTGAGTGTGAGTCAAGGACAGTTATATTTCTTGTATGCTGTTTGTTTTGAACCTTGTAGTATTGTGTGTAAATATCTGGCCTGATCTTGGCGTAGGCCCCTGCTATTTTTTTTTACCATAATTCAACTTAGGTTAATTATTTTCTTATATTTTTTAGGATTTATTTAAATAGTTTTTATTAATTGTCTTGACATGAGACAAATGGAAATTGTTCGTATTTAGTCTTATTAAATAGCTCTTCGTAAACTGACGTCTTGAAAATGTCGCAGTGGAATGTGTTGCGCCTTTCCTTCTCCACTAGCGCTCAGGAAGCTGTGGTAAACTTAAATCGATTAAGAAAGGGAAAAAGAATCGACCTCGGACGGGACTCGAACCCGCGATCTTTCCCTTACAGGGGGAACGCTCTGACCACTAAGCCACCGAGACACGTACGAAATCGATCCAAATTCCCTCATACAACCGTCTTAAGGGCGACGATCTTAATCGATTTGAACAGTTAGCATAGTAAATGCTTCAAAATTTCATTCAGTGTGGTAAACTTAGTTTTAAACAGAATTGGATCTAAAAGATGTTATTACATTGCACAATTTTGAGAAATAAAGAAATTGAAATGATCATACATAAATAAGTAGTGATAAACACACTGAGTTGATATTTGTACACAGGGAACATGGTTTCATCAAGGATAATACGTACCATAACAGGATTTTCTGTTCAAATTGGGAGCTGCCTAATTAAATTATTAATACTGCTTGGGGGTCGGTTGATAATTCAATATTTGAAGAATCTGTGTGAACGAAGTTTCGTATTGCTTTAACTTGCAGAAATGTGAAATATACATAGGTACTACACACAGCCACAACTTATTCCCCGGAGGGTTAGGCAAAGGTGAAATTAACACCCACATTTCACCAATCATTGAATTAGGTCCCACGTAATAGGGGGTGAACCTATTGCCGTATTCGGAGCACTATTGTTGACTCGAGCCATGTATCTGTGTGTGTGTGTGTGTGTGTTTGTGTGTTTGAAATATGAGTGATTTGTAACCGTTTCAATAAAGTGATAAAGTACTTGCTTTTTAAAAAAAAAGTTTCATTGCAGTAACACTATTTATTAAGTCAAAATGATGGCAAACATTCGGAAAATGTACGGAATTCCTCACCATAATGATAGGGTTATCGTTTGTTAAGCGAAGCGTATTTCCACTTGTAACATCAGGCATGGCTCGCGTAATGCCGACGCTGTAAAATCTATTTATTTGACCTTTAACCTCATTTTCGACGACTCCGACGGTAGCTTATTGATGATAGCGAGGTACTACTACGAGAGAAAATGTCCTTCTTTTAAATATCGGATGTTATTTTAAGAAATAGTCATACACACTAACCATAAATAATTGTTATAAAACAATAGTAGTAATTAGTGATAGATCTGAATCTGATATTATCAATGATTACATATTTTTTTTTCAGATAGGTCTTCAATGTTTCGCATGTGTATTTTAGTATTTATAGTGAAAAATATAACAACGATATGACGTAAATAACCTTTTTAATTTAGTCTTTTCGTGTCTTTTCGTCTCGCAGGAGACGCGGGTTCGATCCCCGCTCAGTGCAAATATATTTTACATGCATGAATATGGGTATTTGTATTGGTCTGATCGTGCCTCGGAGAGCACGTTAAGCCGTCGGTCCCGGATGCCATACGAACATCTATGACAGTCGTTACGGATAGTTGGAGCCCTCTTGACTAGCTGCAATGCTTAGATATCGCACAATATCGCCATTGCGTTGTGGAGGTCAGATCGTAGTCGCTTCACGAAAAGGTCGATGTTCAGCCAAATACGCAGTTATACTGGTAAAACGGATCCCAAACTCCGAGGTGAAAGCTTTGGATATGACTGGGATTAACATTAGGATGAAGAAGAAGAAACTTTTCGATTTTTGTCTACTTTGCCTGTACAGTAATATAAATTACTAGCCTTCTGCCTGCGGCTCCGCCCGCGTGCATCTCGGTTAACGCGACCTTTGCTCATATCTTCGGTTCTACTTAACCGATTGCGATCAAACAAACGTAAGATTTTAAGTCTGAGTAAGCCCTTTCTAACAAAAAAAACCGCATCAAAATCCGTCCAGTAGTTTTTGCGTCCATCGCGGACAAACAGACAAACAGACAGGAAATTCAAAAAAAATATTTTCGTGTTCAGTATCGTTAACATAACATAACCCAAGTATTTTTTTTTAAATATCTCCAATGTACAGACACGACCACTTTACAATTATATAATAGTATAGATAAATTCTATAAAACACAATATTAAGCCTGTTGTTTGTTCCCTTTCGGCCTATTACCATTATAATAAATGTCCATCAGTTGCTTTATTATCCCGATACCAATATTATACAACACTTGCTTAAATTAAGGGTCGTGCCACTCATGCGTTTTACGAGTACACACGTTTCAGCGCGTAACGTAACGATCATGTTTTTATTAAATTGCATTTCATATTATCCTTTAAGCATTTTTTTCAGTATTCGGAAAGTTTTTTTCATTCTTTACTGGGAATAATCTGTAAATTAATTTAAAACTGTATTTAAAAGTATACTTTGCGTATAAAATTCAAGATTATTTAGATGATACAAATATTTTTATTTTTTTACACTTTATTGTATACCAATAAAATACATCATAATTAGAATTACAACTACAACTACGAAACCAGCCCCTCTAGACAAGTGGCAATTCGTTGCTCGGCGTATGATGGAATAGAATGCCAAATGTATGGGATTTGACGTATATGACAGGCGTCAACGAATGTCAAAAACGTCCAATCCTATACATTTGTCATTCTATTCCATCATACGCCGAGCAACGAATTGCCACTTGTCTAGGGGGGCAGTACAATGGGCGGCGTTATCGTTTTAAGCGATTTCTACCATTTATAATATAAATTATCTTGGAAATGAGTTGTTCGCTCAAATATGCTACTCAAGCAAATTATTGCACTTATTAGACTAAGTAAATGTTTGTGTTATATAGAAAAAAAGTCAACCGAGTTCACAAGGCGGAGGCTACCGCGTTTCAAACTGTTGGCCCATTTGCTAATCTAGTCTTCTCTATATTTTTTTAAGAATTTAGCATTTTATTTTTTTCTTTAGTAAAAGTAAAAAGAAAGAATTTTTTTTTTTTTTTTATATAGGACACGTCAATTTGACTTCGCCTCGCCTGATGGTAAGCTGAAGGCAAAGTCTCTGAAAAGAGGGCCACCATTACAACACGTACCATGTTACAATGGTGGCACTCAGCTTGACGGCCTCATCAGATGCTTTTTCACGCCCCGCTTAAAGGACCCGGGACTATAGGAGGAAGGAAACACGTGAGCTGGCAAGGAATTCCAAGTCTTAATAGTGCGGCAGAGGAAGGAGTCGCCGAATCGCTTGGTTCTTGATGGAATATTCTGCACCGTATGCGGGTGGCATCTAAGTCCTGCACGTGTTGTCCTATATAGGAAAGGAGAGGGTGGGATTACTTGGAAGAGCCGTTTTAATAGGCTACACAGAATGTATAACAATTAACTTAGACTAGGACTTTATATATTCTCTTCAGCCTTTGCTACTGAGCTAAATTACTTGTGTCTGCTGTACATTCGCTGCGGTAGTGACAGGCCTGTCTCACTAGTCCCAACTTAATTGCATACTTCCTTTACAACTCTAGTTTCAGAGATAGGGTTGAAAACATTCATTTAAACACAGTCTTATATAAGTACTACAGTTGGATTGGTAAAGAATTTTGGTTTACCCTTGTTTGACAAAAAACGTATGACAAAATATAATTTTACATTCAAGTGAAAATTTGTCAGTTGTTTTTGGTCAAATGATTGGACACCGTGGGGTCCGTTGGGCCTAGATAGCGTTCTGTGCACACAACGCTATTTAGACCCATTGTAAGCATAGCTTAACTAGCTTGTGTAGTGGAATCTAGAATGCAGATAAACATACTTACATTTTTTTTTATAAATTAATTCGTCCTATTATACATAGGAACACTCAGACCAATGCGAATATACTTATTCATGCATACAAAATATTTGCACTCAGTGGGAATTGAACCCGCGCCCCCTGCGTAGCAGTTGAACCTTCTACCGCTACGCCACAGGTCATAATGTTAAGGTTGATTCACATCAGACGCGCAAATGCTCTATCTATCCCTCTACGTCAAATTCTATTAGTTTAAACAGAGACTGAACATTCGTTCGTTGTTATTTGTTATGTAACCGCTGAAAACAAGGTTTTATTTGCCCTAAAATATTAAGAAACTAGCTGACCCGGCGAACTTCGTACCGCCATATTTTCCGCCCGTATTCTGATTCCGATTTATCAATGTTTCTCTACAATATTATTCATGTATTATACATATAAACCTTCCTCTTGAATCATTCTATCTATTAAAAAAACCGGGTTGTTCCGTATTGAAAATTCTTCAAAATCCGTTGTTGAAGATTTAAGCATACATAGGGACGGACAGACAGCGACTGCGACTTTGTTTTATATTATGTAGTGATAATACTCTTGTTTCTAGCTCTATATTCTTTGGGTTTAAATCCACCTTTACTAAATCAAAACTGTTCGCATTTCCGAAGTAAAAGTAAACGCTCCTATGCCCGTATTTTTCTCCTAATCCCAATAAATCACAACATAAATATTCTGTGCGCCGTAAGTAAATTTCTGCCGAATAAAAGCCCACAAAATATTGTACAGGAGATTACCATTCTTTTGAATAGTTTATGAAGAAGAAAACAAAGGCTTAGCGTATAGAGGCCTCTACATCTTCAGATGGAAAAGCGATAATAAAGAACCTTTTATGTTTGACCTGAAATACGTTATGAAACAAAGTATTAGGTAAGTTCGGCTGTAGGTACCTACAGTGCCTGCCGTTAACATGCTTTTGTAAATTTACGATTTACCTGTTTAATATTTCTTTTTATTTTTAATACTTTCAGAAGATTGTTATAACTTTGAAGTTTCCTTTTTGTCTTAGGTACCTACTTGTTGAAAACATATTTTGCACTACACTGTTTCTCAGATTCCCTTGTGATTAATTAACTGGAGACATTTATTAGTGAAATAAAGGAATTCATTGATCAATCAATTAAATCCTTGAAGTAGAATTTAACCACCTTTAATTTTCATATCGATATCAAACTTCGTATTGAATTCTCCAATAAATTAATCAACAATATTTTTGCGTAACCCGTCATAGCAGTCATACTTACTACTGTTTGCGTAACCCGTCATAGCAGTCATACTTACTACTGTTGTGCTAGTGAATAAACAGAAATTTATTAAAAATAGTTTTATTTCAATTAAAATAACTTGTTTCATATACACAATTTTATATAACCACAAAATATTTTGCGCTCCGTGAAAGTTCATTAATATACAATGGAGCTTCTCGACACGTCGGCCTCGGTGTAAACTTGGATAAAACCAAGATTATGACCAACGAACATGTTGTACCGAGACCGATTGCCATCGAAGGGGCGACACTCGAAGTTGTTCAAAAATATATCTACCTGGGGCAAGTTATCCAGCTCGGTAAAAACAACTTCGAGAAAGAAGTAGCCAGAAGAATCCAACTAGGGTGGGCAGCATTTGGCAAATTGCGCCGGGTCTTCTCCTCCCCCCTGCCGCAATGCCTCAAAACAAAGGTTTTCGACCAGTGCGTCCTGCCTGTTATGACCTACGGTGCCGAAACGTGACCACTGACGGTGGGGTTAGTCCGTGACCTAAAAGTCGCGCAGCGGGCTTTGGAGCGAGCTATGCTTGGAGTTTCTTTGAAGAATAGAATTCGTAACGAGGTTATCCGACAAAGAACCAAAGTTACCGACATAGCTCGCAGAATAAGCAAGCTGAAGTGGCAGTGGGCTGGCCACATCTGCCGAAGGACTGATGGCCGTTGGAGCAAACGAGTCCTAAAGTGGAGACCGCGCGTAGGAAAACGGAGGGTAGGACATCCCCTAGCCAGATGGACCGACGACCTGCGAAAGGTGGCTGGGACGGACTGGATGCGGAAGGCGGAGGATCGGCAAACGTGGCGCACATTGGGGGAGGCCTATGTCCAGCAGTGGACTGCAATTAGATAGGCTAATTGATTGATTGATACAATTTAAGTAAGTTAAGAAAAACTCACGCACGAACATTGATTAATCTTCAAATGTTTCTACCCAAAATTTGGGTAGAAAATATCCGTATCGCAAAAGAGAAATACCAAGGCACACTAAATAATTCCCCGGCGTATACGGTCCATAAATTCCATACATGACTCTAAAACACTTATACATTATTCTCGGCCCTAAATACGGATTTTCATCTATATAAACCAAACATACTCTTTACTTTACCCAAGACAAAAATGTATGTAAATACATGGAGGCCTAAGATATTTGTGAAACGAATCTTCGTACGCATCATTAGGAAAGGTTTGAGTTTCGTATTGAATTTGCTTAATTATAAATTGGCACAGAAATTCACGAACAAATATGTCACAGTTTGAATAATTGAGAATTATGTTTGAAGAGAGGGGTGATTGACTCTTTGTCGTCGTTTGTTATGAAGGTTCGGAGGGGTGAGTGACTGTAACATGAATTATTACTATACCCTGCGGTGTAATTCGTAACAGATATTTTATGTGCGAGTTATTTTGGTGGATAATTGAAGAATTTGTTCATTAATTTAATAAAGCGTCTTTTATATTCGATAAGAACCAACTAGATAAAATCAAGAAGGGCATTAGAAGATTTCTTCAGAGTCGGCAGAACGAGTGTAACACCCCTGGTGCTGCATACGTCTATAGGCCACGGTAACAACTTCAACGGTATAATAAATTCGGCAAAGTGCGAGTCGGACTCGCCCATGAAGGGTTCCGTAGTAGCAAAGGCGAAAATTGCGGTTTATGACGTATTAAAAAAAAACTACTGACTGGATCTCGTTCGAACCAATTTTTATTATTCATATATGTTTTTTAGATTTATCATTCTATTATTTTAGAAGTTAGAGGGGGGGGGGGGGGCACACATTTTTCCACTTTGGAAGTGTCTCTTGCGTAAACTATTCAGTTTAGAAAAAAAATAAGTTAGAAACCTCAATAGCATTTTTAAAGACCTATCTATAGATATCCCACACGTATGGGTTTGATGAAAAAAAAAAAATTGAGTTTCAGTTCTAAGTATGGGGACCCCCAAAATTTAATGCTTTATTTTTTATTTTTGTGTGAAATTCTTAATGCGGTTCACAGAATACATCTTCTTACCAAGTTTCAACAGCATAGGCCTTATAGTTTCGGAGAAAAGTGGCTGTGACATACGGACGGACAGACAGACAGACGGACAGACATGACGAATCTATAAGGGTTCCGTTTTTTGCCATGTGGCAACGGAACCCTAAAAAAGTGTCAGTAGCAACACAAGCTATTTAGCTTAATAGGAGGGGTTAGGGGGAATATTAGTAATTTCGGTTGCTAATATTTTTTTTTAAGATAAAATGTGTAAATATAAATTATTTGCCTAGTTGGATACGATCACTATTGCACAAAATACTGTTACATAACTAATTTTGGAGACACCGTACCTATGGTTTACAGTGATGTAGCACCCGCAACAATACCAAAGATAAAGAAAGATCAGTGAATTTGTCTTTTTTACGCAAAGTCACTGAAATACTATTATACTATAGGGCGTAAGAGAATGGATCTAAGATCTCGATAAGAGTTTATGCTACTATGAACTGAGGCAAAGGCCCATAGCACATCACTTGGTCGCCAGGCAGCCAACCAGAGCCTGGCGATCAAATTACCTCAGGGCTCCTGTGAATTTCTTTCCTGAGTTATACTCGGATCCATAAGATTAGAACCATATAGATCGACCAACTCATCCTATAACTAATTCAATTTAACTTGATCAAATTTGGTAAATAATGACCAAAGGTTAGCTTTCGGCCTGACCACAATCTTTGCCATTTAAGGGCCACAATTTAATTGAGTAGAATGCAGTGAGCGTAATTCTTTAATTAAATAAATGCCTCGGTTTAACTAGTTTGTTTAGACTGATGTGTGGGTGGTGTGGGTGAAGAGATAGTGATGCGCATTCAACGCAAGAACGAAGCCGAAATGAACTAAAAGTAAATTGCCAAGTGTTTCTCTAATAAATAGCAATATTTTATTCAATGCAAGAAAAGGAGAAAACGTTTCGTCTGTTAACAATTCTTGAATGTTCCGCATGATATCAAATTAATGAAACCCAATGAAACTGTAGCGTATTTTTCATTTCATTATGGCCTGAAACAGAACGTTTACCAACAACTTGCAATGTTCATAAAAAGCGCGAGTAAATATAAAATGTTCATTTCGAGTAATAAACTAAAGGAAATGGTAATTGCTTAGGTGAGCAAAAGATAAAAATAAAAAGGAAATAAATTGCTACAAGCAGACTGTCGCAGAATAATCAAGAAAACACAGTGAACATTATGGAACCAAGTAATTAACGGCGATAAATGACAGTACGTATAATGTGGCAGACGATTTTGAACACTAATGTGTGCAGAATATAAGGTTGAAATTAAACCAACCGATGAAGTTGGTTTAATTTCTTCAAGTTGTTTATTTGATTGTTTTTTAAACAGAATCGTTAAGGTTTTGTAGATAAGTGATTCCAACACTTTTGTCTGATGACTGAAGCATCAAAACTGTGAACCTACACTTGACTTTGCATTACTTAACGGTATAAAGATAGTATTAATAGGGAAGGCCCTTAAGCTTAGGTACTTCAAGTTAAAGAACACTATGGAGAGGTCTAAAAATATTTAGTAATAGTTAAATAAAGTTATATTAAAACTGCTACTCAGACTATTATTAAAATTAAAAAATTAATTGCTTCACTATGCTGGGACTTAGTGTAGTCATAAAGTAGTAAAATGCACCTAAATTTTCGAAATTTACATAAATCTATGAATTGGCGTAAATTCACTCACCTCTAAATTGTGACTGTGAAAAAACTTAATAAATAAAAAAAATTAACTCGCTAAGCCGAAAATATAATGTTCGCCATAGCCGAATGAGCTCAACTCTAAAAACCGAAGCTTCTCACACGAATTGTGTAATTTAGGACAATTTGGGGTTTAATCAAGATGTTTTAAACACTTGATGTATAAAGATGCTTAGTTACTTTCAAAGGAAATGTTCCTGTTGTTTGTATTCACTAATTACTCTTTGAATGTTATTCGCTATAAAGTTTTATTACGGTTGTCTTGTGCGATAAATTATTATACATTTTGGTATATTCTGCGTTGGGTTAAGGTTGTAAGCCTCAATTTAGGTAACTGCGGGTGGTGTCTACCTAAAATCTAACAAAATTAGATGCTGACGCTGACTTAATTCTATTAAGTAGATCGCTTAATAGAATTAAGTCAGCGTCAGTCTTTCTAGATGCTCGCAGAATAGATTCAGATCGAGATTGAGAACTTATTATTCATGTCAAGGAGTTGGAATGTGGAAACTGGCATGAAAGCAATAAGAAAAGACATTAAATGAAAAGACATCGAAAATTGTATTCCAATGCAGTCTAATGCTTTTACTAATTTGGCTTGGGTTGATTCGGTTGCAGAAAAACAACGTGTTAGCCAAAGTAATTGTACTAATTATATTAATTATATGCGCAGTGTAATATTAGGCGAAACTAAGTTAAGGCTAGTTTCACAAGAAATTGTTGCGAACAACATTCTACTTGAGGTAATATTCTGCTTTCCTAAGGTATTACAAAATGCAAGGTGGACCTATTCAAAAAGCAATGCTACAAACTGGTATAAAATCGCTGGCAAATACAATGATCTCGTTGTGGCGATCTTTCGTCAGATTCTTTTCGAACACCTTTCTTATATTTGAGATAATTTTTAAAGCAATTAGTTTGCTAAACTAAACAAATTATAATAAATTGGAAAAAGCGAAATCAATTCTCGGGCGGGACTCGAACCCGCGATCTTCCCTTACAGGGGGAACGCTCTGACCACTGAGCCACCGAGCTTCGCCCGAGAGTGATCCAATCCTTCCAATACATCCATCTTACGGCGATGGTGGGACTTATCTACCGATATTCGTACGTTCGAGGTTCGAGTCCCGCCCGAGAATTGATTTCGCTTTTTCCAATTTATTATAACCTTTCTTATAGTTTTCCAAAAGGTAATATGTCGATTACTTCAATAACTACATAACTCTGATGAGCAAGGTAAGCTATATTGAAAATAAATCAAGCCCAATTACAAAATGTATTATTTTAACTTCATCCAAATACAAAATTATTGATATCTTCATTTACCAGCTGGCAATAAATCACATTCTATTCAAAATTTAAGCCGATCGAAGCATAGCGAAGTACCATTGAAAGTAACTGCGTAAAATGTTAGACGATTGGTAGCAATTGCAACGAATAGATACAGCTAGCTTTTCACCGCATTGGAAACTGCCTAAATTGGTACGTGAATCGTACTTCGTGAGCATGTTCAGTTTGTAGCTCTCCGCTTCACAAGCTGAGCATGCTCACAATATGAATATTATACCCACTTTAGTCTGTGGTTTGAACTTTTGAAGCAAGATATTAATAGGTAATTCTATCATTTTATTTTTTATACCACTTAGGTGGCAGCCAAGCACAAGACCCACCTAAAGAAAGTGGTTACTGTGGTCTATAGACGAGTGTAACACCAGGGGAGTCACACTCGTGGTGCCGACCCTGTGAGAACAGAGAGATTCTGTGCCGTTAGCGCAAAAAACAAGCAGGACAAGCCTTCAGTCTTCCCACTGACAGCACAAAAATCTCTCCAGTGAGCTCTAATATTGATTCAATACGCAAAAGATGGCCAAGATACATAAACAAAATCTCTAGTTTAAAACAATCTTGAAATAGATGGAGAAGTTGGTAATATTATAATACCTATTTCAAGTTCCTTCCACTACTTAAAGAAATTTGAAGCACGGCACACGAAATTCTGGTCCAAGTGTCACATAATACCAGCCGAATATTAATATATACTAATAATGGGAACTTTGGAAGTGCCTACCACTCTTAGTAAGCAAACTCCTAATTACGAATACTTGAGAAACTCGAGAGACTCGAGCTTGCCAATCATTTCTGTTTCAATTCATTGAGGTTATCTAAATAAGGTTATAAAGAGATATGAGAGAGGAGGTGAGAGGGGTAAAAGGAGATATTTATGAAAAATGAGAAGAACGGAGAAAATGATACTACCAGGATACTAGAAAGGCATAGTTAAAAAAAAACTAATACGGCAAGTTCCTGCAAAATAAAAGAATGGTTTTTTTTTCTGCTCTAGTTAGCTCGTGTTGGCAGAAGTTTACCACATAATGCTATATTATAGTCATTCATTATCCAGTAGCAGGCTGATTTTCATTCGCCTCTGATTTTTGCAGGCTGATTTTTTTAGACAGACAAGTACACGACCAACCTGGTGAAAAGTGGTTCTCGAGGCCTATGGACGTTTGCAACGCCAGGGGCGATGCAGACGGAAAGAAACATTGCATCATTCTCTTTAATTAAGGTGAAGGCACACTTTAAAATTCTCAGCAGCGCTGGTTAATCAAGGTATGCATCATCCCTTCTCACGCATTCCAAAATCATACATCCTGAAATGAAAATTAAAACGGCCTAATCCTACTCAATGTTAATCCCATTGCCATACAAATTACTTCGCACCCAACATTATTTTGAAGGTCCGAAGTACCCCAATCACGCGTTATAGGGGTCCAGAAGATATAGGGCCCGACTAATTCCGGATTTAATCATTATAATCGGTTGCGGTCACGCGAGCATTTGAATACTGAAGTAATTCAAAGTTAGATAAAGCATTGGTAGATAGGACTACGTTAAAACTAAGGAGTGATTGGATAAGGGTATAGATGGCTTCAATAAGGATAAGGAATTAATTAAATATCGATATTGGTGTGGATGCTCCTGGCAATGTGTTTAATGATACATACGATAGAATAGATACGATAGGTAGGCCGATAAGTAAGCCGTTGAATGAGCATAAATACTTAAATATAGATCAAAGTCTATTATGTTATACATTACCGGTGGAACAGCAACAATCCCTAGACATTGTATATATTGCCTAGGCAAAATATGTAATGGACAATAATATTTATGCTATTTCATGCATTGTCTGTTCATATCCAGTTGGAACAAGTAAATTCACTAGAGCTAATTCTAGATGACTTTATGGATATAATAATACAGGGTGGCGCAAAAGTAGTGGCACTAAAGAAAATACCTTTATTTTTTTTATATGACATTTTCTGTTATTCTGTTGTTGAAAATTGTGTAGAGAACAAATGTAAAATACACTGAAAATAAACATGGACCGTTTTACTCCCCAAGAACGTGGAATAATTGTGTCAATGTTCTTACGGAATAATTCATCAGTGATAAGAACACAACGTTTTGGCGATTTGCCTTGGCCTGCAAGATCACCCGATCTGACCAGTCCAGACTTCTTTCTTTGGGGTTTTTTGAAATCTCGGGTGTATGTGAACAAGCCACAGACTCTCGCAGCTCTAAAAGAAAACATTCGTCAAGAAATAACGAACATATCGCAGGAAGTGTTACGGCAAGTTATGCAAAATGTCATAAATAGGGCTCAAATGTGTATCAACTCTGGAGGTCACCATTTAAAAGACATCATCTTTAAATCCTAATGGTACGAAATTTAATGGTACAAATATACATTTAAAAAAACCTAAATCTAGTTTTCTAATTTAGAAAAAATGTTATAGCCGAACCAAATAGGGTCTTTACTTTTGCGCCACCCAGTATAATAAATCTATGATATAAACACAGCCACGGAAGCGTAGAACCCATCTGATGTTAGTTAAACTCTAATAACTTAAAATTACCCACTGCAAAGTATTTGAAATCATTCTTAGCATAATATATGATCCACTTGCTGACGTGTGCAATATGCCTAAACACATGTACACCGGAGGATCTCATATACGTCTCCGAGAGTGATATCCAGGTAGCAGCACACTGGGAGAAGACTGTTTGAGAATCGGAAGAATCGGCGCCATCGCCACGGTAGAAGAAGAAGTGCAAATAATAAGTTGATATTTTGATTTACTTGGTAAAATCAAATATATCATTATCTAGGACAGTTGAAGCTTTTGGAGGCCTCAGGCAGATAGGATGAGCTATAAAACTAATCTCAACTTTAGCTAAAGATTATTTTTGTTATTACCAAATATTGTCTTTATTAACTACTAGCTGTTGCCCGCGGCTCCGCCCGCGTGGAATTCGGATTCCGGTCCAACTTTAATGTATGGAAATCTGCCCGATTTATTGACATTTATGCTCACTGCTCCGCTCCCTTTAGTAATAGCGTGATGTTATATAGCCTATGTTACTCCCAGATAGTGTAGCTTTCTATAGGTGAAAGAATTATTGAAATCGGTACAGTAGTTTCGGAGCCTATTCATTACAAACATACAAAAATAGGTACAAATTTTTTCCTCTTTATAATATTAGTGTAGATTAAATAAAGTTTATTCCTATTCTATTTTGATTAATCCAAGTAATTCAGTACGAGTTCGGAGGCCACAAAAGTTGTGAACGATGAGGATAGAGGAGTGTCGGGCCTTCGACTTCAAAGTAAGTCTTTAATTACTTTGTTTTTGTTTCTAGTATGTCAGAGTGATATAATATCGTTATTTCACCATTATTGTATGTATTGATGTTTTATTATATTGTAACTCTACAGATAAGTTGGTTGTACAGCCAGTGTCAACTATATGAGGGCGTAGTATCTCAATAATAGTTATTACGTGACTGAACGTGTGATAAGCTATTTATTAATTTAAGGCAGTTTACACAGTGTGTAACAAAGATACCTACTAACTTTAGAATGTTGGAATCTAAATTGCTTGCAAACTCCTAATAACGTATTATATACATACATACATACATACATACATACATACATACATACATACATACATACATACATACATACATACATACATACATACATACATACATACATACATACATACATACATACATACATACATACATACATACATACATACATACATACATACATACATACATACATACATACATACATACATACATACATACATACATACATACATACATACATACATACATACATACATACATACTTACATACATACATACATACATACATACATACATACATACATACATACATACATACATACATACATACATACATACATACATACATACATACATACATACATACATACATACATACATACATACATACATACATACATACATACATACATACATACATACATACATACATACATACATACATACATACATACCTACATACGTACGTACGTACGTACGATACATACGTACACACACACACACACACACACACACAAACACACAAACACACACACACACACACATACATATACATACATACATACATACATACATACATACATACATACATACATACATACATACATACATACATACATACATACATACGGTCACGCCTCTTTCCCAGTGGGGTAGGCAGAGACCACAGTTTTCTATTTGCTACGATCCTGGCATACATCTTTCGCTTCTTCTACGTTCATAATTGTTTTCATGCACGTATATAAGGTCGAATATACAGATAGATCTATGTTTTTATCATGCGATGTATTTGCGCTCACAGCATTTCAAATCTAGAGCATGCTGACCTCGACTGCTGCTGTGCGAAGTGCTGATACCGATGTCTGAAATGCATTGAATATTTATGATAAGAAATTATCGATCCCGTTTCTGAATGTAGTCTCTCAGAAAGGGGATTGTAAAAAATTAGAAGAGGTACTATTAGTAGTCTAGAATTAGTGCAACTTAAAGAGAGGAAAGAGGCACAGAGAGGACAGCCTCCGTGGCGTAGCGGTAGTGAACGCGGCCGCTACGCAGGAGGCGCGTGTTCGATCCCCGCTCAGTGCAAATATTTGTGTTCATAAAATATGGGTATTTGCATTGGTCTGGTCGTGCCTCGGAGAGCACGTTAAGCCGTTGGTCCCGGTTGCAACAAGAACATCTATGGCAGTCGTTACGTGTAGTTGGAGCCCTAAAAAGTCCAAAAACAACGGTCTATCTGCAAAGCTTCGATATCTCCTAATGTTACCATTGGGTCGTGGAGGTCAGATGGCAATCGCTTCACGGAAAATATCGAGGTCTAGCCAAATCTGTAGTTAAGACTGGTAAAGCGGACCCCAGACTTCAAGCTGAAAAGCTTCGGATGTGACTGGGATTTAACGCTAGGATGAAGATGAAAGAGAGGAAAGATGGCCATTGAGTATTTTTGTCGTAAAGAAATGTACTCGTAGGTCACGGAGATTCTGGTAATGTAATCCCTCAGAATACAGAAATACAGAACAAACCAGAAACCGCAAGCGCGCTCAAAAGTGAAGACACACAAATCAAGACAAATTGGCTTGATTTGAATATTGTCACTCGCATTCACTCGTATGCACGTAGCGCGTCAGACGTATTACATCAGTGTCAATTTTAATTTTAAAATGTCGGTTTTAGTTGTTCCTTCATGTAAAAATACATCTAGGATTACAAAAAAACAGGATGGGATCACATTTCATCTGTAAGTAGCGTATACAAATGCATAGTTATTTAATTATTGAATTTAATTGTGATTGATTTAGACGAAGACGCTGCCATCTTGTGTGTTGCCCACCTATTTTTATGAAATTTAAACTGATATATACTTAGATAGGTCTCTTTATTGTACAATACGGTTCAAATCAAACTAAATGGCTCGGTAGTACGTACGAGTGCCATGCGCAGGTAGGTACAAAAATATTCTGTTCACTTTACTCGTCCAAGCATTATTCCTTGTTGCACTGCAAACAAGTCGGTAAATGATATTACTATAAAAATCTTTTCATTACCTACTTTCACTGTATGTAGGATGTAGGTATGGTACCTACTTAATTTGTTCGAAAAGAAATCTTGCAACTCGATTTTGAAGCAGATATCCTCAACCGATTTTGATGAAATTTTGTATACATGTTAGTTTAGGGGATAATGCATTAATATGGTACCATGGAGCTGGTCTGATGATAAAGTCAGAAGATGGCCTTAAGAAATACTAAACTAAAAAAGAAAAACCTATCGAGTTTGAGCTCATTTGTTTTGTCTTAGCTAATTCTCTGGTATTCTTAGTATACAGGATCTGTAGATGGTGTCTGAAGATGACCATAGGAGTTTGTCTTCAGTAATTGAAGAAATACCATTTATTGTACCAACAGCGACAATTTACTGGCTGTCCGGCTTGTAGGGCTGTATACCCTACATAGCCCCTTCTCTGCTTGTGGAAGGACAATAACAAACTTAACATAATAAATAGCAAATAACAATTTCAACAATCATTGCGTGTAGGTACATACTGCATATGCTGCGAGTCTCGCAGGCGCGTGCATCGTTACGCACAAACTTCGGAATCGTCATTCATTTTGAATCGATAATATATGTAGGTACACCACAGACATCATTAAACACGCTATTATGTGGGTACCTATATACAATTGGTGGTTTTATCGCACAGTAGCAATATTATGTATAATGTAGGTAGGTACTTTTTTTTTCTATAAAATGTTTTTAATTTTAGTTTCCCTACCGATGCATGAAGAGAAAAGTTGAAATGGATGAAATAGGAGATATAAGTATGTACCTATATTGTCAACATGTACCAGAGTAGTAGTTAAGTATTATTTACGCCGCATTGGAGTGACACTGCGTCTATAGACTTTGTATATCATTATACCATTAAAAAAATACTTACCTTATTACCGTGTTTCATTAATATAGGTATTTAAACTTTCATGGTCGTTCACATTATTATTAGCAGGTTCCCTGTCCGATGAATCATATTTGATTCATGGGTCAATTTTTGTACCAATTTTTAAACGTCCATGAATCATATATGATCAAACTCAGAGGCATTTTTGCCGTCGATTTTAAAATGGACGTAGGTGGACAAATACGGGGTTTAGTATCGGGACGTGTGGAGTACATCGTGTTCTTCAAGAATATTGAAAAGTAGTGATTTTATGTCTAGAACTTTTTTGTGCTGTACATAGGTAATAAAAATAAATTCCTACTTTTACTTAGTACTTTTTCACCTTGTTTTTAGTAATAAAACTACATTTTATGAATTAATTACTTTATTTGAGAACACTAACAATTTTTTCTGTAATATTGAATGAAAACAAAAATTACTTCTTTTTATGAACTTCATTATAGCACTCCAAGCAATAGCTCTTGCCACATCCTAGGCATTCTGTGTGAACCTGTTTGGCTTTTAAAGGGTCACCTTCTGCTTTTTTTTTAGCATAGCAGATACAACAGCGTCACCGTATAAATTTTCCATCTTTTTGTGGAATTTCGGTAAGAGTATGGTTTGAAATACGCCCTGTTGAAGTAGTTGGCGAGGGTGGTACGGTTGATGCTGATGATGTTTTGGACGATTTCTTTATTACGACTTCGCCTAGCCAGTGTCGAATCATTGCTTCTTGGATTTCTAACATTGAAATTGAAATGAAATTGTGAAATTTATAACCTAAAATGAGGGTATGACATAAATCATATATGATTCATGGGACGTATGACGATGAAATTTGATATGATACGTTCAGGAATCATATGTGATACAGATTTGTTTTTCAAAATTATGGGTAAAATAAAAGACAAAAATAAATTTTATTTACACAATCACCTTTCAAAATATAAATAAAAAATGAATATAAAAAAAAACCGTTGGACGTAAGGACTTCCATTAACTCGGTAGTATGGGGACAGGGAACCTGTTAGAACTATCGGGATATTTACTTGGTGCTTGCAACAGCGCCGAAATACATGGTAAATATCCCGATAGTTCTAATAATAACGTGTTTTATTAAATTTATATATTATATTTAATAGCTTTAACTTACACTGATCACCTCTCTGTATAATACAGATATTAAATATCTAGTGTTACATCTCTTATCTAGTGTTTTATGACTACCCTAAAGTTGGGAACCGCACCTTAGCCTAGTAACATTACGCGAGCGGGAAGTTTCACTATAGAGCGAGACAGAGTATCGTTTTTGGACACAGTGCGGGATATGCAGCTATTAGCGAATGCGGCTTCTGAGTGTAATCCATACTTCCATAGTGAATTACACAAATGCTTTCGCTTTCACGCCAAAATTATTGAACCGATTTTGATGAAATTTGGTGCAGAGATAGATCAATAGGACATAGGCTATGTTTGGTCGCGATAACCGACATCCACGCAAAGCCACGGGTAACAGTTAGTTTTATATATTTTTTATTTACTAAAATAACCGCTTATCATCAGATAGGATCATAATAAACTTTTTACGACTTAATTAATATAAGCAAAGGCCTTTTAAAATGTACAGACTCAAACTTAAAGCACCAGCTGAAACTAATAGCGAAGTCTAAAAGTTATAACCAAATTATACTAGCCCTAAATTTTAGAGTTGTGCCGTTTTAAATTTAATGTAGGTACCCATTATAGCAGCTTATAGTTTTAGTGATTCTACATACAAACCTTCATAATTATTGAAAGGAATTTGTATATAATATATAAAAAATCGACGACTCATATCTGTTTCTTTATCATCAGTTTCAAATGTAATATCTCTCCTATTAGTGTATTTTAATTCTATAATTTCATCTCATATTTAATTTCTTCTTCACATTTAACTACTTCTTACACTATTTAAAATTTCCTTTATTACTTACTAGCCGCTCCGCCCGCGTGCATGTCGGTTATCGCAACCAAACATAGCTTATGTCTTTTCCTAAGGTATAATCTACTCCTATGTTAAATTTCTTTAAAATCGGTTCAGTGGTTAGGGCGTGAAAGCGTAACAGACAGGCAGAGTTACTTACGCATTTATAATATTAGTATGGATTTGGATACCTAATATTAGGTACGCAATAATGTTGAACCTTTGCTAAGATCGCATTTATTGCCGTTATCATTATTGTACCTATATAATATACTAGCTTTTGCCCACGGCTCCGCCCGCGTGGATGTCGGTTATCGCGACCAAACATAGTCTATGCCCTTTCTCAAGGTCTAATCTACCCCAAATTTCATCAAAATCGGTTTAGTGGTTTAGGCGTGAAAGCGTAACAGACAGACAGACAGACAGACAGAGTTACTTTCGCATTTATAATATTAGTATGGATCAAGGATCAAAAAGTATTGTGAATCAAAACATAGCCTCTAAGAAAAAATTAGTTCTAAAAATTAAATATTTTCAAAGTAGTTAATTTTCAAGGCAAAGCAACTTAATACAATAGTAACTGTTCTACTATCTACGTAGTTATGACCTATAAAAGTTTTCTACTTACAGCTAGTTGATGCCCGACTTATGTCTATTTTGTGTCAGATTGTTTTGGTTTTATTTAAGTTTTGAACTGAGTGCGAAAATGTAGGCTTAGTTTGCTTTTCAAGTGCGATATGCTTATAAATATTCATCATCACGGACACATCGCACCCCTATTCAAACAAAGAAATAACTCAAAATTACGTATTTTTGGGAAAACGCAAATAAAATTTGACACCTTCGCGCAGTGTACTTCAATATTTAATTAAAAATAAAGTAAATGAGATAAGTACGTTTTAAAAATAGAAATGGATAATTTGATAAAGATAGCAATTAATTGTTATAGAGAATATCCTTATTTATAAAAATAGGTAATTTATTTATATTAATTAAAAAAAAGTTCGTACTTAATTCAGTTTATGATAAAATATTTTTTCAGTACATTCGAAATGGCACCATGTAAATCAAAATAATGCAGTTTTATTATAAAATTATTTATAAGTTTTTGATGTGTTTACTTTTATTTCAGTTTTTTATTTAAATTAACATTAATTTAATACTTTTCCAAAGTAGATAAAGTAATATTATATTATATTATAATTAACAAACAACAAAAAGGTGCGTATAGATCACGTTGGCCACACCCGTCTCGATGCGTGCCTCTACAGGTCTCATAGCGGTGATCTGGGCAAGGCTCAACTGTATGAGCATCTGCAGCGGTCGGCGGACAGGTTAATCGAGCAGTATCCTACCGCGGACTTAGTGTTCTTGGGGGACTTCAATGCTTACCACGTGGAGTGGTTGAGGTCCACCGAAACTGATTTTGCGGGAAGGGCTGTACACAACTTCGCCTGGACCTATGAACTCTCACAACTGGTGCATTCTATCTTAGAATACCAGACATCGACACCCATTGAAGCTATACTGGACCTTCTGCTGACTACGCGCCCGGATGAGTGCTCCGTAAATGTGGATGCACTACTAGGTACCTACTTTGGACCACTGCTTTGTCCCGGCGCAAGTGACTCTCGCGGGGCTTGAACCATCGCGGCCAACAGCTCTTACCAATAGCTACCTCGAGGTCCAGTAAAAAAGCAACCGCCAGGGTTAAGTTTGAATTCATCGGCGGAATTGGCGAGCGTCTTGCGCGGTACCCATCAGGTAGTCGTGCTTTTTGGTCGCTCGCCAAAGCTGCCGAGGGAATCTTCTGCCAGTCCTGTCTTCCGTCACTGCAAAAACCCGACGGTAGTCTGGCCCATGGCGCTAAGGAGAAAGCCGATCTCTTGGGTCATCTCTTTGCGTCAAACTCAACTATGAACGACGGGAACTCCGAGCCACCTATTATTCCCAGCTGTGGTGCTTCCATACCTGAAGTAAAAGTCACGCAACGGGTGGTCCGGCGTAAACTTAAATCCCTAGATGTTCGGAAGTCAAATGGGCCGGATGATATACTGGCGATGGTGCTTAAGCACGGTGCCCCTGAGTTGTGGCCAGTGCTTACACGCCTTTTCGCGCTCTCCTATTCCACGAGACAGGTCCCGGCTTCGAGGAAGACTGCATTCGTGCATCCTGTGCCTAAGAAAGGCGACAGAACAGATCCGTCCAATTACAGGCCTATCGCTATCACCTCACTTCTCTCGAAGGTGAGAGTGGTGGAGCGTATGAATAATACACAGCTCCTGAGATACCTTAGGGGTAACGATCTCCTGAGCGACCGCGAGTACGGTTTTCGTCAACGTCGCTCTACCAGTGACCTCCTATTGTATCTCACTAACCGATGGGCGCAAGCCATCGAAAGTCGAGGTGAGGCACTAGCGGTCAGCCTAGATATTGCGAAGGCCTTCGATTGGGTCTGGCACAGGGGGCATTGCGAAGTTGCCACGCTATTGACTCCCCAAAGGACTATGCGTATGGATTGCCAGTTTTTTGTCCAACAGTGCTTTTCGAAGTTATGTGTGTATTTATCGCAGGTTTATAAGTGCCCGGTTAATGGCAATAGGCTCGCCACCTATTACATTGGGACCTATAAACATAAACGGCGAAATGTGGGTGCTCTAGCACCTCTGTCTACCCCTTCGGGGATATAGGCGTGAGTTTATGTTTATGTTATGTAGAAGTATTCAAGCCGTCGTCGATGGCAGTTGCTCGAACTGCATGGACATAAACGCTAGAGTTCTACAAGGCTCCATGTTGTCTCCGACCCTGTTTCTGCTGCATATTAATGACATGCTGTCTCATGGCTCCATCCATTGTTATGCAGATGATAGCACCGGGGACACGTATTACATGGGCCGTGAAAATATCCCTAGGTCTGAAGTGGAGGAGAGCTGCAAACAACTTTGTCCGAAATCGAGACTACTCTCTCTGGAGTATCCGATTGGGGACGACTAAACTTAGTCCAATTCAACCCCACTAAGACACAAGTATGTGTATTCACCGCTAAGAAGGCTCCATTTGTTGTAGCGCCGCAATTCCTGGGCACAGCGCTTATCATTACCACAAGTATCGGGATACTTCGTGTCGACATCTCCAACGACGTCCAATACTGAAGTCATCTGGCAGACAAGGTCAAGCTGGCATTAAAGAGACTTGGGTTGCTCAACAGACCGAAGCAGAACTTCACAGTGGGGCACCGGTTCCTACTAAAAAAGGCGAAGGTTCGGCCCCATATGGAGTACTACTGACACCTTTTTGCCGCAGCGCCTGCGTGCCAGCTTGACCCTTTTGACTTGGTGCGAAGAGGGGCGTTGAGGCTTGTCGGCAATCCCATACTTACAGGCGATGTAGAACCTCTCAGTCTCAGAAGAGACTTTGCCTCACTGTGTGTTTTCTACCGCCTATATTACAATGGTTTGTGCTCAGATTAACTGTTTGACATGATGCCCACAGCTACATTCTATTCTCGCACCTTTCGCCATAGGCGGGGAATTCATTCTCACACATTGCAACCGGAAACGGTGTGCACTGTGCGGTATGAAAGGAAATTCATCCCTCGCACACTCAAGCTGTGGAATGAACTCCCGCGGTGGTTTTCCCAAGCGACTAAAATAATATGGGGCTTCTCAAGAAGGACATTAGAAGGTATCTTTAGGGTCGGCAGCACGAGTGTGACGCCCCTGGTGTTGCATACTTCCATAGGCCACGAACCACTTTCCAACAGGTGGGCCGTGTGCTTGTCTGCCACCTAAGTGGTTTAAAAAAATATGGCTGTATGTTAGTTGAATAATGTATTAAATTAAAGAAATAAAAAAATGTTCGTCGCGAAATTAATAATAAGCAGAATCAACTAAAAAATCTATGATGATTCCCGTGGATTTACAGTAAAAAAGTAAAACAAGTCGTATTTATATTCAGTCCATTATAAAAAATTTAAAAGAAAACTGCAATAAGTTGGAACAGGAATTAAAAAAACTCACATTGTTTCATATGAAACAGAATTAAATCGAAAATTTTAGGTACAACTTATAACATTTTTACTAATAAAGCGAAATAAGTTTTAATTAATGCACTTTTAGATTAAATAATAAACAATGTTATAGTTAACTGCCAGCAATGCACCGAATTATTTTGTTTTATTTCACTTTTATTCCTAAAAGCAACGATCCGATCCGACCTCATACGGAGCTGGCGCATCAATGAATCGTTCACTTTACCGGTACAAACTTGTTCGCGCGCGTTAGTGAGAAAGAGACGGACTACGTTTTATCTTGCTCAATTTGATCGTATTGCAATGGCTGTTCGAGTGAAACCTTTCTCCTAGTAAAGTTATTAAACTTTTTGATGAAATCTCATAAAACATGAATTTTGAGTTATTTCTTTGTTTGAATAGGGGTGCGACATATCACGTGAACGTCATGCTAAGAGACAGTGTTGCGTTGCGCAGTGGGTCGTCAGTGATTGAATATTCATAGCCACTGTTTGACAAAAAACTCTGAAAATTCTCTTGCAATTAAATCAGCCGTTTCACGATTACATGATATGGGGACTTTACAATATCGACATACATTATCAAAGGTAATTGGCATTTCGAGGTACTAATTAATTGAAAGAATACTTTGCTTCAAAACACCATAATAATATATCATTCCTTAACGTATTATTATTACTACTCTACGAACATAATGGCACGAATACAATGGTGAATTGACCACGGTCAGTGTAATTTGATCCATTTCACCAATTAGATCTAAATGAGTGTATACTTTTTGATTTCAAAGTACAAAATGTATAGCAATTGTGCTTTTATTATCAAGAACTTTTTCGTAGCAATAAAGTTATTTTCTATTTCACTCTTTCTAGTTTCGTTATACCGACAACCTATGGCCCTGTATATAAGTTCTATTTTCAAACAGCACAAGAAATGTACCGCTTACAATTTATCGTCAGCTTTTATTGCAAACTAACAGAAACTACGAGCATCATCGTAAAAGTTCTCAAATATTTTTAACAAACTTACACACCCGGAGTTTACAGTTTAGTTTTCATCTAACCACAAGTTTAAACCACCAATAAACATTGGTGTAACAACGCCCGCATTCGGCTAAATACCGCACATGGCATAGGTCATAAACCGGCTTAAATGCAGATCCCCAGTTTTACGACTGACTGTCCATACTGTACCTATTTCTTCCTTTTCCTCTTTATATAAACGGCAAGAGACAGATAAACGCATAATGATATGGCTTCATCCAGCCGGTTCACTTTTACCTCTATTATCTTTAACGTAAACATTTGCCTGGATAGGTAAATGGGTATCGCAAAGAAAATGATTCTATTAAAATTGTAAGGGTCTTCGTCGGGTTCAATACTTTGCAATACATAGTTAATGTATGGTATAAATCGATGGAAAGGTCGGGCAAGTGTCTATGGAAATATATTCAGTATGGTGTTTTATGTTTTAACCCCGTACCTATCTAAAAATAGAGGTTCATAATTTTTACTGTCGTGTCTGTCATGACATTGTGTTCATTTCGTTGTTTCATTACCCCGCAGAGGTGGGCAAGAACAGTAAAATTATGTTATCTTACAAATCATATTCAAAAGCATTTAAAGAAATAATAACAAAAGCTAAACACCTCACTGCTGTACTTTTTGAGAACACAATTTAAAATTATTCATCTTATTATCTAGTAAAGCTATTTAAATTAAATTTATAACAAAGAGCTTTTAGTAAGATCAAAAGTTCATAGACATCATCTTCAAAGTAAAGATTAAGATTGTACGGGTAAAATTCTAGAACTAAATAGAAAACTAACTTGATAGGTCGTACAACCTTTGTGATTACATGATTCACAAAATCACAAACGAAGCAAAATTAAATCTACAAAGAAAATAATCGTAAAAAGAAAAATAATATTATAATTCCTGTAATTCTCAGAGAGAGAAAACAAACACTTTTATACAGCTCACATGATACGATGAGCGTGAAAATAGCGTCCTTATAACCGCAGTTACGTACTTAGCATTTGGCAAAATAACAGAAGTTACATCGTAAATGTGCGAATACAAGATACTCAAGTTTACGACCTAGTGTTTGCTCGTATTTTTATGTCGGGGAAACTGAAAATTTTAAAAGCAGTGGAAATGTCTCGACAGCTGCATGGTGTTAAACGTAACAAAGATTTAGTTTGAGATAGAAGTGGCAGAAATATTATACAATAATTATTTCTAAGATAAATAATGTTTGTGTTGATATACAAAGTAACTCTCGTTTTACTCTACTATTCAATAAAGTGCAGAGTATATTGCAAGACATTGGTTAAAAATTGTCATCTTGCTAATTTTAACCAATTTGTAATGCAGCTACCTATACGATTGTGTATACCTACTACGTTACAGTAGATTGCATCAAAATAACGTAGACCTTAATGTTTTTTGGTGCGTTTGTCTAGTTTTTATGAGATCCTGTTCTGACAAAACTCAAAATAATTTTGTTCTATGCCTAGAGCACAGTTCTGCTAAAAGCTAAAAGCATTCTTTTGACAGCCTCGAAGAATCGAGACTATCGAAAGAATGCTACTGTTTTTCAGCAACCATAGTCACAAAGAAATCAACATGTCGGAATCTGTGTAAAACAATACGAAATAAATAGCGATTGAATCTAATAATGTAGTAGTAATCATAAAATCTTAAAACATTTATTTGAAAAAATCTTTTTACGCGCTGCCGAATCTAGTATTTACCTAATTCCACAAAACACATGAAGCTATTTATGTTCCCCCACGCGAACAAATTTAGTCCCTCTTAGAGAAGCTGTGGTACTAATTGACGCTTTAAATCTGTCTACGCCCCTCAGTACTTTCATAAGTTTATGATTTTATATGAAGCTGATTTATATCTCGACTTCGTTGGGATCAATGACTTCGTTTATTTTTTTTTTTCTTTGTGAGTTTTTCCTGCTTCATTCAAATAATCTGTTTTTGTTTGTGACAGGCTATCAAAAGTTCTAAAGTACCCATTTATTATATTTTTAGAGAATAATTGTGTTTATAGCAAATGTTGAATGTTCTCGACAATACTAAAGAGCCTGAATTGGATCGTTATTATTTATGGTAGACTAGTTGTTGTCCGTGGTACCACCTGTGTAATATTCTGATCCTGTTCCCACAACTCATGGGAACCTATTCTAGGGATAGGCCTATGTATTATTTCAGACTATAATCTATCGCGATACCAAAATGCAGTCAAATCCATTTAGACGTTTAAGCGTGACTGAATAACAAACATCGAAACATCGTCACTAGTACTTCTTCAAAAAACACTGAGGTGATTCAATTCATTTGTCATATAAAAAAGTAATAAAATATCTTATTACTGTTATATTAGCAGTAAAATAACTGTTAATAAACACAAACAAAACAATAACGATGAACACATAAACCAAAGAAGTTGCATTAATTCAAACAAACCGACACTCTATTGTATTAATATGAGCATGCAACGAGTACATTCACTGTTAATTATGTTTTTGCACCAGTCTAGCTGCTTGTTGTAAGTTTTCTTTTGATGATACAGTGTGTTCACACAAACAATCTTCGCGTCATAATGTTTTAGTTTTAATTGTAATGTTCGTATGTGGTTTAAAAGCGTTGTGTGCTGTCTTGCGTTTTAATGTATCTAAATTAAATTATAAATTCAATATAGTTTATTTACAATGTGAAAGTAGAATGTAGTGTGAAAGTTTGTGAAGATGTTTGGATGTTTGTATATTCGGATGTTTCTTACTCAATCAGGCTCTAACAGCTGAACAAATCCAGCTGAAATTTGGTATAAGGATAGATAGTAGTCTGGAAAAATACGAAAGTTACTTTTTATCCCGGATATAGGTTTCCACGGGCTGTGGGAACTAGTACATAATAAAGTGTTCAAACAACATCTGATGTATACGTTTCTTACGTACGTTTCTTAGTAATAAGTACCTACATGAAGAAACATTTACCGTGCCAAATAAAGAACAAAATGTTAACGTTAAAATACTTTTAAACAAAGCATGAAAGAATACACACTACGAGCATGCAAGATGTCCGACGGAAACCGCAGCGGTAGGGAAGTGGGTAATAAGTGTAAACTTGTGTCTAATTTGAGTGAACACTTTAGCTTGCCAGACATATCTCTTAACGTGGTACACAGTAAGAATAAAAGTGAATAGTGGCTGGAGAAGAGTATTGTACACTGACGAATTCAGGTTTTGGCTTAAGTCAGACGATGAAATACACATTTTTTAACGAGCGCAAAATCCCCATGGATACCTCCGGAGCCGGCGGGTACTCAAACCGATCAAAACGCACATCATGTTCATGGATCGTAGATTGACGGAGGAGATGGTCTGAGACATATCTCTCGCACACCGGCCGACCCAGGGCCATTTCTTTCGAACTGGCACTCTTCGGGTGTGGGAAGTACCTACAGGTGGTACGGGGACCCAGTGGGAAAGATTCGCTTAGCGTATCATTATTGGCAGATAGCTTTACGGGTCTAGTGGCAGTAGATCAGTGATGATCAGGGATGGTGTTGCGACAGTATTCGCTAAGAAGCACTTTCATTTAAAAATATAGTTTAAGTCAATTTTTTCATAGAAGCATAATATTGACAAAGTTTTTGGTAGTTATTTATTTTTTGCAGTTCTTTACGTATTATAAGCGTGTATTTATTGAAAGCGTATTATCTAGAAAAGTTGGCCCGTTCTTTTGTACTCAAGTTTTTTTTAATTATTAAAACTTTACAGTAACTAGCCGAGAAGAAGAGTAAGAAATTAACTATGATCCGCTTGCTTCGATATTGTAGAGCGTACTAGGTATAAAACTCATATTAATATTTATATAGTAGGTACTCTTAGATACTTTTAAATTCTCTAACTACGCTGAATAGCCTGAGTTCGCGGTAGATTCACTCAATCAGAAGCCTGAAACTTAGCTAATTACAATGATTATCCCACTGTATAATCTACCTTTTTATCTTCTTACCCAATCTGTCGTTTACTGAACTTCGATTCAATGTTCACCTTCGGTTAGCAATCTGTACAACGGAACTGCATAGCGGTGCGTACAGATTTAGCATCGGTATCGTTTGACGCGGTAATTACCCCGTAAATCCTAAGCGGACGAAATTAACTGCCGTCGAGTGTTATGAACATGCACTGCATTGCATACTCAATATAATCGTAATGGGTGGAGTTCTTTTAGCGGGGATAGTGTTTTAGGTCGACAGTGTACATGTGTACAAACACATGTACTATCTGTGGGACATCAGACTAACTGTGGGAGTGGTTTTTGGTCACAGTTTATTTATATACCATTATCTAGGTATAGGTGTATAATCCTCGTAGTCACACCTGTTATTTTCAAAATGGTATAGAATGTTGAGTAAACTCCCAATTTACAAATTTCTTCTATCTCACGTTGAAGGTGAGTTTATTATCATTTAACTGGTCACTTTTTTGATTCATACTACTTTTGTACTTGATATGGAAAACCTGTATCCCTTTGTCACTACGTGTTGGTATTACTGTATAAAAGACAACAATTAAAAAAATAAAGAGTTTGGACACTTATGTTTTCAGTCACAACATGATTGAAATAAATCTATTGCTATCAATCGGATGTTTAAGCTATACTTCAGTCAGTTAATTAACGTTTTCTAACATAAAACCTCAATAATACAATCCAAAATCAAATGCACAGCAGTTTCATTTACCATATCAATTAAATATACATAAATACATTATATTCGATTTTCGATATACTTATTGATATTTTGAGTAGCTACGAGTAGGTATATGTAAGAAATACATACATCAAACTGAAGGAGTCCGGTACAATAATAATAATATGTACCTACACCATGAAACATCATAATAAAGCCTTCACTGCTAGAACCCTTCAACACAGCAGATTAACAATACCCAACACCCTTACCGAATCAACGACATCCATGAATGTAGATTACCAGATAACCAACAATATTAATACACCGATCATCGCAGCCCGCTCCAGATTAACATTTTAAATACATTTACAACGGTCTCCCGGGACATGCCCAATCACAATCACACCCAAAACTTGGTCCTTATCGATTAGACACCGCATCTGTCCGGAGAGCACCCAATAAATATGTAAATTTGCTTTGGATTAACCCCGATTGGAGAAAGAAGCTCGTGGAAATACCGACGGACTTTGCGCAAGTAATCATTTTTTTAAGGTTATTAAATTTGAGTTTTTTTTTATCTTTATTTATTGCCTTTTTGAAAGGTCCTAAAAATGTTAATTCGAAATTTAAATTTGTTTCTGTTCCAATTGGTTCGGTAGTTAGTTTGACAGAAGTAATTAAGGCTGAATTTGGCGAGAAAGTCTTTTGATTTGTAAAATCGTAGCGGAATATTCAAAAATTGATGTAAAATGCCGAGGTTTTCAAATGACAGCAGTTAAGTTAATATTTTTTTTGTAAACCACTTAGGTGGCAGTCAAGCACACGGCCTACCTGATGGGAAGTGGTTACTGTGACCTTTAAAATGATATTTTAAAAGAGAACTACGTTTTTAGATAGTTCATTTGCCATAACAATAAAAAATAAAAATAGTTTAATATATGTACTCGTAGATTTAAAATATTCATCGGTTAGGATGTAACGCCTCGACTTTTTAATAATTTCCGATAGTTTTTACTTTCTCATTAGTATTTTATTTAGATAATTATAAACATTACTTACAAAATCTGCATAACACAGCTACTTAAATTAACTTCTTAATTCAGTTCAACAATGTTTATAAAATAAATCTCCACTCAATACCGGTTCTCAAAACGTTTTTTCCCATAAATTGAATCCTACAGGCGAGGAAAATTGACCACGGAAACATGGTTTTAATTCGAAATGTAGCAAAAGAATTCAGCGGCCGAAAGATTTATGGATTCCCCGCAATTTATGTGCGGCAGCACACGGCGCCTATGGGAGCCCAACCATGATATTATGGTAGGCGTTTACTCCGGAAGAGTCCATTGTTTTTATGATAGTGTTTCATATGTTGCAGGAATTATGGCTAGGGTAAGGAAGTCAGAGCAGTTAGAGCTTCACAGTTTTGTCGGAGTATTACTAGCGTTGTTCTCTATTCAAT
Source organism: Eilema depressum (assembly GCA_914767945.1). Lineage (NCBI taxonomy): Eukaryota > Metazoa > Arthropoda > Insecta > Lepidoptera > Erebidae > Eilema > Eilema depressum. The sequence continues at coordinate 21,167,227 of OU612018.1, read as the reverse complement.
GATTTGAGAGGTAGTAATAGCTATTCTTAGAGCTTTGTGTGCCTACAAAGGACATGATTATTTACGGTTTGTTCACGGTAGAGCTGAAACTTCAAACAAATGCAAGACTGCTTGGTTAGCACCGTGGCTGAAATGGTATGTCATCAACTGTCACTGTGTTGGCAATTTGTAGTTTGATCCTGTAGTTTTTCAGTCAATTGAACGATTGAGAATTTGACAGACCAGAGGGCTGGTTTATTCTTTGCACAAAGGATTGGCATTGCTTTCTAGCCACCCGCCCAGTTGACGTCGATAGGAAGGAATTTTTTGACGCTTGAACCTGGAGCTTTGTATATAGGTATATTATGTATTGTTTTTATACCTACTCAACAGAGCATCCAGGCTAATGCGAATAAACGTATTTAATTAAACAAATATTGGGACTGAGCGGGTATCAAACCCCCAACATCCACCGTAGCAGTTGATCGACCTACGTAAAGGTCACATTAACCGCTTACTATCAGAATATAGTATACTACTTTACATAACAATGTAAAATAATTCTCAAGACAGTAAGGGCTTTCCAGAAGAAATTCTTAGCGATAAGGATCTTTCTTTTTTGAGAAATATCTTTACTTATCTGTACTCAGGGCCTACAATAAAGAGTATTTATTATTATTAGGATATTAAGGGAGTCCCCATTAAAATTTAGAACCGCCCGAATAGGGAAATATCCTGCAGATAACTTTGGTTAAATAGCACAACTTGCATTAGGTATGTTGTGTTCAATGGTCGCTAGAGTTTCTCAAAGTGTGTAGGTACTGACCGGTATTACCTACATAAGTCGTGTGGTTCTACCTTAACATGTTACAAAATATGGCACTGTTATAAGCGAGCAACGAGCATAGAGGTACTAGGTATATAACTTTTGTTGGCAATTCGAAAGAAATTAACTATGAATTTTGAAATATGTAATAAACAAAAAAAAACTTTACTAAATTGTCACGATAAACGAAACTGAAAATCTATTGATATAACGTCTAAGATTAGCCATAATATAGTCAAAACATGTTTTCTTATTTTGATTACAATTTCATATAAAAAACAAAATTTAATACCCCAAATTACAAATAATATTTTATTCAACGAAATCGTGTATTGTGAGCAGAATCATTAATCGAGTGGCACAACACATTAAGGCAATATGTGTTCCGTGACGTCACACGTGAAAAACGGCGATATACCTTATTTATGCACATGGAAAACAATTTATTATGTTTGAGTAAATTTTGGAGTGAAAATATTTGGGATGTTGAACATTACGTGCAGTGATTTAAAACGATATTTAAAAATTACATTTTGTTGGCGTCGATTCGGGCTTATTACTGTATGAAGTGAAAACTATTTACATACACACGCTCAGGGGCCTTAGACAAAGTGACATTCTATTGGCGAAAACGTCAGTGAAATCGCTAATTGTAGTGTGAAATTGACATAATTAATGAAATGAAAATGAAATGAAAAAAGAAAAAATGAAATAAATAATTTTTTTAATGAAATTTGAGTCTTTGTAACTCGAAATACATTATTTAACTGATCATTATTACTATAACCACCGCAATGTCCCGAAATCCTTTGTTAAAACCTTAAAAATGGTTCGCTTCAGCGCGATTCCATCAATAGAATGTCACTTTGTCTAGGGCCCCAGGACTATTTACTCTCGGGGTAGGCAGACACAACAGCCCGCCACTTAGTATTCTAGTACCTAGTAGTCTATCACTACTATATGTCATTTTTGTTTGTCCTTCTGTATGATTGCTTTGGTAAAGTACAGTTGGCATCAAAGGTAGATGATTATTTCCATATTTTAATTATCACTTTTTGGGCTAAGTGTTTAACATTTCTTAGTATTTTAACTGAACTCACTAAATTGCCTATGTATTGGATAAAATACGCGAATTATACAGATTGTCAAGTTACTTCACTCAATATATTGAAGTGGAGTGGAGAAACTTTATATCTCACTAGCTGTCCCGGCGAACTTCGTACCGCCAAATTTTTCCCGTTCCCGCTGCACCTATTTTCTCACCGTTTAAACCTTCCCTGGACATCCACAAACATTTCAAGACTAAAATTAGCCCAATCGGTTCAGCCGTTCTTGAGTTATAAACTAACAACGAAAAGTGGAATTGATTTTATATAATAGAAAGACTAGCTGTCCCCGCGAACTTCGTACCGCCATATATTGCCCGTTCCCACTGCACCCTTTTGCTCATCTTTTAAACCTTCCCTGGACACCCACGAATATTTCAAGACTAAATCGGTTGAGCCGTTCTTGACTTATAAACTAACAACGAAAAGTGGCATTGATTTTTATATATTAGTTTACTACATCACATGTAACCTATTTTCACATTACATTGATTTGAGTTTGAATTTGATATTACCGCAGACATTAGTCTACTAATTCCTTATATTGATTTCATTTTCATTTCACTTAATAATCTGTTGAGTGACCGATTATTACAGTAGTATCGACACATCTATTATAAGTCTATAGCCTCAAACCAATCCAACAGATTCAATGGTATTCCAAATGAACGAAACATTTGATCTAAATGAGAATGAATCATGATGTATGAAACCAATCAAAATTAATTATTGATGGAAAATTTGGTAACTAAATACAAAATTGTTTATTCTATTGACAAGTAGGCTCTGTTGCATGTCAATTGAAAGCAGTCAGTTAATTTTAATGAACATGGAACTGAACAAATAGTACTATTAGGAGAGTTGATATTCATTCGAAAATTAGTTAATGTAGTCCATTATGATTAAATTATGAAACTAGTTAAGGTGCTAAACACAATGGACCATGATAATAACAGAGTGATATTGTTCACACCTTTAGAATGAAAGTGTAAAACTACTTTTTAACGGATTCTACCGCGATATATTTGTTATTATTTACTTTGCGGTGTCGTACAAGGCGACTAAGGGATAGGGCTGTTTAACATCAGACAGATACCTATATACAGCCCAGGCTCAGCCTCAGATATATGGCTCGAGTCATTACAGTGCCCGGAATACGGCAATAGGCTCACCCCCTATTACTTGGGACCTAATACAATGATTAGTGAAATGTGGGTGTTAATTCACCTCTGCCTAACCCTCCGGGGATAAAGGCGTGATTGTATGTACGTATGTATTTACTTTTATCCCGACGTTTCGGCTACTTTTGGAGGAAGCAGGACACGACGGTTATCCGTCCCAATCGAGTAGTCTGGCTGGGGAAGTAGGTGCCTCCGCCCTACAGAATCAGAATCTTTTGCGCTGACGGCACAGAATCTCTCTGTTCTTACAAGGTCGGCAGCACGAGTGTGATGGGGGTCACACTCGGTGTTGCACTCGCCCATAGGCAACGGTAACCACTTACCATCAGGAGGGCCGTGTGCTTGTCTGTGACCTAAGTAGTATAAACAAATAGTTTATCGCTCACTCCGCGACCATGGCTGCTGAAAAGTGGGCGGAACGTTGGGTTAAAAGAAAATAATAACAAATATATCGCGATAAAATCCGTTAAAAAGCAATTGTATTTCAATAATAATAGACAGTATTATGAAAGTGTAGATAATAGAATAGAATGAGAATGAAAAAGTGAAGGACAAAATACACGAGAGGAAGGATAGTAAATGTTGGCAACACTTAACACTTAAGCTGCTTGAGCAATTGCCGCTTGATCCAGAATGACACTTAATTCAATGCTGACATACGAGCACTGTTAGTGCTCAGCTCTTAAAAGTACCATTAGGACTAATAAACTTGTCACGTATTCCATTTCTCACCTGCCAGTTTAAGTCCGATGCGTTTCCCCGGAGGCTTAGTTAGTTCTATGTGAGTCCGTCGAAGACCTCTTTCCGTGCACAGCCCAGAGTCCGTCGACAACGATGTTTGAGATTTGAAAACTGTAACAAAAAGACACATTGCCGTTATATTTCTGTTCATATTCACTAATTAACAGCGTCCGTGGCGTAGCGGTTCTGAACGCGGCCGCTACGCAGGAGGCGCGGGTTCGATCCCCGCTCAGTGCAAATATTTGCATGAAATATGGACATTTGCATTGGTCTGGTCTTGCCTCGGAGAGCACGTTAAGCCGTCATTCCCGGTTGCCATAAGAACATCTATGGCAGTCGTCACGGGTAGTTGGAGCCCTAAAAAGTTCAAAAACAACGGTCTAGCTGCAAAAGCTTCGATATCGCCTAATGTTACCTTTGGGTTGTGGAGATCAGATGGCAATCGCTTCACGACAAATATCGAGGTCTAGCCAAATCCGTAGTTGAGACTGGTAAAGCGGACCCCAGACTCCGAGCTGAAGCTTCGGATGCGACTCGGAATTAATGCTAGGATGAAGAATTCATTAAGTAACATACATATTTATATTCTATAAATCCCCAAAGTGGTAAGTAAAGGTGTATTAACGCCCACATTTCGTCAACTGTAATTTTCGGTCCCATGTAACAAGGGGCGAGTCTATTGCTGTCAAGCGGGTACTTAGTCATGGGCTGTATGTTTATTGTAGGACCTAAAACACTATTCCGCAGGTTATCAAAAAGTGGCAGTACTATTGAACTTTCAAGAGGAAGATTCAGGGTTACCTCTGACAGAATAATATAACAAGGTCACTCCTTATACCTTTTTTTTTTACCGTACGAAAAATCCCCACGGATACCTCCCCCGCCGGAACCGGAGGAGGAGGTTATGTCGGACTCGAACCGACTAAAACGCACGCCGACTGTGGGCCGTCGGTTGCCGGAGGTGAGATTGTCGTAGCCATATCCCTCGCACCCCGGCCGACCCAGGGCCATATCTCTCGAACTGGCCCTCATCCGGTGTGGGGACCACGGAGTCCCCAACTCGCTCCCGGGTATGGGGAGGCACGCTTCTGCTAGGGTGACAGGCGGCTCCACCCGTCACCCCCAGGTCACTTCTTATACCTTAACCTAACCTAGTTCAGGCATATATCAACGTAATTTTGAAGGTAGAGTAATATTTTCGACTCGACCATTCGATCCATATTTCATTCAAATTTTCGTAGTACGCAATTCATTGATAGTTGATAAAACATAATAATATGCAATCTGAATGCGTTATTATATGACTGTATACAATAGCTGGCTTATAAAATATTCTACAAATGTCTTTTTTTATCTGAGCCATAATCTGCATCGAAGCCAACAGAACAGTTACCCACAGCTTCGAAATAACCCTGTACCGCAGGTCCAAACATTTAACTAGGGGACGCACAAATCTCAGCCGCTCGTTAGCAGAAAGTTTTACTGTAACTGCACTTGTGAACTGCCGTCTCTTAAAATAATACCCGTGCTGGCACCTACCATGAAATGCGATACAAAACGTTAACGACTGTAGTTAATAATTAGTTTGTTACCCACGGACAAATTATTGGCCGCAGTCGTTAGCGATTTAATTAAAATATCTTTATTCATTTAGGTCACACAATGAAATTTATGAACGTCAAGATTAATAGTTCTACAATTTCAACTCACAGTCTGATTTGCAAGGCATTACGTAATGCCAGTGAGCTAATAAACTGGGAATAAAAACAGTCACTATTTAAACGCCACTTATTGCAATGACTGTTTACAAATTGTATTGGGAAGCAATAATCCACAATCCAATTATAGACCATCATTTGACTCCAAGAGAAGTAAGCAAAAGTGTTGTAACACAGCGGTTATGAGCGCTGAAATTAGGAAGCTGTAATATTAGGAGGGAATTTTAGAGAAGAATAAATTATGAATACAACTATACCGACATTTAGTTATATATCAATTAATCGTAGGTATATATTAATCAGGTTTCTATGCCGTTCGTATTGTTTACATCGTGTCGGAGTAAAAAAAAAACAAAAACACTTTTCTAAATTTAAATTATCAACTTTTTCCCTTTTCTGTGCAGTTAAAATTTACTACAGTAGAAAACTCATGGTAACGGTGCCGTACCATTTTGACATCAATAGTGACTTGTGGCTCTTTTCAAACTAATAAACGGCGACGAGGAACTTAAGTATTATGATGATGGCCTATTACAGGTTGCTGGTAGAACACTTTACACAGTTCAAAATTACTTTGATGCTTGACGATGTTATTATCTGGGTGGAAAATCTGGGGAAGAATTCTCCAGATTTTTATCTAGACATTATTAGATGGAAAAATGAGTAGAGGGGAAATAGTTATATGATAATAGTGTACAAAATAGTGTTTTAGAAATAAAAAAGTACATATCATCGTTATTTTGGAGACTACTTCGATTTCTCGCAAAAAAATTAAAGAAGTTTTAAACTATGATTTAAAACTTCTTTAATTTAAATACCTATTGTGTTTTCTTATTTAACTTTCCAGCAAAGTAAGCAATGTGGATGGTTAATTAAAGGACGTCTCTCAAATGGCTAGAAGGTCAGATCAATAGACAGGCAACACTTTTCAGAAAGGTGAACTGAACAGTGCGAGATTAATAACATGTTTGTGAGTAATAATTTCCAAAACTTCTTCGACGCAACGTGTGTCTACTAACTCAACTTTCTTTACATAGATCAAAAGACAGATATAAATCTGAAACTACTTTATATTGCTCGAAATATAATTCATATCTTTATAAAAATATCGAAGTTCAACCGCATCGCAGCTATACTGAAAGAAGCGAACTTGAATGAGACTAGGATTAAAGCAAAGAGAAAGATGATGACTTTATATTGGTAACAAGATATTGCTTTGAATTTGAAAAAAAAAAAGAATCAAAACAGATGAGCAAAAAGTACGTTCTAGCGTTAAATTTTCCAAAGATCAGTAAGATTTACTCGAGTTTTGGCTTAGGTTGTTTATATTACCGACAAAAAGACGGCTAATCTTTTGTATATACAAACTTGGAAAAGGTTAAAAGTAAATGAAAAGAAAACGCGAAAACTGCGTATTTTTAAAGGATTTCCTGCATTAATGTTTTTGGTGTTAATTTGTTGAAACATCAATCAAGCAAAACGCGGCTTTAGCAAACATTTTTTTTTCGAAGCGGAAATAATTTGCACTAGCCATGGTTTAGTCACAGTACAAGTGATAAACTGACAGCGATAGGGTATTGTATGAGGTTCTATCAATGTGACTTCATCCACTTAGGCCAGTATTCAAGAACGATGCTTCGTCTTGTATCTCGATTTTCATTGATATATTTGATAGATTGTCCACGACAATCAGTTCTAGTTTTAAATTGAAATTGTTCAGGAATACGGGCCTGTATATTTGAGCAGAGCAATCTAAGTTATTATTAAAACCATATGAAAATATAATTATCAACCGATTTTTTATATCAGTGATAGACTGAGATAAAAAGTATCATAATTATTATCTTTTTTCTAAATTCATTGTATCCAAAATATTTTAGGCGTTTTACGTTATTGAGAAACATTATGGACAACGTATGTTACAATAGTCCGACGAACTCGGTTAGACAAAATGTTATAACGATTTATGCTATTACAGCTTTATGGTATGGTATCACGGGCTGTTATCCGCAAACCTACGTCAAGGCGCGGTTTTTGCGTGATACAGCTTCATGTAATCAGAGTAATTAAATTCAACCAAAAACAATACTGCAGGCAAAAGTAGTCCCTTCAAAGTAACTGCCAAAGGAACTGAAGGAACTTTGTAGTCTCAGTAGTTCCTTTAGGTCCTTTGAAGGAACTATCGGGTTAAAAAAGTCCCAGTAGTCCCTTTAAAGAACTAGCAAAGGAACTACTGGGAATAAAGGAATGTATTCCCTTCGGAGACCTACAGAAGAAAATGCACAAAAAGCTTACACGCCACCTGTTTGTATTTAGACCATTTTGAATTATTGTTTGCAAACGGTGCCTTGCGGGTCGTTAGCAAAACTTGACATTTCATTTTTAAAAGAAGGATTGCTTTTTATCCCTCTCTAATTTGCTGCGAAAGAGTCTCGCCTAACTTTTTCTCTTTCACAAATTCAAGCCTTGTCCTCCCCTTTACCCCGCGTTTACATACTGCCGCTCGCATTGCTCATCGCCTTGCCGGCAATATTCACGCGAATAATGCCCTAGCATTCAAACACTCGCATCATCGCGATGTTCATCGCGTTGCCCAACACTCGCATCATCGCGATGTTCATCGCGTTGCCCCGCATACAGTATTCGCCTTGCGATGGAGATGGACGACTTTTGTTAAGTGGACACCTAACCGAATGCAGTATAGGCATTTTATTAGGCTAGGCTATCTACTTAGATACTTAGCTAGTAGGTAATCAGGCTAATTTGGTAGGTAGGTAGGTACCTACCAAATTAGCCTAATTACCTACCAAATTAAAATAGGTAGGTAGGCTAATTTGGTAGGTAGGTACCTACCTACCTACCTATTCTAATTTAGTAGGTAGAGGTACCTACCTACCTACCAAATTAAAATAGGTAGGTAGGTAAATTAGGCTAATTTGGTAAGTAGGTTACCTACCAAATTAGAATAGGTAGGTAGGTAGGTACCTACCTACCAAATTAGCCTAATTACCTACCAAATTAAAATAGGTAGTTAGGTAGGTAGTACCTACCAAATTAGCCTGATTACCTACCAAATAGGTAGGTAGGTAGGTACCTACCTACCTACCTATTCTAGTTTGGTAGGTAGGTACCTACCTACCTACCTATTCTAGTTTGGTAGGTAGGTACCTACCTACCTACCTATTCTAATTTGGTAGGTAGGTACCTATCTACCTACCTATTCTAATTTGGTAGGTACCCTAGCTACCTGTTTGGTCAGTATACTTAGGCTAATTTGGTAGGTAGGTACCTACCTACCTACCTATTCTAATTTAGTAGGTAGAGGTACCTACCTACCTACCAAATTAAAAGAGGTAGGTAGGTAATTAGGCTAATTTGGTAAGTAGGTTACCTACCAAATTAGAATAGGTAGGTAGGTAGGTACCTACCTACCAAATTAGCCTAATTACCTACCAAATTAAAAAAGGTAGGTAGGTAGGTAGTACCTACCAAATTAGCCTGATTCCTACCAAATAGGTTGGTAGGTAGGTACCTACCTATTCTAGTTTGGTAGGTAGGTACCTACCTACCTACCTATTCTAATTTGGTAGGTACCCTACCTACCTATTTGGTAGGTATAATTAGGCTAATTTGGTAGGTAGGTAGGTACCTACCTACCTACCTATTTTAATTTGGTAGGTAATCAGGCTAATTTGGTAGGTACTACCTACCTACCTACCTATTTTAATTTGGTAGGTAGGTAGGTACCTACCTACCTACCTATTCTAGTTTGGTAGGTAGGTACCTACCTACCTATCTTTTATATACATATGTATTACCTATATTATTTAATTAGATCCGTAGCAAGCATTTCAATAAATTCTATTGATTTTTCGTTGGACCATTCGATTGGTTGCGTCATTGTCATGATAATAAATTCGAAGTAATCCTGTGACTGTGACACGCGCGTACACAACGAGCGCTCGATGCGAAGTGTGCGCGACGCGAGTATGTGAATGCTTCATCGCGCTAGTATTGCCGCTCCTTCTCGCGCTGCCAAGCCGACACTCGCAGCAACATACGCGGCACTACTCGCGGCATGACGAATATACCATTCACACCACGTCCCTGCCCACTCCTCTCGCCACTTCCCTCGCTCTGCCGCGAGTATGTAAACGAAGCATTATGTAATTATTCTTATAACGAATGTCATTAATATTCTGAAAGTAAAGGCCTTTGTTGGTGTCGTTCATGTTTTATCCTTTTAAGATTAAGATGAATTAGATTTACGCTTGTTTTGGGGTTATTGAGTGATCTTTAAATTATTACTTCCTCTTAGCGTTAAATCCCAGTCGCATCCGAAGCTTTCAGCTCGGAGTCTGGGGTCCGCTTTTTACCAGTCTTAACCACGGATTTGACTAGACCTCGATATTTTCCGTGAAGCGATTGTCATCTGACCTCCACAACCCAATGTTAACATTAGGCGATATCGAAGTTTAGCAGTTAGACCGTTGTTTTTGGATTTTTGAGGGCTCCAACTACCCGTAACGATTGCCATAGATGTTCTCATGGCAACCGGGACCGACGGCTTAACGTGCTCTCCGAGGCACGACCAGACCAATGCAAATACTCATATTTCATTCACACAAATATTTGCACTGAGCGGGGATCGAACCCGCGCCTCCTGCGTAGCGGCCGCGTTCACTACCGCTACGCCACGGAGGCTGTGATCTTTAAATTATTATATTTATTTTATATCTATTGTGGTTGAATTCCAAGTATGAGCAAAGTCATTTATATTTGAACCCATTTTTTAATCTTCCACACCAACCTGGTCATAATTTTTTCGGTCTTGTTCCCGGGTTCCTGAGACTTTCATATCAAAGCCGGGGTTCGAATACTCATTCTTCTCATTGGTTTGGCTTGTATGGATTTTACCGTTTAACCTTACAACCCCGAGAGGAAAGCGTACAGTCAGAGTCTCAGAGGTTGAGTTGCAGGTGAGATAGGCTTGCTTCTATCTTCATGAGCTCTCAAAAACAGCCTAGTAGGTATCTACCAAAATAAAAAAGTATTACAAAGCAAACCCTAATAACTTCTCAAAGTCTATTTGAAATCAAAGTAAAGATCAGTTAAATCCGAACATACTCTTACTTTTAAAACATCTGTGGCTCTTTCCACTTCTGTGACGAAGCACAGATTAATTACAGAAACTCATTTGTAAATAAAGTATATCAAGTTGTTAAAACAATGTCGGAAAGGCCGCAAGTCTGCAGTGGGGAATTAGCCGACATTCCTTGACGTGTCATTTATCAAGAGGTCCAAATAAGAAATATAAACTTGAGTAAATTGCAAGCTCTCGTTAAAACCGCGCTAAGGTTCGAGTTTCAGTGATAGCGTTGTCGAACATCTTATAACATTCACGGTCATAAGTATATTATACATACCTACGTTTTACTTGTCATCTAGTTCTTGCACCCAGGTAACACGAAGCGAGTTATATTGGAACTGAAATATCGGGAACTCAAGAAAATACAAATGATAAATATCCCGATAGCTCTAATATGTTTGCATTAAATAATCTATGATGATACCGTCGGAAGTTTACGCGAATAAAAAAAATAAAACACTGAAAAATATAATAATACACAAGTAATAATACAAAATACATCGCGATAGACCATTAAAAATTGGTTTGATTTTAATAAATTGATATTATTTTATATTTTTTAAATTTAAAATATTTTTTATCATATTATGAGAATAAATAAGCAAACTACAGTTCGCTATATGATATTTTTTTAGATATTACACAATCTTGTGTCCCTAACGTCAAATTTCCATACATTTAGGTAATTCTGCTATACATATCCAATCAAGTATAACCCATTTCCCTTTACAGTTATATGCAGATTCCCTATTCTTTTTATCGTTTGTCTCTCCTCTTACTAAGGAGGAAAGTGTTCACTTATTATATTTCCAAGTCCAATTTGCTTCTGATTAAATTCGTTGTGGGTTTCAAGAACATTTCCCTTGGAATTTGCTGAGTGTTATGCGTGTCATTTTCTTGGGTCACTGCTTTAGATTTACTTCTATGAGACGCACAAACTCTTAGCTATAGGAGCGTGGGTGAGATTAGTCCCATGCGGATTATTACTTTCTGACGGTCTAAAGAACCTGCAATGAGTCTCGCTCTAGAACTTAAAACTTTATTTTAATATAGTTGACGAGTATAACTGTATGGGTGGTGGGCATGGAGAAAGAAATCATATTCTGTCCTTCGTGGTGGTGGGACATCAGATGTCATTTAAAAGTTTGGCGCTCCATCTTTGAGGGAGCTCACAGTAGTTGTTCCATTTTAAGTGTCACTAACGCTGGTGATCAAAGCTGATTGCAGTCAGAGGTTTACTTTCTAGGACACTCCTAGTCCCTTTGTCAAATGGCTTGCGCGATTACAGCGTCGTGTAGTTTTAATTGGTTCGAAGCTGATATACCCATCTCAGTGTCAGCTCTGGTGAGGTGAATATTGCCACAAGTAAAATAAAAGTAGGGAGTACAAGAACTAAACGATATGGGTATTATAAAGAAGGAATATAATATGTGTATTTCGGTGAAATGAAATACGAAACTTCTTGATTTCAATACGAAATTTAGAAATAGTAATGTTTACGTAAACCAATAACTAATATCAGTAATATGAGTCTCTTACAGAAGTTTTGAAGGCGCTCGAGATTATTGAGTAAACAATATTTCTCGAATCTAATGAGGTACGTTTCTATGGAGATCACGCAACTACTATAAGGACACTATAAGGAGTTAGTAAAATCACTGGTATTTTGTAGCAAGTATTTTTGTAGCACATAATATAACATACCATAAATCGCGATTTATCATTACATTTCCATGTTAATTTCAGTTACATCCGAAGCACTTACTTTGGAGAATTGGATTCACTCTCATGTTCTTTGTCTTGATTTGATTTATTTTAACTGATAGCAGTAACAGCTGCCTTCTGGTTTAAATCTAGAGAGGAAATCCTGTGCCAACACCTAGGCTGAGTGAGCAGAATTACCTAAATTCAGCAGGTCTAGGTAACCTAAAACTTCTGGAGTCACCTGCTAGCCAGTGCTAGCAGGTGACTCCAGAAGTTTTAGGTGTGTCCCTTTGGTGTGTCCCTTAACGATGTAATAGAGTAAAATTAAATAAAAAAAATCATAATTTATTTTTATATTAGCTGTAGCCCGCAGCTTCAACTATGTATTGTTTCAAACTGTAATCTATCTCTGCACCAAATTTCAGCCATATTCAAAAATACAATTCGATTCAGATTAAAAATGTGAATGCTCAGACGGGATTTGAACCCGCGATCAGTCACTTACAAGGTGAATCCTCTGACTACTGAGCTACTGAACAAAAAACGAACCAAATGAAACATCCAAACATCTTCACAAACATTCGCATATGAAGGGTTATAATATCGCTCCGCTTATAAAACCGCATCAATTGAACCCCTCAATAAAGTCCGTCCACTGCATTTGGCACGCCACATTTCTACAATGTGCCGTTACGATATTCGGCTGACACTCACACGCGCCGCAAATATCCACATTTATTTTTAGCCACCTTTAGACATTAATTAAAATAGTTGCCCCTTTACAGTATAAATTGGGCCATGCACTGAATCAACGCACGAGACTTTGAAGTTAGAATTGAAATTAATTTAAATGATATATTAGTCGAAAAGTTGAGGCTAACGGTCAAGTGCGAGTGGTGTTAGAATTCTGGACCGCCATGAACCTAAATAATTGCTATCATAAAATAAATGACTGCATTCGCAAAGAAATATTTTCTGTTTTAAATAATTAATGTACCTATCGTATTAATAGAGATTGGGAATCGTAGAATAAAAAAAAACTATAACTACAAAATATAAAATGTGAATTTTGTACCCTCAACGCATGAAACATCAAATTGTTATGGTGGTTGTTGTAGTGTTAAAAATGTATGTCAAAGTGCCTTTATGATGAATGTACACAGTCGACCAAGGAGGTAAGGTTGCACGTTTACATAGAACTTTATATGAAGGTGCAACCGTATCTCCTTTGTGGGCTTGAGTATGACTTGAGTGATATGTATGTAATAAATAAATCATCAAATAAAAATAAAATAAAAAAGATACTAGCAGCGCTCTGTGGTTACGCCCACGGTTTACGTTTTCGTTAAAGCACTTCGTATTATCTTAACTATTTGCCTCCCTATTAAAAGGATCCGGAGAAGCAGAATATACTATTTATCTGCAGTATGAGTATGATACCTTCTTGGTCGATGTCTAAATAAAACGGACGGTCACGACTCTTTCCCAGTGAAGTAGGCACAGACCACACGTTTCTACCTGCAAAGATTCTAGCATACATCTTTTGCTTCTTCTATTTTCCAAATTAAATTTATACATGCTCGCCGGTTTCAGATAATCTTGACATGTCCTTTCTTTAAAACCAAAAATCTAATTAAAACACAAAATTAAAATATACTAACTCATATTACACTATGTTATTTTTGCCTCCAAATCCTTTCACGCCGTAAGTTAATATCCAAGTTTCCTATCGACCATAAATCCTTTGGGCTAATATAATCTCTGTCTCTAGCCTTCGGGCAAATTTAAGGCAAAACTCACACAATTTATTAACAAGTTGCGTGCATAAATCCGTGGTTATAACTTTCAGTAATGAGTTGGGGTTGCACTCGTTTGCTGGAGTTGAAGTCGAGCAAAGTTTGTGAGAAAATCAATGAAATCCTTTTGTACAAAGGCATTGTGTCCAGGCCTTTTTCCTTAAGTGGTAAATAAGAGTGAACGACTTAGAAGATTGGAATCAAGTAATGCCTGTTAAGAAATATATCTCGGCAGTTCTACATTAACCTTTTTGCTTCGGTAAATGCCATGCGTTTCAGCCGGATTTGGGGAAGTCATGTTATTTAACGAGCCGTACGGTTATAAGGGCGTATAGTATATTTATAGATGGTATACGAGTACAATGAAGGAACGAGTGATGAATTTATATTTCATTGTTGTAAGGAAAGTAATGTAGAAATGCAATTATATTAACTTATATACTTTCGCGTTCCATGACCTATACCATGATCGCGTTAAGTCCCGTTAGATACCATTATTGTAAAAGCAATATTTTGAGATTACTACTGCGGTAACAACCGCAGATAAGAATGTAATTATTATGATAAAGAGGCGTCACTGTATGTATGTGGCAACCGCGCCATGACGTGGAGTAGCGCTACGAAGCAAGAAAGAAAAAACAGTCATATTTTACCATTTATATATCAATCAATCAAAATAGCCTATCGCAGTTCACTGCTGGACATAGGCCTCTCCCAATGTTGGGTCATCATCATCATTCATCATTTCAGCCATAGGAAGTCCACTGCTGGACATAGGCCTCCCCTATAGATCTCCAATAATACCGGTTGGAAGCGGCTAGCATCCAGCGCGTTCCCGCGGCCAATAAGGTCGTCTGTCTACCTTGTGGGTTGGACCACAACCACAATGTTGGGTGGCTTTGGCCTATTCTTTCTATGCTCTAAACGGGTTACCACTAATAGCGAAAGCTATTTTTCTATTCTAGCTAGATCATGGGTGGTATCTAGGCTGAAATTAAGCTCTGTAATATGAATAAACATTATGTAGTTCAAGTTTTTAATACATATTATTATTAGATGTTTAATCTAGACCAATGTAAATACATGCAGTGGAGCAGTCGAATTTTCTAACCTTTTTAACCCTTAAAAACTCATTTTCCATTTCAGATCGATGAAATATTAATAAACGCATAGGTATCTTATACAAAAAAATGTTTTTAATAAAAGTTTAATTAAACTGTTGAACATCCCAGATAGATTTCACCATTCGTTTGTAATGCACGTGCCTATTGAAATTCCATTTCTATAAAAGAAAAAATGAAAAAAATAAATGTTCATTAAAATACGTGCGATATTCAAACAGCTGAATGTAATCAAAAGTTAAAAAATATTATCTGAAAATTTTAACTGGCCCGAGCTCGCGCATGGAGCAAAAATATTAAACCAATTTCAGAACGCGGCAGAGCGGTGGCTTCGAAAATCTCATCAAAATATCTCTCGCAGCTTTGTTAACCTTAAAATTGTATATATCTGGTTTTATAAGTGGGTAGGTACTCTCACAATATTCCAGCTATGAAAGTAGTAAATAATACATTATGTATCAAGAAGAAACGGAAAATATAATACCTACATTACTATTAGAGCTATCGGGATAGTCAGCATATTGTATTGTTTCGAGTTTCTGATATTTCGGCGCAGTTGCAAGCACGGATCACGGAGAAACTGGATTTGAATTTACCCGCTTTCGAGTTCTCTATAGTAGGTCTCTTGTAGGTCGATATACAAGTATTTACTTCAAAAACTTTTTCACTGTTTACTGTCAATACTCCAGTTCAAGCAACAGCACCGAAATATCGGCAACTCGAAAAAATACAACATGGTTAATATCCCGATGGTTCTAATAGTAATGTGAGTAGTTTTACCAACTATATATTTTTGAATTACACTTATCATGTTCATCTTCTAGACCACCATTATATAAAACCCGTCATTTTAATCCTGAACATTATACAAAATATTTGTAAAATTGTGAAACTAAACATCGTTCAAAACTGATGCATAATACAATTCAGTTGCCTGTTCCAACTAATTTATTTTCATAAAGACAGAGAGACGGGTTGCTTTGTAGTATATTGAGGCAAAATTTAATAAACACTTGCCCAAACTGCAGAGCACTTCCGTTCACCGACAGTGTCAGGCCTCTAACACAGTTAGTACTTATCTTCCCGGTCTCAGTGGGAAGCGGACAGGGGCTGTCGCATCACGGTTGTGCGCTACATAAACGACGTTGACGCGGGGTGGGTAAAACGCACACCACGCGCTCATATTAGTACTTTAATAAGGTTGAATTTTGCGCAATAGCTCATGTTGCTGCATGCGGGAAAAATGCAACCTAATGAGAGTTGGAGAGATTTTACCTACCGCGTGCAGTCGTTTACGCTGGGTCTAAGAAGTCAGCTCATAGTATATGTGGAGAAAGGAGTTACTGAGAAGATGAAATCTGACCAAAATATAATGAAAAAGAATAAAGTACTGTGATGAGCCCGAATAATTAGGATAAGTTCATGCATGATGATATCTTTTGTGTACTGCTTAGTTAAGTTAATAAGTGCAAAGTGCTTTAATAGTCCCCTCCTCCTTTCAGTCCCTCACATTCATACATAAATACACTTTTGTATGGGGTTTTAACATTTAGAGGACTCTTACAAATATCTGTATTGAGCGCGTCTTAACATTTTGTATAGCACCTCATGTATGCCTCACATTTTCGTAAATAAATAATTTCATTTGATATCGACTTATAAGGAATGTAAGCTTTCTCTTGTCAACCTGAATACTTATTGAGCTATTTTACACCATTTCGAGTTATTTTACATTCATACATACACTGATGTATGAAAATTGAAATTTATTCTTGTTTGCACTAATATTTTAACTGTCCCATCAGAGAGAAAAACGAGGGCTCCTCACACACACTTGATTTTCTTACAAATACATCATGAAAAACACCACGAAGTTATTTAAAACAAGAAAAAAAAAAACAAAAGGCCCAACAAAGAGATTCTCCGCCGATCCGTTTTTCATTAGACAGTTTATTAATCCTTGGAACAATGCGTACGCAGTTTAAAAGTGGGACATGCTCTATAATCCTCGTTTAGTTGAGTCTATAGAAGTCTCGCTATGAGAGGAGATCACGTAATCCATTACCATGGAGCGACGTGACTCTTTCACTCGGAACAGTCTGGAGGTAATTTTATTTACCTTCTTGGTGTTGTCGTGGAGCAAGTTAGAAGAGGAAACATTTTTAAATAAGGACTGCAATTTTTTTTTTTTAATTTTTGCATTTGAATATTCTATGGTGAATGACTTTGTAGAGCAACTGAAGACACTATTGCTGTGGCCAAGTTTTGGGCCAATAAAATTTTAAAATCCAGATCTAGCCAATGATTCGAAGAAGAAGAAGATGGTAAATGACTTCTTGGCAGAAACGACTGTGTAGGTATGATTAGGAATGCTTAGTGGTAAACGGAATCTCCGTTTACCGCTGAACAGTCACAATTAGGTAATTTGTGGTGGGAGGTGAAATGTTGCGGCAGGGTGCACCAATCTTACAATTATTAGGTACTTTAAACTAATCACGGGCACTCAAGCTCGTGTCATATTATGTTGATCAGACCTTTGCTTGGTTAGTCTTTGTATGCGCTAACTTTCTGCAGTTTTCTCAAGTTTACCTATATTTTGTACAATTTCGCAAATATAATTATTCCGTATACATAGATTATCATGGGTTGTAGTAACAGGTTCAACCGCAGGGGCGGGCAAATAGTACAGATCACAACTAACGGGTTGTGGAGGTCAGATGGCAGTCGCTTCACGGAAAATATCGAAGTTCTGCCAAATCCGCAGTTGGACTGGTAAAGCGAACCCCAGACTCCGAGATGATAGCTTCGGATGCGACTGATATTAACGCTAGGATGAGTAAGAAATACATTTTTTAGCTCCTTTATGTATATTTTGTACTGGTATTTTTTTTACGGTTTAGGCCAAACACCAACAGAAGCTTGTTTTATTTTGTTTGTCACGCGGAACTTTTCGAAGTTTACGCGATGCGATGTAGAAGTCTTGTTGAATTTTTTGTGCTACCGTTACGTAGATTAAGAAAAAAAAGTGGCATTTCATTTATTCTGGCTACCTTTGAATAACAATGCGGAAAATAAAGGTTTCTTCTACTGTTTAACATTTTTAAATTCTGTTATAAGATTTTTTTTTTTATATTGCTAAGGTGGCAGACCTGTGGCCTATGGATGAGTGCAATACCAGGTTCACACAGATGACAGCAGCTCCCGTAAGGGCCAAAATAAACTGAATCTGAATGAGAAGGCGTATAGGCCGGTAAATGCCCAATGCCGGTAATGGTCCCAACCAGGCCGGGTGTTTCAGCATATTTTTACACGATTGCATTAGGCGATATCGAAGTATTGCAGCTAGACCGTTGTTGTCAGACTTTTTAGGTTAGACTCCAACTACCGCTAACGACTGCCATAGATGTTCATAATGGCAACCGGGACCGACGGCTTAACGTGCTCTCCGAGGCACGACCAGACCAATGCAAATACCCATATTCAAGCATACAAATATTTGCACTGAGCGGGGATCGAACCCGCGCCTCCTGCGTAGCGGCCGCGTTCACTACCGCTACGCCACAGATGCTGTCAAAACAGATAAATAAATGACCATAACATATTGAGAGAGTAAATGAAATAAAATGACTTGCATGAATCTTTTATGTGATTATTGTGTATACACTGGTCACTTTCCGACGTTTAAGATAAAAGGGTTACCAAGCATGATCTGAAACTCACACACCATGAAACATTAGGCAAATAGACCGTGAACGACTTGACCGTATCATGACGCAGCGGTCATTGCAAAGTGGATAACTCGTAACGTATGTAACTTATATACAGTACTAGTATAATCCTGTGGTTTTAGTCTTGAACGCCACGAGAATGTCATGTTGATACACAAGTAGCATACTTATTATGTTACTCATTGAAATTGCAGCCTTTACAAGTAAAATATTTGTTAATGTAAAATAATTTTTGGCATAACCCAAAAATATAAATAAATTCTGATCCCGTTCCCGCTGCATATCTCTAAATTTAGCAGTGTTTCTCTACAATATTATGCATGTATTATACATATAAACCTTCCTCTTGAATCACTCTATCTATTAAAAAAAACCACTTCAAAATCCGTTGCGTAGTTTTGAAGATTTAAGCATACATAAGGACGGACAGACAGCGACAGCGACTTTGTTTTATAATATGTAATGATATGTGCGGTCGCCTTGACTATGAGCTTAATTTCAAGCTATCGAACACCTTAGCTCTGATTTTTTCGAATAGAAACTTAAATTGAAAAATATTAAATTTTTATTCTCTGAAGATTATAAAAATAATGATATTATTAAATAAGCTTCTTAATATTCTAGTTCATTCTATATAGCGTTATATAGAGCCTTTTACTCATTTATTTGAATGTAAAGTTAGTGTTTAGCAACTTTTAAGAGCGACTGTACTTTACTGAACAAGTAGAACTTTCATCAAGGAACGAGTACGAACTTCATCTTCTAAATGAGTCAATTACGATCAGATATCGCTGGCAAACTATTAATTTATCACGTTACACCAATATTTAACCCTTGGGGTACGTGTACGTGACTTTGAGCGTCGTCAATAAACCATGTGTCGTTAAGGAAACAGAGCGTGTAAGCGATTTACTGCAATAATGGTCAATCATGCCCGGGAACGTCAACGACCCTGGTAAATTGTTACTGAAGGTAATATCATCATTTAAGGGTTATAGACTACAGTTTCCATGTTGGCCAGACGGGTTGTAAAGGGTTGATTTTGAGTTTTGCTTCTCCTAGGCGTCTTCGGCGACGTCAGCAACTAGAAGCAGCAGCACCTCCCCTAGGGGAAAGGAGAACAAGTTGCTACTTTTGTTGCTCATTTGGCAGTGACAGTAAGGACCATAGAAATAGATCATAGCCCTTTGTTTTATAATAATCTATGTCGCTATTAAGTACACTTATTTTGACAGTAAATAGGCCCGCGGTCTTCTGTAGGGCGGAGGTACTTCCCCAATTCGCCAGTCGGACTGGTCGCCTTAGCCTTGGTTACCTATATACAAATAGTCGCTTGAGGTGACAGAATCGATAAAAGTTACTAATGTAAAATTAGTAATATTGCATTCAATTGAGTGGATCTAGTCGTAGCGGAAAAAGCATGGCCTCATAACCTACAACATAATATAGATATATAGTTCAACATAAACCACCAAAACGGTACACGGAAAATACTAGTAATATTTTCCTTTCCTTCCCGGAAGGATGCTCTGTTCGCCACATTTTGTCTTAAATAAATCTTTCCAAGGTACTCATCTTAGATTGCTCTTATAAAAGGTATCTTTGTTTCAAGAAAAGGTATATCAATTATGCTAATTCTAAATGAGAGGTTACCGACTTTTGACCGTTTATATTTCCGTTCGAGGAAACCGGCTCTTCTTTTTTTTTGTAATTTTCAGTTTATTATTACTTCATTAATTTCGACATAATCGACACGCTTTAGAGCACTCATAACTTTTACGGGCTGTACTTAAGTAGGCTTGTAAAGCGAATGATAAAAAATTCTGTTCTATGATGTCGACATGGTCTTAGGTCCGTATTCTAGAATGGTACTTTCAATAAATTAATGTATTACTTTGTTATTATGTGACAACTAGATGAGAATAGGTATTATGTAATTTTTTAATTTCAAATTCAAATTCAAAATTTATTTTATTGATGGCAACAGGGCCCAATTTGTTAGTAACAATTCGACTTACATCTATGGTTAGCATAAAATATGTCAACAGAATAAAATCATGAAATTATTATTACCAATCGATATCACATCATTGCATTAGATTTAATGTCAGTTAAAATTTTGATGTCTTCGAGCTGATCTGATATTAAATTCAGGATGTGGAAAATGGAACTTTTTAACGTTAGAAGCGGTTGTCATCACAATCATGGGTTATTTAGTGTAGGCGTGAAAAAGCTTCTGTCAAGGTCATCAAGGTAGGGGCCCTTATCATGATAAGGGCCCCTGCCTTATCATTTTCGGGTTATCCTGGAATAATGGCCACTAGCCACTACTTTTGAACTTCCCTTCAGCTCGTGAAACAGTCAGTTACCGAGCTTCAATGTTGCCATTACAAATTCGTACCTATGTAACGCTAGGATGAAGACCTAGCGTTAATCCCATTCGCATTCGAAGCTTTCACCTTGGAGTCTGGTGTCCCTTCTACAACCCAATGGTGGTGATGCGGGATATCGAAGCATTGCAGCTAGACCAGCTGTTGGAATTTTTAGGGCTCCAACTACCCGTAACGACTGACTAAGACATTCAAATGGCAACCGGAACCGACGTGCTCTCTGAGTCACAACCAGACCAATGCAAATACCCATATTCATGCATACAAATATTTGCACTGAGTGGCGATCGAACCCGATTTACAAATTTTCGTACCTATATCGTATCGTATAGGTATTGTAATGATACCAAACTCAGATACTAAACTCAGGTATCAAATCCTCGCACAACCATCGCAAACACAAACATAAGCGGGATCAATGATGCGCTACCTACTCGTACTATTTATAGACCTTTTCTTTACGCGATGTTACGATTGAGTGGTCATGGGTGGATGGTCGCCCGACGTAGGGTAAATAAATGGTATATAAATTGTACAAAGATTGAGTACGGATTCACATTTAATACCAGCTTTTTTCCATGGAGCCTGAGTTTGTACGGCTTTCGGTGTGAATTTTAATCTCTTTAAGTATATATTTTGTTTGGTCATCCACCGGTCCGCGGTAAGAGGGATAGACTTAAGAATTATGGACTTCGCGTCGTAGAAAATGATACCACGAATGATCGAGAAAATGCGAAGTGAAGAAATAAGGCGACATACAGATCACAAGCTACAACCAATACATTAATATTACTAAGTTATGTAAGAGTAAAAAAAAAAACCCAAATGTAAAAAGGTTTGAAAAGCCTGCCTTAATACACGGGTCGTTCCTCTTTCACACCAAGAAATATTCGGACCATGGTGTGAATCGCGGAATGGTCTCTTTTGAATTAGCTGTTTGACACCAAGATCAAAACATGGTCCGAATCAGAACTTCAAAAAGAGACGTCCGCGATTCACACCACACAATAAGTAACAAGTAGCTCCTATAAAAAAATATTTGTACGTCTTGTGTACTGTCGCGTAGAGAAGTGGTAGGTAATAAAACAAATAAATTAGATATAACAAAATGTTTACTGGAATCTTCGTTACAATATTAAATAAACTATATATTAAGGCTCGGCAAGAAAATTAAAAAGAAATAGGTATTTTTCCACCTAAAAAACAAAAAAATCATAAATGGTATTTATGATTTTTCACCGGAACGCTACGATGAAAAAAATAATGTCAGTGGTTTACTTATTTACATTGTCGCGCGCGTGATGGTCTATGATGGTGATGGTAGATGGTTTTTAAAATAACCATATCTAAGGTTAGCATAGTACCGCCTTCAACTATCGTCAAGTCGCATTTATTAAATCAAACGATACCTGAGTAGGTATAATTTCAACAAGAAATAAAACAAATAATAAGATTTATCAATGATTAGTGGAATCTTTGTTACAATTTTAAATAAACTATGTAGGTATTAAGGCTCGGCAAGAACATTAAAAAAGAAATATCTTTCCATTACAATCATAAAAATCACAAGTTGAATGGATATTCGACATCCATCTTAATCATAGGTATAGTAAGTAAGTAAGTACTAAATTAAAATTAGATTTCAGAATGAGTTTGATGACATTTTATAGATGATCAAACGAACTTCGCAGGTGAAGTTCGATCATTATTATATGAGCCGCTTCATTCGAAGATATAATTAACCAGGTAGTTCCTTAAATCTACTAGGCAACTTCGCACGTTTTTAAAAGACATGAATATGACTAAAAAATAAAAATATTTACAAGTACCTACCGAGCCACGCTCGCTCAGTCACTCCTCCCAGTTACTCATTCTTTAGAGAGGTAAAATAACCCAAAAAACTTTCTTGCCTTCTTGCTTTGGGTATAGTATCAAACGTATTAACAATACTGTTTGTGTACTATGGGTGGGAGGGTGATTATATCTTCGAATGAAGCGGCTCATATAATAATGATCGAACTTCACCTGCGAAGTTCGTTTGATCATCTATTATATTTCGCCGCTTCATTCTCGATATAATTAACCAGGTAGACTTTCAGAGATAGCACAGAAAGTTTTTTAATTCAATGGAACTCTTAATATGAACATAATGATTATATTGGGAGCAAAGACATAGTTACTCATTCATTTAATTAATTTAATTAAGTTACTAATACAAATAAGTAATTTCCAATTATCTATTACCCAATCTAGGTAAGGCATACTAATTTAGCAAAATTTTCGTCACTGATTACCGTTAGGTAATAGAATTTTTGTGAGTGTATTGGATGTGCTGGTCCGGCCAGCAGTTTTCCGAGTAGTGTCGACTGAAAGACCGCGCGAGTGCGCGGCGGAGGGGGCGGCATGGCGCGTGCTGTGTGCGCTAAAGACGCTCGTGTCGACGCCACTTTCTGTCGGCACCTGTTTTATCCCGCGACCAACTGGTTGTGTGGTAGCTGGTCTGTGTGGTGCTTTGTATGTTAACAACGATTGACCCGTACTGGCAGTTCTCTTATTTTTTGTAACGAAATGTAATCTTTGAGGACTGTTGCGGGGCAGATATGTATGTTCTCCTCGAAATGAGGTAGGAACAGAATAGGTTGGTCACGTCCAGGAGCGGTTTCAATCTAAAAGCACCTTTCACCAGACACTTTACCCTTTCATCTAAACCGATGTTGTCACCGGGGAATAATGATAATGCTGATCGGTGACTATTTTTAAGCTCCTGTATGAACGTCACGTAAACTGTTGGCTTAAAAATGGTAGTACCGCCGTTATTGGAGGTTTGAATGAACTAATATAATTGTGTTGGCAAAATTGCCACCACAGCCTTAAAGTAACATACTGCTTTATAGTACTGTCTACCAACGGAGCTATTAATAGATTTAGTGCATCGGGAGGAGACCCTCGCCGGATTGAGGCTTGCCGCAGAGCCTCGCTGCAGCCAGGGTAAGGTCCTGGTGGAGGGGATGTTGGTCTATAAGAAGAGATTGAAGAGAATATTTATCAGAATTATTTCTTAATTCATCAATTTTTCCAACATGGGAAATCGGGGCTGTCGGGGCCAGTAGCTTCGTTATCAAGCATTTTTCTGCTGCATATTTATGCTAAGGGGAAGGGGAACCATGTAAATGTAAAATTTCTGCTAATTGATAGTTAACGCCTACGCATTCCGTTAGCTCGTCTGTTACACACTGCGCCCAAGCCTGTCTGGGGGGTATCCGTGTAAGTCTCGAATTTAAAGTGAGCGAGTCACATAATTAAGTGTTGTGAATATGTTCTTGCTCCACCAGTCAAGGCCTGTCGATAACTCTGACGGGAGTCTGATCCTTGTTTCGTAATCTTCGTACTTCGATAACATAGGAAATTTGTATCGTTCCAGAATTTTCGAGTATAGCCAACCGTATTTGGCTGCCAGGCACGAAGAGGTTAAAACTCCTATCAGTTGAGCTAAGTCGCGTATAGTGCACTGTGGTAAAGAAGAAGCCTTTTGAACTAATTTTGCTATTTCATTTCGCTTTTCAATAGATAGCGTTAATGTCAGGTTTGTTGTATCATATATGTATGATTGATGTGGGTACAATGAACTTGTATATCGAAATTTATAATGAAGCCTAAGCATTTGAATAATGACCGATTATTTTATATTCTTAAGACACTCAGTATTTTTTCCGTCATAAGTTTTGTGAAGACTCTTGGTGTCACTGATAACTGATGACCCATATGGTAAAGCTGAGGATTCATAGTTGGTTTTTACCCCAAACGCGGACTCGAATTTATTGAGATCTTAAAAGTTTACGATCTGAGAGATCTCTTTCAGATCAATAGTAGATAAATTAATAGCTGTCTTTGGATTTCAGTTTTCTAGCTGTACGATAGTCCATCTTAAAGTGTAACTTTGAGATGAATTCATTCGATGGTTTGAGTTTAATGTAAAACATTTACCACCATTAGGTATAGTGTTTTGGGTAAACTGCCAACAATTGTAAAAATAGTTTATAAGACCGGCATTTACCTGAACTACGGCTCGGGGCTTGTTCGAAGAAGCGCTCTTCGCGCTGGGAACACGCTAGTTGTCGCGGTGCTAACTCGCAGTCGGTGTCTGGCGACGGTTCCGCCCCCCCCCCCCCCCCCTTCTTGTTCGATGGGGAGCGAGGAGCTTACCAGTTTCCCTGAAGTGGGCAGTGATGACTAACCACCAGGAAAGCTTACGTACCTACGCTAGGCGTAATAACATATGGATATAATCATGCAGATACCTTCGTGTTGACTCGCGGTCAGCACTCAGGTTTAATATTTGAGCATCAACTTGTCCTTCGTGTTAACTCACGGTTAATCACCAGGAAAACTTACAGACGCTAGTCGTAATAACGTATGGATATAGGTTTAATCGCAGCCAACTCCCGGGGTTAATCTTTGAGCATCAACTTATCCGTCGTGTTAACGCACGGTTAACCGCCAGAAAAGCTTACAGACTCTAGTCGTAATAACATATGGATATATGTTGAGTCGCAGCCAACTCCCGGGTTTAATCAGTGAGCATCAATTTATCCGTCGTGTTAACGCACGGTGGATTGAACACGCTCACTAATAACACATTATTTTAATTTTGTCTCTTTCTGCATCATGGGTTACGTTTAGGCAGGTTTTATCAAGACTGGGCGTAATGAGCTTAGTATGGCACTGCGTGAGTTCATAATTCCTGAACGGAGATGTTGTTGCTGGGTAGAAAGAGTATTTTTATCTCTATTTCTAACCATGCCCGGTATGGCGGCCGCAATTCTCGCAATAAGTTCAGGAGGCATTTTTTATTAATAGCTCATGTACTAGGTACACCGTAACAAAATTTGAATAAAAAAGGGTATTGCGTATTATCTCGCAGATGATAAGAAGTGTACGTGTGTTTTCTTAAATAAGATAACACTTCTTTCATAAAGACAATTAATAACAAAATGTTATTAGGAGGGTACTCGGAGAAAAACTGTCGATGAAGAAAGAAAACGGTATACTAAGTAATTAATTATTCAAATTGAGTACGTAGATAACTGCCTTTGTGAGGATACACGATCCACCTCCCGGCATTACGTACTTTAGGTAATGTCAATGTAGACATGGAACTGAAATCGTAATCACCTTATTGATGATTGATTCCCATGTGTTAACACACGGTTAACCTCTAGGGATTAGACTGCCTTCGTGATAACACACGGTTATCCTCTAGGCGGGGTCGGTCCCGATTGAGTGTATTGTACACTATATGTTGAATGTTCGCAGGTAACCCGCTAAATCCCATGTGTTAACCCACGGTTAACCTCTAGGGATTAGATTGCCTTCGTGATAACCCTCAGTTAACCTCTAGGCGGGGTCGGTCCTGATTTATATTGTACACTATATATTATGTTGAATGTTCGCAGGTAACCCGCTAAATCCCATGTGTTAACCCACGGTTAACCTCTAGGGATTAGATTGCCTTCGTGATAACCCACGGTTAACCTCTAGGCGGGGTCGGTCCTGATTTATATTGTACACTATATACTGAATGTTCGCAGGTAACCCGCTAAATCCCATGTGTTAACCCACGGTTAACCTCTAGGGATTAGATTGCCTTCGTGATAACCCACGGTTAACCTCTAGGCAGGGTCGGTACTGATTTTTTCAGCCGGCAGGAATTAACCAAGCAACACAGCTGATTTTAGTTATTACAGCCGGCAGGAGTACACCAAGCATCACAGCTGCATAACTATAATTATTTCATAACAAACATAGTTCGTGTAGAAATTATAATAATTTTCAGTATATTTCAGTATTCAGTATAGTTTTTCAGCCGGCAGGAATTAACCAAGCAACACAGCTGATTTTAGTTATTACAGCCGGCAGGAGTATACCAATCATCACAGCTGCATAACCAATAAATTCAACATAATATATAGCGCACAATACAAAGCATGTATTTGAAGTGTAAACTAGGTGATCAAACGAATTTCGCAAGTGAAGTTCGATCATTATTATATTATTATGAGCCGCTTCATTCGAAGGTAATTATACCTGTAGCAATATCGGTTACTCTAGAAGGTAATGCACAATATGATAAATGATAAAATGTTTTATGTAAGTACTTACATATCTCGTTTTCTTCCGCATCGGAAGAAGTAACTATATGACGACGAAACTTTCACTTTTATTTGTCGCTGCGTTGTTGAAGACGTGCTTGCGTTGCCACGCACAAATAAGGAATGAGTAACTGGGAGGAGTGACTGAGCGAGCGTGGCTCGGTAGGTACTTGTAAATATTTTTATTTTTTAGTCATATTCATGTCTTTTAAAAACGTGCGAAGTTGCCTAGTAGATTTAAGGAACTACCTGGTTAATTATATCGAGAATGAAGCGGCGAAATATAATTAAAAATTAAATGCTTAACAATCACAGAATAGGATACATTACCCTTTATTAATAACTTATTACTAAAAATCACAGATTGGGTTAGATACCCTTATCTATTAACTAAATAATCACAGGATGATGTAAATGGTGTAAGTAATTAGTGTAGCATTTAGTTATTAGTCAAGGGTATGCTTGACTAATAAATAACTAATAATAATAACTTACGGAGAAAAACAAATACTAATTTACTCCGACAAATGTCTAGCGGACATGGGTCTGGAAATGTGACTGGTGCAGTTGCGGATCCTCATTCTAACTCAAAAAAATCTAATATTCTTCCTTATTATTCTACAAGACAAGAGTTTTCTACTATACACATCAAAAACATGGAACTTAAGCATAATTTATAAAAACACACTCACATACTACTGTAAACACACGGACCTTCATAATGCCTCTGTCACAAAATACCTTACAATTATATGCATACATCTCCACTCATACCTGCCTTCGCACTCATACTACATTATAAGCGATGCTCTGACGAACATGTATAACAAAGAATACTATAATATACATAGCTACGTTATTTTTGGCCCCTCATCGGTACCTTTATATCGTGTTTTTGTTAAAAACAAAAATGGCTAACATAAATGACATTAACACTGACTTAGATAACAACAATACTTCGCTGTCATTTATCTGTCCACCAGAGAGCTGCTCAAGTCACCTCATAAACTATAAACAAGCGCTCAAAATAATCCATATCAATATATGCAGTATAAACAAAAACTTCGATCAATTTTGTGTAATGCTAACGGACACCAGAATCACTTTTGATGTTATAGTTCTCACTGAATGCTGGCTCAGTAAAGTTAATACTCTGCCTACCCTGGATGGATATGTGGCACACTCATCAAAAACATTACTCAACAAAAATGACGGAGTAGTAATCTATACCAACAAACAACTTACATGTAAAGTTAGTGAGCCTTATTTTAAAGGTGCGAGCTGCTTGGTGTGCCAGGTTGATGGAGGTTTTTCTATTGTGGCAATTTATCGCTCACCATCTCTAAAATCTAACGAAGATCACAAAAACTTTATAGATAGCCTAAATTGTGTGTACAATATGCTAACAGTGCAGCACTCGATTCTAATAGGCGATATGAACATTAATATAGGTTCTAATAGTACGGATACCTTATGTGACGAATATTTAACGCTCAATGCGTCTCATGGTTATTTTCCAACGCATACCTATCCCACAAGGATCAGTCAGAGATGTTTAGACCATATATTTAATAAATCTCATTATAATTCCACAACCCTAGTACTCGAATCTTACATAACAGACCACAGGCCGACAGTTTTATTTTTAGATCAACCCAAACCGAACCTTATTCAATACTCCACAAAGTCTTGTATCAATTATTCAAAGACAAAAACAGAGATAGACGGTACAGATTTCTCATACATACTAGGAATAGGTGATGTAAATGAGGCAACGAATAGCTTTATCTCCACCGTGTCATCAATCCTTGACTCGAATACAAAAGTTGTCAAAATATCAAGACGAAACCGCTTGCTCAAACCTTGGATCACACCAGGGCTTGTTCGGTGCATTAGAAATCGAGACAGATTGCACATCAAGTCAAGAAAGGCACCTGATAATATGACACTGAAGGTAACCTATACCCGTTATCGCAATTTCTGCAATCGCCTACTAGGAAAATTAAAATCTGAATACCACAAAAACCTCATAGATAACGCTGGTTCTAACCCGAAGGCTCTCTGGAAAGCCATAAAAAGTGTTACAAGCACCCAAAAAAGTAACGATAGCCCTACAGACCTTCTGAGACTTTCCAATGACCCTAAACTATCAATTAATAACGTATGCAATTTCTTCGCTTCCATTGGAAAAAACTTAGCTGAAGAGATTACCCTCACTGCTGCTCCTCTTCATGTCTCACCATTACTAGCTAACCCATCCCCAAAAAATCATCTAAATTCTATGGCTATACTGGAAATGACAGAGGGTGAGATTGAAGCTATTATCGTGCAACTGCGTTCAAACTGTGCCGTGGGGTGGGACGGCGTCTCAAGTAATGTCCTAAAATCATCCCGTGAGGCTCTGGTTCCCCCTATAACCCACATCTGCAATCTTGCAATAAACAGTGGTATTTTTCCGGATGCTCTAAAAAAAGCCCTAGTTCACCCGATCCACAAGAGTGGCGACAGAGACTGTGTCAATAATTATCGACCTATATCAGTACTTTCATCTTTGTCAAAGGTTCTGGAGAAAGCTCTGAACAATGCACTCACAAAGTACATAAGTAAATGTAACATCTTGGCTAAGAACCAGTATGGCTTTAGGTCAGATCTTTCTACCGAAGACGCCGTGATCGACCTATCTAATACTGTAGCTAAGATTTTGGATAATAACAACAGATGTGTTTGTATATTTTTAGATCTCTCCAAGGCCTTCGACACAGTCTCTGTGCCAATCTTACTGGATAAAATGGAAGGACTGGGAATAAGAGGATGTACTCACGATCTGTTTAAGAGCTATCTCACTAATAGGCGCCAGAGAGTGAAAATCGGGAATCATCTGAGCGACGAAGTTCTCGTCTCCTACGGTGTTCCTCAAGGCAGTATTTTGGGCCCCACGCTCTTTCAATTGTATGTGAATGACTTATGTACCATGTCTCTCCCCCACACTAAAATATTCACATATGCTGATGACACCGCAATCGTAGTAGAGGGTTCCACCTGGATGGCAGTGAAGGAGCGTGCAGAAAATTCCCTAAAACATATTATGCAATGGCTAAACAAAAACCTACTGACGCTAAATCTGGACAAAACACTCTTCATCCCCTTCTCTCTGTCCAAAATTAACACACCCGCTAATGATTTCTCAATAAGAGCTCACATTTGCCTGGAGAATAAGGGCTGTAGTTGTAAGGAAATCACCCGAGCTACAAGTGTGAAATATCTGGGCGTACATATTGACAGCAGGCTCGCCTGGGATGTCCAAATCGGCGCGGTAGTGAAGAGAATTAGACGGTTGATACACCTCTTTAAAGCCCTGTATGATGCTATTAACCACGCAGGGATGAGGATGGTCTATCTCGCCCTTTGTCAATCCATCATCCAGTACTGCATACCAGTTTGGGGGGGATCCGCAAAGACATCACTAATGGAGCTGGAAAGAGCGCAGAGAGCTGTTCTGAAAGTTATGAACCGAAAACCGTTAAGATACCCTACTGAGCAACTCTATGCAGAAAACAATGTTCTGACGGTCAGACAGCTTTATGTGCTCAGAACAGTACTAAAGGTACATCAAAGTGTACCCCTCCCTGATCTCAAAAAGCGTCGCAAACAACCCGTTTGTCATGGCTCACGTTGCAGAACCACCTTTGCCAGGAATCAGTTTAAAAGTATGGGTTGCAAACTTTATAATCAAATGAATAGATATGGTAATATTGTAGGGCTAAATAGTCACAAAGTTAAAAATATAGCTACTAGTTGGCTTTCCCAACTAAGCTATGAAGGCACGGAAGCATTGCTAAATTATATTGAGTGAACAGTAGTTTTTTCAAAATATCAAGGTTTCTCACCCAGTTACACACACACGCACACGCACACACACACACACACACTCACACGCACACACACACACACACACACAATCACACGCATGCACACGCACGCACGCACACACTCACGCACACACTCACACACACACTCTCACACACACACACACACACACACACACACACACACACACACACACACAAACATTCTTGATTGATTTTTTCATTTTTTTTATTGATTTTATTGTCTAAAATTGTCCAATTTGTTTTTATTGTGATTTTGATCTGATTATTGATTTGATATAATTTTAAGTTTAATTTTCGATTTAATTTGACTTATTTTGTTATTTGATTTTGATTCAATCTTCCATTCTCATTTAAATTTTAATATTGTAATTCTTAATTTTCATTCGATTTTAATTTTTTTTTTATATTCTAATTTTACTTTATTATATTAGATCTAATTTTTGAAAGTGTCAACGTTTTCAAACTGAACACTGTGTCCCAAAATACAGGTGAAAGCCTAGTTTGGGAACCAGTATCAGGCCTGTTTTGTAACTCCCACTTACAGCATAGATTAAGACATGTTTTTGTAAATACTTTATGAGATCAATAAACATATTCTATTCTATTCTATTCTAAATAACTAAATGCTTAGCAATCTCAAGATGTGGACCCCTATGTTAATGTCAAACTAAACATAACAAACGTGTATTAAAAGGGGTAATATAAAAAACAATCAATAAATCATTACTGTTACAAATATAATCATTACTTTAACTTTTCTAAGCAATATCCTATATCTATCTGGTCAGCCAATAAATCTTTAATAATACTGTTAATTCTTATATTGATGGCTTTGGTCTCTTCAGATCTTTTTGATATTTCTATGTTCCCCGTTTTAGTAATTTTGTGGTAGTAATATATGGCATCATTTTGCAATCCTTCAATCAATTGGGCTATATTTGGTTTGACTGGGATTCTTCTTTTTATCCTTGCATTCCAGGACTCCACTATATTGTTTGTTCTGTGGTTTTCATTGAAGGTGTTCCATGTGGAGGAGAGAACAGGGTGTTCAAGCCACGTACGAACAAAATAATCATTAAATTTAGTGACTGCGGCAGTGTTTGGACTTTCTTCCATCACATACAGCCAGCCATCATCCAATAAGTTTGGTGGCAAATGCGATAAGACTGTGCATAATTTCACATGAATTCTCCCCAGCTTAGATTTTGTTACACCGTGTTCCTTAGCTTTACGCCATAAACTAGGGCTGAAATGGAAATAGCAACCAACGATTTTTATGTTTGGAAATATATCCTTTACAGCCAATATCGCGGTGACTTCAAGTCTTTGAATGCAGTTTTGTTTCTTTTTAAAAATAAGGGAATGTTTCCTTTCAGTGGAATTCGCTATCTCCAGTATTTAGAGTACTTACATCTAAGTAAAGTTGAAAAATAACAGCCTGTATAGCTAAGTCCCGATATAGTTTAGAGAAGTTTGTCCATAGTAACTTTTGATCACTTTGTACTGTACTTTCATATTATACCAATTTCATTGATGGCCGCTCAATTCCGACACGACGCCAACATTACCCAACCCCCTTTAACTTAGCTGGAGAGTATTTCCGCACTATAAAAAAGATAGTACCTACCTGTTACGCTTTCACGCTTATACTACTAAACTAAACTTGATGGGTAATGTAGATTAAAGTGAATAACTGGGACTGGGACTGGGGTTGGAACTGGGACTGGGACTGGGACCAGTCCAATAATTTTATTAAGAAATTAATAAAGGATTACCTCAAAAGTATACCAAAGCGAATACAAAAGAATTTTTAAAATCAATGCATATACCTACACCGGAAATATAGCTGCATATATGCGGAACACTTCTGCGTACCCCTTCAAAGGACTGGGGCGTGATGTTATGATATGTAATGTCAGAGACATTGCAACAATATGCTATTGCAGCAATCGCGGCTGATTTCCTGGTACTTTTTGAAGAGCTCCTTGGTCTAATCTCGGAATCCCACCATCAGATCTTTACGAAATTTAAATGGGACCACTTTGAAATAATCTACTTACGAGAAAAAGAATTTTCAAAATCCGTCAAGAATTGGCTTCATAATCGCGTAATAAACATACAAAAAAAATAGGCGACGAATTGAGAACCTCCTTTTTTGAAGTCGGTTAAAAAGTAAATCGATGACCATATTTATTCACTTGATAGACCATCGCGCGCGCGACAATGTAAATAAGTAAACCACTGACATTTTTTTTTCATCGTAACGTCGTTGTTCCGGTGAAAAATCATAAATACCATTTATGATTTTTTTGTTTTTCAGATGGAAAAATAATTTCTTTTTTAATTTTCTTGCCGATTCTTAATATATAGTTTATTTAATATTGTAACGAAGATTCCAGTAAACATTTTGTTATATCTAATTAATTGTTTTACTACCTACCAATTCTCTACGCGACAGTACACAAGACGTACAAATATTTTTTATAGGAGCTACTTGTTACATACTGTGGTGTGAATCGCGGACGTCTCTTTTTGAAGTTCTGATTCGGACCATGTTTTGATCTTGGTGTCAAACAGCTAATTCAAAAGAAGCCATTCCTCGATTCACACCATGGTCCGAATATTTCGTGGTGTGAAAGAGGAACGACCCGGTTCGTACTTCAAGCCAAGGGTTCCGTAACGTTTTTCCGTTCGGTCACACACTTTTCAATCACAATCCCGAGAGCTATCTCAAGCCAGCGATAAAACCGTGAAGCTATAAAGTGTATCACAAAAGTGTCTATTACACCGCATCTACTACGTGACTTACCCCACCTTTGCCGCTTCGAATTAAATTCTTTTGCAGGAACTTGTATAGTATACTTAGTTACATTTTGTATTCTGTAGGTTACTTTGATTATTTAGAATACGCTGAACACTATAATATTTTTAAAGATATTCCAACAAACTGTATCATTCATTCATTCAAATCATTCATGCATTCATTCATTCATTCAAATCATACAAGCAATCATTCATTTATTAAATCCTTCATTCATTCAATTTATTTCGATCTTTCATTCAAACTATTCATTCAATAATTAATTCATGAAAGTCATATTTGTTCAATCATTCATTTAAATACATTACACAAAAGTTTTTTGGGGTCTCATCAAAATATCCAGAGCCAAATGAACCTGACCTGTAAGTCGGTAGACCGGCTGATTGATGGATGTGACTAGCGTAGACTTTCGACGATGGCAGTCGCTCTCACAAAAGCCGTACAAGTCAAATTAACCGGAGTAAGTGGACCCCGTACTACGAGGTGAAACTGGGAACAACACTAAAATTATGATGGCTTGTACCCAACCGGGAATCGGAACCTCATTTAAAATGCACAGCCGCCATAGTAGTAGCTACTCTGCTGGCTTTAATATACTTAATTTATAAATTATCAGTATTAAAACACTTCAGATTTATACGTTAAATATTAAATTTAAAGCACTAACATATATTAACTCAACCGTCTACTGACAGGCATAAATTATTCAAAACTAACTTATACTCCGCGAACACCAATTTCAAGTCAAGATCTACTTTAAAATCTTGATGTTATTATAAGCTCTGATGTATGAATAGAACTTCTTAGTAGTAAAATTTCAAATTACTTGGCGTCTACTTTCACATTTGCTGGAGCACTGCAGGCAGCTTAAGGGTTATGAGTGAATGCAATGAGTGAACTATTTTATAACTTGATTAAGCCGTTAAATTTGTTGAACCAGATTCGATATTAACAAATCGAGAAGGAAACTTTGTAGGTAATTTGTAAAACTTTGTAAGTGTGATTGAAAATTTCTAAAACAAGCTAATTGGTTTATTTAAATATTATACACTTTGTTTGTTGAAAATAAAATATTTGTGCGCCAATTGCAACATTCACAATAAAGAAAATAATGAAGAAAAGAGCAGTATAATGGACGGCATTATCGCTTTACGCAATTACGCAACCTTTTGTTAGTTTAGTTAGAGGGGTTAATAATACACTATATAGTAATTTCTGTTACTAATATTCTTCAATTAATAAATTAAAAAATGGGTTAATGATTATTTCATCAGAGTTAACAAGAAGTTGTTACCGTATAAGCTGAATGATTTGAATAAGTTAAACGATCACAGCATCATGTTATCTGATCTTTATTTTTATCTTACAGAAAATATATTTTACATTTAAGTCGAAATTTCACCTGCAAACTCGCAAACAGAGCTGATGTGATATAAAACCAGCACGTTCACTCATCAGACGTGGAGCCTCGTTAGGTTAACAGCATTCCCTGCTCTCTTTATCAGTTTAGTTGAAAAATTCAAAAAATGTTTCACAAAATTTACGTGTGAAGTATTTTTATGGTTTGTTTAAAACGAAAACACATCTAGGCAATTTTAAATTGGGTGTTTTTTTATGAACAGAGAACGGGTTATCTTTTAGTGTTAGTTATGTATATTAGAGTTATAAATAAATAAAATATTCTACGACATTCTACACATCCCTATTTAGACCAATAGTAAACCACATAATTAACTTAATTTCAAATATTGTCTCTATAATCTTGTATGTCTATGTAGGTAATTAATGTATTGTCATTTGTATAATTTATTATTATTGTTTATTTGTATTATTAGTTATTAGAACAATACATTAATGGAAAAAGAAGTCGAGAAGAGAAGAGTACTTGATAGTAAGAAACCATTTGTGTGCGAGTCTAATCCGGACTTGATTGATTTTCTTAAATTAATTTAACAAAAAACACATTGCACTAAATCGTTTCATTTATAAAATAGCTCATCAACAATTTATCTTTACTATGCGAGCTTTGAACAAAGCGAAGAATTTCAAATATTTATTTTCTTTCTACTGTGATGCCTCATTACATTTCATTATGAGAGGTCGGACCACTGAACCGTTAAATAAGACAAAAGGAATAATGTTTTATTAGTCCAATAATCTTTTATTGGACTAGTGCGTGTCACCTTGACGACAGAATTTAATGAAAATAACGAAACAACTCAGAAAATCAAAGATTTACATTTTCTTATTGTTACAACTTTAATTCTGCTTGAACAATGGTATTTAAATAAAATTGCTTCCCAACTTTTACCGACTGATTGCGTCGTTTGCGTCGTTTCTCGCGAGAATAACTTTTGCTTATAATGTACGATCCGGATCCGACACTTCTCAAATCTGATAGGTTACAGAGTATTTCTATTAGGTTCTCAAGCGTAAATACAGAAAATGTTCAAAGTAGACGGTAATATGGCATTAGAAGGCATGAATGTCCTATATAAAAAAAAAAAAAAAAAAAAAAAAAAAAAAAAAAAAAAAAAAAAAAAGCCACGTTCTGTGGAGATCCCATATGTATATAATTCCCTACAAACATTATTTTAGTTGAGAAACTAGTGTAAGTCGAATCTAAATCATTATAGATAACACGATCGTCATCCAGAATTGTTATCATCCATCTTCATAGTATAATTATTCCCTAGAACATTTGAACTTGCTTTTGTTCTCTCTCTATTTGAATTTTTATATAGTGACGAATAGATTTGTCTTTGTTACTATATTGTCAAGGGATTGCTGACTTGTAACACTTTTTTTAACTTATCAATATTTGTTGATGAGATGAACAACACGCATAATATACAGCTACTCCCGTTCCTGAGACTCACAGGAACCTATTCTGTGCTATCTCTGTGTAAAATTTCATTCAGATCCATTCAACCGTTCTGGCGTGATTAAGTAAACATCCATCGATTCAAACTTTCTTATTCATAATTAGTCATTGAATCAATTTTCATTAATTCTATGTGACTAATTCCCATTAATGAGGGCATTCCTTTCCTTTCATTTGTCGCACTAATGGTGGCATCCGGATTTCTTTACCAGCTTACGTATTTCCTTCTTTCTACAGTCCCGGGTCCTCTAAAGGTTGTTAAGCCGTCAAGCTGAGTGCCACCATTGTAACATGGTACGGTTTGTTCCCTTTAGATCCTTTTTTAAACATTTTTTGAAAATCCCCACTTTTCTTCCCTTTAGATACACTTTTTGGAAACTCAAGTAATCTGTAATGGTGATTCCCTTTCCTGAGCCCTTGCCTTCAGCTCACCATCAGGAGAAACGAAGTCAAATTGACGTATCATCATCACTATCACTACATATTAAAAAACAAAGTCGCTGTCGCTGTCTGTCCGTCCCTATGTATGCTTAAATCTTCAAAACTACGCAACGGATTTTGAAGCGGTTTTTTTAATAGATAGAGTGATACCAGAGGAAGGTTTATATGTATAATACATGCATAATATTGTAGAGAAACACTGATAAATTTGAAGATAATACCACGTGGGCGGAATATATGGCGGTACGAAGTTCGCCGGGTCAGCTAGTCCTGTATAAAGAAAAAAATCTTTTCTATCAACTTATACACCTATACATATTGAAACACAGAGTCAAACATTCCTAAACTTAAAAATAGAAAATAAAATTGAAATAGTCAAAAAGCAATTCGCTTCAAAGCTGTCTTTTCAATTTATTTCGAGTGGGAAGGCTTGCCACAGAAAAGTGGTCGTAAACCCGTGACTGCCCACAGTACAGTGAGCGTCATTTGAAAATGTTTTAATAGAACCCAAGTAGCAGGTAGTTAAACAGCATTTTCATTAAGAAACAACCTAATTTACTTAAAAACTCATTGAGTAATCTGAAAATAATCACCTAATTTACACTGATTTTACGTATTTCTTTTCTTTCAACACATTTCAATCGCACTTAGGAGATAATTCAATAATTTATTATTCCAGGTAGTAATTTTTTCCAGATAGTAACGATATCTGATGTACTACATATTTGACATATCCGTTCAGACAAACATCCTAGCATAGCTGCATAAACTTTTACATCATCAGTAGAAGTAGGGTAGTGGAATTAGGAGGCGGACTAAGTTTGCCTGGTAAAATATGTGGCCGAAAAATGTTTTACTATCGATTGTTTTCATCTGAATAACGGCATCATATCGATAGGCCTATCGATAGTATCGATACTATCGATACTATCGATTGCTCAGAATGAGACAATACTATCGAATGATAGCTCACGAAGAATAAACAATCGATAGTATCGATAGTATTGCAGCTCACGATGCTATCAATTATTTTAGACTATCGATAATTTGCCAATTTACAATAGTATTGTCATCTATATAGACACGTAACAATTTGACTTCACCTCGCCTGACGGTAAGCTGAAGGCAAAGTCGCAGAGAAGAGTCTCCATTACAGACAGAATAGGTCTATCGATTGTTCCACGATAGCCTGACTATCGATAGACTATCGGTTAATAATCGATTGTCAACCATCGATCGGCAACACTAATATGTGGGTGTATCTTCTTTCGCTACCGCCTAACTGATAAAGAATATAAAGCCCTACAATTAAAAGTTGAACGAGTTAAGATGTACGATTAACTGTTAAAGTACTTTAACTTCGCGTCTGTATCGCAAACTCGAATTGTACAGAATTTTCACTAGAGTTTTACAAGACACAAAGCTAACCCCGCTTATAATTAGTCGCCAAAGCTCGTGAATCATTCAGACATCCTGCCTCGCTAAGAGGAATTCATAATGGCTGAAAGACGACTCGACTTAAGCACCTTGTATGCTAAAAATATAACACACTCGGGTTTGGTATAAAATATGACAGTCATATAAACTTCTGTAATAAACGTTATACCCATTTAATGGTAGGTAATATTCATTTTTTGTTATTAATGGAAAAATATTTAGCTATAAAGTACATATTTATATACATTATACAGTCTGTATAACATCGAGTGCTATGGTGTACATTGAGAGGGATCTATGTGCAGCAGTGGAGTGCAATAAGCTAACTGATTGATTATACATAGGTACTAGAAAATGAATGGCAGTTTTCAATGTGTTCATTTTGTTCCAGCTTGTATCAATTAACTCAATAGGTACTATAATGATTTTGATT
Source organism: Eilema depressum (assembly GCA_914767945.1). Taxonomy (NCBI): domain Eukaryota; kingdom Metazoa; phylum Arthropoda; class Insecta; order Lepidoptera; family Erebidae; genus Eilema; species Eilema depressum. Next base: position 21,127,733 of record OU612018.1, on the reverse strand, counting down.
CCCTTGCAATAATTGTTTAAATCCTGTAAACCTGTATATTTTGATTATGTTGACTTCAAAGTTAAAATATCTTTCAGCCCCTCTAGACAAGTGGCAATTCGTTGCTCGGCGTATGATGGAATAGAATGCCAAATGTATGGGATTTGACGTATATTATGACAGGCGTCAACGAATGTCAAAAACGTCAAATCCTATACATTTGTCATTCTATTCCATCATACGCTGAGCAACGAATTGCCTTTTGTCTAGGGGGGCAGATCTTCAAGAGATTGCAGATCTCTTTATACACTACATTGGTCGTCATTCGCAGAAGTAGTACCTATCAATCCATTAATCCTATCGCAGTCCACTACTGGACATAGGCCTTAGCCAAAGTGGGGCATTGCTTCTGATTCTCCGCCTTTCGCATCCAGTCCATCCCAGCCACCTATTCCAGGTCGTATCTACCTACACTACCTACAGTGCCATATTTTTTCCCAATTGTCTGAATTCTGTTTGCTAAACATTAATATCAAACCTCAAGTCTCTTGTAGCTTTTTACTAAAAAAACGTCATGTAATGTAATGCATATGCGGCGACAGACGGAAAAGTACAGAGAGGATTTTTGTTCCAACCTGTTCCAACAATGCTTGTTTAATTCATTTCTAATTAGCACCGTGACGTTCCCGGAAAGAAATGTCTGTTGAATTATGTGAAAGAACCTGATTCAGTTTATAATGGAAGCGAATAAATTTGAATTTTTAATGTTTTTTTTAACGTGTAGCACTTTTATTGTTAATTGTACATTGTTAATTTTCAGTTATGATTTATCTAGTTACTAGCTGTCCCGGCGAACTTCATACCGCCATATTTTTCCCGTACCCGCTGCACCTATTTTCTCATCCTTTAAACCTTCCCTGGACACCCACGAATATTTCAAGACTAAAATTAGCCAAATCGGTTCAGCCGTTCTTGAGTTATAAAATAACAACGAAAAGTGGCATTGATGTTTATATATTAGAAGATGTGTACAATTATATACTTGAAGATATTTCATTTAAGTGCCTAATTAGAAATGATTATTAAGTAGGTAATTTTTTAAAGCTTTCTACACTTTTAATCATTATGTTTAGTTTTGGGAAATCGCGATGAGGATGATAATTTTTTTGTATATTCATGATTTGTGTTTATAATGAGTAGGTACATAATTTACTCAAGTGACTGTGAAATAATTCATCTTCTTCTTCTTCATTGTTCTTATTATTCATTATCACTCTTCTTATCAAAATCATTCTTAAATACTTCAAAAGAATATTCCTCGTATTTTTTCATACCTATATATTTTTTTATTAATAAGAATTACAAATACAACTGAAATTACTAATATTCCTTTTTAATTCAACTTAATTTTTGCAAACCACGTTATAGAAGCAAGAGAGAGAAAACAGAAGTTCTACTTGTATTTTTGACTACTAAATACGTGCCTGTGGCAGAATTCCTCCACCGCATCGATCGCTCCGTCTACGTAGCATTACGTCACATACCTTCTAGGCTATAACTTTGGCCAAAAACATATCAATCAATAAGCCTATCGCAGTCCACTGTTGGACATAGGCCTCCCATGATATAATTATACTCTCATACTTACATACATACATACACGTCTGTAAATCCCTGGTCTGGTAGGCAGAAGTGGGTTAATACCCATATTTCACAAACTGTGGTCCCATGCAACAGGGAGTAAGCCTATTGCCGTCATGCGGACATTTTGTCATTGTACATTCTATGTTTAGGTTTACAATCAGATGGAGAACAAACTAATCCTAATCCTTTAATCATTTTTTACTGGTGGTAGGACTTTGATGACACAAAATTGTCACTAAATCCGACCGGGTAGGTACCACCGTGCACTTTGCGAAAAGCCCTTAAATAGTAACCCAATTTCGGTTGGATTGCGTTCAGGGTTCAGCAGGTGCATAGCCGGGCTGAGGTGATCGTGGTCGCAGCATTAGTGTGACCAGTGGGTCTTGGCGGAGTCTAGTGGGGATGGCACGGGGCGACACGCCGGGCAGGGAGACCCGTAGAAACGGTGGTGCCGCTGGCCGCCCGCGGCATAGTACAGGGGCCCAACTGGGGCTAACCACCCCGGGAGGCTGCCTCACCAGGCCGCGCATAATCCCGATATGGCTCGTCGTGCCGGTTGGTGACCGGATACGGGAACCCGGCGACCATATTCGGGGGGGTACGGGGGCCCTTCCGTTCGGCGTGTCGGCTCTCGCCATGCCTCACGTTAATAGACGAAACCAAAATCCCGCGCTTTGTCACGCTGTGCTGCGACGACAATCACCTCTTCTTCACGCCCTCTCCTTTCCGTTCTCATTATGGCAGCGCAGAACAAAGAGCATAGACTCACAGCGGCTCTTCAATTTCCCGTAAGCTCGCTTTTTGAGGTGGAGTCCACTAACATCTGTGGGCTCCATACAAACCTCAACGCCGTCCACCAACACCTCGAGACGGCGAATCCAGCTATGCTTTTTCTGACGGAGACGCAAATACGCCGCCCTGACGACACGTCTTACTTGCTCTACCCCGGCTACGTTATGGAGGAAAATTTCCGTGCAAAGGCCGGGGTGTGTGTGTTTGTTAGGGCGGATGTTTGTTGTCGCCGTCTGCGCTGCCTAGAGGACCCATCCTTTTCAACCCTTTGGGTACACGTAGACCATGGCTCAACGAGTCAGATCTATGTGTGCCTCTACCGTTCCCATACAGGAGATACCGAGACAACTCGACTCTTCGATTATCTGAGTCAGGCAGCAGATGATGCGCAGGAGCGGTTTCCGAACGCTGAATTGGTTTTTTTGGGGGATTTTAACGCCCACCACGAGATCTGGTTGGGCTCCGCCAAAACAGACCATGCGGGAAGAGCCGCCCATGCATTTGCTCTGGCGCACGGCCTGACCCAACTGGTACACGAGGTCACCAGGATACCAAGAAGGTCGGGCCTAGCACCTTCTCTGCTGGACCTTCTGCTGACGAGTCAACCAGACCAGTACAGTGTTTCGGTGCGAGCCGCCTTAGGCAACTCCGACCATTGTCTGGTTTGTTCCAAGGTGCCAACTATAGCGCCCCCACGACCCGAACAGGGAAAGCGGCGTCTCTGGCACTACTCGTCAGCGGACTGGGATGGGATGCGTGAGTATTTTGCATCCATCCCGTGGGTTGCACGTTGCTTTGAAGGTAAGAACCCCTCGGATAGTGCTACTGCTGTCGCCGGTGAGATCAGCTTGGGTATGGAATACTATATCCCCTACACTGATGTCACCGGTGCCCGCAGAGCGCGCCCTTGGTTCGGCCGCGAGTGCGCGGAGGCTGTTAATCAAAAGCAGTCTGCGTACCGCGCCTGGGTAAGGGCGCGCGCCACGCGCGATCCTAACGTGGGTCACTTCAAGGCAGCGTACAACAAAGCCACAAAGGTCTGCAAGAGGGCTTGCGTTAGAGCGGATGCCCAGCGCATAGCGCGGCTTGGCCAAGAGCTTGCGGCGCATCCCACGGGTAGCCGTGGCTACTGGCGATTGGCCAAAGCCGTGCAAGCCAACTTTTGCCAGCCTTCGCTGCCCCCGTTGCGCAAACTTGATGGATCCCTGGCCCATGAGCCGCAGGAGAAAGCTAATTTGTTGGTTAATCTCTTTGCGGCCAACTCCCGGATCGATGATTGCGGTATGCAGCCACCGACACTGCCCTTTTGTGGCCATGCGATGCCTGATATCCGTATCAGGCAACGCGATGTCCGTGCTGTATTGCGGTCACTCGATGTCCGGAAAGCCAGCGGACCGGATGGTATTCCAGCGGTGGTTCTTCAAAAATGTGCAGCGGAGTTGTCTCCAATGCTGGCGCGGTTGTACCGGATGTCGTACATCTCGGGTACAGCGCCTTCGGCTTGGAGGGAGGCGAATGTACAGCCGATCCCCAAGAAGGGTGATCGCTCGGACCCTGCCAACTATAGGCCCATAGCCGTCACCTCAGTACTGTGCAAAGTACTTGAGCACATTATCAACAAACAGCTCATGTGTTACCTAGAGGATCACTCCTTAATCAACGACCGGCAATATGGTTTTAGACCGAAGCGGTCAACGGGTGATCTTCTAGCGTACGTTACCCATCTTTGGGGTGAGGCTATGGACAAGCATGGCGAGTCGCTGGCTATAAGTCTTGACATCGCCAAAGCGTTTGATAGGGTCTGGCACAAATCGCTTCTTTCCAAGTTACCAGCCTTTGGTCTGCCTCCTAGACTGTGCGACTGGGTGGCTAGCTTCCTGCAGGGGCGCCGTATTCGCGTCCTCTGTGATGGTCGAACTTCGGAGTTCTTGCAGGTAAATGCTGGCGTGCCGCAGGGGTCCGTCTTATCACCCACTCTCTTTCTTCTGCATATCAACGACATGCTGTCCACTGGCAGCATTCACTGCTATGCAGACGATAGCACCTTACACGGGAGTTATCACGGACATCCTGCGGCCAAGCAGTCTGATATCGCGGAAAGGAGGCAGCTTCTTGTTAGTGAACTTGACCAGACCCTGAACCTCGTTTCTCAATGGGGCTCTGAAAACCTGGTTGAGTTCAATGCCAAGAAGACGCAGGCATGCGCGTTTACAGCAAAGGTATCTTCTTTCCTTCCCCTTCCAACTCTTCAGAGCACGCCACTGCCACTACAGGACAGTCTCAATATCCTAGGTATGGATGTTCGCTGCAAACTGAACAACAAAAACTACATCGAGAGTATCATCAAAACAGCATCGCGTAAACTCGGAGTCCTGAACAAAGTGAGACGTTTTTTCACGCCGGAGCAGCGGTGTCTTCTCTACAAGACACAAATTCGCTCTTGCGTGGAATACTGCTCGCATCTCTGGGATGGCTCCGCAAAGTACTTACTAGATGCTCTCGACAGGTTGCAGCGACGTGCGGTCCGCATTATTGGGAATCCTGAGATCACTTACACCCTTGAGCCTTTGCAGTTGCGTAGAGATGTGGCATCTTTGGCGGTATTTTACCGTCTCTACCATGGTGAATGTTCTGATGAGCTCTTCCAAGTAATCCCACCCTCTCCTTTCCTATATAGGACAACACGTGCAGGACTCAGATGCCACCCGCATACGGTGCAAAATATTCCATCAAGAACCAAGCGATTCGGCGACTCCTTCTTCTGCCGCACTATTAAGACTTGGAATTCCTTACCAGCTCACGTGTTTCCCTCCTCCTATAGTCCCGGGTCCTTTAAGCGGGGCGTGAAAAAGCATCTGATGAGGCCGTCAAGCTGAGTGCCACCATTGTAACATGGTACATGTCTGTAATGGTGACCCTCTTTTCAGAGACTTTGCCTTTAGCTTACCATCAGGCGAGGCAAAGTCAAATTGACGTGTCCTATATAAAAAAAAAAAAAAAAAAAAATCACCTTCTACGAAATCTTTCACCAGCTTCCTCTTTGAAAATTTTCACCCATAGTCACTGGGCCCTCACAGCCTTTGTGGGGTAGCGGTAGTGAACGCTGCCGCTACGCAGGAGGCGTGGGTTCGATCCCCGCTCAGTGCAAATATTTGTATGCATGAATATGGGTATTTGCATTGGTCTGGTCGTATCTTGGAGAGCACGTTAAGCCGTCGGTCCCAGTTGCCATACCAACATCTATGGCAGTCGTTACGGGTAGTTGGAGCCCTGAAAAGTCCAACAACGACGGTCTAGCTGCAATGCATTGATATCGCTTAATATCACCATTGGGTTGTGGAGGTCAGATGGCAGTCGTTTCATGGAATATATCGAGGTCCAGCCAAATCCGCAGTTAAGACTGGTAAAGCGGACCCCAGAATCCGAGGTGAAAGCTTCGGATGCGACTGGGAATTGACGCTAGGATGAAGAAACCACTGGGCCCTCATACACCACGGGCCCCGAAGTAAAAGCTTAAAAGCAACCGGGACTAACGCTAGGATACAAAAGACCCAATTCACCCTACAAAAACAGCACCAAACCTAAAATAACACCAAAAATTTAATTTAAAACAACTATTACACAATTTATGTTGAGCTTGTATTTGAAGTACCTTGACTGTTTTAAAATTAAACATTTGTTTTGAGAATAAGCTAACGACCCACAGCTCAGCTAGTAGATTAAAAGTTTCCAGGTAATTCCCTTAAGTAAGTTAATTTTTTGTATGATAATACCTGAAGACTACGGTTTTAATTTAGACTATATACAAACTCGGTATATGGTCTCAGGGTTTTAAATAAATAAATAAATATTCTGCAACAACATAGCGCTATCCAGACATATTGTCAGCATAGCTTAATTGGCTTGTGCTATGGATCTACACTGCGGATTAACATACTTTGATACATTTTTTTGTAAACACTCATGGAAATATACATATTCATGCATACAAACATATTCTTTATGCCACTTAGGTAGCACACGGCCCACCTGATGGAAAGTGGTAACCGTGGCCTATGGACGTTTGCAACACCAGGGGAGTCACACTCGTGCTGCCAACCCTGAAGAAACCTTCTAATGCCCTTCTTGAAGAATCAAATCATACATTTCTCTCTTAAAGTTGTTCAACATACCTACCTGCATTTGATGCCATCTAAGTGATAATATATACATTAACTCTAAACCAATAACCATATATTATCTAGGCAATGCATTAATGGGTCATGCCACAATTTCAATATGTTATTTACTGGTTGGCGATATACCAATTCAGGATCTGAGATATTAATTATACAGACACATAATATATCGTAGAATGCATAATATATTATGGCTATAAACCGGCATATCATTTTTTTTTATACCACTTAGGTGGCAGACAAGCACACGGCCCACCTGATGGAAAGTGGTTACCGTGGCCTATGGACGTATGCAACACCAGGGGCGTCACACTTGTGCTGCCGACCCTGAAGAAACCTTCTAATGCCCTCCTTGAAGAACCCCATATTGTAGTCGCTTGGGAAAACCATCGCAGGGGTTCATTCCACAGCTTGAGTGTGCGTGGGATGAAGTTCCTTTCATACCGCAAACCGTTTCCGGTCGCAATGTGTGAATTTTGAAAATTAGCAGGTCAGAAGTACTCGAAAGGACTAATGACAGAAGAGGAAACTCGTGAAGTATGTAACGAACGAACGAACACGATCAAAGAAACATAAGCGGTAGTATTTTATTTTCCAAAATTAGTGTGAGTTCGAGTTTTTAAGTGTAAATATGATGGAATTTTAGTTTAGACGTAACGTCTTGGAAAACGCGCACAAGAGTAGGAAAGTGAAATATTACAGTGGATTGTGACTTCTCGTGTTGGTTTCAAATCTCCGTAGAAGCCTTTAGTAAAGTTTCCACCACTTTACTAATGCAGCCATCATCATCATCGTCATCATCATCAACTCACCATCATCATCATCATCCATCTATCCATCCATCTACCAATCCAAATAAGATTATTATAAACTACTTGATAATAGCTAAATGCTAAGCAAGAAGTCAATAAAAAAAAAATGATAGATTCAAATGGCCAAATGGTTTGCTCTGCCAACCCCGGAGGGAAATAGGCGTGAGCGTATGTATATATAGGAAGAAAGACAAAAACTGATAAAGAATGTAATTCATACCACTGCTGTCCTTGTCTTTTTAATAAGGTCTACAGTAACTTGAAAAATGTATACAATATACAGTTTTTGTAAATACAATCGTTATGGTCGAGGAGGCCAATCTTCATCAAACTTCATCATGTCAAATGGAGAACTTTTGGTTATGACGTTGTCAAGAAATCTCTTTATTATCCGGTGCTACACAATGAAGTGTTGTTTTGTTTTCTTATTTGAAATTGTTAATTTGGTTTTGTTTATTTACAACTAGAATAATATATTTCATTATATTATTCCACTTATGCCTATGGGCTTAATCTTTGAAATTAAAGTTTTGGCTAGGCTATATTTCTGTACTTTTCAGCCAGATCCGTTTAGACTTTTGATTGTGATTGTGTAACAAACATCTTAACAAACTTTCACATTTTTTATATAAGCAGAGTTTGTAGATCAAGTTATGATATAAAATATTCAAATCCTTCTTTAATAAACTACAGAAGTATTCAATACAAGAAATGGACGCGTCGTATTGAAGTTCATATAGAGACGTGAAAATATATATTTTCAGAATCCAATAGTGTCAGCGCTAAGCTCCCCGGCTACAAAATTCGAATATGCAATGATTTGGCAATTTCGCTCAAGCCGCGTCTTTGAACATTCTCCATATTATGGACCGACTTAGCGAATTTAAAATAACAAATGCAATTTGCTCACATTTTCTTCCTTGGTACACTGAAGATTTTTTTTGTTCAAATGTAATAAGTTTTTATCGAGTTTACCAGAGCTAAGTTTTTGGACGAATGGAAATAATTTAAGTCATGTTTTAGGCCCAAAAACGTAGCTCGTAATGTGTATTCCAGAAAGTGGACAAAAATAAAACTTCAATACATTTTCTTTGATACCAATGAAAATAAAAACCTCCAGACCAATACCAAAAAGATATTCGTGCATAAAAATATATACACTGCGCGGGAATTATTGAATTTGAGCTCATCCATCACCTTAGCACCCCATGCTATCCTCAAAAGTCACCCAAGAACGCGTATAGAACACATTTTGAACACATTTTAGGTCCAAGATATACCCTTGCCCTAGTGCCCTTCTAAACGGGCCATGTGTTTCTGCAATATGTAGCTGCACTATTGGCAACTGATTGCCCGGCAATCTCAAAAATATCTCATTGCAACTGATGGCCGAACAATCAATGGCTGGGCAATGTCCGGCCTAGCGATCGTCCGGCAACCCATCGCGGCAATATCGGCCATATGTGGCAACATAAAACATGTTTGGTTATATTGCCGAGACATTATTGCAACTATTGCAAGCAACACCGGCCAGTATTGCTTGCAATAGTTGCAATGTTGCCGGGCCACAGTGTTGCAGCCACTAATTGCAGTAAAACATTACCCGTTTAGAAGCACCTTTATATTATCATATGTAAGTGTCGTACTTTTTACTGTATCATCTTGTTAATAAAAACAAGACGTAGTACCTACGTAATCTTCTAGGTCAGTGACATCTGTCCGTCCTTGTTTCGCATATACGTACCAGATATAAAGATGTCTAACCTACTTAGAACGGCTGGACGGTAACTAGACGTGACCTATTTTGACACAAGGGTCGAAGTACGACAAATATCGTGTAGCTTATATGGACATCTTTCATTTGCTTAGTGGAGCACAAATATATCGTGATGGTTGTTATGGGAATAAATCTTAGTGCCTATTGTTGATAATGTTAACGTTATTTGTTGTACAGTCTTCTGTGAATGCTGCTATAGAAATTCGTTAAAATATCTGATCTTCGAAATTTGTCATCAGAATTTCAGTATAGGAAAAGCTACTGAAGAATGATATAAATTAAACAATAGTATAAACGTTTTCGTTTAGTAGCAAAGCTAGGAAGTGATATTATTGAAATGTCTTGAAATACGATACAATACAATAATTGTTTGGTGTTTATTATTCTTGAAAGAAAGAAAAATTATACCAAACAATGTAAAGTTCCTCAGTTAATGACGAAAAACGGATCAAGTGCGAGTTCCGTATCTCTGTGAATTCCACAGACAATTGGATTGAGAGTCAAACTTAACGTTACTTTTGGAAAATTGGAGTCACCAATTTACTGCAACTACTAAACGAATTCTAACGTGGATACCGCGAATCGATTTAGCCCCCTATGTAGGGGGTGCTTCGTCGTCGAGGAAACGGCTGCCCACGTAATACTGGTATGCGAGGCAGTAGCCCCCCAACGTTCTCAAATCCTCGGCACAGTGAGGTCGCTCCGCGAAGCCTGTGAAGCACCCAGTAAGTAAGTTAAGTAAGTCTAGGCAAAGTTATGCTGGCTGCTCTCGCCAGCACTCTACACGCACAATGGCCTAATAAGCAGGCAAGGTGCGGACAAAAGAGTCCCCTTTCTACGGCGTTCTACGGCGAATCGATATACGAATGATAGGATTACCCCTAGTCAGTTGAACACAGACGTCTACCTTAAATTGTAATAGAAAGAAGAGGAATGAGGAATACTTCCAATACTATCCCCAGTTAGGTATATACAATAAGCATACTACTTCAAAAGCTCATTCTACATATACTGAATTCAGAATAGATTAAATTAAGTTTTCTTAAACGATTTCTACGAAATTTGACAAAGAAAATTCAATAAATTACGTTATATTCGTTTATTCTCATTTCCTCACCAAAACAACAAACATTAGCATAGTAAAATAGGTACGTTTTATGAAAATCTCCCAGCTCCTTAATTAAGATCATCCTCGCAACAATTTTGAGACAGCCTACAAAAGGAGGGGTGACAAAGGATGATTTTGTTTTTGTCTCAAGCCTATTTTTGCGGGCAACACGTAAAAAATTGTACGAAACCTCGGGTATAATGAACCGCTGTAGCGTTGAGTGAATTTAATTGTCCGAGGGAAGATTTTTTTGACGGAGTATTCGCACGTGTAATTTAAACAACTCTGGGGCTAATTTGTTTCGCACAATTTTTTTTAAATATTTTTTTTTGGTACGTTATAACTAAAATCGTAAAGAAAATGTTATTTAATAGTCAGGTTTTTGATGTAGGGATCGCAGTAATGTTTCCCCAAAGGGGGTAAAGCAGAGGTGTGCAATTATTTTCATCTATATTTCATTAACAATATAATGTACCTATGATTTCGAGGTCTGGTCTCATACTCACTCTCGCTTGCTATTGTGGGGGTGATTGCTATCTCTGCACTACGATAAACCCTACACCAAAGTCTCATCCATCAATCAGTAGGCGTACTGGCTTGCAATGAGGTGGGTTTGCCCGTAAACCTTCGTGGGCATATATGTAAATCCGAAAGTAGTAATATACAGATTCTTGCTTAAAAATAGTTGCACTGAGAGGACATTGAATCCTTAACCTCTAATAGAAGTCAAGCATTCCACTGCCATTACACACAGCAGGTCATCAAGTTGAAAGCTAACAAGAAATTAATAATGAATATTGGCCTAGCCTTGAGTAGTTTTTAACAATATTATGCTGAGTAAGATGAACACAGGGTATCTGCAACATTTTGGCCTCATGCCAAATGATGCTGAAATGAAAAATACTTGTGATGAAAGAACGCATATGAAGTACATTAAATAACGTCGGTGACCTAGCAAGTCACTGTAACTCCATAAAAGTAGGATGGTTTCTTTTTAGGACTTTGGGCATTATGGACAGCAGGCACTCACCACCGCTATATTGTGGAGGCAAGAATTGATTATGCTCACGGCCACATTTTAACATATTACATCATATGCAGAAAATACATCCCCACACGTTGCAAGTGGAAACGATGCTCATAGTGAGGTATGAAAAGCATTCAAATTCAAAGTTTTATTTCCGATATGGAACATTTTTTTACTGACGTTAATAATAATTCTACCTACGCTAAGTTTACCACTGCTTCCAAGGTGCTGGTTGAGAAAGAACAGCGACACCACTGTGGCATTTCGCATACGCGCAGGCTGCGGAATGATCTCGCTGCTGTGGTGACCCAAGCGAATACTGGGGTTCTTCAAGAAGGGAATACCATTCAAATTTTATTTATTTAATAAGGTTTCTACAGTGCCAGTAGTTTGAAATTAACCACACAGTTCCGAGACAATAATATTATTCACTGACTTGTGGTTTAAATACAAAGACACAGAATTTAATCGCCGAGCATGTTCGAACATGTTCGAGCTTTCACAAGGAGCATGTTCAAATATATTCATTCACCCAATCATCATTAGTCTTGGATACTACTTTAGTTGTAGGTATTTGAGTTACTTCAGTTTAATTGAACTCAAATTCTTTAACGTAATGTATTTCTGTTGTTTTCTTTCTTGTTGTTCTCTTAAATGTAATTTAATGTAATGGGTATGTATGTAGTGTATTTCTGTATCTCGACATGTTCCCTTGTTCATGTTCACCCATGTTGGCATACAATTTTTACAAAAAAAATTGTTAAATACGTTGTACCCGGTTACATTTGAGGCTTTTGTTTGTTCTATTTTATTTATTAAAAAAACAAACATTATTTCATCATGTCTTTAGAGATTAATTAATATATTTAAGCAAATTAAGTAAGTAAATATAGTATTTAAGCAAAAGCCATGTACTTTTCAAGTTATTAGTCATGGTATGTACCTACAAAATTATATTATTACTAGCCTTCCGCCCGCGGCTCCGCCCGCGTGCATCTCGGTTAACGCGACCTTTGGTTCTACTCAACCGATTGCGATCAAACAAACGTAAGATTTTAAATCTGAGTAAGCCCTTTCTAACGAAAAAAACCGCATCAAAATCCGTCCAGCAGTTTTTGCGTCCATCGCGGACAAACAGTCAAACAGACAAACAGACAGGAGATTAAAAAAAATATATTTTCGTGTTCAGTATCGTTAACATAACATAACCCAAGTATTTTTTTTTAAATATCTCCAATGTACAGACACGACCACTTTATAATTATATAATAGTATAGATAGATAGAAGTATAGAAGATAATATAGATATATAAGATTTATGGACTACTATTAAACAAATACTGATTTAACAGACATTTAAAAAAAGTCCTAGATAGGACTCATAATTTGTTGACTTTGACCTTAATGCGAGTTAACCCGCGGCCACAAAACTGAGAATCTCGAAAACCCAGTACAAACGTTTACACGAATATAATTATCGGCTCCCCTGGATTTTGCATTAAGCCATTCTTCATTCTGACACCAGTCGTTAGCATAAATTTTAAAAGATAAAAGGACATTTTCACAATAAAGGTTGCAAGGTTTCTGTACGGGACCGAGTAAACAAGACTTCTTGTCTGTTTGATGCAAGCATTTTTGTTATTGTTGTCAAACTTTTGCTGTCAGTTAAACTTAGTTGAAGGATGAAATTTTGAGGCAATTAGTCGACTAACTTTTCCTGTAAGTTTAAATCAGAAAGTCAACATCGATAAAGAGGTCTGAATCTGTGAAAGTCACGCCAAGACGTTTTACAGATCAGAATTCGAATCGTAATATTTTCGACGACGCAACAAAGAATAGAATCGAATAAAAGCAAGTAGCTTAATTACTCTGAGTATACCTATACCCTAGTAAAGCCTATCACGGCTTCGATGTTTGTCCTGCCTCCCTATCCAAGTGGTAATTCGTTGACCAGCGTATTGTTGAATAGAATGATGAATGTATGGGATTTGACGTATATGACACGTCTGTTGACGTTTATAACATACGTTGAGTTCTGTCATATACGTCAAACCCCATAAATTCATTATTCACTTCTTCATTACGCTGGCTAACAAATTGCGACTTGTCTAGAGGGACTGCATTGTACAAAATGTTAATTATTTTCACAAATTGTGCATGTAGTGTGGTATAACTACCACATTTATTTGTATAACATATGCCACCGTAGCCTGAAAATTGCATCACGAATAAAATATTTTGCTCGTAAAAATTGCAAATTTCTATTTCGTTTTTGGGATCACTTCAGTCGCTGTATGGAGCAAAAATGTGTGACATTTGGTACATGCCATATACAGAACACTGAAAAATCTAAACTTTTCAATTTATTTTGATTAAATACACGCTGTTGAAATATTCCGTTCAAAAAGTATAACTTCAATTTATAACACAAATACGTACCTACATAAACGTTAATAATAACTTAATTTTATATTAAAGTCTTAATTAAAATTCTAGAACGAACCTTATTAGAATTCGTACTAATGATGCCAATCCTTACGTATTTCAAAAGCATGTTCATAACTTTTTTCAGTCAGTAACTGATCCAAATATCTTGGTGGGCGAAATACCCTATAATAAATGTCTTAATGAGAGAAAACTTAATTATGAATTCAGATTTATTTGTAGTAAATATCCTAATGTAACATTTGTCAACATGAATTACATCACATATCCGCCACATAGATTGAATAGATCACAAATTACATGCCGCTATTTATTGAAGGAAATTTTGAAAATTGAGTACCACAAAAATTTTATAAATTACCGTAACAAGTACAATACTGGTATAAAGTCGCAATCAATAGATAAAAGTACGCAAACTGACAAAGCACTGATGTCTGAGGAATTACAAAATGTAAATGACATTGCAATTAATACGAGTTGTAATGTAACAGGAGAAGATTTTTTTCGTGTACAATAGAATAAATATACTACATCAAAATATTGACGGCTTACTTAGTAAATTGGATGCTTTTACTGTTGCGTTGCATGGTTTGAATGACAAATACAAAACAATCGACGTTATATGCATCACTGAACATAATATGATTGCAGCTGATGTTGGTTTGCTATCTATTCTTAACTATAGTCTCACTACGTTCTCTTCAAGGCTGGCTAGAAATGGTGGCACCTGTATTATAGTTAAAGATGGTTTCAAAATCAGGGTAGTTGACTTAGGGAAATATTGTGTTCCAAATGTTTTCGAAAACTGTGCCATTGAATTGATTGACCATAATATAGTAGTAATATGCATGTATAGGAATCCACAGAATAAAGACGTAAGTAAAAAATTTGACATATTTTTTAATAATTTTATTGACATCCTAGAAAAATTCTGCTACAACTCAAAAAAGAAAATTGTAATCTGTGGTGACTTCAATATCAATCTTCTAAAAAAAACCAATGACGCTGAACGATTTAAAAAAATCTTACTAGATTTTAATCTGAGATATGAAATAGAAAAGCCTACGCGCTTGTGTAGTGGTACTTGCATAGACAATCTTATTCATAACGTTCATGGGAGTAAAGGCATAATATTGGAGCTTTCATTATCGGATCATACAGCACAAATGCTAACGTGTCCTGTTAAACAAACCTGTCGCTATGATCACTGGTTCTCTATTAAAAGACATTATTCTCATGATAATATGCTCCGATTCAAAAAAACTCTCCAAGATATTAATTTCAATGAGGTGTACCTTGAAAAAGATGCATCTAGAAGCTTTACTATATTTTACGACTTATTCAAAAAAAAATACGATATGTGTTTTCCAAAAATTAAAATAAAGAATCGTACAAAAATAAAACCAAGGTGGTTAAGTCGAGGTATTCGAATGTGCAGCAAAAGGAAACGGCAATTACTTTGGAAGTTTAGGTCAGAACCAACTGAAAGGAATAAAGAAAATTTTAAAATTATTTCAAAACGTCTAAAATCGGTTATTCAGCTTACCAAAAAATCACAAAATGAATACTTTATAAAGAATTCTAAAAACAAAGCAAGAGCCACATGGAAAGTGATACGTAAATCTAAAGTAAATTACCCAAATGAAGGCATAAATAGCATAAAACTTGGAGAAAAAACAATATCTAATCCCCAAGATATAGCAGAAGCCTTCAATAATCATTTTATAGACCAAATACAACCCTTAACGAACTCTGAACAGTGGAATACAAATTTAATAAACAAAAAATCATCTTCTATGTTCATGCCTCCGACTATTCCACAGGATATACACCGAATTATAATGTCACTCAATAATACTAACAGCACTGGGTATGACGATATCAACACGAAAGTGGTTAAATTAGTGTCAAATATTATTTCCCCCTTACTCAGTCACATTATAAATAATTGTATTATTGAAGGTGTTTTTCCTGAGCAACTGAAGATAACTGTGATCAAACCACTTTTTAAGAAACAAGATAGGCAAAACTTACCCTGCTACAGGCCCATTGCACTTATTCCAATATTCTCGAAGATTATTGAGAAAGTAATATCTAATAACTTAAATATGTACTTTGAAACTAACAACTTGTTTCATGATGGTCAAAAAGGGTTTAGACAGAATAAGTCGATTAACATGGCAATATATGACTTCTTGAGCCTCATTATTAATAAAGTAGACCAAAAATTGCCAGTATTGGGTCTATTTATGGACATGTCAAAAGCCTTTGACTATGTCGACCATAAAACCCTAATAAACAAACTTAATTGCTATGGCGTTAGAGGAAATATGTCTAGACTGATCGAATCATATCTTCACAACCGTCAGCAAATAACTTTCATAAGCAGAATAGTCCAAGGATCTGAAGTAACATTTAGATCTTCACAAAGAACAGTTACCTACGGTGTTCCACAGGGCAGTGTCCTGGGTCCCCTGCTTTTCATTATATATATAAATGATTTTCCGCACTCTGCTTCCTATCCAATGATAATGTTTGCTGATGACAGTACTCTGGTTTTTAATAATAATGATACAAATAAATTAGAAAATGACATTAATGAGAATATTATTACTGTAATTGACTGGCTTGCCACGAATAATCTGAAAATTAATTTAGACAAAATGACATTAATGCAATTTGGACAAAGAAAAAATAAATCACTTGACATGAATATAAATTATAATGGTAAATCACTTAATAAAACGGAGATCACCAAGTTTCTTGGCCTCTATATAGATAATTCGTTGAATTGGAATGAACAGATTCAAAACGTGTGCACTAAATTACACCAATACTCGTACAATTTATATACAGGGCGTCCCACGGCGATGCCACATGGAGGGAAAGTACCTTAAATCCTTAAGTTAGCTCATTTTACTGAAAGGAGACATCATTTTATTTTTTAAAAGAAACAAAACTGCATTCAAAGATTTTTAAAAATTCGCTTACCACACCCGGAAATCGAACCGACTAAAATCCGAAAAAGTAACATCCTGTATTTTTATGGCATCAATCGATAGTGTCAATCATAGGGATCAAATCTCTCTAAGAAACATGGTAAATTAAATGAAAGGAAATCCTTGAAACCTAAAATTATAAATTAAATTTGGTAAAATAAAACTCTTTCTTATAAGGTAACTAGCTTTTGCCCGCGGCTCCACCCGCGTGGATGTCGGTTATCGCGACCAAACATAGCCTATGCCTGGGTCGGCAGCGCGAGTGTGACGCCCCTGGTGTTGCATACGTCCATAGGCCACGGTAACCACTTTCCATCAGGTGGGCCGTGTGCTTGTCTGCCACCTAAGTGGTATAAAAAAAAAAAAAAAAATGTCCTTTCTCAAGGTCTAATCTACCCCTATACCAAATTTCATCAAAATCGGTTCAGCGGTTTAGTCGTAAAAGCTAGACAGACAGACAGACAGACAGACAGACAGACAGACAGACATACAGAGTTACTTTCGCATTTATAATATTAATAGGGATGTCGTTCAACCCTACCTATCAACACTAGAGATATCTTTGATGAAATTTATTTAGTAAAATGAGTACTAAATGAATGAACTTCGTTACCTGTTTAGAATGTAACTTTATTGGGCAACTGCATGAGGTATGTAGGTAGGGTAGGTAGAGTAGGTAGTTATTTTTGGGTGCTTGATTAGAAACCTGCACGCGGTGTACCCTGGGCAACGAAAATGGCGAGAGAATTGCCCTATTGGATCAACTTATAACCTGTTTATTTAGACGGCGTGCGGTTTTAGTCGGTTTGAGTTCGACATACCTAAATACTACTGCTGACCAGCAGCGGTCTCAGCACGATAAAAAAAGAAAAGTAATTTAAATATAGAATTTTATTGTTAATATGGTATCAGATGGAGGATGAACTTTGAGTTAAAGTGTTTTATTTTGCCAAATTGAATTTATAATTTTAGGTTTCAAGGACTTCCTTTCGTTTAATTTACCATGTTCCTTAGAGAGATTTGATCCTTATGATTGACACTATCGATTGATGCCATAAAAATACAGGATGTTACTTTTTCAGATTTTAGTCGGTTCGATAACCGGGTGTGGCAAGCGAATTTTTAAAAATCTTTGAATGCAGTTCTGTTTCTTTTTAAAAATAAAATGATGTCTCCTTTAAACAAAATGAGCTAACTTAAGGATTTAAGGTACTTTCCCTCCATGTGGCATCGCCGTGGGACGCCCTGTATGCTTAGGAAAACGGTAAATGAAAGTACATTAATTACAGCATATCATGGTATTGTCTCTTCAATTTTAAGGTACGGCATTATATTTTGGGGTAATGCCACTGGTAAGGAGAGGGTTTTCATAGCGCAAAAACGATGCATACGAGCAATGTGCCATCTGCGTAGAACCGACAGTTGTGTGCCATATTTTAAGAAACATAAAATATTAACTATGCCATGCCTTTACATCTATGAGACTGCTATGTTTGTTAGGCAAAATATAGAAAAATTTGAAGTTGTTACTAGTGCACGTCGAGCAGATAAATTGCATCTAGTTACCTGCAAAACGGCACTATATCATAACAGCATCTTTGCTATGGCGCCAAAAATATATAATAAGCTACCAAAATCAATAAGGCTAGAGACAAATATAAATATATTTAAAAAAGAATTATCAGTATTCTTGGTGAATAAGACTTACTACTCTGTTGTAAATTTTCTGAATGATAACACAATTATTTGACACTATAATATGTAGGTACTTACTTAGATTGACTTGTATAATTTATTGACATTATTAATATTAATTGACATTTTATTTGAATTATTTATCTATTTTTATAATCATGTATTTTAATTTGAATATTATGATATTATTTGACATAATTATTGTGTAGCTGCTTAATGTTCCAAATTGTTGTATTTAATATTTAGTAATGCTATCCTATTGCATTTGATTAAATAATATGTATTTTAAATAATATGTATGTGTAATTTAATGACATTTAATGATTGATGACTATTGTGTGTCAGTTATCACAATAATCCATAAACTTATAAGATACAATAATCTGTAAACCACATGTGGTAGGACATAGCGTACATAACATAGCTTATAAGACATTTATACCTAACCTATGTTCCACAGAATAAATATTATGATTATGATTATGATTATGATTCGTGCAGAATTTCTAGTATTTGATTATTATAGTAAAAAGTCGCAGCAACTTGCATTTCCCCCATTTCCCCCTATTGCCAGATACGGCCGTGCTAACTAATTAGTGAGAACTTTAATTAAACATGAAAACCTAGACGTTAGTGCACTCCAGGACAGTCTGGATTAGAATTAAAAGCTTTTAAATGAAGGTGCGAACAGATTCTAACTTTTGTAAAATGATCTTTCTTTATTTCATGGTGCAAGTACCTAACCGTTAAACACGCCTTATTAATATTAGTGTATCTGTCCCAGCTAACTAGTTTAATTAGTCATTCAATGGACGGCCTGAATGATCTTCAGTCATTTGATCAAACAGCTAGGTAAATGGCTTGTATCGGTGACATTTAACTACTTCCCTAGCCATTTGATCAAACAGATGACTTGCTAATAAATGAGTGTTATTTCTGCATGTTTAAAATAAATAGCAGCTTTTCTCAATAAACCTATCACTTTTCTGTCTTATTTCGGGTTGGTGCCCTTTCGTACGAATGACCTAAAGCTTTAAGGTGTGATTCCGAAGCCGACCGCATACGATAAGTGCAGACACATGCAGCACATACAGCGTACCTATTACTTGTTAAACTCCAATAAGGATAAAGGGAACCATCGAGAAGCCGCAATGAATTAAGGTATGATTCCGAAGGTGACCGCATACTATAACTGCAGACGCACACAGCAGATTTTTTTTATTTTTTTTTTATTTTTTTTTTATTTTTTATTTTATTTTATATATATAGGACGTCATATATAGGACACGTCAATTTGACTGAATTAAAAACATCCAAACATCTTTACAAACATTCTTTATAAAAATTATTTGGATTTCAATAGTTGAATTTCAGTATCATCGCAAAAAGGGCCAATGCGAAATTTTGTTTTGTAATAGTTCCGGGTTCAATGACCGGCATAAAAGTGAGAAAGTAATTTATGTTAGGAAATTTCATATCTCGGCCGACCAAGGGGTGCGAGAAATATGTCTCAGACAATCTCATCTCCGGCAGCCAACGACCCACAGACGCCGGGACTTTTAGTCGGTTCAAGTCCGACATAACCTCCCTTGCTGGCTCTGGCTGGGATATCCGTGGGGAATTTGATAAAAAAGTGGCACCGTTGGTTTTTTTTTATACCACTTAGGTGGCAGACAAGCACACGGCCCACCTGATGGAAAGTGGTTACCGTGGCCTATGGACGCGTGCAACACCAGGGGCGTCACACTTGGGTCCATGAAAAGGGTACAGCTGACTGTAATAAGCTCCCGATCTGATTATTTATACAGGCTGGTGAAAATAATATTTGAGTACTAGATACCCGATCGGAAATAGGACATCGTATCTTAGTTTGTACAAACCAAGGATAGATTAACTACCCCATTCCTCATTCTTATCAGTTACCGAAGACGTATCTGAGGGAAGCTTGAATAGCCTCGGTCATCACAGATTATTTTCAACGTACATTTCCTTATCAGTGCTAGGTAAACCGATATTTTTGTGTATTTGTTATTTGGCTTAAGTTTTATCAAACAACACAGTTTAGACTCACTATAATATGAGTAGATACTCAATGAAAAAAGAAAAAAAGTTTAAATAAATCATTTGTATTTATTATTTAAAAAAAAATTGGTTACGTCAATTTCTCCGCATTATAACTATAACCCATTTTTTTTTCTTTTCTTTAAAAAAAAAGAATATTAGCAACCGAAATTACTAATAATTGCCGTTAACCCCTCCAACTAAGCTAAATTGCTTGTGCTAGGAGTGGGTTCTCGTTGGTAGTTTAACGGCCAGGATTCGAACCCGGGACCTCTCGATCGTAAGGCCGACTCCTTAACCACAGCAAGATATACTGAGTTTGAGTTTAAATTAGATCTAACAGCGCTACTTAGAACCAATATTTTTATTTTATATGCATTTTTAAATATTAACGTACTCTTTTGAGGCATGAAATATGAACAAACAAAGCTGCCATACCGTTGATCCGATTGGGATGAAACTTTGTCAAGTATTGAATGTAATTTCAAAGCAACTACTATGCTAACTATTTAAATGGATTGAGATAGAAAAAAGTGAAAAGACTCAGGCGGGACTCGAACCCGCGAACAGTCCCTTACAGTGGGAATGCTCTGACCACTGAGCTTTCCCACTGTTAATTGAATCGAAGATATATTGATAAGCAATGATTTTGTAGAACAGAGTAAATAAGACAGTAAATTTTTTGTAATTCGGCTCAAGCCTCGGTTTAAATCAGTCTTTTTAATATATAGGTATATTTGTATCTATATAATGCCTCATATCAAAACAAAAACTTTTAAATCAGATAAGATAAAGTTAACATCTTGACTACATAATTTACGAAGCTAATTTTTTACGACTACGAACAGTCAATGGCATTTTTTCATTGAACTTTTGATTAATTTTCTTTTCATGTTGACTTTAAAATATTATGGACTTTTTTTTTCAAATTTCATGGTTAAAAGGACTGTGTCTGTGGAGTGAAGTACATTAAAACTTTTTAAGAGTCTTGCAAAAATTATCTCGTGTTTTCAACCCGATTCAAGTTCGGAGATGGAAGTTCCTGAAAAAGTTGGACTATAAAATTAACTGACTAAATTAAAACGCCCACGTAGACCTCATTAAGTGCTCCGTTTTTCTAAGTTATTGTACGATTGGAAAGCTTTTATGGTTGCCATTCAATCATTTTTTTGAGCATGACTTTGAGTTCGCTAGGCAATACTTATAACGTTTTTATAAATAGAATTTTGCCGGCTTCCTATAAAAATTTCAGAATTGGCAGAAATGGAAGAGGAAAACTATTTGTACCAGGCGCAATACAAATGGTTTCCCTTTCTTTTCTTTTTAAATACCTGTTTATGATACATACTGCGGTACAAAACAAATTATTGCTTTCATATTTAAACAAAGAGAACAAAAGCACAACAATGAGATAGATACATCACGCCATAACAAATAAATCTTATAACTTGAATCTGAAATTGTAAGCTACAATACCTTTAAAATAAATTAAATTTCCTTCAACCAAACAACTCTGCAATAAAATTACAGAGGGTATAAATGCTAAGCTAAAACGGCTGTCACATATTTACGATAATAAACCCTAACAGGGTTCTCGCAGTAAAATTACTTTAACCAGTCTACCCACGTTAACAAATTCTCACCTAACACTCGCGGTGCCCGGGCACCGGTTGGTACTTGATAGAACGACAACATACATTTCCATAATGAGAAGCAACAGATATTGTTACGCGTCAAAAACAGGTGCCCTTTCTCATTTTACCCCCGAAACGATAATTTACAACTGTTGACAGTGATTTTTGAAATTTGAAAGATAATTTTGATTCTTAGCCAGTGCTTGATTTAGGTCAGTTATGGATTTATTGAAACTCAGATTTAACTTTAGCTCAATTACAAAATATAATAAAAAATATTATCGCCAATATATTTTTTTTATTTTCCTACTGTAAGATACTAGCTTCACCATACTTTTCATCCCCTTAATTTTTAATTAATGTATGTGAATCTGCCGGATTTGTTATTATTATTTTATTACTGTTTGGCTCCCTTGGGTAGTAGCGTGACGTTATATAGCATAATAACTTCCTCGATAAACGAACTATTTAACACATCATCACATCATTTCTGAGATTAGCGCGTTTAAACAAACAAAATTTTCTGCTTTATATTAATAGATTGTATCGTATAATGAAAATAACCATTTTGCTGTTATTAATACAACTTTGGTGGCAGACAAGCAAACTTACCACCTGTTGGAAATTGGTTACCGTGGCCCATGGACGAGCGCAATGCCAGAACAGTCACACTCGTGCTGCTGACTCTGTAAGAACAGAGAGTTACTGTCCCATCAGCGCAGAATACAAAGCAGGATAAGCCTTTGTTCTTCCCACTGACAGTACAAAAACTCTCCAGTGAGCTTCGGCTACCGTACTCACCGCCGAGTACACTACACGAGGTTATTATGACCGCAGTGTTCTGTAGGGCGGACGTAATTCCCCAGTCGGATTGCTCAGTTGGGATGGGGATTTGGGGATACCGTCGTGTTACCTACCTGCCTTGGCATGTGCGTATGTTAATTGATTGAAACGTTATACACCCAATATGCGTGTTTATGCTTGGTAGTTACTGAGAAAGCAAAATCTATTATATAAAAATGAATCCCTAAATGTGTTGCTAAGCGCAAATCTCGAGAACAGCTGAACCGATTTTGCTAATTCTTTTTTTAGAATATTGCTTGAAGTACGAGGATGGTTCTTACGGAGAGAAAATTAAAAAAAAGAATCTACTGTTAGGCGGTACGAAGTTCGCGGGGTCAGCTAGTAGAGAATAAATCTTACCATCCAGTTCATATCCTTGTCCACCCCACTGCGGCAACTCTTGCGAGTAACTCTTGGGGTCGTTGCGGCTGCCTATAGAAATCTTCAGGCTCTTCCACAGCTTCATCTTGACAACATATTTGTGCACAACACTGTCACTGCTAACACGTCACTCAATCATTTATTTGAACACACTCACTCACTGTACTTTAAGATCTGGAAAGAAAGAAAACATAGCGTTAATTTATATAACTCATTTTGAACATTAGAAAGGTTCTGACATAATGATTTCCATGTTTCATACGAGTAACTTGGCTAAGAAAATAATTCGTTGCCATTGCTTTTACAAACTTTTATTCAACGTGCAATGTTTGTATAATTGTAAGTTTTAGCAGTATTTGACATATCTGTTATTAAAAAAATGCCACACACAAGAAATTGAGAAACAAAATTGACCCAAAAACATTTGTAATTTGGAATGTTTGGTTGAACCAAAAAAAATTTTTGTCTGCAACCTAGGAAGGATATATTACAAATTATAACTTGGACCTAGATGACACTATGTAATATATCGTAGAAAATTATTATTACAGTTATTTGCTATCAAGATAAAAAGAAACGCGAGTAGAATATATATTTAGGTTAGTTAACCCTATATTGTAATGTATTATGTACGATATGGTCTCGAGTTATATCTTCAGAGTAACTTGCCAAGTATTCGAATAACTTTTTAAATTTATAAGTATATAAATATCTGATGGAACACTGTAGTATTTCCATTATTCATATCTGTAATAACATCAGCAAGCTTTTACTTTAAAACCAATCTTATTTTAATAAATATTAATAGATACTTAAACAAAACATCAATGTATAACTAAATTAATGTCGTGATTACAAATCAGTTCCTAATTGCGTCACCAATGACGTCACCAATATCTCAAAGTCAACTACAAATTGCATTTCGACCCACGACGCTAATAGCAATTGTTTGTGCGACGTCCGTCCGTCATGGCTCACTACAGGCCATCAATCAGACGACATGGTTCCTTGCATACAATGGAACTGAAACATCTACTTTTTAATGGCTTCTAATACACTTCCACGAATATGAAATTACTTGTCAATAATAAAGTCCATAAATCAAAGCATATATACGAACGATTGGAATAAATTTGTCTATACAAGGGGAGAAGAATGTAAAAACAAATTCGTAAATATGTTAATAGGTATTATTAAACATAGAAAACGACCATTTAAAATGATAAAGGTCGGGGCACAATATGTTATACTAAAACTTTCGTGAAACAATTACAATTCTTCTTCCTCTTAGCGTTAATTCCCAATTACAATTATTTATCAATAATTAATACACTTATACAACAACTACAATACTACAAAAATAATACAATAATACACAAAAACATATTTTACAATGTCAATATATCAACAATAGTTCTTCAAAATTTGAAAACATATTTTTCGTCACAGAAACGTATGTAAAATAATTGCCTGTTCATAACCCAGGGAGAGCCGCCTTCATTTTTTATGTATTTATGGGTAATCAGACCCAATACGCTTTACCACGAAAAGCTGAAGCTTTCTTTATGTTTACCCCAGTTTGAATGACTTGCGAAATGAGCCGTTTTCCGAAAATATTTTTAGTGCCGTGGTGCAGTTATCGATAAAAATATGACTAACGTTAATCTGAGTTAAGAATGTTTTCGATAAACAAATAATAACTATGATGTGTTTGTTTGTATATGGAATTAAATGCGAATTCCACGAAATCCTCAGTGTTCATATTGAAGTTGATTGATAAAATAGTAATTCTTACTAAAAGATGATGATAATGATAGTTACAATGATGTTATCTCCTACAGAAAGTACATTATTTTGATGCTGTTCATTAAAATGATATTGTTATTTGTGTAAGCGTATTTTATAAACATCTTAAACACCATGCATAAATGATTATCATGGATATCTCTCATACAAATTCATTCTGCAAAAGATAAAATGTGTCTGAATTCGCTTTGCAATTAGCACTAGTGATGAAAGGTTATTTGCTAACTTTATAAGCAACAGAATGACTTGCAGATGATCCCTTTGTGACCTGATTTAACGCATCAACATTCTAAAAACACGTTAGAAATGATCATATATCTCAATTCAATAGAGAAGCTGGCTCCACAGAAGCTTCCCCCATATTTACTAAAGTCGAACAAAGTAAAGCCGGAGATCAGCCGACTGTAACAATGCAGAATCATAGCGATGTACGAAAATACAACTCCGCTTGATATAACTCGATAAAAATACGTACTCATTTCATGCAAACTACATTCATAAATCTGAATTGCGTTATTGCAAAAGCAATTAAGTGACTTTATTATATCTTGGTGTATGAAGGGTTGGAAGATAAGGCCAAGATAATCAATCGAAGGAGGTAAACAGTAAAATGCACACTACACTATTGTATCATTTATTCGATTATACATTAATGGATAAAAGCACGTAAGTGACTAATGAAATAGGTAAATTAGTATTAAGTTAACTCACTCGTATAGAGAATGCGGGTTTTCGGAAACCACACAACAGTGACATACATAGGATATCGGATCAAAAATATTGATTCTTATCTTTTATCGCACACATACAGTTGTACGGAGATCATACGCAAAAAATACAAAAGCATGTACAAAGATGAGCTTAACTCAATATGAATTCTCTGAGAACCTTTGAGCAGCAAAGAAGTAGTCATTGTATTGAATGGATATGAAGGGTACCTAGTACCTACATAAAAAAGAAAAAATTATATATTGCGGATATTATAAAGGGTACTCAAACAGGTATCTTGCTTCAAACACATACAGTATTGAATGGTGGATTTATCTTTGATTATTTTGGGAGGAAAGCTATTAACCATTCCAATAATTCTGCATTCTTCGGACAATCCAAGCGTATCAAGGATGTCAACATTTGGTGTGTCGTCCAAGTTTATTCCACGATATAGAACCGATAAACTTACGGGGTATTGTTATACAATTCATCTTTTGATGAACATAATATCTACCTATTTCTATAATTACAACTTCGAATATGATCTACGTGTGTATATACACGTAGATCATATTCGAAGTTTGACCTTTTAGCAAGTTCTTTTGAATATAAAATATCTATTTCAGCATATTATTCACAATTTATATAATTCTCATATTAGTTCTGAAATTCATCTTTGAAATTACAATTCTGATAAAATAAATTACACAATTTATATTTTAATCCTGTCTGGCTTCGACATTGAAGTCAATTTAAATAATAGATCCCATTGTACTCTTTGTCCTAATAAGTCTGAAGAGACCTTTATAGAATTAAATGGTTCGTTATTAAATTAATCAACATCATCCTTCTGCTACCTTTGTTCTATATTAAATGTTTTATACCTGAGTCGTAACAATGTATTTCATTTCATAATTTACTGTAAGTACTTAGTTCTTCACTACTGATTTATTAATTTTAGGACTGTCAAAGTCAGACGGACTATAATCCTATCACAGGGCAAAGTGCTCATTAGAATGTCAATCTTTTTGGAGGAGACTGAGGTTACTTCTCTCTCGCAAGTTGCACGCTAGGTAGAAACTACGTTTGGTTTTATTATTTTCGAGATTTCTTTCTCCCATTCGAAGTTGGGAGAAAGAAATCAGGGTTTGTAGAAATATTATGAACTAGCTGACCCCGCGAACTTCGTACCGCCTAACTTGCCTATGTCAATATTCATAAGATACTAACTTCACTCAATTGTTTTGCATTCCCGGAACCTCTCTACTAACACTTGGAACTGTATGGTATGGTATTAAAGTTTAAATTGACTATTAAGTATTCTTACGAATCGTTTGTATGGGAGTATAGAAAAGTGTTGTTTTCAGACCTTTTCAGACAGTTTTTTAAATATTTTTCTCCGTAAGAACCATCTTCGTACTTCATGGAATATTCTAAAAAAAAATATTAGCGAAATCGGTTCAGCTGTTCTCGAGATTTACGCTTATCAACACATTTAGCGATTCATTTTTATATTATAGATGAAGATCAGCTCTAAACATTCACAAATTTCATCAAACTTTTAATAGCTTTATTTTAATTTTATAAAGTATACGTAGTTCTCTAATAAATATTAGCATAACTCTAACAAAATCTATGTGATTACGAACAAGCCTAAAACAAAGCTAATTGATAGTAGTGGATATTTAGTTTCAACGTCAAAGGGTACTCACATAATATAAAGGTAAGCTTATAACGGATAAATTTATCAGGTTTATAAAACTGAAACAAAGTAAATACATAGGTACTGTACAGTCTAACGAGTGTTCTAACTACGTAACTCCACTCGAGTTACGGGAGGGAGGTAATCAGTTAACTACCCTCCTCTCGTTAGGGGAAGTCCCGCGGTCAACCGGATTAACGTAGCTAGGCAACTAGATTCAATTGAGACTTGACGATGAGACTTTTTTCTACTATTATTTTAATTATGAAACAAGAAGAGGTTGTGGTGATATAAAATGAAAAAGATGGTGAGCTATTAGTGTTGAAAAGATGGATAAAATCACGAAGAATTTGCTACAAGGAAAGTTTATGATGAAATTTTCTGACTTGATTGAATACTAGTGAGGGTAGAATTTTATTAATCCATGCTAGAACTACTGATTTAATGAAATTTTGAAGCACTTAGAATGCTAACTTTTCGATATACTAAAATAGTTTCTCAATAGGTAAAATAACTTAGAAATATTGTGAATTTTAAAATTATTTACAGCAAAATATTATTTTTACTACGAAATTTTTAAACATCTTTATAGAGTGAGACTATGTCTTTGATCACAATTGTCTTATGTTTCCAAAGTATACTTTTGCTTTATTATAAACTGATATTGCTTCTAATATCATTATTATTCATGTAACATTTTTAAATAATACAAAAAGCAATTGGATAAGCTAGACTGTTCCTTTAATGTTACAGTTCAAGAGCAAGGCCCACTGGACCCATAAATCTTAGCTCGCGTACCTATTACAACGGCACAAAACATTAAAAGTAATATTTAGGAGTCCAGTGGGTCCGAGATTGTAACAAAGTGTCAAATGGATACTAAAGAAAAAGTCCGAAATTACAAATTGTTTTCTTTTTAATTTAAATTTCATTGGTTAATGGAATAATAAATAATAGTACGTTAGTAGGTACTATTATCTATAAAATTGTAAAACATTTTTATTAAAATTTTATGTCTATCACAAAAATGTGTTTTTTTAAAACAGCTAATCCTATGTTCATTTCTTTTCAATCAGATTATTATAAGGTAGGTAGGGTAGGTATGTTAGTAGTTAGTAGTTATAGTAGTAGTAGTAGATATCAAATCCAATATTCTGGGTAGTTTTTTTATTTTATCATTTATTTTCATATATTTATCATAATCATATATTTATCATAATCATATATTTATCATATCATATTATGATATGATAAATTAAGATACAAATATAGCCGCTAATTAGACATATGAGCACTACGCTAACAAGAATAAAATACATTCAAATGAGTAAGTCATTTGTCTTCCACAATTCAGAATTTCAAATCCCAACGATTTACAGTAAGTATGTGACTTCAAGCAATGTTCCGAGATGTTCATCTAAATTTAACTGCGGACTAAGTTCAATAACAAGAGCTTAATTGAAGATTTGGTTATGGTCTATTTGTTGGGTGAAATAACTTTGCATTGAGTTGAACCAACCGATCATCCTATCACGAACGTTGCAGATTTTACGATTATTTTTACTTCGGTATCGTCAGTTGCAGATTTAGTTGCTTTATGTTAACTTTATTAGCAGAAATAAAATTTTTACTACCCAGATAGTTTTGAATTTTTTTGCACATATTAGGTACTAATATGTAGTTTGAAAACTGATTTTATTTATCTAAATTCCTACGAATATCGTAGTGTTGAACAATTGGAATGTTCCTAAACTATCAATGTAAACCTTTGAGAATGCCGTAAGGTGAAACCGGTGAGGTTCAATAATAAATATTGTGGATAAGTACAAGTGTGTTTTCAATATGTCTACTTAACAATAAGTTGCACCAAGTATCAATCAACAGTATAAAAAGTCCTACAAAAAATATGAAGTTAGTAGTAGTTAGTCCACAAAATGTGAAGTTAGTGAAAATGTTTGCGGGTTTTTTAATCAATCGCGCTGAAACGTTAGAACGAATCTGGTTGAAATTTGGGAAGATGCTACTTTTAATCCCTGCAATATGTTCCCTTGGGTTGCGGGAACGGAATCACAATTCCACGCGGAGCCTCGGACAACGGCAGGGAACAAATCAATTTTGCCCGTGATTTCATTCGAGTAGCATGTCTATCGTGCAATTCATATGTTTCATAAACGATACGTTCTTTTTGTTCTCCTTATACGTTAGCGAAATATCCTCATGTACAAGTTCTTAGCAGAGTAGCCGTGTGAGGATTACCAAGCTGCTTGCGGAACTAACGAGGAATCAGGTCACAAAACTGTCTGTGCGACTGTCCTCTCTTAGGTTCGGCCACTTTCAATTACTGTTCTTGGGAATTATTTATGCTCATTGCCCAGCTTCGAATAGAAACTACAGTCGTTTGAAGTCAATTGGCTCTTAAGATTTGTTCTATGGTATTTGAGGCTTAAATAAATTAAGTCAGTGAGAATAGTGATGCGAAAATCAAAATCTCTGTTCTTACAGGGTCGGCAGCACGAGTGTGACCCTGTTGTTACATTGGTCCATAGGCCACGGTAACCACTTTCCATCGGTGTGCTAGGCCGTGTGTTGTCTGCGACCTAAGTGGTATAAAAAAAGGAAATCTTTTGAAAATTTAAAAGAAAAAGATAATATTTTGCAGAATGAGATAGATCAAAATAGTAAAAAATATTGCAGAATAATTTGCTGCGTTATACAATGAATTAGTTGTATATGAATGTAATATTAATGGCTGTAGATGCCTATTCATTTTTCTGAACCAAAAAATTAAAAAAAAAAGTCATGACGTTGGAAAGTGTTTTCTTAATTTTATTCATATCAGTAAAGCATGCAATATGTTTGAAATGCGGTTCAAAGGTAATGATATCCTTTTATTTTATGAACGTTCTCATTTAATTCATCAACTTTTTGATGAATACAATGATAACGTTCATAAACAATTTAGGATCCCCCTCATAGGGAATGTAATAGAGCAATTAACGTTGCCTTTGATGACAAATAAAACAACATTACTAATGCGGAGGAGCTCAGTGAAAATTGAATGATTTCACGGGAATTTTCAACCGTTACTGTTGTTCAACCATTAAGACGTGATGACTTACTTTAAAGCAAAAAAGGACTTAAAACTGCAGAAAGAGGTGTAATTATAGCCCATGAAACATTGTCAAAATTATATTCTAATAAGTCTAGTTATTATAATTACAGCCTCCGTTGCGTAGCGGTAGTGAACGCGGCCGCTACGCAGGAGACGCGGGTTCGATCTCCGCTCAGTGCAAATATTTGTGTTCATGAAATATGGGTATTTGCATTGGTCTGGTCGTACCTCGGTTAGCACGTTAAGCCGTCGGTCCCAGTTGCCATAAGAACATCTATGGAAGTCGTTACGGGTAGTTGCAGCCCTAAAAAAATCCAAAAACAACGGTCTAGCTACAAAATTTCGATATCGCCTAATGTTACCATTGGGTTATGGAGGTCAGATGGCAATCGCTTCACGGAAAATATGGAGCGGACCCCAGACTCCGAGCTGAAAAGCTTCGGATGCGACTGGGAATTAACGCTAGGATGAAGTAGTCTAGTTATTATAAATTGTCCATGTGCATAAATTGAAAATGCGAAGAAACGTGAAAGAAAACGTGCTAACATTATTATCCCTACTTCCCTACTAATATTATAAATGCGAAAGTAACTCTGTCTGTCTGTCTGTCTGTCTCACTTTTACGACTAAACCGCTGAACCGATTTTGATGAAATTTGGTATAGAGGTAGGTTAGACCTTGAGAAAGGACATAGGCTATGTTTGGTCGCGATAACCGACATCCACGCGGGCGGAGCCGCGGGCAAAAGCTAGTAAGTGATAAGTGAGTGTATGATGGAGGTCTTACGGCAGCTGTGACCATGAAAGCTGAATAAGTAAATCCAAAATTAGAGGGATTAACCAAAAAAGCCTCGGTCGCAACGGGAAACATCGCTAAGATGATGATGAATAATAATACTGAGAGGATAAAATAAAGGCTGTATCTTCTTAACGTTATGAGTATGATACTCTTTTATTTATTTTTTAGTAACAGTAAAATATTAAACGTATATAAAGAGAATTTTGAACTTAAGGTGATTAAACTTTATAACACCTACAAATTCTTGGGATAATTTAAAATGATTATAACGTGTCATTTATCTTGAAAGGAAGGACCCTCATATATTAGAAGGATTAACGTTTACAAAATAATGAGGTAAACGCAAACTCCGGTGTTTTGTTACGTAATAATTTTGGGTTTTGTGTTGATGTACAGAAATATTTTACGTTTCCATCTTTTGTTAAGGTTTATACACAACAACTACGTTATAATCCTTTTTTACCATGGATGCTTACGAAATTACGTCAGTGGGGTTGAAAGTTAAATAGTTTAGTAAAATGTTTAACTCCTAGAACTATGGTGTTTGACGTCTAGTATGTATCATAGGAAGAAAAACAAAACACCAAGAAGTCTGGCAGAACTCTGCTATGACATTATAGGCTTGGCTACTGTGAAACGGGAGTGACATACCTCTTTGTATAATTTTGTATGATAATCTTCAAACTTCGAAATCGATTCTCATTAAATGAAACTAAAAATTGTTTTGATAACATCAGCTTTCAAATAGAAGAGCTGCATTATATTATATGAATAGCACACTTGTACGTTTTCACAGTATTTATTATTGAACCTAAACGGTTTCGTGTTACGGCGTTCTGAAAAATTAAATGCCATCAATAAACAGCATAAATAGTTAGGAAAACTGCATAATCGCTTTGTTAATTTATTGATTACAATACCGTATAGCTCAAAAATACAGTAAGTTGAAATAAGAAACGGATGTTATATATTCATTTGTTTTTTAACTGGCGGTTGAAATAGAAAAACTTTGGTTTAGACAGATAAGTTATTCATTTTATTATTATTTATTAGAATTATTATACAGCTAAAGAAATCTAAGCAAGGAGTAATTGATTAAACTCAAATTCATTAATCATTAATATCCTTCTGTTAAATTAAACTTCCGTACATAAATGTGAAGCTGTCCAGGTTCAGCAAAGAGCTGAGCAGTAAAATTTAATCAATTAACGGGATAGTATCCTCGAAATTAGTTTTATTTGAAACCGCCATGATGTAACCTAAGTGCAGACTTTGGAATGTTGCCAAAAATGTGTATTACATTGCAAATTTCGGGTTCGGTACAAGAAAGAGCTTCCAGTGTTACTGACGTTATTATTGATAAATTAGTGCAAAAGCAGGACCAGAGTAATTGTTTGTGTAGGGATTCTCGATGTTAAATGTTGTAAGCTCCCTACCCGTTTTTAACAAGAAAATTAATGTTGTATTGTTCACTCTATTTTCTAATTGAATATTCATTAACAAATTGAACTAACATTAAAAACTAAATTTTATTTTTGATGGGTGGGTTTTATCAATCTATTAGTCTATTGCAGTCCACTGTTGGAGATATGCATCTCCCAATAGGCATCATAGCACCCAATTCGCCTTGGGCATCGTAGGGTGGTTATGTCATAAAGGAAATTTTTCTTTCTGTCTATACGTTATTTAAGTACTGTCCATCAAAAGTCCAAGGTTTAACAAAATGCTCTCATTAAACATAAATCTCTGAATGTTCATCATCTTCAAATAATGTTTTAACGTAGAAATATGAAGGCGCATGATTTACGATTCTACTTTGTCACCTTATTTTAACTTGCGGAAAGGATAAAAGCTATACAATGAATCAACAGAAATGGTATTTTACGTGATCTCCAAATTGCCGTCAACAGTCCTAAAGTGGATTAATTCACGATTCCCAGAACATTAATTATATCGGCATCCTGAATTAATAAGCCGTTGGAGGCAGAACTCAGTACACAGTAAGTTAGGCACGAAAGTTGTGGACTGTATGGCGAATTGACTTGATTATGTAAACTGTTTGTCGAGTAATTCGATGATATTCTTAAGACAAATGAATGCTTGAAATGTTTGTAAGATTCCGAGTTCGATATTGTCCTGATCTGTACTGATACTGATTGTAGCAGCCCAGATCGGGACTTTTGTATGTGCTGAAAGGACGTGATGTGAAAGTTTAAAAAAATAAAGAGATACCTATTTTTTCCGTTTCAAAATTAGACAGTTGTTGAGCGTGTTGCATAAACCATCACGTCTAAAGCGATATAACGCATCGGTTGACAATGTTATTTGAATGATAACATGGTGTAAATGTATATATTACACATTCAAATCGTTACAGGTATTTTTAAATATAATTAATTATACAAAACCTTAAAAACTCACTTAAAAGTGTTCCAAAATTGTGATCCAGTAAACAAACTACTGTGCGATTGAAAGGAAAATCCTTTGATTTTTTTAATCACCATCTTCTTCTTCTGTCGATTCAACGACATTGGATTGCAATCGTGGTGTAGTAATTGGTTTCACGGCGCGCGGCGGTGCCGCTACTCACGGAGAGGGCCCGAGCATAGGTATCGCTTTTCGGGAAGGCTTACTACGTCCCCTTAATCACCATAAATTTGGATCACATATCACAAGATATTATTTGAAGCCCTATAAAGAGCATATTCTAAAGCTAATGAGATTTAGACGGGGACGTTGCGAATCCCGTAAATGGAGAGAAATTCCCAACTAAATAGACATTAGCTGTAGATGTGACAAGTTTCCGTGACAAATTCGACTTAAAGCATGAAGATATAAAGTTGAAAGTCAGCTGATGTCTTAAAGATCCTGGATACGTTAATTGTAACAAATCGTTGAGGATTCAAGTTAGTGATTCATGTATTGGAATAGAGCCAGAGCAAAATGTGTTTTAAAATTATCTAAAGTTCGCATTTTAATTTAAGTTTTTGTTCCACTAAAACGTTTTCAAGGATTTATGTTATAATAATCTTGGTTTATGAATTTAGGAGCAGGTTTATGAATTCAGTTTTTAAATTTCATATCATACTCGTATATTTTTAAAGTAATTTATGGATGAAAAGCTTAAGATTAAATTTTTAAGATTAGATACTTTAAGAAATTGCTTAACTTAAATAATATTTGAAGGGTAATGTTGTTAATCTGTTTCGCATTTATCTTTATTGCAAACATCAGGTATATTAATTACTAGCTATTGCTCGCGGTTCTGCCCGCGTGGAATTCTGATCCCGTTCATCGTTGATCGTGATGTTAAATAGCCTATTGGTACCTGACAATGTAGCTTTCTAATTGCGAAATAATTTTTGAAATCGTTTTTGAGTTTATTCGTCACATACAAAAATACAAATATTTCCTCTTTATAATATTAGTGTAGAAATATAAATAATCATCAAAGTGTTTAAGAAATAAACCTAACTTTTTTTAAATTTTCTGTATAGGACATGATAAAGCCAAAGCCTTAGGAAAAGGGGTTAACCATTACAGACACCAATTATTTTGGTTATGATTGTAAGTTCTTGTAACAGGCTCAAGAGACTCTTGAAGAGGCTACAAAACCTCCCAAAGTCCCTTTGATGTCACATATATCAGAGGCCTTAGTCTGGTTCACACAAAGCACCATCTTATTACAGAAATAAATTGAGCTTAAGATTTAATATCTACTATAACGTGAAACAGTAGAGCAATATTGCGTTGCTAAGGAAATTAGAAGCACAAATTGATAGAACAGAGACGAGCTTACTTTATGATGTTAAAGTAAGAGGAAAGCAAGTGTACATTATAGACGACAATTAATAAGCAAAAATAATTAGTTGTTTTTAATCTCCAATTATGAAGGTTCTCATACTTTATCACTTTGAAACCATTACATCAATCCTACTATCCTACTAATCCTACTAATATCCTACTATATCCTACTAATATTATAAATGTGAAAGTTTGTGAGAATGGATGTGTGGATGTGTGGATGTTTGTTACTCTTTCACGCATAAACGGCTGGACCGATTTGGTTGAAATTTGGTATGTATAGAGGTTATACCCTGGATTAACATATAGGCTATATATCAGCGATGAACGGGATCAAAATTCCACGCGGGCGGAGCCGCGGGCAATAGCTAGTTACTAATATTATAAATGCGAAAGTAACAACTCTGCCTGCCTGTCTTTCTGTTGTGTGTCTATCAGTCTGTATGTTACGCTTTCACACCCAAAAATCACTAAACCTATTTTAGAGGCTGTGTTTGGTCGTGATAACCGACATCCACGCGGGTAAAGCCGCGGGCAACAGCTAGTTATATTAGAGAATCTTAATTTACACAAAAGTATAATTTTCTAAGCTTCTGTGAGTAATAAACAAAAATTTATGTTGATCCATGAATTTATGTTGGGTCATGAAAAAATTAATGTATCGAACCAGAGGAAATGCACTCGGGTCCCGCGTGTGCTTCTCGAAAAGGGTGGAAGGTTAAGTTCTCGTCATAAAAGGCGTCCAATGATTAAAGACGTCCAAGAGCTGGCAGAGGTTGGTGGACATTTCTTCCTTCAGCTAAATCGTCTCTCCGATGTTGGTACATCCTCTAAGTTTTAGTCAGTTCAAAGCTTACATAACAGGAAGTTTACACCTTAACAATCGAGCAGCCCGACTGGTGAAGTACCTCCGCCCTACAGAAGACCGCGGCTTAATAACCTCGTATTGTGTTTCCGACGGAGAGTAGGGTAGCCAGAGCTCACTGGAGAGATTTTGTGCTATCTGTGGGAAAACCAAAGGCTTTGTCCTACTTATATTTTGCGCTAACGGTAAAGAATCTCTTTGTTCTTACAGGGTCGACAGCACGAGTGTGACTCCCCTTAGCCCTAGCCACGGAAACCTCTTACCATCAGGAGGGCCGTATGTAAGTAGTATAAAAAAATGTAAAAAAGAAACAGTTGACGGCCTATTGATATTTTTCCCGAAACTGTAGGCACATGCTGTAACTTGCATCTCGAATGATCGAAGTGAGCTCGATAGCTGAATCCGCGGTGATTTGTCAATTTCGCGAAATTGACCAATCACCGCGGATTCAGCTATCGAGCTCACTTCGATCATTCGAGATGCAAGTTACAGCATGTGCCTGCTGCTGTCTAAGATAAGATTAGACTACTAGACACTTTCATGTGCGGAATGTTGCTTAATCAAAGAGCTTGCATCTTGTTGTAAACCAATCATAGTTCCTAAATTAAACACAACATGAACTAAAACACTGCAACATTTCAAAACCCGTCAATCGAACAGCGTATAATGTAACGAGTCACTTAAGGGCCGGCTACGCCGAGCGCACGACTCAAAATCTGTCAAAATAAGACGCAAACGTGCACACACACATCGCCGAGGTGCACAGTGGGCTGCAAGATGCTTTTTGCAAGTCAACATAATCTAGAAAATTGTCTTACGAATACTGAAAAAGCTATTTTATTACTTATGATTAGAGTGCATTTTCAGTAATACGATTTATTGAGACGAATTTCGTCTGTCAAATTATATTTCTTTTCCTTTTCTTGCTTGTATATTCATCCCTTTCATTTCGTGCATGACGTCATTGGCATGTCTTTTGTTTTGGCATCATGACATGACGTTGTTTGAATTTTTTACAAAGATTTTAGATATTGAACAAAATAAGGTTGGTAACATACCTACACCTAAATATTGATATAAATTTTAAAAATGTTTGTAAAATTAAAATGCCCACCGCGTAGAAAGACTATAATTATCATAGTAGAGAGATGATGAATATCTCATACTCTAAATAAATAGTTTCCTAAAGAACTAAATTGTCCTACCTTACTTTTATACTCTTTTATCATGAGCAAAACATTGCCATGAAGGTATTTTTAAGCCACTCCGAGACATCACATTTTATGGCGATATTGTGCAAAACTATTGCATAATGTTGCCCAACAACGACAATTATCAACGCGAGACTTTGTTTTCTTTGAACTGGAAACATCGCACTTGTCGCGTAATGTTCCCGAACTATAGAGTCGTTCAACAAACAAACAAACATTCCTATCAGACGTCTTTACTTCGATTTCGGACTGTTCGTTCCACTGTTATGTTCCACTAATTCAGCAACATGTGCTCAGGTAGGAGTCAGTCAAAGTTTCTAATGTCAATCAAAGAAAGCTAATGTTTCAATTATTATATGTAATAATAAAAGGCAGATTTAGGCTTTAGGTTATAGACTTTACTCCAACTGATAAAGCCAAGAGTTTTTCAATCAAAGTTGAGATATAGGGTATGTTGGGGTCAATTAAAACATAGAACTTATATTTTATACTTATCTTATGTATTATTTTACAATATTTTACAATTCATAGTAGGTATATTAAAAAAATAAAACCAGGCTTAAAAAAACGAAAATTAAACTGATTTAATGAACAGATTTATTTCAGAAGACAAAATTAAATATAGAAGTTAGTTTTTTTTTGTTGAATTCTGTGACAAGAACGGAAACAAAGTCCCGTAAGAACCTGTTTTTCTTTTAGGGTTGTGTTCTTCTCCTTCTTAATTAGCGTAATCCAAAACTTTCGCGAAGCGATTGTCATCTATCTGACCTCCACAACCCAATAGCGATATTGGGCGTTAAAGAAGCATTGCAACTAAACCAGTTGTTGGACTTTTTAGGGCTCGAAGTATCCCTAAAGACTACTACTACTTAGATATTTTCTTGTTTAATATTAGCGTAATTTTTCAGTAGTCGGGTATTAGTTTTTACCCGACTGCGCCAGCGAGGGTAATGTGTTTCGCGCGTATATATGTATGTATGTAGTTTTCTTTGTTCCCCTTTACAGGCCTATTCCCTAGACGGATTTCAATGAATGGGGTCTCAAATGAAAGGTATTCATCTCCCGAGTGTTATAGGGTACCTACATAAAATTCCATCAAAACTATACGGTAGATTTTTGATGCTCAAAGTACATTAGGGTACAAGTGAGCAAAGTTGGTGATTACCGCCGAGGCGCTATTGAGACCCGAGCTGTAGGCGAGGGTCTTAAGAGTGCCGAGAACGGTAAACGCCATACGACTTTTACAACACACTTGCGAATAAAATAATACTACAAATACTAAATAAACAATACTACAAATTAATTCGTTTTCCTATGCGCGCGCATTTAACAATGGTGGTCGGCCATATTTAAAAAAAAAATGAGGTTTGAATTTAACTTTTCTTACTCTGTTTTATTTTCTATACTTAGAGAAAAAAAAAAGTTAAGTTTGAGTGAAAATTTTGTTTAATATACAAGTATTACAAGTTGAAATTATTTATTTAAATACGATAATGCATCAAATGACCATACAATAGGCGTATTAATTTATTCGTACTATTAAACACGTTCTTTTTTGTATCAAAACTCTTTTAAGAACATAGACACTTCCTATAAAATTTTCAAAAGAATTTATAACTCACTTGTATGTCTATAACTTACTTGCCTAATTGCGGTAAAATAATAGCACTTTTATGAGCAGGTGTGTTGTTAAATATATTATGTGTTGACAGAAAACATTTTTATTCAAATTTATCGAGTAGGGTATCAAAATGAAGAGAAAAAGGAGATTACAAAAGTATATAGATGTCATATCTTAACTAAAAAGGTTAAAATAAAATTGATTATTAAAAAATTGCCTGGAAGAAATTGCGTAAAGCGATAAGGCCGCCCTTTGTACTGCTCTTGTCTTCTTAATTTCTGTATCATGAATATTGTAATTGGCGTACAATAAAGTATATAATAAATAAATAAATAAATAAATAAAAAATAAAAAACCTGACTGCTGTCCAAAAGATCGAAACAAGCTTAATAGCAGGCGGTACGGTACCCATTACATTTCTTTCGGTTTATGATTGGCAAACAAAGAAAACTACATACATAAATACATTACCCTCGCTGACGCAGTCGGGTAAAAAGGCATCCCTACAATTTACCAAGTCACTATGCCATAGCGGGCCCTCTATATTCCGCTCGATCGCATGTATTGCGTCCAGCCCCTCTAGACAAGTAGAAATTCGTTGCTCGGCGTATGATGGAATAGAATGCCAAATGTATGGGATTTGACGTATATGACAGGCGTCAACGAAAGTCAAAAACGTCAAATCCTATACATTTGTCATTCTCCTTCCATCATACCTATTCCATCATACGCAGAGCAACGAATTGCCACTTGTCTAGGGGGGCAGGACCTACTTCCTTGTCAGTGTAGTACAACTTACAGTCCCAGAGTGCGTAATCACGGCTTTCCTGGTCGAATTCCCTACATGGGCATGCTGCAGACTCGCAAGCTTAGCTGGTGTGTAAGCGTTGCCTAAAGCAGTCAAGGCCCGTTAGTAGTCGTGAAAAAAGAAAAAAAAAAAGATATAACAAGAATAAAAAGAAAGTATCCACAAAACGTATTTTAGCTAGGTATATACCAAACTGTTTGGTCCAACCTTTTTGAGCAACCTTTTTGAGAAATCATATTGAGCCGGTATGTGTAACATAATATATAGACCACGAACTTACGACGAACACGCACAATATAACCCAAGTACTTACTTAAGTTTTCTTTATTGATTTCTAAAATGTACGGAAACAGCTACTTTATGATACATGTATTTTAGGAACTTATGTTTATAAAATACATGTATACATGTATGACTACGAACTTATTGTCT
This sequence comes from Eilema depressum, assembly GCA_914767945.1. Taxonomy (NCBI): domain Eukaryota; kingdom Metazoa; phylum Arthropoda; class Insecta; order Lepidoptera; family Erebidae; genus Eilema; species Eilema depressum. Next base: position 21,087,488 of record OU612018.1, on the reverse strand, counting down.
AATATAATTTCCTTACAACAACTGACAGCCTCCGTGGCGTAGCGGTAGTGAACGCGGCCGCTGCGCAGGAGGCGCGGGTTCGATCCCCGCTCAGTGCAAATATTTGTGTTCATGAAATATGGGTATTTGCATTGGTCTGGTCGTGCCTCGGAGAGCACGTTAAGCCGTCGGTCCCGGTTGCCATAAGAACATCTAGTGCAGTCGTTACGGGTAGTTGGCGCCCTAAATAATCCAAAAAAACAACAGTCAAGCTGCAAAGCTTCAATATCGCCTAATGTTACCATTGGGATGTGGAGGTCAGATGGCAATCGCTTCACAGAAAATATCGAGGTCTAGCCAAATCCGTAGCTAAAACTGGTAAAGCGGACCCCAGACTCCGAGCTGAAAAAGCTTCGGATGCGACCACAGGGGGGCCCCGTTCAACATATAGAAATTCTAGTTATACAAATATGAGGCAAACATGAATTGAACCTTGATTATATCACTTTGTCTCTTTTTTTCCAATATACAGTTGTGTCTGCTAAAAAGAGACAAAAAATTTAAGTTATTGCTCACTTGGGAAAATGAGTATGAGAATTTGACAGCGTGCCGACGACGGTGCCAACATTTATGAATGATTTGCGCCAACATTATGAATGATTTGCGACAGCCATTGTTGAATTTTTCTAGAACATACTACTACAAGCATAATAGTGATGTACTCCAATAAAAGATTTGACGACGAAACTATTCTTGCTTTACAAAAATGTACTCTTTTGAAGAAATACGAATAGACAAAATTGTAATGTCTTCTGTTTTTCCGTATTAGAACTGGGCAATTGTGGTATTGTTAGAAACGTCTTGATCATCCGCTGGTTATAGGCAATATGACGTGTGAATGACTCTCTGAAACTCTGACTATAATGAAAAAAAACTTGAGATTATATAGACTGTGTTTGGTATGAAATTAAAGGGCTCAATTAGCACATTAAAAACATGTATACATTATTAGGTGTTGCTTGCACCAAAATAACACAAATAAAAATCAAGTTTCAAACTAAAATCCGACTACTGCAAATCACGCTCTAAGAAGTATTAAGCAAGAAAATATCAAGAATAGCCGTGGTCGTATACCATTTACTCTAATAAAACAATACATTCTAGAGATTCGTGATTTTGCAGTAGTCGGGTTTTAGTTTTAAAGTTATGGTTAGTACACTTTAACAGGTAGTATAGAAAGATATCGACAAATGTTACGATAATAGAAGGTAATCCCTAGCATAGTAACCGTCGGCAAACGTTCATTCATAAAAATGGAACGTGTATTACCACGTTAATTCTGTAGGTATAACCCGTCTGTTATCTTATAAGTTTATGGATGCGACTGAGAATTAACGCTAGGAGGAAGAAGATAATTTCCTTACAACAGGACCCAAAAATATTGTCTCTAAAAAAATATTTTGGATTAGTATATCCCCAACTTTTTAGTTTGACATTTTAGGCGCTTGTGGTTAGACACTAAATCGAACCACTATGTTATAAATGTACCAACGAATTCGTGAAACGGCCAAAATCGGAACTACGTTTGTCACTGTCAAATGCATACTATTTTATTGAACATCTAAATAAATTTGACAACACTGAGAAGACAGTGTCGCCACTTTTGACTTCACATTTTTGTTGGTATGCCTATTGTGTATGTGTGAACTGTCATCACGCATCAAAGAGACGTGCTCTCTCTCCGAAAGCCCGTGGGCGACTGACGTCGGAAGGAATCTACACAGATCGCTGCAAAATTGTATGGGAAATTTGCACACATAGTTATTTTTATTGATATGCGACATCATAACAGCTATTTACAATTAATAAAATGTATTCAGCGGCTAGTATAGCTCTTTATCTACTTATATACATATTTATTTCTTAAGAAAATTATAACTTCACACGAAAACTGTGCCAGGCAAATGACACAGTTTTACGCGTTTTTCAATAACTTTGGAGTCTTTTTTTGGATTAATTACTAAATTTATCATCAAATAAGTTATTTCGGCCCCTTCAAGAACTCTTTGACTTTCAAACCGACTTCAGTTTATCGCTAATATCATACATTTTCTGTCATGATTTCCGTCGGGTTCGAGCGCTGTTTCGCGTAGCCTGTCCTTAACGTAATGATCAGATTATGTTTCATTGACACTACGCGTGATTCATGTTATCCTCTGGCGTGGAGCCAAGCGGTGCTTAAATAGATGTTCTCTGCGCTAGATTAGATTCTGTTGGGTAACTTTGTGGTACTTTGAAAGAGTGGTTGAAATTGAGCTGGAAAGTTAGTCACACTCGTATCCGCGAAGGAGTAAGCTGAAGGGTATTAATAACTATGTTTTGCTAACGCTGCACTACCAAGACTGACAGCTGCAACATTTATATAATTTAGTTGGTAAAACAATAACGGGTTGTGTGTTCGTTAAGTTCTCTTTGTAAATGTTAAGGATAATACGTGCCATTTCTTCCACGTTGGTGCCACGACGGAACTCATATTTCCTAATTATACGATTTTATAAAGTATCTATTATGACGAAAAGTGTTCTTCAAAATGCAATGAAAATAGAAAGTTAATCATTAAACAAAAGATTGACTTTGTAAAAGAATATCATTTTTTTAAAACAAAAGATATTTGAATTTAGATTTCACAGCCGATCAATTTTTTTTTCGATTGAAATGGCCAGTACTGAAGCACGGAAACTTTTTTTTTTTTAATTCTTTATTGCACACTAAAAATTATACACTAAGAGTCATAGCAAATACATTATGATGTACAACTTCATAGGTTCCTTTCTATTTTATCTTACTATTATTTTGGGTTTCTAACACAAAATTTTCATCGTAGCTTTTACTAGTAATATATTATCCTGTATTTCATTCAGCTTGTAAGAGTGCCGGAGGCATTACACCTCTTCCATCGTTCTTCCTATTCCCCTCTTCACCCCAAATATAAGTGATAGTGTTAGTTTTACGAGCTTTCATAGCCTCGGGTAATCTCTAGAACGGATTACGGTTTGTTGGTACAAGACAAGACATGTGAGAATATAATACGTAAATATTTATAGTTGAAATAATTTTAAAGCATTTAGTATGCTAAACTAAACAAATTATTTTAAATTGGAAAAAGCGAAATCAATGCTCGAAATCAATTGGTTGGGCGGAGTTATCAAAAATCAAAGTTTAAAAATGATTGCAACATCACTCATTGATTCCGATAGTTCGAACGAATATCGGTAGATTGCTCCCACCATCGCCCTAAGATGGATGTATTGGAAAATTTGGATCAATCTCGGGCGAAGCTCGGTGGCTCAGTGGTCAGAGCATTCCCCCTGTCAGGGAAAGATCGCGGGTTCGAGTCCTGCCCGAGCATTAATTTCGCTTTTTCCAATTTAAAATAATATTTGTAGTTGTAAAAGACTGATACTAATGATGATGATAAACATTGTCACACCTATTCTTATTAGAGAGTTTAAAACAATTATGAAGGTGAAAACTTTCACAGGTGCCTTGGGCATATAACGTAAAAACCATTGATTTTGCGATAGCACTACCAATACTGCTTGATAGATTATGACAATTCACTAATTATGACATTTCACATAAAATAAATAAATAAATATTGTAGGACTTTCTACACAGCGCAATCTAGACCCAAAGTAAGTATAGCTTAACTAGCTTGTGTTATGGAATCTAGAATGCGGATAAACATTGCACACAACTTAGATACATTTTTTTTTGTAAATACATACATATTATACATAGAAACACCCAGACCAATGCAAATATTCACATTCATGCACACAAATATTTGCACTGAGCGGGGATCGAACCCGCGCCTCCTGCGTAGCGGCCGCGTTCACTACCGCTACGCCACAGAGGCAGTCATATAGGTATCTACATAGTCATTATGGAACTAGTTGTCTTTTCTGTCAGCACTCAAGAGTACGATCGTAGCATTACGCTTTTCGTTTCTTAACATCACTATCATCTTAACTTTTGACCTTTTTCTTTTAATGACCTCGATCTGACCAACATTATAGGTCGACCCGCATAATTAGGTAAGAAATTAATAACATAACGTAAAACTTTATGACTATAGAAGTCTGAAGCTCTTTGTGAGTGGTAAACAGACAGCATTAGTTTTCATTGAGCAATAAAAGTTATATAACTCAAAATAACGTTTACTATTACAATAACTCTTCTGTTATCAATTTTATTATATCGCGTAAATCGATTTGCCGAACAGATTTTCAGTAAACAATCGATTAAAATAAATCATTCTTGTCTGCCGCGGTATTCTTGTGGCGAACTAGCGATTCCCAGGCGCGGAGAAATACATTTTCATTGCGGAAATTCTCCGGCGATTTATAGAGTTAAAGAATTTCTTCATTTAAGAGACCATTGCCTGACGTTTCTTTCAGATGGATTTCCAAAAAAAGACTGCTTGTTGTGGGTAACCCTATTATAGTTAAACCTAAGTCAATGTGTGTTATTTCTTAATATGTACATACAGGAATTGTTTGTTCAGAGTGTGTAGTAAGATCCATCAAGTGTCATCATTCGACAGTATAAAAAATCTATATTTTAAAACAAACAAATCTGTGAATTGAAGGAGGCCGCCACCTTTCTTTCAGTATTGTCAAATCGTGCTAAATTGTTTTGGATTTGCAATAAAATAGTATGCATTTGATGCTGTAGTTCTGATATTAGTCACTTTACGGAATTGTTGCTGGTGGCAGGACTGCTGCGTGCTGTATAGAGTTTGGAATCAATCCATGTCATGCTTACGGTAAAACATTTATAAAAGTCATTGATTTATATTGTTACTATTAATAAAAATGTTCAACACCAATATTTGTATAGAAAATCTTTTATTTATAATACACTATACGCGTGTTGCTAATAAGCTTACTACCCTTATCTGGAGGGGCTTGAAAAGAAAATTCATAAATATTCGTTATTTAATGAAATCTCTTTGAACCTGTGGCTTATGCCGTAAGGCTTTTCATATAAGGGATCTTTCAAAAGTTCAAAAGGTACACCATTATAATAACGATCGTTCGATGGGGTACAACCCTTTCGAACCGTTTTCATTTAGGAATATTTTATTCTTACAAATGATTGTTGATCAAAGGCGAGTATCCTTTTTTGTACAATAAAATGATACAATAATAGATGGCTAAAGATAGCTATGATTTCTTAACGTTATTTTAAGAATAGCCATCCATTTACGAAAGACCAGCACTAGATCAATAAAAACATTTCTGTGCTAACTTTTAAGCTTTCTCGTGCCATGATGTACAATAATGTGTAGGTATATGACCAATACCATGATCGCATTAATTCTCGTCTATATTATTTTATCATTTCTATGATTATATGAAACAGTTTTTCCAATTAAATATTTAATCACCAAACTTTAACGTAAGTGTAAGTGTAACCATTAGTAGTACTTTTATTTATGCTGTGGTGTAAATAAAACAAAATTGGTCTCGTATATTTGAATGGAATCCTACGCAGTTAAATTAGGCACAGATTAGCCTCTTTTATTGTTTAGATTGTTTTATTAAGAAATGAAAATCTAAATTGAGTTCATCACGTTACATTACTTGAAATTGAATAGTTCTTAGTTATTTTGCTAAAATCGTTACGAGCTCTGTAAGATGTATCTACAGGAAATACATTAGAATAAATAATTCTATGGACGAACGTACCCTACCTGTTCACCCTGCAATGAAATTGAGCAGCAGATTGTGTATTTTAACGATCTCAGATATAAGTTTTATTACTCGCCGTTTCATTTCTAACAAGTGATTGGAACTACAATAACTATTAACTGCAGTAGTCTATTCAGGTCCCCTTTTACGACAAATAACAGCATTCTGACATAAAACTACGTAGAATACAACACTAATTTATTAGTAGGTAGATACTATTTTTGATTTTTGTTTATTTATTTATTTATATATTAATTTATTCATTCATTCATTCATTCATTCATTCATTCATTCATTCATTCATTCATTCATTCATTCATTCATTCATTCATTCATTCATTCATTCATTCATTCATTCATTCATTCATTCATTCATTCATTCATTCATTCATTCATTCATTCATTCATTCATTCATTCATTCATTCATTCATTCATTCATTCATTCATTCATTCATTCATTCATTCATTCATTCATTCATTCATTCATTCATTCATTCATTCATTCATTCATTTATTTATACACAAAAACAAAACAAGCTTACAGTGGAGTACACCAAATCGCTTATCATGCTATTCTTTTTGCTAGCTAACTTAATCTACTGCATGCAAATAGTAAAAAATAATCATGTTAAAAGTACAATTCGTTATTTTCAGATCATTATTATCAGTTTGTAATAATTTTTTTTTTAATTTTATAGCCGTTTTGGTTCCCAGTGGAGTAGAATAGGGCCACCCCATCTCTTCCTGTGGGCGTCGTAAACTAGCCTCTACTTGCTTGCTAGCTAAAGTAGCTATGCCCAGCGAGAATAACATTAATAATGTTGATCGAAGACATTATTTTGAAGAAAGGACATAATCAAGAGTACCCGAAACCGGCGAGCATGTATGAAAACAATTATGGATGTAGACGAAGCAAAAGATGTGTACCAGGATCGTAGCAAGTGGAGAAATGTGGTCTCTGTCTACGCGACTGGAAAAGAGCCGTGTATGTGTGTATGAACTATCTATGACATAAAAAAGGTATCTTAAGATCCATCCATGCGTGTTATCTCATGTTTGCGTGCTATCATGTCATTGGAAGTCATTGAGTTTTTCTGGTAGGAATTTCTCAGTACCAGCATGTAATTGAGAAACGTGCTCTGTAGACGGTAATAGGTTTAGTTCATTGGGGACCCAAAAATATTGCTGACGAAATATATTTTGTGCAATAACACCTGACTTTATCCCTTTAGGGATAAAACGAGTACACAACATGAATAGTTATATAATACTTCAGAGACATATACATTTGAGGAGCTAAATCAAGTCAAATCAGTTACTTTTTATTATTATGTCAAACCAAGGTAACTATGACGTCATTATCACCCTATTATCTAAATAATTAACACGTTCACGGACACAAACCATTCTCAAAAATTTGTGATATGACACACAAATTTCCCATACAAAATAGTATCACGTCTGCGGACGGATTGCCACGTTATTCGATTTTGAAAGTGTGTGTTGCGGCAGTAACGGCCAGAGACGTAACCGCCTGTAGACGGACATTCATACCAGGTGAATTCTAAACTTCGTACAGTACTCAAGTTAGCCTCATTTACAGGTTCATAATTTCCATCAGAACCATATTCACCATCTACATCACTATACGGATCCTGATTTTCATTGCTCGAGTCAGAGTCGGAGTCAAACAAACTATGCCGAACGTTAAAAGGTGTGGTATTTTTACCCGACGCCATCTGTAATAAGATTATGCGATTACAATTTGAAAAATAGTAATAATAATAGCATCAGCCAGTAGGCGTGTGTTAGGAAAGGTCTAAGTCCAGCAGCGGACTGCGATATGCTGATTGACTAATTGAATAGCATCAGTTTATAGGTATAACATACTTCAATATCGAAAATTTAATTGAATTTTATAATACTTTTTGTCTACGAGTGCATGGTTTTATCAGCACCAAATTCACACAAACATCATTCACTATACATTGAAATAATCGGCAAATAAATATATAGTGTTTATGATCATGAATTATGAGTTAAATAGTACGTACCAGTCACAAAAAATCGCCGCAGTGCACCTCAAGGTCGTACTTCCTCCCGCTGTGGCGCGGGGCGACTAATCGGTCGAAAGTGTAGGTAGATCGTCCGGCCACAGACGGGGTGTCACAGCACGATGTTCTTCAATGTGTGCGTGACAGAGGTAACTTGTGTGCACGTGCAAGAGTGTTTGATGTGACACTAGCGATCTGTATTACAGCCAAAAATGGCACAGAGTCATATCCTTCCTACAAATATAATGGGAAACTGCCGGCTATGGACGTAATTCGAGTTTTGACGTATTTTAAATCACCGGCCACAGCCGTATTGCCATATTATGAGGGTACTAACTTACGTCTCTCGACGATGTGTCCGTGCACGTGTTAACTTTGCTAATAGTGGTTGGGTGAATGTTCAAAAAATCAAAATTATTTTTTTGTAGTCATCATTATCCTCATAGAGACGTATTTCCCTGATTGCTTCCGAGACCAAGGTGAACTCGGAGTTCAGGGTCCGCCTTCCTGCTCTGCCTCCTACACTTCGAACTATCTTGATCGTCCACGGTAGTGAGACCATTGGCACACATGTCATCCTCCACGAATATTTTATAGTATCTATAAAAAATCTCCTCCTAGCGTTAATTCCCAGTCGCATCCGAAGCTTTCAGCTCGGAGTCTGGGGTCCGCTTTTACCAGTCATAGCTACAGATTTGGCTAGACCTCGATATTTTCCGTGAAGCGATTGCATCTGACCTCCACGACCCAATGTTAACATTAGGCGATATCGAAGCTTTGCAGCTACACCGTTGTTTTTGGACTTTTTAGAGCACCAACTACCCGTAACGACCGCCATAGATGTTCTTATGGTAACCGGGACCGACGGCTTAACGTGCTCTCCGAGGCACGACCAGACCAATGCAAATACCCATATTTAATGCACACAAATATTTGCACTGAGCGGGGATCGAACCCGCGCCTCCTGCGTAGCGGCCGCGTTCACTACCGCTACGCCACGGAGGCTGTCAATTGTATAGTATCTATATCTAGTGAGAATATTATTTTTCAAACTTAAATAAAATTTCAAAGTGGAATAGTGAGTCAAAAATAAGTCAAAAAGTTAAAGTCAAAAAATAAGACTAAACAAAAATAAACTAATAAATTATCATCATCATTATTATAACATTATTATCCAATCTACCTTCATATTTTAGATGACATTCTTATCCAAGTACTGCTACTAAGATTCTCACGCCTCAATTCTCACGCTACTTTCATTAAATTACCCCATAATAATACCGATTGAATATGAAATCTCCCTATTGTCATAATCAGACCTATAGCCTTAGCCGCCCCAGCTAGAGATAATAATAGATGAGGGTACCGCTAGATAACATCGGAATGTAATTTCCATTACAGATAGGATTATTCGTATGTGCTAATAACGTTATTATTTATTGTTTTGTTACCTTGATTATTATATTGTCAATAATAAAGTATGCTTTTTTGATTTCTTGACAAAAATCGAGCTATAATAAGCGATTATAAAGAGTATAGTAGATGGATTGAAGGGCTTGTGGTTTAGTTGTAACCAAATAAGTTTATCATATTGCCAGGTTAAACAACATTAGCCATGTCAGTCGTATGTACGATGAACGACTTTTCTTAACACAGAAATCCTTTCGTGCTTCGGAGAGCACATTAAATCATCGATCCCTGATAAGATTATGCATCCCGCGTATTAATTTGTATTCAGTAAGATTGTCATGGGATGTTTTTCAATTAAACTTTTAATGAACTTTTTAAAGATGAAGCTAATAAAAAAAAAAACAAATAAATTATTGAGCACAAAATTCATCCAAGATGTTAACAAATATTAATATCATCATTCGCTAAGGGGGCGTCCCACCTTCCGTTTTCATTCTCTGAACCTTTGCCCAATACAGTTGTGGTCAGCTTTCCAGTCTAACTGTGATGCACCTGAACTTCAATATTTGACGACTGCCTTCTGACATCAACTTAACAACTAATTAGCGATATCGAAGTTCTGTAATTGATTAGACTAGTCATGTTAATAAAAGATTTTCCGCACAAAAAAAACCTAATTCTGTTAAAAAAGTTGCTCCGCTTATTTTCTTCCAGTTATAGGCTGTTTTCACTTGATACTATAATATCTATAAGTTTAAATAAAAATGCTGCATTTATTAATAGTTCAAGACATCACATCTTAACTTTGGAGAGCAAAGCAGTAAGTAAATATCAACAAATTATTACAGTCACGCGTAAACACGAACAATGAGTCAATTTACATTCAATTAGCAGAAACCAGTAAACCAATAATGTACATTATTGTTAGACAGTCTAACAGCTAACTGATATAATAAGGTATCTAATGGGTTGGAGCATTATATCTTAGCATATGCATATCAATTGTGTCGATAATTACGATCAAGCATGTTAGTATAGACGCCTCACAAACAGCAATTAGCTCATCTAAACATGTTTCTACCAATTCAAGTACGTATAATACAATCGTGTCGAAGCACTTCGGCTTTGGATCAAAGAGACATCATCAATTAGAGGTCTGCATTAATTAATGTACCATTACGATGTACCCCAAAACAAGTTTCAATTGACGTGGTATATAGGGGTCAATTGTATGTACCATGCGCCTGTGCAGACACCTATTGAGTGTAAGCTAAATTAGTCTTAATTCCAAATGTAGTAAGTGCTATAACCCTTTGAATTATTTTATTGTCATCTGACATGATTGTTCGATTCACCTCACTTGTTTAACCATTAATGTTATTAAATAATGTTGTAACTTTATCAAGATATTTTTGACAAGTGTTAAAGGGATGACTTTTATTGATGGGGTACTTAGTGGTTATAATGGAGGTTTTATTGATTGATGAGTACCATATTGAATTTTGACATATTAAACTGTCAGTTTTGATCCTAGTCCATTATATTGACCTTGATAATCTTACCGTAATAAACGATGATTGCTACTTTGATACGTTAGTAGTTGTTCATTGCGAAGTATGTAGAGAATTCTACCTTAATATGTCCTTTTCAAGGAACACTGTGCTATACTTTCGTAGACAAATTATAATATTATAATTATAATTTGTTGAATATTTTGTCCATAATAACTTATTCTAAAGGTAAGGTCTAAAGATAAAGTAGTAGTGAGCATTTGAAATTCTTCACATTTTTGTTTCTTAAAACAATTTACTATGGTTCACTCCAGACAGATAGTCCTCAATTATTAACAAGGTATGAATCCGATGCACAATTTCTTTGAAAACTGCTGTTCATATCTAGAAATGTTCAGTTTGCTGAGCACGACTTCAAAGACCGATGAACTTATCAATTTTCTTTCATGTTTCCATCATTCCATTCATTTATCTCGTTCACAGCTTTAGATTGAAGATAAATATTCAGTTTTATTTGAGTGCATTTCTTAGGAACTTGTTTACTTGCAAATTTATCCCGTCCATTTAAATTTTAACATTTTAATGTGAAGAATTTGAACACTTATTTAGTGGCAACTACGATTTGAAAAAGTGAATGTTTTAGAATGAAAATGGTTTGATAGAATCTCTTATTTATAGCTGGATTCTACGTAGTAATTGAAAAAGTTTTATGATGTGTATTGCCAACATTGTTTTGGTGTACCTTTGGAAAAATCGCATTAGTTTTTGATAGGAGAGATATCCAAAAACAGCATTTTTTTTTGCTTCATCGAATCCAAAGCCACTTTCTTAAGTTTTCAATCTGTTTTAACTGTCATACTGTACAACTTATGTGAACTTTCTTCTACTAAATATTTAGCACATTTTGTTGAAAAAAAAAACAAAACACAATTCAATTAACTGTATAACAGTTCTATTGAACCCATTTATCGGAAATTAACTTCAAAATTGCATGATATTCAACTTCGGATATCGTTCAATAACCAAATACCATTACCGTTCCCGAAAGCATTTCCAATCGAAGTAAAAAAAGCAAAAGCAAACTGGGGATGATTGCAGAGTTTTACCTCAACCCAACAATTCAACAATCCGTTGTTTTATGCGATCAAACACTCAGGCTTCAACTTTTAGCAAAGAGGCTACGATTCACTCCGCATTTGAGTTCCGTCATGTTTTATGCATCGTATGTTAGTTCGATCAGGCGCTTAGTATTTTAGACTTTTTTATCCGGATACAGTGTAGACTATAAGAGTAGGAATAGCTGCTGGTATGTAAGTGATTGAATCAATCAATCACGAGACTAATTTGATCAAAGTTAGATAATAATTACTCAGAAAGATGTACTGAAGTTATAGCTACTTATCAGCTTTTGCGTGCGGCTCTGGCTATGTGGAATACAGATTATGTGCCCACAATGCATGCATAAAGAAAAGTATTAGATGTCAATGTTTATACTTGTAGTTCTTGTATTAACTTTTTCTATCCTTCCTTCATCCCGTACACGCTCAGGATGTGGAATGAACTCCTTGCTATGTTTTTTTTTTCTAGCGACTGCAATATGGGGTTCCTCAAGAACAGCCAGATACTTACAGTCAGTGACATGAGTTCATACTTGTGTCACTGACTCTGTTGTTGCATACATCCATAGGCTACAGTAACCACTTTCCATCATGTGGACCGTGTACTTGTCTGCCATCTAATCACAATCTAAATAAGTAAACAAACTTTTCTCTAATTGTAAATCCACTTTCTTTCAGAACAAACTTTAATAATCTTTTAAATAAATTGAGGAAATTTTGCTTGGAGTTTCATATACATCCATACGTAAGTAAAGCCCTACAATTTATACTATCGTACTCTGCGCTCAGTTTGAGCGGCAATCGTCTCGGTATACTCCAATGTTCACTAAGCTTTGCTCGCTGACTCATACGGACTAGTTTTTAGACTGTTACGTTGATAAATACAGGCACTTTTTGTTTGAGTTCTTATTGAATAAAATACACAAGCATTTTGTTAAAATTATTTTGCCTTTTTGTCTACCTATTTTTTTTAAATTAAATCTACTTTTTATTGTGATTTATTTGCTTCAACCTAGACAAAATTTTTAGAAGAAAAAATCAAAAATACTATTCACAGGAAATCAAGCATAGGAGACGGTGAAAATTTAGTAATAGAATTTATGCATAGAATATATTGTCTGACAAATTTAAACAAAACAACGCACATAACCTTATGATATGACTATTTTTTTTTATATAGGACACGTCAATTTGACTTCGCCTCGCCTGATGGTAAGCTGAAGGCAAAGTCTCTGAAAAGAGGGTCACCATTACAGACACGTATCATGTTACAATGGTGGCACTCAGCTTGACGGCCTCATCAGATGCTTTTTCAGACCCGGGACTGTAGGAGAAGGGAAACACGTTTATGTTGTTGTTGTTAGTAAATATAGATTTATTAACGATATTACCAGTATTTTACCCACATGAATAAACCTAAACTAAGCCCTTTGTCTTAATTTTGAAAAAAAAAGTACATGTAGATAAATATAAGAAATTTTTGTCCAACGAAATCTCCTTCGATATTCCCAAAAATACATTCATTATCAACTAAAGAACATTTTTTTAAATCACTTTTCTAAAGCGTGTCATGTGAGATGACACCTTGTATTCCGAGGGCTTATCTTAACGTTGCATAATTTTATACAAACGTCTACGAATTTCTTCCAACTCCATTTGAATAATGTTAAGTCTACCGCTTATTAAATTCAGGTTTGTTCGTTTGCAGCAGTGTGTTGTGTATGGGGATACCGATACAAATTGTTTTGAGAATCAGTACGATTGTTTCTGAATTGCAAGTCATGTGTTTTGCTTCATTATAGTATTTTCTTTTACTTCAGTTTTGATTTCATTTCACTTCAAATGTTTGTTAACATATGCCTTTTCTTAATATGTTTTTTTCCCTAGTTACCAATACACTATGGGTATATTAGTCAGGTGTTGAACTATTAACAAAATAAATTAGTTTATTTGATATCCAACATGTTCAGATTTTAACTCAAGAAGTGTGTTATACAGATTGGCTCATGAATTTTTCAAATGGTTATAACATTCTGTAATAACATAAAGTCTCACATCAGCAAATTTCGTATTAACTCCTTTTGCATTTTGACCGTCAATAATACGAATAGTGACTGACGTAAGTATTTTTCGAGCGTGGCTGCGAGAAGATACAGCTGTAGTTGGACTGCAACCAATAAGATTGTGAGAAGACGATTAAATAACACATTTGCGTTAATTAAGATAGAAAAATGTTGATGTGGATGAATATGTAGCGTATTAAATGCTTTTAAATCTCATTCAACACATTTGCGGTTTAGCAATGCAGCACCTAAACTGCTGTATTGCTGCTGCAGTCATTGATAACAGAACTATGTATTCGCTCTCAAACCGACAGAAACAAATGTTTCACCATGGTTTCCTGGTGTGTGTATCCTCTTGCAGAAGGAAGGGTTGAACTAAATCACAGCAACTCATTCAATATTTTGAACACAGAGCAGACGGCTCAATTATTATTTAATTTTAAACTAATATATGAGAAAGCAGTGAAAACTAAACTAAAATATAGCACGGTTTATCTAGAATCTAATTTTCATCCATTAAAATTACTATTAACGCTTAGAATCTGCCCTAAAATAAACGACTATCATTCCACAAAGCTAATCTAACAGAAGATCGATGATATAGGAATATAGCTAGTGAAATTCAGTCTATGCATAGAATTCTAATCTCCATGCGCCCTGCTCTACTCCCAAATAAATAGCCGACTTATACTCAATGGTGGATTTACGTAGTTTTTTCCTACCCCGTCCGGTTCGGTCCGATACATCGTAAATCTGTAATCCGGAAAAATTGGCCGCGGCCGCACCGGTAGTACCCAGTTTGGGTTTTACACTTCATTTACTTGACGAATCACTTCAGATCCCCGAATGCTACTTTTCAAACGTTTTTGTATAATGGTGGTATGTGAACTAGACACGATGTTTTGGCTTACGAAAGTTTTCTAAATCAAGGAGTATTTTGCTCATAGTAATCATACAGGTATTGCAGAATAGTTTTAATCTACAGGATATAGACATACTGCGTACAAGTCATGTGAGTTTGAAAAGGTTCATGGATGGTTTAAATTCATATTAATTGAACTATTGAAATTATTGCATACCTACATACTTTTTAATTGAACACCTTGTAGACTATGTTCCAAATTTCTAAAAATTTCGAACAAATAAGGTGTTCAGTTAGCACGCACAAAAATAAATCGAAAGTTAAGACAATTTTATAAATTACATTCAAAATATTCTAATTCAGTTCAACATTAACTATGCAAAAAAATATTTTTTAACTGAACAAACAAATATGACTTAATTCTTCCTGTACTATATTTTCTGTGCCTGCCTTCTGTGCTTCTTACCTACCCAATAATTTAATAATTTCTTAGAAAGCTGTGTTCTCAGCACTATACTGACCAAGAGAATAATTAATGCTACGCTTCTCCGTACGAGAGCCCCTAAGAAAGCCTTTGATTATGTTAAAGTGGTTTTGTACTATACCCATTAGGGACTATGTACCTCAATATTGGCGTACGTATATACATATTATGTATGCCTTTTACCTCGCGTTACGTTAACTAAATTGGTGCACCTGTTATCACCAACCGAGAATATTAATATGTAATAGTTATACTGTTATATAGTTATACTGATATAAATACTGATTCATCAAAGCAGCGTTTAAATCGCGGGAACCTCAAAATGTTAATTGATTAAAATGCTTATGCATACTTTAAAGACTACTTCAAGAAAACTTCATACTACGTTTCCTTATATCAGTGAAAACAATTTTTTAAAAGATGTGAGCCGTTCCCATAATTTTACTTTTAGCAGTCGAAAGTTCATAATCATCTTTTTGCTCGATAATTAAAAAAAATGATAATTCAAACTTGTGTTATTTTATTATCAATCAATCAATTAGCCTATTGCAGTCCAGTGCTGGACACCCTCTCTTAATGTGCTATTTCCCCGTTTATTAAGTTGATATTAATTATTTCTTCACCTAATTTTATTTGCAATTAGTTACTTCAAGCAAAATAAATTAATGTTTGCTACAAAAATAATATAATGCTAAAATTCAACAAAAGGTGAAATTTAAATAAACAGAGGGCATCTTGTTGAAAGTAACAAAATAAAGCAAAAAAAATGACACATTCATGTAAAGTGGACAAAACATAGGCTAACACAAAATATGAACAATACACGATATCCCTAGAGATTTATGAAAGGACAATAAAATTAACAATTTGTTCTTCAGAGCTGATTTAGTGTTTTAATTCAAAATGCTACTTTGTTGATTTGCCCAGTAAATTCTTGGACACTTTTATGGATGACAAGTGAATGAATGGCAACGATTTCTTGTTTAAAGCTGGAATTGAGCTTGACACAGATTGAGAAAAATAAATTCATTTTTAACAAAAAAGTTTAACCGACTTCAAGAAACGAAAAAGAGGCACTGAAAAGCGAAAAATAACTTAATTTACAGACTTACTGATTTATTAGAAGTCGGTACCTAGCCCAAGAGAGGCCATATTTCAATTGATTGCATCATAGTAGTTC
This sequence comes from Eilema depressum, assembly GCA_914767945.1. Classification (NCBI taxonomy): domain Eukaryota; kingdom Metazoa; phylum Arthropoda; class Insecta; order Lepidoptera; family Erebidae; genus Eilema; species Eilema depressum. Next base: position 21,071,070 of record OU612018.1, on the reverse strand, counting down.
AGACACAACAAACAAAGTTGGCTGGCACCGACTTCTAATAAATCAGTAAGTCTGTAAATTAAGTTATTTTTCGCTTTTCAGTGCCTCTTTTTCGTTTCTTGAAGTCGGTTAAACTTTTTTGTTAAAAATGAATTTATTTTTCTCTTTTTAGTGAGTTTGTACAGTCTCACGACTGTACATCGCATGTATAGTGACCTGACTGTACATGCGCTGCTGACGCTGCAATACAGATCGAACCGGCCACGCTACAAAAAAAAAATTAAATCATTATTCAAAAAGAATTTTTAAAATCAATGCATATACACCGGAAATATAGCCGAATATTCTGAACACTTCTGCGTACCCCTTCAAAGGACTCAGGCGTGATGTTATGATGTGTAATGGCAGAAACATTGCAATAATATGCCATTGCAGCAATCACGGCTGATTTCCTGGTACTTTTTGAAGAGTTCCTTGGTCTAATCTCGGAAACCCATCATCAGATCTTTACAAAATTTAAATGGGACCACTTCGGAATAATCTACTTACGAACACAAAAAAATTTTTAAAATCCGTCTAGAATTGGCTTCACAATCGCGTAACAAACATACAAAAAAATAAAAAAAAAATAAAAAAAAATTGGGTACGAATTGAGAACCTCCTTTTTTGAAGTCGGTTAATAATGGCAGCTGAAGTGACATTTTGATTAATTAGAAAGACACACGCGACTCATTCGTACATTTATTGATCAGTTCTTAAGCTATCTTAAATAATGCGGTGTGACTGGTGAACAACGTTATAGCAATTAACGTACGGCGTGTCGTTTGCAATTAAGTAAAAATCATTATTTTAAAAGTTGAGAAATATATTTTTATGTTACTAAACTGGTAAGTGGTAAACACAGCCATTAATATAGAAATTTCAACGTCAAAAGAATGTAAAAACAAAATGATTAAAAATATGTACAAAGGAAGTTGTACTAAAGGCAACAGTCGATCTGTAAAGCAAAGAAATAAGACCGTCCGCTTTAAAAGACAAACAAAGTCAATCCCAGCAAAAAGCTAATACCGAAGATAAAAAGTATATTGATCACAAATTGGTAAAGAATCTTCCGGCTCATCCATTGCGTCCTGGATTTTCTACAAAAGATAAATTAAAAACAATTTTAAATCATTTCCTACTTTGTTAAACAAACAGTGCTATTTATACAAAATTAAATATGATCAAGTCTCAAATCGATACGCTATAGGGAATTGTTTCTCTGCAATTTTCGTTATCACTTTGATGGGATATTAATATTTACATATCAGTTTTTGGGTACCAGTAACGATTGAAATATTAAGAGCTGATGGATTGTTACAATATAGTCATCGAATACAAAAGCTTTTATGAATTGAATCGTTATTCATTGTAGCTTTAATCGAAGCTCAGTGCTTTTATTTGAGTTTATCATCAGAGTGATGAGGTATGTAAACTGAAGTAGCTTTTAATACAATAGATAAATACATTACAATGATTAAGTTTGTACAAGCTGAGGTTTATTAAAAATCCACATTTTGTCAACTGTATTTTTGTATTACGCAGTAAGGAACGAGGCAATTTAGGATTAAAAGATGTAAATATTGAGAATAAGTAACAGACGAAAGTTAAAAATGAGATATCACAATTTATGACTGAACTGAGGACTGCAAAAGAAGCAACTCGCTATGCCTTAGACACGGATCTATATCTAATGCCGAAAGTTTCCAAAAAGAGGCATGACTTATTAAGTTTTGATATTAATATATATGACAAAGAATACTTGAAATTGCGTTATTTGTTATTATAATGAGAAAAATAATAACAACAAAATTGTGAATTGAGATCAGTAGCTATAATAAGAGAACCTTTATTACCCTTTATTTCATCTGCTGAAGTTTTGTATCACAATATTATGAAAAAATTCTATTAACATCTCAATATATATAAGCAATTTCAAAGATACTCGTATTGTACTTCCTCATACAGCAAAACCAACTTAATAAAACCAATATTTCCACCGTACAGAGATTACATCCTCCAAAATATAATATCTTCTCTGACGGGAAAGCCAAAAGATGTTGTGCGTGTAATATTTCTGTCGTTACCTATATATCAAAGAGACTTCTACACAATATCAGGGAGTATCATTTTGGTCTCAATCTTTTTTTTCATTACCCGCTCTGTAATTTGGGCGTATGTTTTCCTCTGGGATCCATGGGTCAACAGTTTTACCATCATTTTCTGTCCATAACTGCTCGCCAAGCTTTATAAGGTATTTTGTTATTTTGTAGGTTAATCTCTGTTAACATGTCTAATTTGAAGCTTATCATTTATTACATTTTAGCTCGATTTTAATTATTTTATATTTTTTATTAACTTCATCAGAGACACTGACTTTTAAACTCTTGCATTCCATGATAATATACAATAATGTTAACAGAAATTAACGCGATAAGGTAACAGGTATGTATGTACACGATCGCGTTAATTCCCGTTAATATTACTGTATATCATCAGAGATATTTAAATTCAATTCAAAAAAGCCAATGGACGGAAACCGAGACTAAATAGACAACATTACAAAATAAGAAATACAAAATCGTAAAAATAAATACACAATGCAGAAATCCAATAATTAAACTCTGCTAGTAATAGCAATTGACACAACACAAAATAGTAATTAACAAAACAACCGTCTCTGTGCAACTTGTATCTCAATCTTGAAGTGCACAAAATGGTTTTCTAGCTCAGTTGTTTGAAAATGTTGCAGAATCTTGTAAACAGCGGTTGCTTTGCAAGTCCGCAGTGTATTGTGTATAAAATGAAGAGTTACGTTTGTGAGCTAAATTAAACATTTTTCATGTTTCCTTTATTCTGATTTTAGAGTTACCTTTATGCAAAGAAGCACGTCATTCTTTATCCTAGCGTTAATTCTAGTCGCAACCGAAGCTTTCATCACGGAGTCTGGGGTCCGCTTTTTCCAGTCTAAATACAGGTTTGCCTGAACTTTGATATTTTCTGTAAAGCGAGCCATCTGACCTTTACAAGGTATTGGTGATATAAAAGCATAAAGTATAGACCAAGTTGTTGAACTTTTTAGGGTTCCAACTACCCGTAACGACTGTCAAGTGCCTCGACTGCTATATTGTAATCTATGTAATACACTGCGTTAGATTCTAATTTAATACAAAAATACATACCTACATACGTTTTTACCCTCCGAGGTAAACTGAGACAATAACCCGCCGTCTGTACCCACTGTCCTAAACATAACATACAAGGCCTCGCTCATTTTTAAAATAATCTGTATTACTTTTGTAAGTATATTATATTTTTCACAAAGCATAATAATACTCGTACTTTATCATTACCTATTTCAGGTGAAATTACCTTGAACAGAAGATGACAAATGTACATTAAGTACGAAGTTACGTAAATGAGTTCCTTTAAATTTCAGCTATTCTACCCTACATATTGAAAATAAAGAGTTTATTACTTCTCTTTGTTGCGAGGGAACAAAAAGCGGTCTTCCACTGTTTACAATGTGTTGGGGGAAAATATCTTATTGTGTCTGTCGAATCGATTTATGACTTGAACTAAGCGATGTTGGCGAATTGCGAAGATAAATTTAACAGCTTGAAGGATATAAGAGTTACAGGATAATAAAGTAGATAGAAAATTTAGATTGAAGTTACGTTAATAATAATAAGTCGAAATGTAGTTTACATTATTTTGTGGAAGTTATGTAAACCAAACAGGGAATTATCAATTATTAATAGTGAGCTTTATGACCTTCTTCATCCTAATTCCAGTCGCATCCGAAGCTTTCACTTCAGAGTCTGGGGTCTGTCTTACCAATCTAACTGCGGATTTGGCTAGACTTCGATATTTTTCATGAAGCCACTGCAATTTGACTTTCACAACCAATCGGCGATATCAAAGTTCTGCAGTTAGACTAGTCGGACTTTTGTGGACTCTAACTACCCGTAACGGCTGCCAGAGATGTTCGTGTGACAACCGGGACCGACGGCTTAACCTGTTTTTCGAGGCACGACCAAACCAATGCAAATAGCCTTCCGCTCTTCCAATTAATCCCACCCTCTCATTTCCTATATAGTACAACACGTGCAGGGCTTAGATGCCACCCGCATACGGTGCAGAATATTCCATCGAGAACCAAGCGGTTGGGCGACTCCTTCTTCTGCCGCACCATTAAGTCTTGGAATTCCTTATCAGTTCACGTGTTTCCCTCCTCCTACAGTCCCGGGTCCTTTAAGCGGGATGTGAAAAAGCATCTGATGAGGCCGTCAAGCTGAGTGCCACCATTGTAACATGATACGTGTCTGTAATGGTGACCCTCTTTTCAGAGACTTTGCCTTCAGCTTACCATCAGGCGAGGCGAAGTCAAATTGACGTATCCTATATAAAAAAAAAATTGAGCGGGAATCGAACCCGCGCCTCCTAAGTAGTGGTCGCGTTCACTACTGCCACGCCACAGAGGCTTCCTACACAAGTATTGTAGATAAATAATAAGAGATTAAAATAGATAAAAAAGATAGTGGCTTATAAATAAGTTGCAATTACCGGTACTGAGGAGGGATACAGATTTCCCGGTACCAGACTATACCAGTCCCGGGAAATTCCAGGATTCCGAGAACCAGGAAATCCCGGGTGCAATCCTTAGTTATGAATACTCAACTAACACAAATCCATTTTATTTTTGATGCTACATTGCAATTGACAAATAAAACCACCTTTACAAACGCTGTTAATAAGGCTGAAGGGACGCTGAATTTATATTGTGGTTATTCTAAAATGTCAGCCTTATGTAAACGTGTGGTGATGACACTTTGACTGACGTTATATTAGAACTGACAGGGACGTCTGGCCACGCTGTCAGTATGTCAGTAACGTGTTAGCATCAGATAGGCAGCAAACACTGTTTAAAATGCGTTGTGTTGTGAATTATCCGTGAGTGTAGATACGGACGCTGCAACTTTTTCTCACATATTTATAATTATGAAATGCTAGCTATGCTTCGAGTTTTTATCCATGGTTTAATTCGTCCATCTGTTGCAGCATAGACGGGTGTCAAATCATTGTAATATATACGCATTGCATATACATACAATTTTATGTACAGTCGACAAAAATTGCAATTTTACATATAAAGTTGTATATAAAGGTGCAACCGTAACTCCTTTGTCGACTGTACACAACATCATATACGTATTTGCTCATATTTTTGTTCTTTCTTTGTTTTTTGGTCCCATGTAAATCTATTGTCGTCATTCGGCACTTTTTCATGATCTATTTTTATTTACTGTCCTATGGGGAAGAGGTCTACCCCTTTTCACCTTTTTATTACGCCCATGGGACGAGAGCTGAGGTGGTCCTTGTATTCTGTTCCACCAGGAACAGTTAGATGTAATGTAAAAATATAAGTTGAATAATATATGGATATTACATTAGCTTTAGAAAGCAACGGATATTACTTTAGTAATATTAATATCAGCTTTTATTTTAATATTGTTATGTTCGTTGAAGCGTGTATATCGAATCAGTGGACTTTCCATTTGATTTACAACATTCACCTTGTAGGTACATCTAATATATAAAATTCTCGTGTCACAGTTTTCGTTGCCATACTCCTCCGAAACGGTTTGACCGATTTTGATGAAATTTTTTGTGCTTATCCGGTATCTATGAGAATCGGCCAACATCTATTTTTCATCCCCCTAAGTGATAAGGGTGCAGCGGGCACGGGATTTGAATACCACGCGGGCCGAAAATATGGCGGTACGAAGTTCGCCGGGTCAGCTAGTAATGTATATTTTCAACCTCAAATTTGCTTTACAAAAGTAATCAGGGAGAAAACCAGGAAAAAGGCATTAAATCTGATATCTTTCCCAAACGAGATTTGTCTAAAAGGTCTCTTAATTCAATTTGTCAAGTCCTAAGTCTACACTTCGACCAGATGAGGGAATCGAGCAACAAATAGTGGCTCGTTGACCTCGCCTTATATTTCTTCCTTTTTCTACGACGCCCATAAGCCTGCAGCTAAGCCCGGTCGTTGTTTAATACTAAGATAGGACAACCGTCTGATTTGAATTAGGAAATTGACTATGACCGCTTATTTTCTAAGAATTCTATTTACTATTGAATGCATCAAAACAGGGATTTAAAAAAAAATCTTAATTATAATGAACTAGCTTTTGCCCGCGGCTCCGCCCGCGTAGATGTCGGTTATCGCAACCAAACATAGCCTATGTCCTTTCTCAAGGTCTAAAACCCTATGCCAAATTTCATCAAAATGGTTTAGGCGTGAAAGCGTAACAGACAGACAGACAGACAGACAGACAGACAGAGTTACTTTCGCATTTATAATATTATAGTATGGATATGGATTTAAGGCGAAAGAGGACTAAGACGGATAAACATTATGAGTAAACAAAGATTAAATATTTTGTGTAGAAAGAAACTTCGTTGGTAGATTGCGGAAAAAACCTAAATATGTTGACAGTGTTACATGTCTTCATGCAATATCTAACATTTAGAGCTCATCTGACAAAGGTTTTCACTACTACATACAGTTGTAATTCCTAGTAATACGAATACAGTCTACGTATATATAGATTAAACTTCACATCTACAGGCGCCTGCTTTTTAATTTATTAATGGTAATGGCTGCGGTCAGTGGTGAGTGATGATTGTTTGCAGTTAATTGCGACAGTGAAAATGGCACTCTATATTATTGTGGCGTTATTAATTGATTATTTCATTTGATTATTTTGAGTTACTCCATCTTGAGTTCGTTTGCCAACCGACGTGTGTACTTGTATCTATATTTTAAATTGCAATTTACCTGCTATACTCACTGCTCACCCCAGCCCACCAGCCGTAGAAAAGTGGCAATTCGTTGATCGACTATTGTAAAATATTATAGTGAAAGTTCATACTTTCACTATTATGATTGATACGTATTTGGACGTTTATGTATGTCTTTATATATGTATGGTCCTACGTTGATGACTGTCATAAGCATCATCATCATTCTATTCTACAATTGCTATTGATTAGATTTTTTAGAGATGTTTTGTAACACAATTAATTCTTTTCGGGGAAGAATCTCACACACTGCCGATGTTATGTCAACCAATCAATTAGCCTACTGCAGTCCACTGCTGGATATTAGCCTCTCCCAATACGCGCCACGTTTGCCGATCCAGTCCGTCCCACCTTTCGCAGGTCATCAGTCCACCTAGCTAGGGGGTGTCCCACCTTCCGTTTACCTTCGCGCGGTCTCCACTCTAGGACTCGTTTGCTCCAACGGCCATCAGTCCTTCGGCAGATGTGGCCAGCCCACTGCCACTTCAGCTTGCTTATTCTGCGAGCTATGTCGGTAACTTTGGTTCTTTGTCGGATAACTTCGTTTCGAATTCTATCCTTCAAAGAGACTCCAAGCATAGCTCGCTCCATAGCCCGCTGCATACATACAATACAATAAACCCAACATTGACATTACGCAATAATAATATTTGCAATGTAGGATACTGGAACGTTTTTACTCTCATAGAAGACGTTTCACTAACGTTTCAGTTCCATGTATTATTATTCCAATATTCTAAATTATCTTGCTTCTATTCGTCTTATACTCTCATCTAGATACCTAAGCCTGTTACGTAAGCGCCACAACTGTCACCTTGTACATATATCTCTGCGGTGCAGAATTGAGGTTCAAATCAGAGGGCCGCACTGAACCCATTTATTTGCAAACAATGCGGGCCTGAATTAAATTTATTCATGTTTTTAAAGCAATTTATTTTGGGAGTATCCAATTATAATTTGTGTGTTGTGACATTAGGTTAAATAAAAGTCGTTATGAGGCCGTTCACGTTGTGCGTTATTTTAATATATTTTTATTGGTCACATTAAAATAAGGATCAAACTTTTTGTACGGTTGCTTTTGTGAAAATTGGATTTTCATGGATTTGAATAAAATAACAATATATTTTAATAGTTGTTGAAGCTCGGCGTGATGTTTAAACAAAAGAAAGGAGATACAAAATTGTACAATTAATTTGTATAGGCATAATCTTTGGCTATAATTGTATTAAATTTGTAATAACTTGACCTAATTATATTCATCAATAGATCAAAAATATCGCTGGCGGCTATAATAGTCCTTACTAAAAAGTTGGCAATCGATGTATTTTTTGTTGCAAGCATCTAACTTAAAATTATAATTAATTGTAAACGTCTAAGGAATTATTTTGCAAAATTTCTCCCTCATCATAAAGGGGTTAAATAAGCCGCTGGTAATAAGATCGTAACTTACTCTAATCAGACAATTAAGCAAGCCAAAATTGAGAGATTTGTTGCGCTTTTGTAATCTCTGAGGTTTATTCTATTCTATAGCTAATAAACTCTATCTGATCAATGAAGTTCATGAATAAAGACCGATATATTACTACGCATATACTACGATATAAGATATACTTATAGAACTCTCCAGAAGCTGCACCTAGCTAAATAGTTAGCTAGTAAAAACAATCCCTATTTCAATGTTATACCTAATTCAATTAGAATTTTAAGTTCTTCAAGGTCACAGTTCTATTATTCTTTTAGGGCAAGTGGTTAAGTAGTAGGCCTTACGATGAGGACGTCACGGATTCGAATCCTACCTTTACACTAGGTACTGATGTAAAACTATACTTTGCAGAAGCAATTTAGCGTAGCTAGAAGGTTTAAGGGGAAGCTAACAATTTTATGGTTACAATCGGCGAAACGCAAACTTTGCATACCCAAAGGAATAATCTATTTTGACTCTTTTAGCAAAAATAGTAATAGCAGATTTTCAAACGGTAACAATTTTTTTCGCTACTGTAAAGCCAGCAAGTTTAATGGTAGCGATCGGTGAAACACAAACTACATCCCAGCTTTACCCAAAGGAATCATTGTTATTGTGGGCACTAAAATTGTTGGAGCATAACATTTGTCCACGCGTGACATGTCTTTACAAATACCATTTAAAACGTGCAATTTAACAAACTGTTTTCGTTCTTATTGCTTTGAAAATAGAGTTATTATTGAATGCAGTAATTTAACGTCTATATGCTCTTCTTATTACACAGTGTTTGCTCACAGGAAAATTATAACCTTTGCAATGTTGAGACCGAATTTGGATATTTTGTTCCCATTTTTTGAACTAACCGTTGTGAATAGGATTTTTAAGAGTTCGCGTTTGTTTTTCCACTAACATTTTGTGGTTCTTTTTGTTCTAAGGATAAATGGGTTTATTGTGTGGAAAAACAATACTTTGGTTTTAATTTTAGGGAAATTTATTTTTATCAATACAGGCAGGATGTCTTTATCAGACCGTCTCGTCATCAGACTTCTGGGGTCAGCACTGTTTTTGCAACATTTCTTCAGTGCAATTTGCACAATAAGGGCTGTTTTATTCGTCAAAACGAAGTCTTCAAACAGACTTCGGATTAATGTTGAGTGAAGCAAAGAGAACCAATGTGATTGTGAGTGGCAAGAATCTAAAGCTTGTCTTCTGCACTGACGGCACAGAAATTCTCTGTTCTTACATAGTCGGCAGCACGAGTGTGACTCCCCTGGTGTTGCATACGTCCACAGGTCACGGTAACCACTTTCTATCAGGTGGGCCGTGTGCTTGCCTATTACTCAAGTAGTATAAAATATTTTACCCGCCTGCAAAAAAATGAAGATGATAATATGAAAGTTGAAAGTCCTGATTTCCTGAAGATATTTTTATTTATTTATTTCCTGAACAATGTTACAATGTATTGAAAATATAATGCATCTTAGTTTAAGTTTAGTATTGCCTTAAATTTATGAACAATGAGACTGACAAAAATTAAAAAGTGAATTATTAAGTAAGTAAGAAAAATTCCAAATTTCAAAATGTCAAGATACAAATTAAATTGAATAATAAAATATAAAATGTCTTGGGCATCTTGTACAAAGAACTGATATTAATAATGTAACCTAGATCTTGGTAATTAATTATTCAATTATTAAGTACTCTCATAAGATTAGCCCCTTGATTATCTTAACACATGGTAATAACAATCTATGACATACGCTGATCGCTTTTACAGTCAACGACCTACTTGAAACATGACAAATTAATATGCTAGTTTTCCTATATAGCTTCACTTCGGTTAGTATAGATTTTGTCAGTTGGTCGTTATAAATATGTTTATATCAATATATTTGGGGTCCTTGCTTTTTGCTGGATGTAATATCTATAGGTATCCTGTTCTGAAAACGTGTATGCGTTCATGATTTTTTTTAAATTCTTTATTGAAAGGGCTTTGTCGCTAGAGTTATGTTGCATGAATTCAAGATATTCATGAGTAGTTTAGGCGTGAAAACATAGTAATCAAACTTACTTTGGCATTTACAATGTATTTTTTGGATAATCATTTGATAGCATATTACATTAAGCATGTAATTCTTTTTTGAAAATACATCATACATTATCATCCTATATGAAACCTTCAGACCAATGCAAATGTACATATTCATATATTCTTATATTTGTAACGAGCTGGAATTGAACCCGCGACTTCGACGGTAGCAGTCAAATGCTGTACCAACACGCTACACCAGTCCTAGTTAAGAATTTACAAAGCATAAATCACTTTAATACAAAATGAAAATAAGTTTTTCAATAGGCATTTTATTGCCTTTGTTTATGAATTAATAGCTCCTGGCGGGGATTCATACAATATCAAATGTTGCTTTGTAATTTTGAAGTCTGTCAGACTAACTATCGATTCGGTACCTATAGCCCGGGGTGATTGCGGCAAAATTTAGAGTGGCTGAATGAGAATAATATATTATGGATAGGATAACAAACTTTTTACCCGATTTCTAAAAGAAGGAGCTGCCTAACTCGAATGTTTACATTTTATACCCGACTGCCAAGGAAGTGTTATGTCTTTTTTGTATGTTCGGGAATAGCCCTATCATATTATACTTATGTATAGAAGAATTGAAAAAGCTGTTTTTTTTTCATCCTTGCATCACTTTCTTCATTCCAAAATAGACTCTTATTTTTTTTTTTCAAATCTAATTGTACCTAAATTTCGGAGATAGACAATTGAACTCTACAATACTAGTAAATTAACCACGATTTCTGCTATTATATATCTAGGTATTGTTTACGTAATTACTCAACATAATACCACTAATGGTTTCGCAGAAGCGTTCAATATATTCAGCGATATTTTCGGTGTTTATTAACCACTAATAACATTAGTTTTAGTCTAGCTTTGAAGTAGTCCTATATTAATTTTATTGGTTTTGGACCTTGAATCTTGGAGATACAGAAGGTAACCCCACAAAATTAATAATAAAATGTGAACTGATCGACTATTAAATGAGATGATTTAGCTTGTTTGATGGTGGTTCATTTGGTGGTGAATTTGGTCGAAATTGTTTCATTTTTTCAGTTTTCATTTGTGTATGGGACTCGTTGAAGAAGCCTTTGCATTGCCCTGTTGCTAGTAAATCTAGACGAAATCCAGTTCCTTCAAGGGTGGAAAAGCACAAACAACTCACCTGGAGACTTGGATGGATTTAGACGGGAACCGGCGACGAAACCGTTGTGATGATTGATCGGCCAGCTATCACGTAAACACACCCAATTTGCACTTTCACCGTATCAGTGGATTGATCGTAGATTTAGAACAGTCATTGAACTTCTAACGAGTGTATTTTAATATTTTATTCGGACCTCAGCTCAAACGTGTCCATTACGAATTTTCGAAGATTCAAAAAGGGGCGAACTTTTTCTTGCCGCTAGAGGCGCGGGCGGCGCGCGGCACGTTCATTGGCCGATCCGTTCGACCGGCGATCTTGGCGGTAAATTTAAATAGGAAGGAAATGAATTTGGATAGGAAATCAAATTCAGGACTGGCTTGATGTCCGTACATTTTCCCCCCACTTGAAATTCACTAGGATTTCACACATTAAGATTATTTAATGCTTATGATAGTTGTGCTCGAATGAACTTAATATTTATAAACTTAACTAAAGGAACAATACCATCTCAGGCTGATAATATTGTTTACACACTTATATATTATAAAATTAATTAATAGGTAAAGGACAGACCTTAACTACAGGCCGTCGCATAGTTTTTCCGTTCACCGTTCGGAGAGTAACCACCCGGACGATATTATCTGAACCAGCGTGCACCTGGTCCACGCGAGCTAACTTCCAAAACAAAGGTGGAAGATTCGGTTCGTTTACGATTACCAAATCGTTTATTTTTAGATTAGGCGGTCCTGGTTTATACCATTTAGACTTTTGCTGCAGTGTGTGCAAGTAATCTCGTTGCCAAGCACGCCAAAAACTCTGAGTGACCTGCCTAATCATTTGCCAACGCGAACGAGGGCAATCCGTATCAACTAAAGGTTCCTCAGGGAGAGATACGAGAGGACCCCCTGTTAGAAAATGCCCAGGCGTTAAAACGTCGGATTCCTGAGGATCCGGAGATAATGAACAAAGTGGTCGAGAGTTTAGAACTGCTTCGACTTTCGTAAGGATTGTGGTAAACTCTTCTAACGTAAGAACTTGAGCCCCAATTGCCCGTTTAAGAAGATATTTTGTAGATTTAATTCCGATTTCAATTAAACCAGTGAAATGAGGTGCGGCCGGGGGATTGAATTGCCACTTTATTTGACGGTTAGCTAAGCCATCAGATATTTCAGAGTAATATTTACGAAATTCATCGTTAATTTCGTTGAGATGCCGATTCGCTCCAACGAAATTCGTTCCGTTATCGCTAAAAATTATATGACATATCCCACGCCGGGAAACAAACCTATCTAGTGCAGCGAGAAATGCTTCGGAGCTCAATTCAGTCACGGGCTCTAAGTGAACAGCTTTCGAGCTTAAACAAACGAATAAACAGAGATATGCTTTATAAGTTCTAGCTCCACGACGATGGTTTTCCTTTATTATAAACGGGCCTCCGAAATCAATGCCGGTGGTATGAAAGCATCGAGATGGTTGAAGTCGCTCAGCTGGCAACTTACCCATCAAAGTCGATACCGGTATCGGTTTCACTTTGAAACAACGGACACATTTCGAAAGGACGGTACGTATTAGAAGTCTTATCCCGATAATCCAAAATTTTCTTTGAATTAATGACTGTAGCGTTCGGGGACCACAATGAAGATATTTTATATGAAAATGTTCAACTATCAGTCGCGAGATGGGACACAGCTTTGGCAACAGCAAAGGATGTAACGCTGATAGAGATAACTTGGCTCTATCTATACGTCCCCCCACTCGCATAAAACCCTCTTCATCAAGAAAGGGAGATAGTTTTTGAATTGATTTCTCACATTGTTTATTATTTTTTATTAGATCGACTTGCGATGTCATGTAGTGATTTTGAGTAAATTTGACTAGTGTCTTGACGGAGTTCTCGAGCTCAGAACTAGTAAGTGCAGAGAATTTTCGATCTGACTTAGCAGTTCTTGCGTTCGAGATAAACCGAAAACACCACGCTAAAACTCTTTGAAGTTTCGTGAAGGACGAACATTTTTCTATTAGATTCAAAAATATATTAGTTTCTATTTGAACAATGTGAAAACTCTCTGTGACTGTAGCTTTTAATTCCGGTAACTCTTCTTTAGCCAGCAATACTTGCTTGGAAGGCCAAGAGCTGGGTAGAGCTTGCAGCCAGGCAGGACCAGTCCACCATAAAGGATGGCTGGCAAGTTCAGGACAAGACACCCCGCGACTGCAGCAGTCAGCCGGATTGTCTTCAGTTGCAACGTGATACCAATGTTCCGGACTGATCAAGTCTGTCGCCTGAACAACACGATTAGCAACATACATTTTTAGCAAATGTGGTGCTGTGTTTAACCATGACAAGGTAGTCATGCTATCTGAATAGGCTCGGATGGAGCTAATTTGAATTTTATTTTTAAGAAGAGTATACATGTGAGATAGTACTCGCGCTAGAAGCACCGCTGCGCTTAGCTCGAGTCTATTCACTGTAGTAGGTTTGATAGGAGCTACTCGAGACTTTCCTATTAACAAATTAGTAACGGTAGGACTTTTAACATCTTCCGTGACGACACACAAATAAACACAACAGCCATATCCTTTTAACGACCCGTCACAAAACCCTACTAAATGTACCTCGATTGGATCGGAAGGTATTACATGTCTGGGAAGTGAAATATTTTGTAGGTCGGATAAATTGGCAGCTATGCAATGCCATCTTTTAGCTAGGTCCTTGGGGATCGTTTCGTCCCAGGACAATTTTAAGCACCACATCTCTTGCAGCAGTGACTTAGCTGCAAATACAACCGGGCCGATCCAGCCTAATGGATCGAAAATCCGGGCAACTATAGACAATATAGATCTTTTAGTGAACTGAACATCAAAAGTGTCCGAAAAAGTGTACGAGAAATTATCGTCCGATGGATTCCAACGGATGCCTAATATTTTAATAAACTCATTTCCTGATTCGTCGAAGGATTTGGAAGTTTGACAGTGATCTGGAGGAACATCGGATAACAGGCTCAGCTCGTTGGTACTCCACTTCCGAAGTTCAAAGTGGCCTTTCGACAGCAAGCAGGTAATGTCTGCTTTCAACTGCCTAGCACCTTCAAGCGACGAACTGCCCGTGGTAATATCGTCCATGAACGTTTCTTCGAACAAAACTTCGGACACACGACTCTCATATTCGGAGCCATGGTCTTCGGCCAGTTGACGAAGGGTTCGAATGGCGAGGTAGGGAGAACTGCTGACTCCGTAGGTCACAGTATTTAACTCGTACTCAGTTAGCGGCTCGGTAGGTTCCGAACGCCATAGAATGTGTTGATAGCGCCTATCTTCCGGCCTAATTAAAATTTGGCGATACATTTTACAAATGTCCGCAGTAAAAACGAATTTATGAAGTCGAAACTTTGTAACTAAATCGATTATGTCGATTTGAAGTTTAGGTCCGACATGAACAATATTATTTAAAGAAAGATTATTGGTAGTCTTGCTACTCGCGTCGAAGACTACTCGAAGACGTGTCGTAGTACTTTCTGGACGTACGACGCAATGATGAGGAATGATATAACGATCAGTAGACGAAGAATCTGCTGGCTGCATGTGTCCAAGGTCTTCGTACTGTTTCATAAATTCCTTGTACTCGTTTTTTAACTCCGTCTGATTAGTAAGACGTTTTTCTAAGTTAAGAAAACGATTAAAAGCGTGACGGTCTGAGTCCCCCAAAGAAGGGGTGCCATCTTTTAACATAATTGGTACTACATACCGACCATCAGAAGTGCGGTAAGTACCATTTTTATATTTTTGTTCACAAATATCGTCCTCGGGAACGGAAATTGTACATTTCGGCGGTTCCTCGGACTCCCAGAACCGTTGAACGATCTCGTCGAGCGTGCATGAAGA
This sequence comes from Eilema depressum, assembly GCA_914767945.1. Taxonomy (NCBI): domain Eukaryota; kingdom Metazoa; phylum Arthropoda; class Insecta; order Lepidoptera; family Erebidae; genus Eilema; species Eilema depressum. The sequence continues at coordinate 21,055,611 of OU612018.1, read as the reverse complement.
CGCGAGGAGTGACGTAACGGGTTCACTAGGAATGTTAGTTTTCATGTTATGAAAATATTGACCGGTTATCACCCAGCCGAACACACTGGACAACGCACAGGGTAATTCGGGACCGGGAGTGAAACGAGACCCGGTGTATATTTGATCAAAACATTCAACACCTAACAAAAGATCGATCGGACCGGACTTATAAAAGTCGCGGTCGGCGAGATCTAGATGCATAAAATGATCCTTGACGACCAACGGTAATGTTGTCGAAGGCAAAGCCGAAGTAATTTTAGTTAAAACTACTAATGGCAAGTCAAACTTCGGCGATTCACTCGTACGAGGTATTATCGAACCGAAAGTGTAACCTTTTATATTACAAACTGAATTTTGTCCAAGACCGGTAACATTTAAGTTACATTTTTTCATACGTAAACCTAAACGCTGTGCGCAAGCACTCGTGATAAAAGAATCCATCGAACCGCTGTCAATAAGGGCGCGCGCATACTGAAGCGAGCCATTCGCGTGGTACACTCGCACTATCGCCGAACCTAATATTTTTGTACGGCTAACCGTGGTAAGACTACAAGTTGAATTCTCGGTCGTGCTAGCAAGTGTAGCACTCGTGCTAGGGTTGTCAGGCAAGTTTGAATTAACAGACTGTGTTAATAAACTTTTCTTTTCAACATGCAAAAGCGTATTATGTTTCCCGTTACAAATAAAGCAAGTTGATTTCGATTTACAACTAGTATTGACGTGACCAGGCCTTAGACAATTAGTACACAGTTTTAATTCTTGAACGAATTTTTTACGCTGATCCATACTCATGCCATGCAGCTTACTACACCGATAAATCGAATGAGTTTCATTACAACATAAACAATTAAACTGACTTTGTTTATTATTGTTATCATTGGACGCCACAAATGACGACCTTGGTACGGACTTGGTAGGATGACTACTATCCTTACGCGTACTATCAACCTTCTGAGTACTACGAAATTGCCTATTTTTCGTGTCAGGTGAAGTGGTCGAAATCGGCTGACTCACTTCCAGAACTTTTATATAATTTTGTAAATAAACAACCAAGTCGTTGAATTTTGGAATTTCGTTTTTATTTTGTAACGCAAACTGTTTTTTCGTTTCATGGTCAAGTGGCCTTGACGCAATATAGAACAAAATAAATTCCAATAAATTCTCAATATTCAAAGCGCGTAAGGCATTGACACTTTCATAAAGCACATTCGTAAACTCAGTTAAGTTAGTTAATGACGGTTTATTTAGCGGCGTCAATTTTAATATCTTTTCTAAATACGCTGTAGCCAGAATACGCTTGTTGTCGTATTGGTCTAACAACGCACTGTAAACTACAGTGTAATTAGCTAAAGTGATAGGAATACCTTTAGCTAGTATTAATGCATTACCAGATAATAACGAGATTAAATAATGGAATTTTTCAATATCTGACAAGGAGATATTATTATGAACAAGAGGAACGTAACTATCCTTAAAAGTTTGCCAATTTTCAATATGGCCGTCAAACTTAGGTATATCTATTTTCGGTAACTTCACTTGCGCGATAGACGAATAATTACGACTAGATCCCGCGCCGGGCTCCGATTTAGAAACTGACGGCGAACCAAGTGAGTCGGCAAATTCAATAGCTACGTAATACAACTCGTCGAAAGCTAACAGGGTTTGATTATCGTATTCATGCTTCGGATTCGCGATTAATTGTAATTTATTTAAGGTTTCATGCGAATCGATAAAATTCTCCCTAATTCTCTCGATACATTTGAATCGAGCTCTAAATGACGGAATTTTTGATTTATCTGTAGAAGCATTTTTAACTAAATCATAAAGAATCTGCATACTTTTAAACTCATATTCACGTCTTTTTATGTACTGCTGTAGTTCAGCATCCGCCATCTTGTCTTAGTTTCGTAAAATAAACGAAGTGATATAGCAATAAATAGGTATCGCAAAGTAGGTACCCAATCTCCGAACGGCAACCGGTAAAAACTCGGTAACACTCGGGTATACTCGGTAATCGGTAACTAACAAATTATTTAGGTAGGTAACTCAAAATATAAGTAGGTACACGACCACACCCAGCCCGAGATGATTCGAATCGTCGAAAAATATATAGGTATTTTACTAAACTATGCGATTCGGAGGTATGGAGGGCACAAACATACTAACAAATTATCAACTTTGTTTTCGAGCACAACTAACACAAGTAAATACAAAAAACTAGCATCAGTCAATACAGCAGCTTAAATTACTTTTTATTAGCAAAATACGAGAATAATGAAATTTTAGTTTTAAAATGAATTACGAACAAATCGTTCGGTAAGATAAGTAGGTATGTCCGCCGGGCGCTCCGCTGTATGCAAGCGAGTGGCCGCGTCGACAACACAAGTAGGTAGGTAGATATACCTGCCGCGTGAATGCAATTTTACGAAGAAATAAGTGAATTCGTGGGCCTTTATACCACTTATTTGATTCACTGATTCCTTTATGAATGTAAAATTATGATTAATATAGTTTTAAGTCGTAAAAAGTTGACTTTTTATGAATAATGTGGGGTTATAATTCTATAATCCTCACAGGAGGCACCATTAAATGTATGGGACTCGTAGAAGAAGCCTTTGCATTGCCCTGTTGCTAGTAAATCTAGACGAAATCCAGTTCCTTCAAGGGTGGAAAAGCACAAACAACTCACCTGGAGACTTGGATGGATTTAGACGGGAACCGGCGACGAAACCGTTGTGATGATTGATCGGCCAGCTATCACGTAAACACACCCAATTTGCACTTTCACCGTATCAGTGGATTGATCGTAGATTTAGAACAGTCATTGAACTTCTAACGAGTGTATTTTAATATTTTATTCGGACCTCAGCTCAAACGTGTCCATTACGAATTTTCGAAGATTCAAAAAGGGGCGAACTTTTTCTTGCCGCTAGAGGCGCGGGCGGCGCGCGGCACGTTCATTGGCCGATCCGTTCGACCGGCGATCTTGGCGGTAAATTTAAATAGGAAGGAAATGAATTTGGATAGGAAATCAAATTCAGGACTGGCTTGATGTCCGTACAATTTGTTTAAACGTTTATGATGACTATTCCGGCTCCTTGGGTAGTAGTATAATATTTATAGCCTAGCCTTTCTCAATAAACTACCTGTTAAATGCAAAAATATTTTTTCAAATTGGATAACCAGTTCAGTAATTAGCGCGTTCAACCAAACATACAAACAAACTCTTCTGCTTTATGGTATTAGTATAGATTTATTCATCATAAAATTAATCAATTCAACAACAAACAAATACAATAACGCTCTAAATTACATAAGACCTTCGTCTAACCGTTTGAGAAGCCCTTTCCATAAACAAACAAATCTCTTTTATCAAACAATGGATATGCATATAAATATCTTTAACGTAACACAAAACACGAACACCGTAGTAATTTACTTATGAACACAAATTGTGTGAAACAATACCCGGGGAACCATTTTCACAGACGTACAAACACTAGCATAAATTATTATTTCGTCTTCAACACAACAATAATAATGGTTGAAGAGTTAGTATTATCATTGAGAGGAACTGGGTTTGAATCCTAGCTTTAATACCAACGTGAAACCACTTGTAAGTCGTATCACAAACAATTTACTCAAAATACAAAGAACAATTATTAAACACACACTAAGAACAAAGAACAAAGATGTGTCGCTATTAGAATAAAATCAACAAATCCATCTAAAAGGACCAAAACAATATTTTACAACACACCTGCTCATAAATGTGATATTATTTTACCGCAATTAAGCACGGAATGACACCTATTATAAAACTGTGACTTTTTCATTGCTATTATTCACAAAAGTGAGTTATAGATTCTTTTTTAAATTTCATAGGACGTGTCTATAATTCGCACCTTTGCAACCAAAGTGTCACTACTGCAATTTTTTGTAAAAACGAGTTAGGTATGCAGAAAAAACCGCGATAATCGACTCTATATACATACTTAAAACGGTCATAATCGCATGATAAACATCGGTATGAGGGCGGGGGGGACGTTATATTATTTGACGTGAATCGGCAGTGTGTTTGAAATGTAACGTCTCTTCTGGTCAGTAGCGTTAGAACAGTCGCGGACTGACCTCGCGAGTTTGTAACGAAGTGGCACTACGGTAAGTAATGACTTATTTTTAACTTATTTCTTGTAATGTTAATGTTACTTCTAAATAAAAATAACATTTTGTTACAAATCTTTGATTATTTTTGCTGTAAATGTAACGGCACTTCTGTTTATAAATGGCAATAGAGCATAAAGCTTTTCTGATGCATGGAACCAAAACGTTACTTCTGTTTATAAAATGACATTATTTTTGCAGCGATTAATATCAATCATACAGTACACGAGGCACAAGAGTCCACCAACCTCAAGAAGTAAGCAGGCTTTATGACCGCCAAATTTCTTTAGCTGCTCAAAAGAAGGCAGATATTCAATCCTTAATTGATACCAACATTATACCGAAATTTTATGAATCTATTTACAAGATAATACTTTGATATTTTATTACTATTTGGACCACCCCATCACCTCGCATGCGGTGTCGTGCAAGGCGACTAAGGGATAGGGTTGTTTAACATCAGACATATTACAGCTCAGACTCAGCCTATACATGGCTCGAGCCAACAATAGTACCCGGAAAACGGCAATAGGCTCACCCCCTATTACGTTGGACACTTGGACCTAATACAATGATTGGTGAAATGTGGGTGTTACTTCACCTCTGCCTAACCCTCCGGGGATAAAAGCGTGATTGTATGTATGTATGTATGAAAAAAGCGCGAGTCGTAATCGTGATTTTAGTTTAAGACTAATATAATTGAAATTATGTGAGGCCTTAAGTCCTACTAAGACATCTTTTAAGCATAATTTTTGATAACTATTTAGTATAAACTAAGGTTTTATCAGTGTATACACTAAAAATAATGCCATTGTTTGTTATATTTTCGAAATGTTTCGTTTCTTTTTTAGTGTGATACCATTTCTGTGGATTTTAAATAAAACAATTTTATATTAACACCTATTTTATTGAAAAATCTTAATTTTTTTCGCAAATGTGTTTTTTTTTTTCAAATTTTCTAATAGCCTCAATTTATATTGGTTTCCACTATAATATAACTTTATTAAATATGAACGTAAACATTACCATAACGTTTTTTTTTAAGAATTTATATTGTTAAAAAAGTCATTTTTGCAGGAAAACCGTTTGTGATTTGTAACAAAAGGTCACTTTTGGTATCTTTCCCTCAGTTCCTGGCTTTTTCTCAGAAACCTCTTCGTGTATTTTCTTTTAAATACTGATTAATCATCCATGAATTACTAATCAATTTAATACTGTGGGAATTGTCTCAATACTGTAAAACAGAACAGAGTTACTTATTTAAAAAATACGTAAAAAAAAAAAAATTTTGCTCATCCTGTAAAGTTAGGTTTCATGCAGAAGTGACCCTTTGGTTGCAAAGGTGCGAATTGTCTATGTTCTTAAAAAAGTTTTGATACAAAAAAAGACCTGTTTAATAGTACGAATAAATTAATACGCCTATTGTATGATCATTTGATGCATTTTCGTATTTAAATAAATAATTTCAACTTGTAATACTTGTGTAATAAACAAAATTTTCACTCAAATTTAACTTTTTTTTTTCTCTAAGTACAGAAAAAAAAAACAGAGTAAAAAAAGTTAAGTTCAAACCTCATTTTTTTTTAAATATGGTCGACCGCCATTGTTAAATGCGCGCGCATAGGAAAACGAATTAATTTGTAGTATTGTTTATTTAGTATTTGTAGTATTATTTTATTCGCAAGTGTGTTGTAAAACGTCGTATGGCACGTGTGAGCATGATGATTACCGTCCTCGGCTGTCTTAAGACCCTCGCCTGGCGGCTCGGGTCTCAATGGCGCCTCGGCGGTAATCACCAACGTTGCTCACTTGTACCATAATGTACTATAACCAAATTACATAACAGTAGGTACAACAGAACAAATATTTCAGGATATTCTGCACACCGCTATCTCGACCCAAAGTAAGCAAAGCTTAACAAACTAGCCTGTGTTATGAGTTCTCTGCGGATAAACATACCTACAAACATATATTTTTTTTATAAATACATATTATACATAGAAACACCCATGCAAATATTCATCATCACACATACCAATATTTACACTGAGCGGGCATCGAAACCCCCTGCGTAGCAGTCGATCAACTGCTAAGCCACAGAGGCTGTCTGACTACCATGAATAGATATCATAAAATCCATCACAACAACTCGTTTCACACCACTACAAAGCTACCCTATCATAAAACAAGAGATAATGCGCGTATCTATAATTTATTTTACGCACCATAAAATAAAACACTTGGAGATAAACGATACGTATAATATAAAAAATGATATGTTTATTTCTATGTGTTTCCGATGCTGTAAATCACTCATTGAGTTCGCGCCCTTGGTCTTCTGTTCTAGGTTAGAAGTTTATTTATTTCTTATTTTTTTCTTTGTCACGATCGATAGACGACCTTTGTAACGTAGTGGCGGAGTCAATTGAATCTTCGGCATCTAATGTGGCAGTCGCTACGCACCCTAAATTCTTTTCCGCTAAGAACAAAATATTTGTAGGCATGAATGTGTATATTTTCAGAAATTTGGTAGAACAGTTACCATTTATACTAAACTTTTTTTTATAGTACTCATGGGGCAGACAAACACACACCCCACTTGATGGAAAGTGGTTACCGTGACCTGTGGACGTATGCAACACCAGGCAGTCACACTCGTGCTGCCGACCCTGTAAGAACAGAGAGTTTCTGTGTCGTCAGTGCAGTAGACAAAGCAGGACTACCACCACACTTCGTCATATATTTAATTATTATGGTTGCATCATCACTTCGTACGCATGGATGTCGATTATCGCGACCAAACATCCATATCCATATCCATACTAATATTATAAATGTGAAAGTAACTCTGTCTGTCTGTTACGCTTTCACGTTTAAACCACTGAACCGTTTTCGATGAAATTTGGTATAGGGGTAGATTAGACCTTGAGAAAGGACATAGGCTATGTTTAGTCGCGATAACCGACATCCACACGGAGCCACAGGCAAAAGCTAGTAGCCTATATTTCCCAATCTGTAGAATACTGCTATACATATCACATTTCATCAAAATCAGTTCAGTATTTTAAACACCGTTGATTCCCGGTGGAGTAGAATTAGGGCCGACCCATCTCTTCCGATAGGTGTCGTAAAAGGCGACTAATGGATAGGGTCGTTCTCCATCCGACAGTAAACATACAGCTCATGACAAAGTGCCTGCTAGACGGCAATAGGCTCGCCCCCTATTACGTGGGTCCGAAAATCATAGTTGGCGAAATGTAGGTGTTAATACACCTCTGCTTACCCCTTCGGGGATTTACAGGTGTGAGTATATGTATGTATGTATGTTTTATACGTGGAAAGCATGCCAGACAGAGTCACTTCCGCTTTTACAATATTAGTCCATACTAATACTGTAAAAGAGTCACTTTCGCTTTTCCGCTTTTACAATATTAGTCCATACACTCCATACTAATATTGTAAAAGCGGAAGTGACTCTGTATACTATACTGTATATGTATTATACCTCCATAAGTATGACACAATTCGTGTATGAATAATATGAATATACAAACCGTACTGATAATGCTCTCCATGTTCAATCCAGCAACGCTTTTAGGATGCTGATTGGGCAGCTGTATTGCCTCGGGAACTTTTGCCGAGGTTAACTGATAGGTACTGTTCCATTTTAAGCAAATACAAATTTGCAATATATACCTAAAGGGAACAATTACTGCACAGTGTGCTGAAGGTGATTGTTGAAGTGTGATGATATAGTAAATCGTATAATGGGAAGACTGGGAAGGGTTGTAAAGAATATATCTATGCTAATATTATAAAAAGGAAAGATTTGATTTTTGTATGTTACGGATAAACTCAAGAACTACTGGACCGATTTCAGAAATTCTTTCGCCATTAGAAAGCTACAATATCAGGTACCAATATCAGGTAACTCTTACTGTCTGTTTGTTACGCTTTCACGCTCTAACCACTGAACCAATGTTGATCAAATTTGGTACAAGGGGTAGATTAGACCTTGGGAAATGACATAGGCTATAATTGGTCGCGATAACCGACATGCACGCGGGCGGAGCCGCGATTAACAGCTATCAGGATATAATAATATATCATCACGCTACTATCAGCGATGCACGAGATCAGAATTCCACGCGGGTGGGGCCGCAAGCAACAGCAGCTAGTTGTTGTATATAGTTACGTTGTTTTTGTAACCTCAAAATATTTTAATATTTTATGATTTAAAACCCTGCTAATGAAACTCAGTGACATTTATGTTGCTAGCAAATGAAATCCTAAAGCAAATAAAACAGAAACAAATTATAGCTTGAGGCACCATCTTAAGGAAATTAGGTATGTCAAATAATAAGCGTTAATATCCTCGTTTAATATTTGTTACTCGTAATTTGTTTTGTATAAGTAAAAAACAAGCTTCTCTTTCCTTCAAAAGTAGACCACACTAACGCCCACTTACGCCAGTAACTGAAATTGCTAATATTCACTCTACCATGTCTAGCTAAGCTAAATAATATTATGATGGATAAATAATATAAAAACAGGTAAAAAAAAAACGATCTCTCAATAAATTTGTAAGTTATTACGTTACCGCCATTTTAAAACTAGTTCTTTCCGGAAATACATTTTTGTTTTGCAAATAATAGCAAAAATTCTAAAACAAATCCATTATTTAGTGTTGTTCTTTGAGAAATATTTATGACGTAATCACAAAGAAAAATAAACCAAAGAGTTTGCTCTCGCAGGGCACGGAATTTTACGTCCGGGATATTTTATGGGTCTCAATTCCGTACATATACATAAGTATATATGTACACACATGATCAACGAGTTGTCATAAAATAAATACCTACATACAGAAAGTCAGCTTCATGATACGCAAACGCATACACATATTGACACATTTCTGTTTATGACGTTCTGTATACAGTTGAATCTCCTGGGATGTTGGTACCACGCATTGCATATCGTCAGCTGTAGCTGTTGTGTAAGTAATGCCCGTAATGTAGAACGATACTCAGTCCTCAATCTCGATTTATAAAATAGAGTATACTCTAGATGACCCAGTCTCATTCTCTCGATTTATCTGAGGACAGATTGTATAAACAATCTGTTAAATACAACAAAATTAAGACTGAGTATCGTTCTAGAATACGCACCTAAGTGGGCTAATTTCATTAGGTATTTTATATTGACCTCCAACAGCCGGACTGCTATTAGGTGCCATTAGAACGGGTGCCTTAGATAGACTACCTCAAACTAAAAAATATTGGTTTTTAAACATTGTAAACTTATCCATATGAAGCAATCCATACTTAATACTATAAATGCGAAAGTAACTTTGTTTGTCTGTCTATCTGTCTGTTATGCTTTCACGCATAAACCACTGAACTGATTATGACGAAATTTGGCAGAGGGGTAGATTAGACCTTAAGAAAGGACATAGGCTATGTTTGGTTGCGATAACCGACATCCACGCGGGCGGAGCCGTGGGAAACAGCTAGCATTTTTTATATCTATCACTCAAATCACGCACCTATTTACGTGCGTTATATTTTGACCTAAGGAGTGACTCTTCATTTCTTACAATACTCTCTGGTTAAATTCCGAAATCTATGCAATTCAAGTTGCAATCATAATTTAGTCGTCTTTGTTGCGACAAAGACAACTAAATAATGATTGCGTCTCTTGAAAGATGTCAGCCTATATTTGCCCAACAATTACATAATGGTATAAATGGCGTTCTGGTCTATTGATTGTGCGTAGTAGCATAACGAAATCTCTAATATACGCAAGTACATGGATCTAGTTACAAGGGTAAGTAGATTCCATGTACGCTATAGTAACATTATGCTCAATGAAGTGACTCATAATACAAAACTTTTTGTCGCAAAGAATTTACAATTTACGAGAAAATTTTCCTCGTTTTTCCTTGGTGCAGTTGGGTAGTACAGTTGACCGGACCACGGTTAAACAAAATTAACAAGTACAGGGCCCATACCATGAACTCTTAAAACAGGTCAAGAATTAAATTGCTGTCATTCTACCAACTGCAAATGTCACTTTGTAATCCCTTTATAATCCTATATATTTATATGACATTACAAAGTGACATTTGCAGTTGGTAGAATGACAGCAGTTCAATTATTGACCTGTTTTAAGGTTTATGGTAAGACCGCTGTTAGCCGGACTAGGCTTTGTTTACTATTAACCGTGGTCCAGTTAACTGTACTACAATGAAAAACGAGGAATTCGCTTGAATTAGAAAATCTTTAAATACTAATTTCTCAATTAATACATAGACATGATCATGGATCTCTACGAACTGAATATTTTCACTGTGATTTTTACGTTACTAATAGTTTTAGAAAAGAAATAACAGGATAATTTATCTGCCCGTATTATCCTTATTTACACTTCGGCCTAGTTGGATTGTACAAACAAAAAGTTTAATTACAAGGCAATCCCTAGGGCTAATCAATCAAAGTTAGAAACTGTGGTATTTTTGTTCAACTAATAAAAAGAGCTGTTTCTCGACAGCCTCAGTAGCGTAGCTGTAGTGAACGCGGCCGCCACGCAGGAGGCGCCGGTTCGATCCCCGCTCAGTGCAAATATTTGTGTTCATAAAATATGGGTATTTGCATTGGTCTGGTCGTGCCTCGGAGAGCACGTTAAGCCGTCGGTCCCGGTTGCCACAAGAACATCTATGGTAGTCGTTACGGGTAGTTGGAGCCCTAAAAAGTCCAAAAACAACTGTCTAGCTGCAAAGCTTCGATATTTTCTAATGTTACCATTGGGTCGTGGTGGTCAGATGGCAACCGCTTCACGGAAAATATCGAGGTCTAGCCAAATCCGTAGTTAAGACTGGTAAAGCGGACCCCAGACTCCGAGCTGAATAAGCTTCGGATGCGACTGGGAATTAACGCTAGGATGAAGAAGACTAAAAAGAGCTGTTTCTTATTATTATTGAATAGAAAAACTAGTAAGATTAAAGGAGATTTGAGATTGAAGTAGATGACTGACTATGTGGCGTAGCGGTAGTGAACGCGGCTGCTACGCAGGAGGCGCAGGTTCGATACCCGTTTAGTGCAAATATTTATATATGCATAAATATGAATATTTGCATTGGTCTGGGTGTTTTCTATGTATAATTTACACGAAAAAAGAGTATCTTAGTATGTTTATCCACATTCTAGATTCCATAACACAAGCTAGTTAAGCTGCTGCTTACCATGTGGGCTAGACCCATGGTAAGCAAATGCTTAACTAGTTTGTGTAGAATGTCGCAAAATAATATTGTATTTATTATTATTATTTATTTACAAATAAAATATACTCTCAATTTATGCTTTGTTCTTACTATCACCAGAAATGAAAATGTATCTATTAAGCATACATCCTACTAATATTATAAATGTGAAAGTTTGTGAGAATGGATGTGTGGATGTTTGTTACTCTTTCACGCATAAACGGCTGGACCGATTTGGTTGAAATTTGGTATGTATATAGGTTATACCCTGGATTCCTGGATTAACATATAGGCTATATATCAGCGATGAACGGGATCAGAATTCCACGCGGGCGGAGCCGCGGGCAACAGCTAGTAGGATAATATTTGTGCATGTGATATTGTAAGGTATTAAGTTCGAAACTACGAAAAAATATTTGTAAAAACTCGCAATATATTGCTACCCATGAAGGAATGATAACATCAAGTACTGACATGGGGGATTAAATTGTACCATTATTTTAGTCCCCCATTACAATGTAATAGGAGCATCTATTTTATGGAGAGATAAAGGGCGAGGGCTATACGTGGTCAAATTGTGAACTAAATAAAATTGTTGTTACTAAACTTCAGATAATACAGTCATAGAAGTTGAAAGACCATGAGTCGTGATCAGATAGAGTAGTCATAACTTTTCCCGAGAAGACTTATTTGTTAAAATAAAGGTAGGTACTTAGTAGATTTTAGGTGCAAAAACACAATGAAATAAAGATACCATATAGTTACTAAGTTTAATTTGATCAATAGGTATCTATAAGACTTTGTTCATAACCGAATTACAATTTATCATAATTATCTTAGGTTACCTATGTCATTGTCAACCATTTCGTAAACTATCTCGTAGAAGTATGGTCATGTCAAATTTTCCAGAAGTTATACAGAAACTAACAGCCGCCAAATAAAGATAAATATATAGATAGATGAAAAAGATAGATAGATGAAGAAGATAGATAAATAGATAGATAGATGAAGAAGATAGATAAATAGATAGATAGATGAAGAAGATAGATAAATAGATAGATAATTATTTATTGTACCTCAGTAGATTATGCTAAAACTTACTATTTTGCAACAATACGTATTCGTAGAAAGATATTGTATTTGAGTATTAATAAAACCCATGAAATCAAATGAGAAGAATACAATATTCCAAAACATTAGGCACGTATAAAAGTCTCATCGAGATTCAAGTAATGATCGGTTATTGACTTGGTAATATTTATGAGTAGAGCTCTTACCAAATGAGCCAATAAAGACAATAACAGGCTTTTCTGTATTGGAAAATACTGGCATTGTAAATTTGGACACATTTTATGACTACAATGTTGACTTGCTAGACATTGTTCAAATTTCTATTATTTCATTAGTTATAGAACATGAAACTATACCGAATGACGTTCATGCATCTGCAAATCTTGAGTTCCTCATTAAAATAAATGAATAAATGAAATTTACAACTGCAACAATAAACTATAATACTGACATCAATAAAATTGATGTAACTATCTACTATAATTTTGGTTTCCCTTTCGAGATGTTATTCTGAAGTGTTATCTCCCACAATATATGCCTATAACTCAAAACAGTCCTAGCAATATCATTTTAGTGATTCCCCTAACTCAAGAAAGCGTAAGTGATACATTTCCTTTACATCGAGATTTTTATCACTAGATTACTTTGATAATTTAATAGCGGATACTCAAAATAAATATTTATGAGTTCATGGAAACCTAGGCTTTGTTCTATATAAAGTAAGGTCTATATTTGATTCAAATGAAATTCGCTTAGACAATTCCCCTTCAATAATTTGAGTCGAGAAATCGACAAAGTGTGCCCTAAACACGTCCCTCATGTTTTTATATGGGGCTCCCATAAAATTAAATATCAACCTACCCCAAGTTCTTGGCCCTAAAACAATAATATCAGTGCGGAAAAATAAAATGAGACTTATATTGTTTTTTTTATTCTACAAATGTGATTTATGGTATTGGCTTGTTTTTGGTGTAAATCAGTTTTATTGTTCGTGGTATGAAACTGAAGTTATTGTAGTTAATTTCTTTTATTAATGTAAATAGTACCTAGTAGTTTTATAGCGTTGTATTTTTCATGTTTATATTTCTATCTAAAGCAAAATTTATTTATATAGGCTGAATAATAAAAGTTACATATCTGGAGTGGGCACCTCCTTATATTATAAACTAGCTGCTGTAATCGGTTTCGTCCCTGTGGAAATTCATTCTCGGGATAAAAAGTAACCTATAAGTTTTTCCAAACTGTAATTTATCTCTGTACAAAGTTTCATCCAGATCCGTTCAGTCGTTACAGCATGATTATTCAATCATTACAAATATCCAAACATCTAAACATCCAAACATTCTAACAAACTTTCACAATTATAAATATTAATAAGTAGGAAGGAAGTACGAAATAATTTAATTAGGAAAGGATAGGATGTGAACTGAATATTATGTCATTATCATGGTTATCAAATAGTTATGTTTGTGTATATTAATAAATGTCAAGTACTTTGAAATTTCACAAAGTAAGTTACGCTGTGTTGCTTGCTGCGAACTAATAATAAAGATGACTGAGAAGCAAATAAGTTACGACTCTGATACACTGTTATGATCTTTAAAACAAAGTATATTACTGCGACAAGGATATTTTCGTTGAATAACTTTATTATTACATCCTTATAAGAAAATAAAGTCTATGACGCTTAATCTGTAACAAGTATGGTAAGGTTACAAATATTGAAATTCACATCGGGCAAAATAGGTAGGTAATTAAGATTACTAGAAAACTATAGAAGAGAAAGTACCTAATCGTTATTGCCAAACCAAATTAAATAAAGATAATAAATGAACTTTTTGAACTATGAACTTTGAAAGAAATTTTAAAGCAACGCTAGCTAACATTTTAAAATACCTCATAAAATTCCAATTATAATGAAGAGTAAGTTATTATATTTTATGAACAGTAATACATACTAACGGTATGTATGAATATAACAATTATGATACAAGTTTCAACAAGTGTCAAAAAGTTTAGTCAAACTTTCTCCTTCTCCGTACAACCTATTATAATATAATATCCCTTTGAATGAAGCAAATCGGAATTTACTTACATTATTTCCACGTAACAAACTCATCGACTTAACAGCTACAATATTCCAGGTTCCAGTTATAACTCCAAGCCCACTAACGGATATAGGAGTAGAAAACTAGACAAAGAAAACTTTGCGGAACCGGTAGTGTAACTGGATGGGGCCGTTTTTGTTCCGAGGGTAGTTCAGAACGCTATTATACTTTAAGGTATTGTAAATGTTCTATTGTGTTTTATACCTATTTACAAAGTTTTGATGATACCTATAATATAAGATTATATACTAGTATTATATATCAGATATTATTACGATTCAAACAAGGGTAATCATAAAATTGCAACATGGTTGTAGTAACTACAACGGCCATCGATTCGAATTTATTCTCCATCCATGACACATCCATAGCAAGCATCTTTCTGTATAAAAACAGGTTAGCTGAACCCCTTTCACCAGTGCTATGCTATGTGGACCAATGAATATGAATAGTGGATATCAAACGCAGCCACACACACGCATCTCTAGTGAAAAGACAGCCTTAATGCCGACTGAACCCATCTTTCTGGATTTTCTTTTGCTGAATTACATTTTATTGAAAAATAAAAGTCATACAAATTCCCATTCCTATAAAGCTAATAAGTTACCTCATGCACGTATTTACCAATTATGAAACTAAGATGTTCAACTTACATTAACTTTTAAAGGAACTGTTCACACGCGACAAACACATTAAACATATTTTTGTACTCACAAACAAGAGTTAAGACTATAAAATACTATTAAAGAAGTTACAAGTCTGACAGCTTGATGCTGCAGCAAAAGTTTCCATTAAAAGCAAAGCCTTGCATTCGCAATAAAAAATATTATTCTTCGTGGAATCGCGCGGAATTTATTATAACAGTTCCTTTTACAGAATGAGGTAGCTTTATATTGGAGAATCTTAAATGTACACAAGATGGTTCTGATTCGTTTACTAGATTACTTTTATATTCAATTTTAATATTTTCTACTCAGATCTGAGGGACGGAAATTAGTGTAATAAAGCCATTGACACGTTCACTATAACGTTCAAAGTAGAAAAGACGAGCTAGGTTGCTGATACAATTGTCTTTATAAGAGTGCCTGGAATAACATAGTAGAACAGTAATGGAGAAAATCCAGATCTAAAAATATATACGCTAGATTAACTACGTGTACAATTTGTTTATTACCGTAGGGTGACCGAATTTTATTGACGGCTTTGGGATTGGGTATTTGAAATTCTAATGCCTGAACGTCGATGTAAGCGTAATCGTGTCGGTGCAATGATGCGAACACACATTGATTATGACTGTTACAAATAAGATCCTAATTGCTTAGTAGAGTTTTTTTTTAATACGGTAAAGTTTATTATTTCGTTCAAAATTAAATAAGATAGTACAGTATACTAGACGATGATCTATTGAAGTCTCATTATTGTAGTATAGACAATATTACAATGGCACTGCTTATTTCTATAAGAAATTTTTTCTAGCAGATCGGGGTCATGAAGAAAGAAAATGGATGAGTGACAGCGAGAAAGAATATAATAATATACGTAATGAATAAGGGAATCGTCAAATGAATATTAAAGGTGTACTAATAAAAGCAAGAACATAAAATAATTATATAAAGTAACAAAATACTTACATGTTATTCTGTGGATTTCCTTCAAATATGATGAAAAATCTGAAAAAGAAACATTATTAAAATAATAATATCAGTAACAAATAGTGGATTAAACATACAAAACTATGTTTCCAATAAAAATGAAGTGAGCAAATCTCACCCAATTAAAACAAGTACATATTATCACAAACAAATACAATATCAAGTAAATCTAGGTCTTGCAAATATTTGGACAATAATAAATATAAATACCTACCTATCTAGTAGTTGCAACACATGGGCTATAATTTACCTACAGATTACACTAGGCGCATGCTGGGTTTGGAGCTTATTAAAGATTTTTTTCCCTGAAAGGTCCAATCTGTTTTAGGTTATTGTTAGGGTTTGGCCTGATTTAGTACTGGCATTCTATCTTAAATAAAAAAATGGTATTGTCAAGACAGAAAAAATACTAGAACATTTATGCTGACTAGAATTGTCTTCGAAAGGTTAAATCCATGTCTCTGGAACCCTAAACAATAAATTAATGTAATAGCAATATGATTATATAGATATATTATATTTTATATTTTTGAATAGTCCCAGAATAACTATCATTATACCGAAATAGGCACACTCAGATTATTGTAAATAAAATATATTCATGAATAGAAATATAAACGTAGGTAGCGGAAATCAAAACTGGAAAAGAAGTTTAGAGGAGACAGACTTAGCAGTTTTAAACACTACAATGGAATACACATACATTAAGAAGTGTTAAATCTTGAAAATGATTCAACAGCGTAAATATTAATGACAGTTTTATGAAACGAAATGAACTGAAACGTCAATAAATATTTAATCTGAAAAAATCCGCATAGCTTCATTTTTGTCCGTACCTTCCGATAGATCTTTATTTATCCACACTTTGGCATTCAGTACGTGGGCTTAGGATCTCCCCTCGCTAGTCCGGAAAGGAATTTTTATTATCAATATCATGGTGTTGAACTATGGCGATGTTTATGTGCTCGTATTATTTATAGTTTTCGCTATTTGTGGGGTCCTTCGTGTTTATTTATAATGTTTGTTGTTCGCCGTAAATTGGATTACGGCTTTTGGTTTCTTCGGTGTGTTTTATGGTGTGATCAACAGCGTTTCCAGATTTGTGAGATAGAAATAAAGTGGGGTATAAATGTTTCATTATGTTTTAGATTGAAACTATTTGTAAGGTGTAAGAGAATGATACTCAGATGTAGATAGTAAAATTATCTTCTCATATCAACTGCTTGCACTTGTCCGCCAGTATTTTTTTTCTGCTTTACAATTTCAATGCTAAGTGGCAATACATTAATTAATTTGATTTAACTTATGTTATGAATGTTATGATTGAGTAGCAAAATTATGATTCTCAAAACGTAATATTTTGTTATCAATAAACAGTCAAGCAGTGCCTGACTGTTAATTGATAACAAAATGTCAAGCACTTTTTTCTTTTATAATATGTGTTTAATTTTTCAATTTAAAGGAAAAGGAATAGTTGGATCTTATAGTGCCGCGCCAATATCACAGATTCTTTATTTTTTTAAACTACTTTCCTCTATAAATTCTAGTCATGCATTTTTCTCGACCCAGATTACCCGAGCATATTAAATTCCGAAGTACAGACAATTGAAAATACTTGGGAAGATCTATGGGAGTTCTAACACTGTTTTTCAATTACAAATTTAATAATCTCTAGAAAGTAATGTAATTTATTTGATGTATGATAATGTATAAATATATACTTAGGTATATGTACTAAGTAGTAGATACATTAGTAAACTGACTGTTTATTCTATCTTTGTAAGTTTGCGTTTCGTTAATTTATTCTAAACTGATGGATTTGCCCGAAAGCTTAACAGACATTACAGTTAACCTTTAGAGCAATACCGCTAGTTTAGTGTGCTTCTGACCTTGGTTCAATACATCGCCAAATTGATCAGTTTAGTGTTCTGCGAGTTCAACCCCGTCTAGCCCGATGTGTTATTTACTCATTCGTTCTGAGAACTCAATACCATAAACTATTTTATTTATACTATAAGTAATTTTACGTAAAGGTCCATACTTTCATAGAGTTATATGAATTACGTTAACATTACGACAGTCACATTTTGTTATACATTCTAGCAATTATTTTGAAGCCCTTATCTGAAACTAGCCTAAGCGTTGCCAACAAGAAACTAACTACCATAAAACCAGGAACACTATCAAACATTTTACAAGTACCAATAAAAACAATGATGCGGAACAATGAGAACTGTTAGTTTTATCGCCAAACGTACTCGTATATTATGCAATAATTCAAGCGAGGAATGCAAGTGTTGAGAAAGTTCTGTAAACTGCTACTACAGTTGCACTAGTTCCAAACTTGGTCGTTCAGCTGACTTGCAAGTGCTGCCGGACGAAAATTTTCCGAAAATGAAGTAATTTGAAATATCTTCAATAGTTTAAGAGGTATGACCATACTTTTTTACAGCACAAATGGATTTATTCTACTGGGGATATAAGAGTATCATAAAGCAGCAGAATGCCAGCATATTCTGGGGTTTGTGAACATATCAGAGAACTTATTCACAACCTTGTAAAGTTCACCTCTATTTCATTTTTATTGTTTCTCTTGTCTTAACAATAATTATCATTAAAGGACACTTCTAGAAAATGAAATACAAAGTAGGTATCTGCGTCGCCAGGAGCTGAAGAAAAAATATATTTATATTTTTTAAAGCGAAGCAAGCAACGTAGGAAATACTTAACTATTCCGTCGATATCCGAGATGTTCGTAAAAGTGAATAACGTAAAATTGAATATTCTAAAATAATACACATAGATATTTTGTGTAAAGGAAATTTAGCAATACAATTTTATCATTCGCTTTTAAAAATATTTTTGTCTTTATCTGTAGGATGCGGCGCATGTCAACCTACACGAGATTTTATCCCTTATAATGTAAGAATGGTAGCATATTTTCCTCGAAGGTAAATTTATGTTTTCACCCGTAAGAAAGAATAATACGTTGCTTGTTCAGTATGAGTTATGATTATGTTACTTTTTGGAATAAAGTAAATGAAGTTGAACTATCTAATCTAGAACTATCGAATCAGTACAATAACAACATGTTTCCATTTTGACTAAATCTAGCAAATGTGTAGTGTTTTAAAACAATAAAACATCACAAGTAACAAGGTTTGAAAATATATTTAAAATAACGTTCGTTCCTTTTGAAGAATTTCAGAATTACAAGGGATTGGACTACAAAAAAGAGGGACCTAATATAATTTTTCTGTGAAATTTAACTGACACCCAACTGACCCAGCAGACAAGACGGATAGATGAAGTACAAAAACACTTAAAAGAGTATCAAATATTCTAAGACGATGTCGATTACAGAGCAAAATGCAAGAGATAATTATAAAATACTATATCACTATGTATAAGATACATATAGAGGAAGAGGGCAAGAGACTAAAAACAACTAAAGTGCAATTTCAATAATTTTGCAGCTTTTAGTTGAAATCAAATCTCAGTTTTCAACAATTCGAGAGATAAATCCTCCGACAGTAAATGTAGGTACCATCAGCTATGAAGCTATTCCAGGCAATTTAATTGAGTTATTAAGAGGAACACTTCAGAGTCCGCTTGAAATTAGTCGCATGGGAAATTCGTAAAATCGTTGTTGGAGAAATTCCATCTATAAACAAAAAATTACTGGACATTCACAGTAGGGATATAAACGATAATTGTAAAAGGATGAGTAATAACCATTTTCGAAATCTTGCCCATGTTTGGCATACCTAAAGTACTAAACATGTTCGTGCAAACCACAGAAAACTATTTTGGTATTAAAGTTAGCCTATATCTTATTCCTGGTAAATACTTTATCCGTATCACACGTAGGTAATAATTTAGCTAAATTCACCCAGCCGATCTTGATGTGACTACGTAAGTAACAAAAAACATATTAGCGATGATGTATGTAAATATAGACAGATACTATGTATTAGTTCACGAAATTTTTATTACATTACATTTATTTAGTTTTTTATTACACCTGTACACCCGACCGTGTTTCAAGCAATGAATGAATATGAAAATGAATATGAATATGAATATGAATATGAATATGAATATGAATATGAATATGAATATGAATATGAATATGAATATGAATATGAATATGAATATGAATATGAATATGAATATGAATATGAATATGAATATGAATATGAATATGAATATGAATATGAATATGAATATGAATATGAATATGAATATGAATATGAATATGAATATGAACATGAACATGAACATGAACATGAACATGAACATGAACATGAACATGAACATGAACATGAACATGAACATGAACATGAACATGAACATGAACATGAACATGAACATGAACATGAACATGAACATGAACATGAACATGAACATGAACATGAACATGAACATGAACATGAACATGAACATGAACATGAACATGAACATGAACATGAACATGAACATGAACATGAACATGAACATGAACATGAACATGAACATGAACATGAACATGAACATGAACATGAACATGAACATGAACATGAACATGAACATGAACATGAACATGAACATGAACATGAACATGAACATGAACATGAACATGAACATGAACATGAACATGAACATGAACATGAACATGAACATGAACATGAACATGAACATGAACATGAACATGAACATGAACATGAACATGAACATGAACATGAACATGAACATGAACATGAACATGAACATGAACATGAACATGAACATGAACATGAACATGAATATGAATATGAATATGAATATGAATATGAATATGAAGATGAATAGAAATATATACTGGAAATATGTTTTTTTTTTGGGAAAGGGAAGAAAACTTATTATTGAGTTTTTTGTTATTTTAGTTTGGTCTTATTATTGTTTTTTATTGTTTTCTCATCATGAGTACTATTATTTTTACCTGCTTAAGTAAACAAGCAATAATAACAAGTACCGAATAGATTACGAGTAGTAATGAAAACGTCCGTATTGAATTTTGTTACAGTTTAATCAACACAGCAAATACCATAAATTGTGAACCTGTAACTAAAATGAAATGAAGTAAATGAGACGTACAGCTAAATGATTACAAGAACAAAAGGCAGTGGGATCCCAGTGTAGGTACGCCAATAGGACCCTACGACCACCAATCAGCCAGTCAACCGAAGTAATTAGGACAGGACCATTTCACACACATTGAGAGAAGCACGTACACAGTTACGAGCTGACATTAACCTGAAAAGGAATACTCACAAAATCTAATTGTACTATTCCACGTCCACGCAAGCAGACCAAAATTCGTAAAAAATACTCGGCCCGTGTCCATTTTTTCTGCTTTCTACTATAATATATTACCCAATCTCGATTTTAGTGAGACTTTTATTCGTAGTGTGTTTGTTCCATGTTAAATGCGAGAAAGAATGTTTTCAAGTTAGCAACATTTTTCCTTTAGAGTCTGGCGATGTGCCAAGTTGTACCTTTCGACCAGTACCTACTCATACTTAGCTAGATTTGTGGAAGATGATATCTCCTTTTCGATAGAGCTTTGCCGA
Source organism: Eilema depressum (assembly GCA_914767945.1). Lineage (NCBI taxonomy): Eukaryota > Metazoa > Arthropoda > Insecta > Lepidoptera > Erebidae > Eilema > Eilema depressum. Next base: position 21,033,746 of record OU612018.1, on the reverse strand, counting down.
TGACGGGGTTGTTAAAACAGCAGCTTAGATAAAAATACTAAGGTTTTGTTATTAAGCCCACACAGTAATAACTTCTTGTTAATAACAAAAACTGTAAATAAGATGAACAAACCCAACAATGGAACGAGAAACTCTTTCCTTAAAATCGATAGGACGTAAATATACGAAAAGTTATTTACCGGTATAATAATAGTATTATACTGGTAAATAACTAAATCGCCACTATAGGGTGGCGATTGATTTAATGACCAAAAAAAGATAATGCTTTTTTTCATCTTGACTCCCCTTTGTTGATATAATAGGCTGTAAAAACAAGCATTGGAATAAGATATTACATAGGTGCTAAACTAAACAATTTAAATTAGCCTAGCACTGAAACTATTTTATAAATTGATTGATTGATTTCCACGAAATGACCCAAAGTGCTAACAATTTAAAAAATATACGTTTATACTTAGAAAATATGAATTTACCACCCATATAGAAGAATTCATTTATTAGGTTAATCCTACTATAATACAATTTCAATATTTACAATATTAACAATAAAACTAAAAATATATACATAAAAGGACAAATTAAAAACTAAAACCGAACGCGTCGTGGAATTCCTCCGCATCGCATGCCTCTTGTGGTAACGTTCCCAGAAGACTGGCAGCATTTTTGTTGTATGGCAATGCTTATTCTTTGACCTAAAAAGAGGCCAGCCTTCTGGTCACGGGAAGCGTCGACCATACGCTTCGCAATCTCCCTGAAGAGATTGCGCGCGCTCGGACCCCATGGTCCCAACGTTTCGACTCCAAACGGCACAAATTCATAATCTCCAATGAGATTGGAGTATTTGCGCCGCTTGAGAGCCTCTGCAGAAGCAGCAGCAGCACCGGCACAGCCAGCCGTGCCAGGAATATGGGTAGGGGCAATGGTGTCGACGCATGTTGCGTCCCACACCAGAGTCCTACCCATTTTCCATGGCATTAACGACATACCATCCGGTCTCTTGCCATCGTCGCGCGCCAAACCGTTTGGTTCAAGCACGGCTGGCACACCGGCGGTGACAAGAGCACGGCGGATAATGTCGTTTAGGCTGGCGTGTCGTGGAATTCGCCCAGCGCTCCTGCAGCACGACAGGCCATGGTGTCCGAGTCGGTCAACTGCTTCTCCACAACGGCATCGATGCGGAGAAACACACGGCGCGCCTAATCGGAGGCACGTTGCGATGCGCAAGGTAGTGTCATCTAACATAGTCCCTACGTTAGATGACGGAAGAGCTTGTAGCCAAAGACCCGATTCCCACTCACCAACCGCCAATAAACGGGCATATAAATTCTGTATGTTTTCTATCCAAACTCAAATATACTCGTGTGTGATGTTCACAATACTTCTTCAAAACGTGTGATATCCTAACTTAATAACCCTTATAAAATATGAACGGTTAATTACTCTCCCAATTCTGTACTTGATCTAATGAATTCCAGTAAACGATTCAGTTTTTCCAGCATCCTAAAATAACAACGTTTTTGCTATAAGTTATTCCAAGTTGCGTTTCTCGTAAGCACCCCACGGAGGCCTTTGATATACGGTTCTGCTCTTGCAGATATTTGATTATCCCTACCTGTCGAGGTCACCGATTTTTTCACAGTTATGAAGAAAATTTTACCGGTGGTTTTTTTTTTCATTTTGATTATAAGAACGATATTAAATTTTTCGATTTATTTCAGTTAAGCACTTTTTTCTTCTGGTAAAGTAAGGAGGCTTATTAATTTTTTTTCTTAATATCCTTTTGGTGAGCATGATTTATGTCCTTCGTAGTACCTATTTAAAAATGTTAGAGTAATATTTATTTGCACACATTTTCAAGTGAATTCATATTGGCTTAGGTATATCTATCCACAGTAGAAATACTCAAATCAATAAGCCAAGCAACAATCATGCAAACTCAATGCGGAGTGAATAAATAATGGACCTTTTAATGACTTTGTAAATTCTTTATAATTCATTTAACCTATAGGATAACTCGACAAAATAAATATCTATCAATTTTACCAATTATTATACTTATTTCTTAAATACCTATATGTACGTTCTATTTGATATCTCCCTCATAATCAGTTTCTAATTAATGTTTCAGACCCGAGCCTAAGTCCTTCGTTTATATTTCTACTTTTGCACAGAACTAAATAAAACAAAGCTTCGTTTAGATAGGTCATAGATAAATAAAGGCCAAGAATGTAATTCGTAAAGGTTTAGGTGAAAGTCAGCCTTTGAACTCACCAGTAACAGTAAAATAAGGGTTCACTCTATTGCCCTTTATAGAAGTCTGAAGTGACCTTGAATGTTCTCAATCTAAATTAGATACTTATGTACAAATTGCAGATCTCAAAGTTGCTTAGCATAAGTATTTTTTTTTTGTACTGAAATCAATATTTCTACAGTTGTAAATTCTACTTATTACTATGGTGATTGATATTTGGCAAATATTTCATTGTAGCCAACTTGAAAACAAGAACAATCAATCAATTTTAGTTGGACATAGGTCTCATTTCTATCATAATACATGCGGCTATTAGGTATATCTACTTCTTTTACTGAGGTATGCATAATAAATTTTTGAACACTCAGAACGTATTTTTCAGTAAATTGGAATTGTAAAAAGTCAACACTTAGAATGAGACTAGAACCCACGACAGTCTCACGTGCCCGTGAGAATACTCACTCTATCTTACTAAGTTACCTGCTGTTACGTGCTTGTTGTAGAAATTCTCATCTACATAGGTTTTATATGTATATTGCAGCTCCAGAAAATTCTTCAAAAACACGTAATAAATAAAAATAATGCACGTTAAATATTACTATACTAAGTATGCGAGATCGAATCAGAAATGAGGAGATCCGTAGAAGAACCAAGGTTTCCGACATAGCCCAGCGGATTAGCAAGTTGAAATGGCAGTGGGCAGGGCACATAGCACGGAGGACTGATGACCGATGGGGTCGAAAAGTCCTCGAGTGGAGGCCACGTATCGGCAAGCGTAGCGTAGGACGTCCACCCACAAGGTGGACAGACGACCTCATTAAGGCCGCGGGAACGCGCTGGATGCGAGCCGCTTCCAACCGGTCCTATTGGAGATCTATAGGGGAGGCCTATGTCCAGCAGTGGACTTCCTATGGCTGAAATGATGATACTAAGTAAGGCATCCTAATTTAGATACTTCTGGTGGCGTTATCTCGCAACATTTTCTACTTACTCTGTTGTTTAAAATATCAAGAATCAGTATGCATCTAATTGTAAGAATAAAATAAAGTACCAAAAACTAGTTCATATGAGGTCTGTCTGTCTGTGAAAACAAAGGAAGGGTAGGGTAGGATAAGGCTCTAAAGGATCGAACCATCCACGTGATTTATGTAATCTAGCGACTAAAAGATAACAAAATTTAAATATCTCATTTTCACTACAAGCTGAGTAACATTAATGAATGAAACCTGATTCAGCCCAAGCCAAAACGTGTATGCCTAATGTAATAAAATAATTATGTTTGGAAACAAAATGTACCCAGAATAAAAAAAATGTAGAACTAATTCGGGCAGTAAAATGATATCTGTATTTAACCATATTCATTAAATTAGTACAGAAAGTTTAAAGCAAATGAATCCAATAGGTAATTCTGATCTCATAGACCATTAAGATCTCAGCCATACTTTTGAATCGAATTTACTCGATAAAAAGTTTAAGAACCACTGAACGCTTCTCTGTAACTATCAACCTTAATGCTTGTTGTACGTGACCTATTAAGGTGGGTACTGAGCGAGGATATAGCACTAATTTAATACTAGACACGGTTTTATCAGTGTCCAAATGAAAAAGCTTTGGTAAGAAGTGATAAATTAAACTAATTAAGATGAGGTGAGTAATCGCAAAATCGTGTGTTTAAACTTAATGTGAGAAACGTATGTATTAATCAATTTGTAAGTGCTTTATTATTATGACTTCCAGAATGACAAAGCTTAGGAGTTCCAGATTATTCATTTCGTTACTTTTATGTCCTATTAAAAGAAAACCAACTGTCATCGAATCGTTGTGATGTAAAGCTTGAATTCTTTCAGAAGTATCAAAGTGTGAGGACGCTTTGTTCTGTGGCAACTCAAGTGGAAATCTTGCCACGAGTCAAGGCATGCTGTGATATAAGACATGTGAAGTAAGTATTGGTCATGCTCAAAAGAAACTCCGTATCAGCCATGAACTCTTTGAAGACTGTTGTGATATTATGTTTGATATGCAGGGAAATTAATAATGTGAAGAATTAAGCAAGGCCAATCTCATGTTCGCAGCAACACTGTAAAGTAAATAGTAGTTTCAGCTACCATAATATCCATGATCAGTGTTGTTGGTACTTTTAATGTTTTAGCTGTACGTCACTAAGTAATGAAAGAAGCTACACTTACATACAAACAGTGTAGAGTTAGTACACAATAAAAAACAAAATAGCTTTCCATAACAATAAAAAAACCAATAAAATGAAGCCACAGATTTCCTTGTAGCCCAACTGGGCTATATTTATAAAAATGAATGCTTCAATCCTCAGTGGAATTGAATTTGGTAAAACGAGTAATTTCAAATGTATTGCTTTGCAAAAGATAAAAGTCTTGTAAATTATTTAGACTTGAAAGAGACAAGATTAGTTGCAAAATTAACTTGAATAACACTGTCCTATATATAGGAAAATATATGTCAGTAGTAAGTAAAGTAAAGAATGTGTGATATGACAAGAATGAATAATATTGAGAATGATAAATTCTTTTTAACAAAAAAGTTTAACCGACTTCAAGAAACGAAAAAGAGGCACTGAAAAGCGAAAAATAACTTAATTTACAGACTTACTGATTTATTAGAAGTCGGTACCTAGCCCAAGAGAGGCCATATTTCAATTGATTGCATCATAGTAGTTCAGACACAACAAACAAAGTTGGCTGGCACCGACTTCTAATAAATCGGTAAGTCTGTAAATTAAGTTATTTTTCGCTTTTCAGTGCCTCATTTTCGTTTCTTGAAGTCGGTTAAACTTTTTTGTTAAAAAGAATTTATTTTTCTCTTTTTAGTGAGTTTGTACAGTCTCACGGCTGTACATCGCATGTATAGTGATCTGACTGTACATGCGCTGCTGACGCTGCACTACAGATCGAACCGGCCACGCTAAAAAAAAATTATTAAAGCATTATTCAAAAAGAATTTTTAAAATCAATGCATATACACCGGAAATATAGCTGAATATTCTGAACATTTCTGCGTACCCGTTCAAAGGACTCAGGCGTGATGTTATGATGTGTAATGGCAGAAACATTGCAATATTATGCCATTGCAGCAATCGCGGCTGATTTCCTGGTACTTTTTGAAGAGTTCCTTGGTCTAATCTCGGAAACCCATCACCTTTGGAATAATCTACTTACGAACAGAAAAAGAATTTTTAAAATCCGTCTAGAATTGGCTTCACAATCGCGTAACAAACATACAAAAAAAAAAAATAAAAAAAAAATAGGGTACGAATTGAGAACCTCCTTTTTTGAAGTCGGTTAAAAAATAAATTAACATGTCCATCCCCTAACATAGGTAACTCATATATAAATAGAGGATGGACATGTGATGCTTAAGAATGAATATCGTAAAGAAGACATTACAATAAATGAATATCGCCAGTTACAAGGGAAAAGGAAGGTCTAAGAGAAAATGGATGGACTATTTATGTAGAAGATGGTAGATCAAAATGTGATTGATAAGGTGTGTTAAGTTAGTTAAGAAATGTTCTAGTGTTTCAAACTCTTTATCAATAATCATGTTCAGCTTTGTTGAATTGTACCTGATTATGAAATCAATCATAAGTATACCACTTGAATAGACATCAATTTTCAACTTACAGTGAAGCAACTTCTCTTGAAGCGTATTGAAATTGAGTCAGCGAAAGCATTTCACGGAACTCAAGCCATGCTCTTGAGAACACTTCGCAGTAAATCATAGACTTAGCCGAAACTCAAAACAATCTGTTATTGAATAGTTGAGAAGGTCAGACCAAGATTACAAATTTCAATAAGCACCGTTCATGCGGTTAACGCCTATAGGTAAGTCTGGTTCGTTTACTTTTCTTTGCTAAGTTAATTACGCAATATCTTTCTTCTAGATAAATAAAGCAAACATTATATAATGAGAAAGTTCTTGATATTTGCCGTGGTTTTAAAAGTTCAACTTTAATACTAACTTTTATTCGTACACGATTTTCAAGTGAATAAACAGAAATAACAAATAGAATCTTGAAGACAACAATTTAATGAAGATTGTTTGATTACCAAAATACTTTTAGATGCACTAAGATTAAAATATTGACAGAGGTATTTCCTACGTTCAATTCAATGCTTTTATTCACTTGTCCAGCTACACACGAATGAATATTAATTAAAGTGAATTGAATTGAATATTGTTGTACCACCGCAATAAGAGATAGTAATATAAAATATAATCCGAGCATATTTCGCCATAAAGTTGGTATGTAAAAACGGGTAATTGTACAAAGTAATACTTAACAACTAATTACAGTCACAATGAAAGTGCAGTATCTACTATAAAGCATTTTAGAGGTAAGAACTTCTTTAAAAAGTCTGCCACTGTTCTCGTATAAAAGTTTTGTGTTTCATCGCATCACAATACGTTTTCATCTTTATGAAGTAACAAATCAACATTTTGGAAACTTTTCAACTGAAAGCGATAAGAAAATCCTATCAAAAATGAATACACAACGGCAACATTAATATATTTTTCTATTTTCTACCTGATAAATATGTATAGGGGTAAAAAGTGGAACGGTGACAGCGGCATCGGCAGTACAAACACATTATCGTTTGATTTCAACGTGAGGCTAGGCGCGGCAGTCAGCGGAGAGGATGTCGTAAAAAATAATGTACGGGGAGTTTTAACTTTCTTTTTTAAGAATATACACATGCATCATGGTGGTATCAGCGATCTTAGGGTGCTTACATAGAAAAACAGGTTACCAGTTACAGGCCATCATGTCAAATTCATCATTTGTTAAAACAAATTGCAAGGTATTTGCACCCATATCTTTAAAAACATATGAGCGCGAATGCGTTGCGATTTGTTTTGACATTTTAATGAAGTGGTTTATAACCAGCTTTTTGGCATTTAACATGATATAATAGTGAAATGGATTTTGGTCTGCTAGAACATTAAAAATTATGGACATATGTTGAAAATTACACCATAAAAGTACTAATGTACTCGAAATATTGAAATAAATAATTAACATTAATTATTCAGTTCATATTGCTGAGCCCCATCCTCCTCTTGTTTTCTCCTTTTACTTTCATAATTGCTTAAGATTTCTATTTTAAAAACAATTTAATTTCGAATGGTATAATTGCTATTATGATTATAATATCCATGGTTTTCAATTGCATCTCTATTAGGTTGACAAACAAGACTCGTATACTTACCTAAGTATAATTTAATAAATTTACACCTGTTAATCCCCAAAGGGGTAGGCAGAGGCGTATTAACACCCACATTTCGCCAACTAAAATTTTCGGTCCCACGTATTAGGGGGCGAGCCTTAGAGTATACATTATATTACAGTGAAACCTGGTTAAGTGAGACCTCAAGGGACCTGCAAATTTGTCTCACTTATAGAGGTATTCCACTTACCCAGTGTCTCAGATATCCAGGTATAAAAAAATATCTTTCTCATTTACAGAGGGTTCCATTAATAGAGGTCAGAATACAGGTTATTTTCAGTTATAGAGGTGCGATTATTTAAAATAACGTATGATGTGAACATTATACGTATGTCTGAGTATAAATCTTCATTGGGAATTATAAAAGGTAATAAATTACCAAAGGTGCATTTGATTATAAATATTTTTGTTCTGAATTATTCTACAAAGAGTAGCTATGGTATATTAAATTTGACACAGATTTCATCGCGTGTCTTCCCAATTTCATAAAAGGATACTAACTTTTCACATACTAATAGCTTTAGTTTCGGCATTTTTTAAATAAACATCTGTATGATAGTACCTACCTAAACCAAAACTAAAACTGAAGGTCATTAAGGCTCAAAATTAGTTACGCACGGGATTTGCGGGTTGAATAAGAATAAGTAAACAAAAAAAACGGTGTTATCTCAGTTATAGAGGTTAATGCATGTGAAATTCACTCGCTGTCTCAGTTATAGAGGTAACTTCGACGATAAAATAGAAAGAACGAATCCCAGATATAGAGGTTTGCTTCGTCCCACTAATAGAGGTAATTCAGTGCCAAGGTGTAGGGACCTCAGCATGAGTTCCAGTTATAGAGGTTTCTCACTTATCCAGGTCCCACTTATCCAAGTTTCACTGTATATATAGAGCGCGCCTATCACTCAGGTCTTTGGCGCCGAGTGTTAGCAGATACTTTGCGATGGGATAGCGCACCTATAGTGACGTTTCATGCATTACCGAAAGTATCAATAGATGCACTTATTAATGTAGTTTGTTGTTATGAAGTTTTTTATTCGATTTGATATGCATGGATAAAATTAAAGCCAAAATACAAAAAAAGGCCTCATTTTGCGTTATTTTTGCGTCATTATTACTACAAATATACGATTTTGTATGAAATTTTGATTTAACATATCGAATTGAATATCAATTGCGAAGTCATTTTGACGGGTATTGTTTTGCTACTGATTGAGGTTGAGCCAGGAGCCTCGGTACTGTTCATACCCGTGATAGCAGTTCATACTTGTAAGGCGCGCTCTATAGCAATGTATACTCTAAGGGGCGAGCCTATTGCCGTCTAGCGCACACTTTGTTTTGGGTTGTATGTTTACTGTCGGGTGGAAAACAGCCCTATCCCTGAGTCGCCTTTTACGACACCCCGGGAAGAGAGAGAGCGGCCCTATTCTCAGGGCCGCCGATAGCGGGGGTGCAACGGGTGCACCGCACACTGGCGGCACGTCCAGGGGGGCGGCAAATCCCCAGATTTGCCGCCCTCCCTCTTTTTTATTTGCCGCCCCCTTGTACGTATACAAACCCCACATAAATACTATTAAAAATTATATGATTAACATCGCCGTCTATTAGCATCCCTTAAAACTAGAACGCAATACATAATAAAGCATCTGCATGTTGAACCATCGCCTCGCCGCTACGCGGCGCCCGAAATTCGATACAAAGTAAGTAGGTAAATAGGGATGTGGACTATTTTTATACTATTTAATTTCGTTTCTATTAGATGATTAACATTGCCATCTATTAGCATCCCTTAAAACTAGAATGCAATACATATTAAAGCGTTTGCATGTTGAACCAAACCATCGCATCGTTGCTACGCGGCGCCCGAAATTCGATACAAAGTAAGTAGATAAATAGGGATGTGGACTATTTTATTTGTTGTCGACAAATGTACATTCTATAGTAATATGATGTTTTGCTAAAGTAAAATATTCTAATGACAAATAGGTTAAAGAAAATATGTATATTTTTAATATTTATTTTGCTTGAATTATAACAATATCATTATACAATAGGTATATTTGATTTTGATTATTCAATTTCTCAAGTCTTCTTCATCCTAGCGTTAATTCCCAGTCGCAACCGAAGTTTTCACCTCGGAGTCAAGGGTCCGCTTTGCGGATTTGACTCGATATTTTCCGTGAAGCGACTACCATCTGACCTCCACAACCCAATGGTGCCATTAGGCGATATCGAAGCATTGCATTGCAGACCGTTGTTGAACTTTTTAGGGCTTCAACTGCGTAGAAAAAATATTTGGATATCAACAATCGCGCATTTTACGTTCCATGTGCGGCACATAGTCTTAACTTAGTAATCAATGACGCAGCAAATATTACGCATGAAACTGTAAATTTCTTTAATATAATTCAAGAAATTTATGTATTTTTTTCGTCGTCTACAAAAAGGTGGTCGATAATTTGTGAACATTTACCCAATTTAAAATTAAAAGCTTTAAGTGCCACGCGATGGTCTAGTAGAATCGATGCAGTCAAACCATTACGGGTACCATCTAGAAAAAATATTCGATGCACTACTGGAAATATCTGAAAATTCGTCGGAGTGGGACTGCGCTACGACTCATAAAGCCCACTCACTTGCATTAAATATTCAAAATTATAGATTTATTTGCTCAATAATTATTTGGTTTCAAATATTAAACGAAACAAATGCTCTGAGCAAAATGATGCAGAACCCAAGAATCGATACTCAAATCTGCATACAATTATTGAGTAAATTAATTCAAAAGTTCACGCAGTACCGAACGGATGAACATTTTGAAATGGTACTAGAAGAGGCTTCAAATCTGGCTCACGATCTCAATGTAGAAGCAGATTTTCCACCTGTTAATACAGTTCGTCCAAGAAGGAAACCAGCTCAATTCCAGTATGAGCATAGAGATGAAGTTATACTAGACCCCAAAATTAAATATAAAGTAGAGTTTTTTTTTTTAATTTTAGATCAAACTTTAACCTCTTTAAATGATAGATTTGAGGAGTTAAAAACTTTTACAGACGTATTTGGCTTTTTGAGCAATAATTTATTTGAATACTCCAATGATGAGCTACTAAAACATTGTAAAGATTTGAATATAAAGCTATCAGATAATTTAAGCTGAAACGGACATCGATGGTATAGATTTATTCAATGAACTCACTGGCTTAAAATTGCATTTCCCAGAAAATCGATCCAATTATCCACAAACGCTATTACAATATTTGTTTACCAATGACTGGGTTTCAACGTTTCCAAATACTGTGATAGCGCTTAGAATTTTACTCACATTGCCGGTTTCAGTTGCAACTGGTGAAAGAACCTTTTCGAAGTTAAAAATAATCAAAAATTATTTAAGGTCAACGATGGTCCAACAAAGGGTATAAGCAATTTAGCCATAATCTCAATTGAGCATGAAGTTTTAGCTAACATAGATACAAAAAAAATAATATCAGATTTTGCAAATTTAAAGGCAAGAAGAGTTCGATTTTAGAAGCTTACCTTTCACAGGGGCACACTCGGAATAAAGCCAAATTATGATATTTTGCAGTGACCTCTGGTGATTGTGGATCATTGGATTGGTTTTTTGGGGGCAACTAACGACCATACAACCAACTAGACACCGCATTACAGGCGACGCACTTCTGGCAATGGTTACGGCGAGAACAGCGTATAAAAATCTTGCGTTAGAAGCACAGAGTTAAGTAATCAACCAGTGTTGACCACATACGTGATCCGCGAACACTTCCGCGTTTGTGTGTCAAATATTTCAAAAATAAATATAAAAATGCCTACTTGCTCAATAAAATTGTGTGGTATTAATACTCAGACATCAAACTTTCGCAGAGACGGGATTTCATTTCATCGGTAAGTTAAATAAATACATTATAAATTAACTACATTTAGTTCCGTAAAAGATTGACGGAGTTCATTTTATACTGGTTGGCGGTGAGTAGATGCAATGAATGGCAATATTCATATCTCTTTCTTACACACGTACATTTGAATTTATCTATTTCGTTCGGTCAAGAGCCAGTGATGTGGGTAAATAATGAAAGTGCTGCTGTCGATAAAATAATATATGTTGCAGATCGTAAAATTTCATAAAATAATGTCCGTTTCATTATAATTCGCCTGCGATGAGAATGAGATGCGACCGTAGGAACTGAGATGTATGTACCTATGTGGTCCGCCGGCCAGCCGTAGCGTCGGCAAACTCATGTCGAAGTTCATAAGATAAAGTTGTGTTCAGTACGGCTAGATTTTTGGACGAGTTTAATTTTATATGCGATCTTTATATAATACTGTATGATTGTTTTAGTGATTAATTAACAATGCGTGCAAAAGGGGATAAAATCTTGAAAAGTCAATCACGCGAAATAATTCTGGCAGTTGATAGATATTTCAATCACTCAGAATACATTATCTGTGAGAGTGTGAGAGTCATACTTGGGTATATAGGGGAATATACAGGGCGTCCCACGGCGATGCCACATGGAGGGCAAGTACCTTAAATCCTTAAGTTGGCTCATTTTACTTAAAGGAGACATCATTTTATTTTTAAAAAGAAACAAAACTGCATTCAAAGATTTTCAAAAATTCGCTTGCCACACCCGGTAATCGAACCGACTAAAATCCGAAAAAGTAACATCCTGTATTTTTATGGCATCAATCGATAGTGTCAATCAAAAGGATCAAATCTCTCTAAGAAACATGGTAAATTAAATGAAAGGAAGTCCTTGAAACCTAAACTTATAAATTCAATTTGGCAAAATAAAACACTTTAACTCAAAGTTCATCCATCTATCTGATACCATATTAACAATGAAATTCCATATTTAAATCAGTTTTCTTTTTTTATCGTGTGGAGACCGCTGCTGGTCAGCAGTAGTATTTAGGTATCTCGAACTCAAACCGACTAAAACCGCACGCCGCGCCGTCTCAATTGACAGGTTATAAGTTGATCCAATAGGGCAATTCACTCGCCATCTTCGTTGTCCAGGGTACACCGCGTGCAGGTTTCTAATCAAGCACCTAATAATTACTACCTACCCTACCTACATAACCTCATGCAGTTACCCAATAAAGTTACATTCTAAACAGGTAACGAAGTTCATTCATTCAGTATGTACCTACTTATTTTACTAAATAAATTTCATCAAAGATATCTCTAGTGTTGACCTTATAAGATACCTTATCTTATGGTTCCTGGAGTAAAAGTGCTGTGTCTGTTTGCATTGAATTTATAAGTTAAGATTTTGTGAACTTCCTTTCATTTAATTTACCATGTTTTTTAGAGAGATTTGATCCTTTTGATTGACACTATCGATTGATGCAGCGGTCTCCACACGATAAAAAAAGAAAAGTGATTTAAATATGGAATTTCATTGTTAATATGGTATCAGATGGATGGATGAACTTTGAGTTAAAGTGTTTTATTTTGCCAAATTGAATTTATAAGTTTAGGTTTCAAGGACTTCCTTTCATTTAATTTACCATGTTTCTTAGAGAGATTTGATCCTTTTGATTGACACTATCGATTGATGCCATAAAAATACAGGATGTTACTTTTTCGGATTTTAGTCGGTTCGATTACCGGGTGTGGCAAGCGAATTTTTAAAAATCTTTGAATGCAGTTTTGTTTCTTTTTAAAAATAAAATGATGTCTCCTTTAAGTAAAATGCGCCAACTTAAGGATTTAAGGTACTTGCCCTCCATGTGGCATCGCCGTGGGACGCCCTGTATAAAGACATAATAATTATATATGTGTGTCAGTGTGTGTGTGTGTGTGTGTGTGTGTGTGTGTGTGTGTGTGTGTGTGTGTGTGTGTGTGTGTGTGTGTGTGTGTGTGTGTGTGTGTATGTGTGTGTGTGTGTGTGTGTGTGTGTGTGTGTGTGTGTGTGTACCAATGTATGACTATCACACATAATGTAGCCTTCTAGTGGTAAAACATTTTTATAAAATAAATAAATAAATATTGTAGGACATTCTACAGCCATGGCATGGACAGCCTTCGTGGCGTAGCGGTAGTGAACGCGGCCGCTACACAGGAGGCGCGGGTTCGATCCCCGCTCAGTGCAAATATTTGTGTGCATTAAATATGGGTATTTGCATTGGTCTGGTCGTGCCTCGGAGAGCACGTTAAGCCGTCGGTCCCAGTTGCCATAAGAACATCTATGGCAGTCGTTACGGGTAGTTGGTGCCCTAAAAAGTCCAAAAACAACGGTCTAGCTGCAAAGCTTCGATATCGCCTAATGTTAACATTGGGTCGTGGAGGTCAGATGGCAATCGCTTCACGGAAAATATCGAGGTCTAGCCAGATCTGTAGCTATGACTGGTAAAAGCGGACCCCAGACTCCGAGCTGAAAGCTTCGGATGCGACTGGGAATTAACGCAAGGAGGAAGAAGAATTTTATAGTAGGACATTCTACACAACGCTATCTAGCTACGCTACGCTATCTAGCTTAACTAGCTTATGTTATGGGTTGTAGAATGCGGATAAACATACATAGATATTATTTTTTTTGTAAATACATACATATTATACATAGCAAACACCCAGACCAATGCAAATATTCATATTCATGCATACAAATATTTTCACTGAGCGGGGATCGAACACAAAATCGATTCAGTAGATCCAGGGATTAGGTAGGTAGTACCTACTAGGTACCTCCTACAATCTCACAGACCTTCCCTCTTTATAATATTCATAACTATCTTATACTAATACTACTTGAAAAATGTCATTTTCAATTTCTTTTGACAAGGTTCCATCCCATTCTCATCGCGCATGGTTTATAGGTAGCTACAATTTGTAATAAAATTGTAATGTGCATAAAATTGTAATAATATTGGCGAGCAACTATTTCCTAACATAGTTCATCATCAGTTTCATTCGGAAGAAACCAACCATGTCATAGATTTATCAATGAGTGTTATGCATAAATATATTTCTACAAGGCTTGCTTTTTTAACCAAGTCTGTTCAGCAAAAAAAAAGTGTTCGAAGAATATATACTAAATTAATTCACTTCAAAACGATGCTTTTTTTCTTGATTTAATTTCTGTTTGCATTTACATTGTTCTTACATTTAATTTTGTCTGTAGTTGTTCAAAAATATAAATATACATATATAATAAATATAATATAACCCTTGTTTCATTGCTTACAAACAATGTCGATAATATAGATCGTACTAATTAAACCCGTCCCATCCCTACACTACTATTTTACGATCGCGCGTTATCGGTAATGACATTTTGTTAGACCAATCAAAAGCAGTTATTTGCCTCTCCCCGCGACTCCTACCTCAGCAAGCTGCCAGAATTTTTTGTTTGTAAAATATGAAAGAATAGGTTGGTGTCTATTGGTTGTATAGTCGCTGGAGGCAACAAACAACGCCATTTGCCGAGTAACGTCATGTAAGTGTCATTGTTAACTCTATATCGTTCGAATCGGATGTTGATGCGCTTTTCGAGATTATCTCTTGTTATTACAATAGTTGTCTTTATTTTATTGTAACTTCGTTTTACTGTCTGTTTCTGTTATTAGTGATAAGCATAGTTTCCACTCTTCTATATAATATCATACTCTTTGGCATAGCTAAGATCACTCCCGATTACACTCTGTGGAATTTTTTTACGCCGTTTTTTCTCCACTAGCGCCTAGGAAGTGGTAGTAAACTTAGTTTTAAGCAGAATTTTACGTCAAAAAGCTCTAACAGTGTTGCACTATTTTGAAAAATAAAGAATATGCCTTTGAATTTGACTCACCTTTCAAAAGTTCATCCGTTCGGGAGCTACGAAGCATCATTTTTGCACCGCAGGTTAAAAACGGAATGGTATCTTATCAGTAGAACCGACTTAGCGAACCAGCGAAAGAATCGTTTCCAAATTATGTGCTCATGTGCTCTTTATGTGCCTAAACGAAATACTTTGATTCTTTGACTGCTTGTCTGTCTGTCACTTTTTTTCTCGTGATTGGGTGAGGGCATCAAGTTGAAATTTATACAACATAGTTTACTGAAGCTGTAAAAAATCTGACATACCTACCCGCAAAAAAATACAGCTGTTCATGTAGCAAATGTACAGTACTGTACTTACTGTTTTTTTTACAAAATAAACATTTTTGTTCCTTATTTTGTAATTTCGTTAATTATCCGCTTTTTTATCATGGTCTGCCAGAAAAAATATGTCGGTTCGAGTCCTATATAACAACCGGCGGGGAGGGGGGGGGGGTGTAAGCGTCCTTAGACCTATTTAGGGGCGGCAAAATCGACTTTGCACACGGGCGCCCACATAGCTAGCGGCGGCCCTGCCTATTCTACTTCACCGGGATCCAACACGGCAACTATAAACATTAGTTCGTTAATAGATAGCAAAAAGGCAATAATAAATAGCGTTTTTTAAAACGCTGTTACAGGAGCCTGGCTTATCTTCCCCCATAGTTGAGTCACTGTTTCGATACTTTGCTTCCTTTTAGCTAACTGTGATCGTCTGAAGTGTAATGGCCTTCGAGTATTACATTTGTATGGTGGGGTAAAATGCTTTTGAATGATTGTACTGCCGTAATATAACGTAGGTACATTTCGAATAAGTTTAGAGATATGGATGGTACGCACGTTGAATTCTGGGAAATTCCGGCGTTATTTTCATATCTATACTAATATTATAAAGCTGAATACTGGTTCGAATTGAAAAAATAAATTATACCTAGTTATAGGCTATATTTCATAACGCTACTATTTAAGGGAGCGAAGCATAGCCCCCCTAGACAAGTGGCAATTCGTTGCTCGGCGTATGATGGAATGGAATGACAAATGTATTGAAGTTTTTGACATTCGTTGACGCCTGTCATATACGTCAAATCCCATACATTTGGCATTCTATTCCATCATACGCCGAGCAACGAATTGCCACTTGTCTAGAGGGGCTGATAACAAATGTCCACAAATCAGGCACATTTCGATACATTATTTGAAGACTAAATAATTACGGACTCAAAGAGGTGATGCGGGTTTTTAAAATACATAATGTCACTAGCGAGGCCGGGGCAGACGGGCAAGTAGAAGTATATTATGTAGGTCTAAAAATAGTCACCTGGAAGAGATTGCCAATGTGCGATAAGGCTGTCAATTGCATATATCAACTTAAAGAGATATAATATCTATCTCTCTACGTAGGTGTTTCAGATACGTGCCTATCCGTTTCCCTTTGAAGGAATTTCTAGTACCCACCTGCTTTGTAAAGACTTTGAGAGTTTGAGTGTAAAACAGCACCTTTTGTAACTCATATTTCCTACAAGCTAACTGCAGAACGAACTACCTGTTGTGGTTTTTCCAAGCGATTACAGTATGTGGTTCTTCAAGAAGGGCATTAGAAGGTTCTGATGAGGTCGACAGCGCGAGTGTGACGCCCCTGGTGTTGCATACGTCCATAGACCACGGTAACCACTTTCCATCAGGTGGGCCAAGAGCTTGTGTGCCACTTAAGTGGTATAAAAAAAGCTTTTATATCGCAAGCCAATAAGAAATAGAATTTCTCAACAACGAGGAATTATCCAACTCAATCATAATATAACATCATGATTCAATTTAATGGGTCTGGTCCAGAGTTTGATTTACAAAGTTAATTCATACCCTTGAGATTATATTTTGGACTTTGTAATTGGATTTTAATTCGATTTATAATAGGAGCTATAATTAAAAGGAGTTTTATTCTACATTCTATTTCGATTTTGCTATAAACAATTGATATAATTATGTAAGAGTACCTAGTTGATGCCCGCGGCTCCGCCGTGGATGTTGGTTATCGCGACCAAATAGAAGTAGTCTATATCCTTTCCATAAGTCAAATCTACCACTGTAAGAAATTTTAACAAAATTGGTTCAGGGGTTTAGGCGTGAAAGCGTAATAAATACACCGACAGACAGACAAAGTTAGTTTTGCATTTATAATATTAGTAAGGATACTGTTATAATCACTATCTTAGTTAGGTTCTTTTTATGCAATCAATCTTTATTTTATTTGATTATATTATTGTTAGCTATTGATTTCAAGCTTCTGAATTAGAGATAACGATTTCGATAACTTGACGGTAATAGGCTCGCCTCCTATCGCATGGAATCAAATAGTACAGTTGACGAAATATGGATTTTAATACATTTCTACCCACCTTTTCAGCCATTTACAGGCATGGACAGATAAACAGTACAAATAGCATTCAATACAAACATATTGAATGCTATTTGTACTGTTTATCTACGCCCTGAAAACCATAACCAAACTTTTGAATTTGTGTGTCAAAGAACTTTAGATTTTTCTAAAAAAAAATTCACTATTGCTTTTGAATTTCCGCTCAGTTAGGCATCACTTATATCGTACAGAAGTTTGGAGTCGTGGACTCAGGAAATGTTCGAAGTATGTGGGCCATACAGCGCTTCTAACGTAAACGTGGGCGAAGCTTCCAATGCTTTGCAATCTAGCCTCAAGTTCGCGAAATTGGAATAGATACATTCCTTATCGACCTTATCGACTGCCTCTGTGGCGTAGCGGTAGTGAACGCGGCTGCTACGCAGGAGGCGCGGGTTCGATCCCCGCTCAGTGCCAATATTTGTATGCATGAATATAAATATTTGCATTGGTCTGGGTGTTTCTATGTATAATATGTATGTATTTACAAAAAAAAAGTATCTTAAGTATGTATATCCGCATTCTAGATTCCATAACACAAGCTAATTAAGCTTACATGGGTCTAGATAGCGTTGTGTAGAATGTTGTAGAATATTTATTTATTTATTTATCTGCGCCATCGATACTGAACATACTGAACTTTTTTAGACTGCCTTTACACCGTAGATATGCTGTGCAGTTATGTTACAAGGATATCCAAACTGAGTTATAAAACTGTGTAGCGTAGCGAATAAGATGTGTAAGATGGAACTTCCTACAAATATTCAAAATTCGAAGCTGTTCTCCATCGCTCCACGCAACTTTCTTTATGAAACATAAGTTAGCTGAACCCCTTTCCACCGGTGCTATGTTATGTGGACCAATGAATATAATTGGTGGATATCAAAAGCATCCATAGCAACGAAGCATGGCACATCTCTGGTGGAAAGGCAGCCTAAGTGTTGCTTATGTTCGTATGTTCTCAAATGCATTTGTCAAAAGTGCGTGCTTGCTTATAGTTTCTGTAACGGTTACCCTCTTTTCAGAGACTTTGCCTTCAGCTTACCATCAGGCGAGACGAAGTCAAATTGACGTGTCCTATATAAAAAAAACTGTTAAAAAGACTACAGTCATTTTAGTGAATTTGCGATATACTAATTTCTGCTTTAAGAAATACTTGCTGAGACTTATGGCTTTGCCTGGGTGGAATTTTGCTCCCCTTTCCACAACCCATAGGAACCTGGATTATAAAGTAGCTCATGTGTTATTACAAACTATAATCTACCCCTTACAGATTAGTTCAACAGTTATAACGTGATTGATTAACAAACAAGCAAACGTATGCATGTTCGCTTATTTGTTACGAAATTTTGTTTGTTTACAAACTTTCATATTTTATAATAATAGAATAGGATGTGAAATGAAATAATATAGTAGGTAAGTACTTGTAAGTTACTAAAGGAAGTACCTAGTAACTTTATAATTTTAATCATCACCTTATAAATCTTAAAAGTTACCAATCGAAATATACCAATATAAACTTTGTCAAAATTGCGCAAGTCGATTTAGCAAACATTCTGAGGCAATTCAGTTTATTTTTAAATTGTCAGTGGAGCTGAGAGTCAGGAGGCACGGTTGTGATGCCTCTATACAGCACTGCACGTACTCAATCGTGGGAATATCAGGATTTACGATACATTTTTCTTCTAACCTAGATTTGTGGACTGCTGTGGAATGAACACTAAGTATGTGAATTATTTTTTGAGAAAGTTGGATTTGGAAACTGATAACTTTGGAATAACTTTAAGAGAAAACAGTAAATTAATGTTACAATAACCTTGCATTAAATTGAAGCAATGAGGGCTCAGTAAGCAAAATAGGACCTATTTTATCGTCAATTCCTATGCTTTCAAAATACTGTATAATATGTCCGCACACGTGTTTCCGTCTTCTTACGATCTCGGGTTCTTCAAGCGGAGTGTGAAAAAGCATCTGTCAAGGCCGTCATCTTGGGTTTCTCAGGAACTAAAATTGTGGTCCTTTTCATCTGGCCTTTCTTCCTAGCTTTTTATGATGATGAAATTGTATTTCAGATGTTGTTGACAAAATACCAAATTAAATTCAAGGTGTCTCAAAATCACACTTTATGATACGTTCACTAGGATTTAAGTAGAAAAGTCGTAAGATTGCCAGATGTTACCGAGTTGTTGTGTACGTGTCGCTGTAGCATCGATAGTCAACGCCCAAAGAGTTCGAAAACTGCATTTTCCGTACAGCAGGGGAGTAGCAGATCGACTTGCACTTATGTTCAATGCAAAAGTTGGTGAACTTTTGCCGATTTCCCTGTTGATAATTTTATAAGTGTATGAAACTTGACCTGGTTGTTTCTTTTTAGCGTCGTATTTATAGAAAAGGTCATGAAAAATAAATAATTAAACGAGAATGATTTATCAGGAAGCGTCTATCAGAGCATTACTCGTTGTGATGTTTTTTAATTGAAAGACGAGTTTTACGGACGGAAATTAATTGAAAGGTCGTTTCGCTTTTTCCTATCATAATGGATAGAAAATTGTCAAAATTTGACAAGCAAGAGTAGCAAGGTAGCGATAAAATACCAACAAATGTTTGTTAAAACATAAACATAGATAATGGTTTGGATGTTAAAGAATGCAATTTTACTATTGCACCACTCACCACAGGGTATTCACTCTCATACTTCAAAAACACAATGGTCGCGTACGGTACAATTTGAATGGAACTTCCTTCTACGTTTTCAAATTGTTGAATGAAGATCGTTATGTTCTTTAGTGATTACTTAATGGTATACTTAATGGTATGGTGGTGTTCATAAAAAGATAAGTAAAGGTAAGGTAATGAACACCGTGTAACTTTAGTTTCCATAGGAAAGTACTTTCGCTTAAGGCCCCGAATCAGATCAGCATCGAAAAATCGGTATTTTCGAAACCGTTTTTCTTTTTAACTATAACGCCCGTAGCACATCTCCGCCGTTTCGCGGCGGACAGCGGAACTGCTAGTTGAGTTTCGCTGTGTTCAAGTGTAGCTGGAGCAGCGAAACATGAGCGGAACTTGACACTTGTTATCTAATATGGAGCGCGTACCCGAATCTAACTGGTCCGTGTAGAACGCATGCGCCAACTACCTGACTTCTGATTGCTCCGTTCAACATGATAACGTCTTTTTCGCATGCGCGAACTTGATACCGTGCGTCAAGAACTTTCAAAATCAACAGGGCCGAAATTGGGTAATTGGCTGTCTAGTTAAATTATTAGTTACTTTATGGTGAGTGATAGGGAAAGGAGATGTTCACTTTTTGTATGGACAATGGGGACACTAATGTGCACAAATATAATATATTATTATATAAATTAGTTTTATATTTGGTACCATTATACGTTAACATTACATTTAGATAAATATAATATTAATACAATTAAAAGTCTATTATTATAATAAAAGCGTACCTTCCACATTTAATTCTCTCTGAATTTCTAGCCATGCTTGCAATTTTTTCACGTTATTTTTATAATGTGGATGGCTTATTAAATAAATAACGGGTCTATTTCTGATCTCTATGAGAAGCTTTTCGGTATATTCCACGTCCATCATTTAAAAAAACGTAGTTACGCTCAGTAGCTTTACCATGAATTGACACCAATATTTGACAACTTCGTTACCAAATCGAACTGTGTATGCGAATCTGATTGGTCTGTGTAGAACGCATGCGCGAATTTTCTGACTTCTCATTGCTCCGTTTAAAATGACAACGTGATTTCGCATGCGCGATCCTTCGCAACCGTGTGTAGATTTCGAATCGTCGTCGTCGCCTGTCAAAATCCAGGGCCGTATAGGGTATTTGGCTGTCAAGTCAAATTAAATACTTTTTACTAAACGTAACAGTAAGTTATAAAATATGTATACAAATATAATCGATGATTAATAATTATTAATTATATTGACCAATTATTATTTATATTATGATTGGACAATTTCTATGGTTGGACAATTAAAGAGTGATTGTCATTTTTCATAATTGGACATATAAGTCGTGCAAAGGACACATTTGACGTTATTGCTGAACTGGTCGCCGAGTGCAGACCGAGGGTTCAGATTCAGCCACCTGTCACCGCTTCAACCCGCTGGCGAAGTGGTGTGACATTCATATCCTTCCTTTCCAGAGTACAATGGGGACACCGTGCTTTTCACACCTGAGGGCTCTTAAATTATGGCCTAGAATCAGTCGGGGAGTGCGTAATAGGAGGCGTGCGGTTTTGAGTAGGTGCGATGGCCGACCGGAGTGGTATTTGAAGGGACTACCGAAAAAAAGTAGGAGCGTGATCAGAATTCGACGTGTGTGGAGCCGTGGGCAGCAGCTATGTATAATACTAGCAGTTGCCCGCGGCTCCGCCCGCGTGGAATTCGGATTAAAAAAAAAAAAAAATAATAAAAAAAAAAAAAAAAAAACAAAGTAAAACTTTTTTACTGATCTCGATTCATTTGGAATTTAAAAGACCCCTAATGCGGCCCTGCAATTTACGTGTTACGTAAAATTGTCACGTGACAACACTGACAAAATAGCGGACGAAGCGCGGAGGTGTGAACGGCATAGGCGAAACTGCGCGGCGAAAGAGATAGAAGATAGGTAAATCTATGCATTAGAACATGCCGTTTCGCTAGAGTTTCGCTCCTCGTACAACTGACAGAACATGGCGAAACAACCGCGGTTCCGCTATACGCGGTTTCGCGGCGGAGATGTGCTACAGGCGTTAAACCTACAGATCTGGAATTCACATGACTGCATACTACAGAATATACAGAGTAACTTCACCTTTTCATAAATTAAATAAAAAAGGAGAAAATAGTTGAAAAGAGGCTCTGAACAACACTCTACTCTTTCTTATGAAACCAAATATTTTCTACAATATGTATCCAAATAATCTAAAACTTCACATGTATGTTAAATAAGTGTATTAGCATGACATAACCTTCTTAGTTAGTAATCGTCGCCTATAAAGTTATCTATAAAAATTGGTTTTACTGATTTTTACGGTTCAAATGAGCGAATGACCTTGAGCATTTTTGTATGGTAAAGTCATTCGCGTATGTAATCACCTTAATACTGTGTCTCGAGCACACATTCGAATTTGTACCGTAAACGTATCGAAAGAACGAAGCATTGCGATTGGTTCACGGTAGGCAGGCGGCCAATCGCAATGCCTCGTACTCTCGATTCGTTAACGTTACGAATTCGAATATTTTTCGTGCTCGGGGCACAGATTCCAGAAATATATATTGTTTTAGCATTCCTATATTTAGACTGGGCATAGGGTTTTGGATAACAGACAACATTACTATAGTAAGTATATCTCTGAGGATGTAGACAGTAATATAAACCTTCTTTTCACCTGCTATCCTCGATACTATTTAGAATATAAACATTGCAAGCCGAAATTTTTTCTAAGTAATTCCTAACAGAAAAGCACATCCATAAAAATCGACCTCAAGCGTTCATGCATTACAGGCTCACTTTATACTGCTGTACCACATTTACGCCACGTGTTTAAATTAAAAAGTAATGTAGGTTCATAACTAGATAAAAAATATTCTATATTTAGCAATAGGTACTTACTTTATTAACTTCGAAGTCAAAAAGTAATATTCGTTGCCAACCAAACAAAATTTATGATAAAAATGTCCATCTGATATCAGCCAGTACTTTAAATGGAAGTTTTTTTTTTCATTTTCAGCAACATTTTTAGTGTACAACTTTGATACGCAAAAGTTATTACGGGTTCCCTCAACTTAAATTAAATAAATGCTTAAGTTGATACCATATTTTCCTGTTCCCAAAATATTATACTTTTATACCCTTATCGCATCTTCAATTTGGAGGAGCTGGAGTTGGTAGGAATACTTTAAATAAAATGAACTTGGATAACTTTTATTTCAATGAAAATAATGTTATACACAATCGTGTTTTTGAAAAAGAATTATCACGAGAGGTCCAAAAAAAATAGTAATAACATTTCTTACAGAAGTTCCTCATCCAAACCAAATTTAAATCGGTAGCGACGTTCGTAATTAGGTAATATTACAATTAAAGACCGATCCCAATGTGAACAGTCCAGTATGTATCATGACTACACATTGTCTAAATTCATTGATTGACCCATGATGTTAAAATTTTGAAAATAAGATCTTATGTAATTTAATACGTAGGAATTTTTTGAAATTGTTAAGCAATTATAATAGGTGTGCCTAGATATCACAAAAGATTATAAATGTTACTGGTTTAATACTAATATTTCTCGGGGTCTTCGAACTTATGAAAAACCAATAAGTGTAAATATCAGCTTAATCATAAGTATATTTGCAGTTCTTTTAAAATAATTCACAAACCAATATTCCAGTAATATTCTCCAACACTTCCAAAGATTCCATTGTAGATGACTTCATTTCATCTAATATGAGTTCGATATAAAATCCTTCCGAGCGGCCAGCCGTGCCGTGCCCCTGGAGTTTGATAGCATTCTATACAAGGTTTTGAAAGACGCGCGGGTCAATAGGATGACAGCTATTAAAGTATGAATTGGTTGTTATGAGTTCGTCGGGTTAAATAGATATGAACCACACCTCCTATAAAATATATATAAGTTTTGGTATTATTGATAACCAATTCAATAATCCTTTTAAGATTTATCCTAAAGGCAAGAAGGGTGAGCTCTATGATTAAGAAAGTAATGTAATAATAGTCTTTGAAGCAAACACAGATACGGGAAATCTCAGTAAAATTGGATCCAGTCGATAAAGAAAGTACCTCTGCCTTACAGAAGATAGCATACGAACTAATCGTGAAAGTTTCTTTGTAGTGGAAAACTGAAGCTTCTACGAAAACGCTTAAGCCAACCTTAAGTGATGTGAGAGAGTACACTTGCCTAGCAGAAGTAAAAGGTTAAAATTATTCCCTAAAACTGATTTTAACAACGTGCATTGTTCCGTGGTTCGTAAGAGTTCTGTAAAAAAAGCTTACGCAGAGATAGAGTGTAGTCTGTGATAAAGTCTGGATCTGTATCCCGGAAATAGGGATTCAATTCCAAATAAGTAGAAGTGCACGCATTTTTTGGTTTAGTTAGGTAAGGGAGTATCCGAGGGTATACCTCGCTACCTACTTAATTTACTTACTATTAATTATTATATATTCTGCCACAGGTGGTAAGTGTCATTTTAAATTTGCATGTCCTTACACCGCAGCTTAATGGACAATTCAGAACTGCCTGAAATATGAGTAAAACTACATAATTCATTTCAAAACAGTTTGGCGATATTTGCCAACACTAGCGAGTGCATTCCAATCAATTGCAGCGATGCGACACTGAACGTTTTCGGACTGAAAACCGTTTATTTGTCACTGAAACTTTTTCGCTAGCTCGCTCGATGTTCGATTTAATAAATCGCTTCATTCTGATTTATATGCGTGCACGGTTTTTTGAATGTTACCATTTAATTATTATATTGGCATTTATGTCACAGATAGTTATAAATCTTTTGACAGTGTGGTTTTTTAATTAAAGATAGTGAAGAAATAAGGATGAATGTTTAAAAAAAACAATCGCCCAAAATTTGGGTTGAAATTTTGAACAGAGAATGATTATAGCCTTGTTAATTTCTGACTACTTTTATCCCGGGAATAGGTTCTTGTGGATAACAGAAAATGAATTTCCACGCAAGTGAAGCCGCGGATTCAGCTATATATTTTTTTAATAAATACCTGATTAACACCCACAATGCTCGTCAAGAGTCTAATAATGAACAAAGAAAGTATTAAATAAATGTTTTATTATTAAGCCCTGAAGAATACGTTCAGCAGTATAATAAATAAACCACCAAAGCGACAGCTGGCGTAATAAGTACACACTCGACGAGACAAGAATGCATCGCAAATCTAATACTCGCTGACTCCGTACAATCCCTGTATAAAAGGAAATGTTACGTCACGTAAGTACAAAGGCAAGAGAAAAGTGGTCTCCAGTTCCTTTTAACTTTACAACATACCTACATAAATAGATAAGGGATTAGAAAACAGACATATTCATTTTTGAGAAAATCGATGCGGTTCGAATACAGAAACATCATCTTTGAAGTCTGTTAATTATAAGATATTGTACTGAGTAAAGACAGAACACACGATCCCTAATTGAAGGTTTTGCAGCTATCGCAGAACTACAAAGGTGTCTGTTTGAAATTTAATCTTCTTCATCTTTGTCCAACCCTGTTCCCAATTTATCTGGAGTTGGGTCTCCCTGTACATCTACCTGAGAATTCTATTCTGGATTGTCTGGCTATGCTGGTCCATCTCTTAAATTGATGTTGTTTCACTAAGTTTAGTGTCGGGTGGACTTTCTCTTTTTCTAGACTGGGTGGGCAAAATTCAATCGAACAAGATTTTTCTGCAATTCTTCTCGTTAACCTGTTTCAAAACGATTTTGTAGAACAAAAGTTCGACTAAATATTCGTTATTGTTTTGTTTAATAAAAGGAAAACCTGATATACAATCCATGTAAGTTTGTTGGCTCTTGGTCTAGACATGATCTTTTCAGTAGTTATGTTCAGATTATGTTATTTGAAATAGTATTAATTACTACGAACAATGAAGTAATGTTATTTAGACGTCGACTGTAGTATCTACGTCTAAAGTTGCCTAGCATTAAAATAGTTAACACAAATCAACAATAAAGAGGTTTCTAATGAATTTCGACTTCAACGTTGACGTACGTAAGAATTTCTTCATAATCTTCCCAAAGGTTATTGTAATTTGCTAATCTATATTTAGGCCAGCAAATCAGTCTAAGCCGATAATGTAGGTCCCAATTCTAATCCACGTGAATCTAGGGCATTTATTTCTTCAAAGGTTATTGACTCACTGACTTCATTACATTGGTATGTTATATTTTAACCATCCCTCGTTGAGCAGAATAATCTCACTTTTAAGCTATGTCTTTCGTTGTTCTTAAATTATCCAATAACGTTCCATTTTGATTAAACAAAAGCGTGGCTAAAAGCTTATCTATCAGCTGTCGAGATGTAGATATTGGCAGCCTCGTAAAGATAGGCGCAAAGTGGCTGGTGACTGTAAAGACGTCGGTGACTCAAATTGTATTACTAAGTACGTTTTAGCAGCTACTAATCTTTAGGTAGGTACAACAATGTCGATAAAAGATAGTAAAATCATACTAAAACTTTCAGATTTGCAAGGAAAATATAAACAGTAGCAAGAAAATGTACAATGTAAGTACGAAGAAGTACCGTAAAACAACATTGTTAAATTAATAAACATTGAAACTCTGTATTCACTTGAGGCCATTGTGAGATGCCAACAAAAGAGTTTAATATTACCTACTGGGTATGCAATAATATTGAACTGAAGCGCAATATTCAATGTGACTAGACTATACAAGAGCGGGGGCAACTGACTTGTATTTACAGTATACGGAGACGTTCAATGAATATTTATTGTCAGTTATACAATCAAGTTTAACTTTGATGAGTTGGATTAAGACTTTACTAGATACCTGGCGGTGCATTTTGTAGTGATAGTAACTTTTCATCAATCAATTAACCTACTGAAGTCCATTTTTGGACATAGTCCTCTCCCAATGTGTGCCATTTCTGCAGCACCTCCGCCTTCCGCATCCAGCCGAAGCAATGTTTTATGACTTACTCGAATGTATACTTTCGTAATATATTTAAGTTACATTCCATCATAATTATTACGAACTAGCTGTTACCCGTGATCCCGTACCCGGGGTCCTTTTCCGCGGAATATATTCCGATACAAAAGCTAGATTATGATCTACTTTTGTATCAAGTTTCATCCATAGCCATTTCTGTGTGAAAGATTAACAAATATCAAAAATTATGTTTATGTTTGAACTTCTTAAATAATAGGTACTGTTTCATCATTGAAACGTAAGCATTCAATTACTAGATAAGGAAAAAAATATTTCCATAAATTTTTTAAAAGTTACTCTAGATGGTAATGATTTTTTAAGTCCGGAAATCAAACAAAAGGGAGTTCTTTTGTTTGATTTCCGGACTAAAAAAAATTTGCTATAATATAAAACTCAAGACAATGCAAGCAAGAACCATCTCAAGTTACACGAAAAGAGCCGAGCATACACTTCAGGCAGGTTTTCCTAATCCCGGTTTAACTGTTTAAACATTCCCGGAAAACAAATACAAAAATACCTTCGACAATAACAGGCACGCTTTCGAATACATAAAAGGTAAAAGCTAACAAAGTAGGTAAACCAAAAGGTAGGACGCTCAATACGATGAACCGATGTCCAATCTTAAGATAAGTCGTGCACCGCTTTTCAGTTATGAGAGAGACTTTTGATAGAAGCTTTTATATAGAAGAAATTTATAGTACGAGAAGAACTTGAATTATTCATTTCATTTCTCGAATTTATATTTATTCAGCGCAAACTATGTTCTATGTTTTTCATTAACTAATTATTGGTACATTTTGATTTATTTTGTATACTGTGCTTAAATAAAATTAACATAATTAATAAACATTTAATATTATTTGTGAAAGTCAAGAGAACAAGACTAATAAATAACGATAATTAAAAAAAGCACACAACCACTACTGGAAACTGTAGAGAGTTTCGCACGGAAAAAATAGTTAACAAATTTTATAGTTTATGCAAGCAATAATATTTCTTTACCTAATTTCTAAACCTACACAGAACAATACATGATAAATGTGCCAAATTCGGAATAATTAATTGTACTATGCATTATTTTATTTTATCACACAGTATATTACAAGTTTGCAGTATTAACATTATCTAGTAACGACAACTGAAAAAATATTGTAACTTTTGCAATCATTCAACAAAGTAAAATTCAACTCCATCAGTAAATTAATATTTGCCACGTGCACTACATGTACAGTATTCACGATCTCTCTCTTATTTTGTATTGCATTAACCGCAGTCCGCAACAGATGCAAGCACTTTGCTGTTTGGTAAAATATTTGATGCAAATCGTTAAGCGTGGCCTGTTTTTATTATACATAATGCAACTGATGATACAAAAAAGCTCATAAAATTGTTATGTTCGTCGTTGTGGGCAGCTACATTATATATGAGATTTTTCTATAACTTTAAATTAGAAAAGTTATGAGAAAAGTTTGCATACATTTGATCCAAAATTTCATTCATATCTGAACTTTATTTCATCGCGTGTAAATTTTAAATTAAATTAGAAACCACCTTTTTACAAATCAATACACCAAACTTTAATATTGATAATGTTTAACACCAAATATATCGTGATCTCATATATAAAACTCTTAGTCCTGACTGACTGACTGACTGACTCACTTAGAGACAACGCACAGCCTAAACCGCTGGTCCTAGAGACTTGAAATTTATAGACAGTGTATGTTTTGATGCGTGGAGGTGTACTAAGAAACGATTTTTCGAAATTCAGACCCTAAGTGCCTAAAAAGTGCCAAAAACGTACTTTCTTATAACTCAAGAATGGCTGAACAGATTTTCATGATCTTTGGTTTATTGAATTTGGCTTTGTCGCCGAATAGCAATTATCACAATTAAAATGTGGCAAATTCAGGAAATAATGTAATATTAAAGAAAATACGAAATACAATGGCGCTAATATCGCTAGCAAAATTGTTACCATGACAACGGAACTAAAGTGATGGTGTCAACGCTAAGTCACATTTTGATCTCTCAAATGATAATATTTATAGAAATGTCACTCTCTGTCACGTATAATATGCAAGAATGTGAAAAATATTGTGTAAGAGTTATGTACTGCAGTTTCTTTATTTAATTGATTGGAAATAGAAAAAAAACATATGATAGCAGCGATGATAGCTATCTAGAGCTATATAAAAGAATATACCTGTATATAAAAGAAAGCCTAAAAGTAATACAGCACATTATCATCCAGATCAATCCTCATTTACAAGCTCTCAAACAGTAAGGTATGTGAATTTAAATCTATTGACGCCGCCGATATAACACAAGGGGCGGCTTCATAGCTAGAAATAAAATAAAAATTTATATCAATGGCTAGAAACGTTTCACCAAATAGACGAACGCCTGGCTTCTAGAAAACTTCACTTTCTTTCTTGATGAGAAGTATACTAAGGCAACAATAATAGAGATGGCAGAACACAATTCAATAACTTTGATTAACTATAGTTAATCAAAGTTCAATAACTTCCAAACTTCCACTTATCAGCTGTGGACTCAATTACTCAAGCACAGAGCACTTCTGATTAAGATGACAAAGAATATAATACAAAATGTTTATTTTCTTAATATTATTTTTAGATAATTATAAAAAAATTAAACCACCACAAATTTCAAGTATTTTGTTTTATTTGTATTCATTTTTGACGTATCACATAGTAATATAAGTATCCTCAGCATTTACCAACGCATTGGAGGACATCTTCAAGACGCTGGAGTAGTTACATCTCGCACCTTCGGTTCGCCGATGACATCATCATAGTTGCGGAGTCGCTAGAACAACGGGGCGAAATGCTGCACAGCCTGAATGGAGCTTCTCGACAAGTCAGCCTCGGTGTAAACTTGGATAAAACCAAGATTATGTTCAACGAACATGTTGTACTGAGACCGATTGCCATCGAAGGAGCGACACTCGAAGTTGTTCAAAAATATTATCTACCTGGGGCAGGTTATCCAGCTCGGTAAAACCAACTTCGAGAAAGAAATAGCCAGAAGAATTCAACTGAGGTGGGCAGCATTTGGCAAACTACGTCGGGTCTTCTCCTCCCCCCTGCGGCAATGCCTCAAAACAAAGGTTTTCGACCAGTGCGTCCTGCCTGTTATGTTACCTATGACCTACGGTGACGAAACGTGGCCACTGAAGGTGGGGTAGTCCGTGACCTAAAAGTCGTGCAGCGGGCTATGTAGCGAGCTATGCTTGGAGTTTCTTGAAGGATAGAATTCGAAACGAGGTCATCCGACATAGAACCAAAGTTATTGACATAGCTAACGAAGATCCAACTTTCTGTTTTGGAAATTAGTTTCGAAAACAGAATTATTATTCTTTCTTGGAAACCAGGTTCGTTAAAAGAAAAATAATTCTGCTATGGAAACCGGTTTCCAAACCTTCATTTCCAATCTGGCCGTAGGGTTGCAGAATAAGCAAGCTAAAGTGGCAGTGGGCTGGCCACATCTGCCGAAGGACTGATGGCCTTTAGAGCAGACGAGTCCTAGAGTGGATACCGTGAGAAGGAATACGGAAGGTGGGACACCTCCTAGCCAGCTGGACCGACGATCTGCGAAAGGTGGCTGGGACGTACTGGATGCGGAAGGCGGAGGATCGGCAAACGTGGCGCATATTAGGAGAGGCCTATGTCCAGCAGTTGACTGCAATAGGCCAATTGATGATTTTTTGTATCCTTAGCATACAACAGCAACCTTCATAGTTATGGTATACTGATGACATCGCACTGGTTGACAGGGCTCTTAAAAGCAGGTGGAATCTCAGTTCTAAAAGAGCTTACGAACCTCTTTGATTTCGTCATCCAGCAGAACTTAACATGGAACTGTAGTGCGGTGGTACTGTTCTCCAAAAAAGGCTATAAGGTCTTGCTGAAGAATTATAATACTCCTGAGTCATATCTCTATAGAAGTTTTGTTCTTGAGAATCGTCTTGAATAGTTGTGAATTCCAGCCACTGGAGCAAGCCGAGTTTTAAAAGGGTTATAGTGTTGCAGCCAATACTGTCGAGCAGATTGTACAAAAGACCTGAGAGTATAATCAGCCGCTATGTATGGGATTTGTAGATTACGAGAAGCCTTCTGACATCATCTAGACCTGGGCATTTCTGGATTGTCTACGACAGTGTCGTGCTGATACGATATTTTCATTGCTGAGATGGTAATTTTAGATTAGAAGACGAAACCCAGAAAGAGATATAGGTACGTCGAAGGGTCGACAAGGGTTGGGCAACATTGGGAAAATTCGTCGAGGTTTCTACTCCCCTGTTATGACTCATGGGCCCAAATGTGCAAACTGACAGCAATGTCCCCAACATACGGTGGAGGATCGAGTGCTATGGCATACTTTGGGTGAGGCCTAAGTCCAACAGTGGACTGAAATAGGCTATTGATTGATTGATTGATAAGAACGAAATGTTAGGCAATAGTAATTTTTTCTTACCAGTCTTTTTCTAGCCATTTACTAGCTATTGGTATAAAGATACTAATAGTATTTTTATTTTGTTATAATATTCTAAAAATCTACCACTTTTTTGTAAGACAAGGCCGATGTTTCTTACAGTTTTCATTTAATATTTTGAAAAAAAAAAACACTACTGAGAGAGCGAAATAAGGTGTCGAAAGTTTATACAATAATTAAGTACTATTAGAACTATCGGGATACTTATATTTATACAACAAGTCCGTCAGTTTAGAAAAAAATACTATTGGTGATGGTAGTCGACATCCACGCAGGTGGAGCTGCGGGCGAAAAGCTAGTATATATATATGCCACATAAAAGTAAAAAAACAAGAACTCAGACTCATTCTACTTTTTGTATTACATAATAATGTGCTTAGGAGCTGTAGGCTTAACTGTGCCCGAAAAGATCAGAAAAATAAACGAACACTTTACACTTGGGAGTTACATTGTCATGGCGTAATGCTATTTGGCTAGTATTCTACATAATGTTTTTGTTCCTAAGCTATCTTTGCAAGGGACGACCTAAGAATTGGTTTAAAATGATAGATGTAGCGGCTTAGTGCTCATTTTTTTTCTTCAAAAATATTTACAAGTTTAACCAAAAAAAAAAGGTATAGGTAATTCTTATCATCATAGAAACCATTCATTCACAATTTTCATACTACGGTACTAACACAGTGGTATAAAAATTGTTGAATTACAGAAATATAATAAACTAGCTGTTGCCCGCGGCTCCGCCCGCGTGGAATTCGGATTCCGTACAAACTTTTCTTTCGTGCTAAAATTGCCTCGAATACCATCCCCGTCAGCCATCAGGAGTGCCATGTGGAATTCGGACCCACTAAACAGCATGCCGCCGCGGGTCTTCAGTTGCTGGAGTGTAAAATTGCCTAGGGCATTTTCCGCACCCCCCGGCTGACCCTGGGCCATCTACAATTTTAAGATGATCTCAGAAGTGGGAAGCACGATGTCCCATCGAATTCCGGAAAGGGAGGAGACGGGCGTGAAGGGATGACAGGAGGCCGGACCTATAATCCTCACGACCGCGCTCGGTGACCAGCCCTTCCCTTTCCTGCTCTCTACTGGGCCTCCTCGTAGTCAGAGGGACATGTGGGAAGCCTTTGAGCAGCCCTCTATAGAGCTGCTCCCGTTGCTGTATGTATTTGCCGTAGGCGGTAGCGCCTCCCCTGGGTGAGGGGCGTTAATGCCTCCGTTACCCAGGATGCATCACATGGAGGTTCCAATCCCGCATTCGGATCCCGTTACCGTTGCATCTTGTGTTCAGTTAACCTTCCCTGTCTTTGCTCGTGAAATACTTCGAACACCCGTGGTTGCACCCTTTTAGCCCATGCCCGTAATAATAATTAGTTTTCAAATAATGTATGGTAATTTACCGGATTTATTGACATTATAATTTCGTAATATCTTTTGAATAGAACGTCCGATTTCAATAATTCAAAAAGTAATCAACAGGTATTGAAACAATCTTAAATACCAAACGATTTATTTAGATAAGAATATAGATTCCGTGGTCTGACTTTGATCGGCATTTCGGCTTGAATTTATATCGTCACGCGTTACTTTCATACTGCAATAGATTCTAAAATATTCATTATAATTATACAGTGTAAAGGGCAATTTTGATCTACATTAAATGTACAATGTATCTAACGTATTTAGTCAGATAAGGCTTAACACTATATTGTTAAAAATAGCTTCGAAAATGACACATATTTTTTTTATAATTTGTAAAAGATAAAAATGGTTATTGTGAGCTACCCTTATTAGATAGACATATGCTGTCGCGGACTTTTATGTAGAACTTTTTAAGTTATACATTTCTACAGTACATTATTTTGTTCTATCTTCAATAGTTTTCGCAGCGTACGCGATGTAAGGAATTTTTTAGGTCATTTTTTTACACCTTGGGTTACATTATTGAAGTTTTATCCAGGATCCCTATTTTTTTGAAAATTAATTATAGCCTATGTTAGTCAGTGATAGTGCAGCTTTCTAATGGTAAAAGAATTTTTGAAATCGGTTCAGTAGTTCTTGAGTTTACTCGAATACAAAAATACAAATCTAATATTAGTAAAGAATGTATGGAAATCTGCCCGATTTATTGACATTTATGCTCACTGCTCCGCTCCCTTTAGTAGTAACGTGATGTTATATAGCCTATGTTACTCCCAGATAGTGTAGCTTTCTACAGGTGAAAGAATTATTGAAATCGGTCCAGTAGTTTCGGAGCCTATTCGTTACAAACAAAAAAACAAAAAAACAAACAAACAAACAAACAAAAAAACAAATCTTTCCTCTTTATAATATTAGTATAGATTCATAACAGAAAAAAATAATAATTTGTCTGTCCACAACTTTTTTGGCGTTAAAATTTCTTTTGTGTTAAATGGCGCCCATTTATAAAGCACGACCGTTAATAAGGCAAATTAAAAAGACAAGCTTTTATTAATTATTTTTTGAGGAGGCTTCCGGCGACTGGGACCGCAATTATATTTATTTTAAATTTAATATTTTTCTTCCGGCGACTGGGACCACCCATAAAAAAGAACAAAAAAATTATAGTTGAAACCAAAAACAGTACAGTCAAACAAAAAAACATTTCAAGTAATAATTAAAGCAAAATCTGATCAATTCAAAAATATTATTGGCTTTAGTATTGTATTGTATTGTAGTAATTGTAGTAATGTACACCAATAAAACAAATTAAAACTACAGTAATATGTCACCTTAAATACTAAATTCCAACATCATGTCAAAATTAATCAACTAACTCGCCCCGCCGCCTGTTACCGTAACAGGGGCAAAGCATGACGCTAGCGGCATTGCCCCGCTGTATAGCAACGGCCAACCTCTGCCCCAGGTACGAGGCGAAGCGAATGTCACCGGTTTTCTTGCAGCGGTTACTGGAGACAGGACGGTACGGCACACATGGTTGGGGTATCAGTCAATACAAAGGCTCTCCGGAGTATGTCGTTGAGAGCATGGTGACGCGGAAACCTACCCGCGCTTCTTCGACAACTCCATGGAGCCGCAGGTGCATTTATAGGGTTCACAAACCTTGCAGCCCAGGTGGAGGGCCACTGCCACCCGCAATGAATTGTCGTCCAATAAAGTGCCCAGGTGAGGTGAAGGCAGCGCGTGCAGCCATGCTCCCGATTCCGGCTGCGACACCGCCCGAAGCCTCGCCAGATCGGATTCGGCCCCCGTGACATCTCCACCAGCCCCTCCTAAGCCTTCCAGCAGTGCCATCGTCCCAAGCGCGCTGGACATGAGGCGTGACAGGGCCTGACGCCGCCGAACTACGGGCAAGCCACACTGTCTCGGCGTCCGCTGCAAAGGGCACGGTTACTCTGCCACCATTATTATGGAGGATGGCAGTAACAAGGTCCGCAGCGCCATGTGCCGATGCCAGCATAGCCGGCAAACCTACATCCCGCACGCGTTTCACCCAATACCCCCGTGACGGTTGGGGAGAGTCGCCTGTACCCATTGGTTTTCGATGAGCCATACATTGAGGATCGACTCAACTGTGGACTTGAGGATGTCATCGAAAGCCGCGACGTCTGCCGGACAAACTCAGGTTACCGCGGTCCGCAGCAGGTACGTAAGATAAGGGAGGGCAAAGCACATGCACAAAAGCACCAATGCCACATGCGCAGAAAGATTACTTATTCTAGGCATGAGTTTATTGCCTGCAATTCCAAAAAGATAGATTTTCCTAGCAGTCACTTTTCCATAGATTTTCTTACCCGTGTTTTCGTTCTGAAAAATGCCTCTACTACTACCAGACAAATTTGAAAAAGAAATGACAGATGGGTACCGGGATACGCTATTTCTTAATAAAACGGTGTCAAAAATATTTCAATGGGCTCAGATATTACGAAACCTCGATTTTAGCAAAAAAATTGTGTTGAAATCGGTCTGAGCTGCGGCTATCCTTATATGGGGGGAGGGGGGGGGGGGGTTGGGCACACCTACACATACCTTCATGACTATTACTACACATATTCACGCCTGAAAGTCCATATTTCACTATGTTTTCGGTCCCGTGTAACCAGTCTCAGGGGGCGAGCCTATAGCCGTCAAGTGGGCACTGTGTCTTAGGCTGTAGGTTAGGTAGGTATATTTACTGACGGATGAAGAACAGCCCAGACATAACAGATGGAGTTCTCGTAGTCGAAGGCGACTACGGGATAGGCTGTTCTCTATCCGTTCGCCCTATCCACCGCAAACCAACACTGTCTAGGAACAAATTGATACTCTAGTGTCAATGTAGGGTCCGCGTTTTTTCGCATAACTTTTAAGTTATTTTAAGGGAAGCCCGAATATGTTTCTAATACCTACCATTGATCCATTCCCTGAGCCTTTATCCAACTCAGTTAGGATCGAACTTTAATACTTACCGTGAAGCGACTAATACCTGACCTCCACTCCTATTTGAAGCTATGGCGCTAATTTTAAACTAATAGTGAATGTATTGTATAATAGTGTATCACTATGATATTTTAAGTAACAGAGGTGATAACTTAGAATACCATCCAGGGTGCCACCAAATCGCATACAAAAAAAATCATCCAAATCGATCCAGCCGCTTAGGTGGAGTTGATGAGTGACATATACGACAGATGACATTTTTCAATCAAAGAGTATTTTCTTTAAATTAAAACTAACCTTTTTTTGTTTGAATGTACTGTTTTGGCTAACACAATAGATTTTTTGATACATTTAAAGGTGGTCCCAGTCGATGGAAGAAAAATATTAAATTTAAATGAATCCGGCAGCTGGGACCGCGGTCCAAGTTAATTGTGGTCCCAGTCGCCGGAATCCTCTTTTTGAGCAGGCTTTTACTTTGAAGTACTTATTAATGTATTTATAACTTGCATTGCGAGGTATAATAATATTTCATAAATTTGGTCAAATACAAAATTGCAGAAGATAGTGAACAGCACGTATATGATAAAAATGAATATGAAAAACCTTATGAAGTGAGTCGGAGGGACCTAAACGAACGCACACAAGGGATATTTAAAAATAAATAGCAGATTCGAAACACTCCTAGCCGATAGCCGAACGATCCTAGCCTGAGGGCTTATCGATGGTAGAAAACGTATTTGCTGCAAGCAGCTAAAATGGCATAAGTAGGGTTTAAATACCATTAGAACCATCTCATTACGATGCGAAAAAAATAATACCAAAGTTGTCCATTTTGGTGTATGTATGTAATAATCTTGTCTTTTATTATTATTATATTTATTTTCTACTTATAGCAATTTATATTCTGTTTCTTTAATTTAATACCGTATAATCATTGATGTTAGACCTCGTCATACAACTGTTCCAACAACTTACAACATTTTTCCGTTCTGAAAATAAAAACTGAATTGTTGTAAGTGTAAAATAACCTGGGACCAAGAACAATAGTAATTATTTGATAATTACATTTGAATGCTGCTACCAAAAACATGACTGTGTACAAAAAATATCTACCTGCGATTTATAGTTTGAGTGCTAGAGAGGTATATAAAATCAGAGAAGACTGATTAATCAGGTAAGGACAGAAGCAAAATAGAAAGGTCAGTATGTGTACATTAAAAAAAAGTACAGGCTCCGCTCTCCGCCTGTGACTTACCTACCGTCAACACTATAACTGATAAGGGTTGACAATACGACACCCCGCCTTTTTGCAATAGCTGGACACAGTTGAATAGACTAGAATATCAAATTAAAGTTCAGTTGAAATTAAAGCATGACTTTTATTGAATTTTCAAATGGTTTAATCAAAATTTCAGTCTCTGTAAATAAAATTACTCGATGTATTTTCATTTAAGACAGTTAGATTACATTATAAATAAGGATTAAGACTGGCTTAAACAGGCCCTTAGTAAAATAAATCTGACAAAGTCCAACATTGATAAAAGAAAATCTTGCTTTTATTTAAGGCATTTTCAATATTATGTATGGAGTCAGCTAACAATGTAAAAACAAAATAGGTAACAGTAAATTAAATTATAAAAAGTTAATTTTTACGGGATTCATTGGATGTTTTCGTCGATAGACATTGCTCGATCAGTCGGTAAGAAAAAAGCAATACGTTCTTTCTACATGCACATTTCAAATCTTATCACCAATCACATTCATTACCCTATCAATCAAAATTTTGACGTATCATTTCCTATCCGCTTCCGATTTTGCTAGCAGAAAATAGCAACATAACTATCACTTCTTCGTCACGTTCTATCTCAACAATACTTCTATCTACCAGGTTCTCAGAAAGTATTTCTCAACCTCTTACATTACCATTTCTACACTTATTTCTATTAGATTCTTCATGTTTTTATTTGATCACGAAGTAAAGTAATATAAATATTTTTTAAATACGATATATTATAGTAGGTACTAAAATTGAATTTGTCAAAATGTTATAGTTTTAAAAATAAAAACAGATTTTTTATTTTTTCAATGAATGATTTTTACTTGTTTCCAGTATTTAACTATTTATTTCAATGTTACATACTATTTTTTTATATAATTTGCTTTAACGTTACTAAACTTAACAATAATGTAATTGCCTTCCAATCGGCTAAGGGATAGGGCACTTGGTTAACAGCAATAAGGTTTGCTCCTATTTCGTGGGCTCTTAAAACATAATTGATGATAATAATAATGTGGATGATAATAAACCTTTATTTACCGCATCGAAGATTTAACAAAAAGTCAACAATACTATAATAAGGTATTGACTTTTTCTGTTCCCCACTACAGTACTGTTATACTGACAAGAATAGTAAAAAAAGCAATTTAAAGTATAATGTGTATATATAAATATACGTATCGTCAGACAAAACAAGAATCCAATATCCGAACGATATTGGCAACAAGAATGATGTAACTTCGTTATTACGGAGGCTCACCAATCCGTAATATCACATGATGCGGAAATAAAATCATATAGCATAAATTTTGATACGTAACCAAAAATGAATACCTTTGTGACATCTTTTTCAAAACTTTGTGAACATCGGATTGTGATATAAAACGATGAGCCGGTTGTAACGACTGACCGATTTTGTTTCAACGTCCTTTTTGCGAGAAGAATTATGTTTTAAGTACCAATTTAAATTATTGCCATGTTTGATTTAAACACTATATTAGACTTTGGATCTATCATCACCTGCAAATCACTTGGCCGCAAAAATCTTAGCGGGTGTATGATTTTTTGGGCCAACTTTTGACGCACTCATTTTCTGTAGTAAATGGGGTAATATTATTTTGATATGTGTAGTGTACAGTACCCCTGCGGATCTGAATCTCTTCACATCTACATAGATAAAATACATAAGCCTAAATTGTTTTTAGAACGTGCTAACATGGCGAACTCCGCAAATATATTACTAGGGTCTTTCAACTATTTCATTAGAGACGTTCATGAATTCAGTCGGAACGCCCAAGTCAATAATTAAACTACTCATTACTATTCCCCTAAGTATTAACATAGTACACAAGTATTAGTATAGTAGTCAGTAGCTATTGCTTGAATCACAACTATTTACAGCAATTCTAGTAGCAATTCCAGTCGATGAATGTAAAGGAACACGCATCTAAATATCAGTTGGAAACCGGGTCGTAAATTCTAGGGACAAATAGCTAGATCTGTATTGGAACGACATCGACAATGAAGTCAAAACGACACAATAACAAACACAGTTCATAGAATATTTAGGATGAAGTCAATACTAGTTAATTTGACAATACTACCGTGCACATTTCATGTTCTGTTTTAACTATAATGCTATGCTTGATGATAAAATATTGGCTATTCATATGAGACTGCATAATTTTACTAATTTGAAATCCATTTATAGAAATTCTTTTCATAGAAGGCTAGGTTAATCTCGTTTGCATTCAATTTCTTTTTCATAAGATTCTCTTAACGACCCTGGTAATTGATAGCCAGAGATCTGAGTTATAAACCGACTATCATAGAGACCGTTGGTTTAATAAACTGCAGAAAATAAATTATGGTATCATAATAAAAATCTTTAAGATATACATAATAATAATGTTTCACTTCCTTTATTACCAAAAGCTTCACAGTCAATGTTGCGTGAATCTTCATCTTTATTACAGCAAAGAAAAATGTTGCCGAAAATGTATTAGCCCATTTATTTTATTCAATCTTTGCGCCTCAAATTCTCATAAAAAAATGTTAGCATGTTAATATGGATAAATTCAAATTTTCATATGGTAGCCTGATTTATTACACGTAATATATATTATAAGCTCCTTCTACATACAATATTTGTACATACACAAAAATAATAAAATATTTTCGGTATTTCAGGGCGATCGATAGTTTAAAGACAAATCACCCAATAATTTATCAAGTATTAGTTAACAATAACATTGGTATATGTTATTGCCAATAGTAAAATAGTTCCGACACATTATTTTTTTTTGAATGACGTGTAAAGTAGACGAATATCTTAATGATAAAAATGCATGGATCTCTTGCTTGCCCACACAATATAAATTATTGTAGGTATACAAAAACATATTAAAAAAAATGAATAATCTAGTTCTCTGAGTTTTTTTGTTGGTAACTTCTCAGTAGAACCAGGCTTCCGTCACTCGCTTTTGTATGGGAGTGATGTATCTGTTACGTAGTCACTATTAATTAATCTGTGGTAGAACCAACTTACCGAACCAGCGATAGAATAATTTTCAATTGATTCTTATAATGACTTCTTGACTTAATTGTATTATTTTGACGCATTATAATTATGTGCTCTTCATGTGCCTAAACTAAATAAACGAAATTGGTGCTTTGATTGCCCGGTAAACGACAAAATAATTGGTGAAGTTTGATGTGTTGGTCAAATTATATTATATTTTTTTTTTTTTTTTATTTTTTTATACCACTAAGTTGGCAGACAAGCACACGGCCCACCTGATGGGAAGCGGTCACCGTGGCCTATGGACGCATGCAACACCAGGGGCGTCATACTCGCGCTGCCGACCCTGAAGAAACCTTCTAATGCCCTTCTTGAAGAACCCCATATTGTAGTCGCTTGGAAAAACCACCGCAGGGAGTTCATTCCACAGCCTGAGTGTGCGTGGGATATTAACTTGATATTATCTAAATAGTATATAGATGTATGTAATGTTTTTCAAAATATTATTAAATTCCACAGTATTCTTAAAAATATACAATTCAACAAAATTGAAAAAGTACGAACCAACAGTGAGTCCATCGATCACTTTACAGTAACAGACCTCAACGGACTTATAATTAACGGGCACTGACAGGCAGTTGACACATTTTATTTTTCTTCTATATCCTAAAAATATTGTGGAAAATTATAAAGTAAAGCCCGACCAGTAAAATAAAATACCTCGCCATATTGCGGTAAACTATTGGAACTAATTTCTTCATATGGTAACAATCTATACAATGTCATTATGGTCATCTGTCAGTGTGGTGTCAATTGTGCGTGTTGTTGAGTTTGAGAGCGCTACAAAACTACAAAACTATAGTAATATGCCGAAAACTATTAAAAGCCAGTTAAGAAAAGTAATTTATAATATAACAAAGTATTTGTCGGATAAAAAGTAGGAAGGATTGGACTCTGTTCCTCTAAATAACATCACGGACCTTGTTGTCAACATGACGGGTACGTACATCATAGAGTACGTGCAAGAAATTGGCCTAAACTACTGATTTTACTGTGACTAATTATTATTCACATTTTTAGGTATATCCCGATCTTCTGTAATAAAAATACGAAGAGAAGGTCAAACGTCAAATGTATTTTCTACGCCTAAGAAAAATAAGCCTAACGCAAAAAAGAAAATCATGCTCGATTATTTTGATCTCTGTGCTGTTAGGCATAAAATACAAGAATTTTATGCAGTCCGAAAAACAATATCGCGTGGTCCCTGTTCTATACATAGTGTAATGTAACTGTATGTCTAACTTGTATTTACCATTCCAAGCAGTAAACTATTATACGGATACTACTGTGTTGTGATTTGTGCCCAGTCCTTGTAAGTCTATAACTCACTTTTGTGAATAATAGCAATGAAAAACATGACAGCCTCCGTGGCGTAGCGGTAGTGAACGCGGCCGCTACGCACTAGGCGCGGGTTCGATCCCCGCTCAGTGCAAATATTTGTGTGCATTAAATATGGGTATTTGCATTGGTCTGGTCGTGCCTCGGAGAGCACGTTAAGCCGTCGGTTCCGGTTGCCATAAGAACATCTATGGCAGTCGTTACGGGTAGTTGGTGCCCTAAAAAGTCCAAAAACAACGGTCTAGCTGCAAAGCTTCGATATCACCTAATGTTAACATTGGGTCGTGGAGGTCAGATGACAATCGCTTCACGGAAAATATCGAGGTCTAGCCAAATCTGTAGCTATGACTGGTAAAAGTGGACCCCAGACTCCAAGCTGAAAGCTTCGGATGCGACTGGGAATAACGCTAGGAGGAAGAAGAAGCAATGAAAAAGTCACAGTTTTATATTAGGTGTCATTCCGTGCTTAATTGCGGGGAAATAAAAGCCTGTTCATAAGCAAGTGTGTTGAAAAAATATTTGTACACTTGGCATTTTACATGTGTATCACTATACTTGGTGTTGTCATAATCATAGTGTTTTTGGCGCCCCCAGTACGGGTTTTTTATTTTATTGGTCGGACTTTAATTTAAATTTTTCGTTACAAAATTGTAAATGACATTTTAATAAATGTATACTTCAAACGGGTAGAGAAAAGCTATGACGGGATTTCTTTTTCAAAATTGTTGCTGACTGGTTGAAGTGCTTT
This sequence comes from Eilema depressum, assembly GCA_914767945.1. NCBI lineage: Eukaryota > Metazoa > Arthropoda > Insecta > Lepidoptera > Erebidae > Eilema > Eilema depressum. The sequence continues at coordinate 20,990,926 of OU612018.1, read as the reverse complement.
CACCCTTCAGAAGATCACAATTAAGTACAGAATAAAAAGGTTGAGTTCATACAAAGAACAAAAATGTAGGTTCACTCACACTATACACCTTATTGACAAACCATAGGAATGTGTAACTGGCAAATCGATTGAGAAGTTATCTCATTAATAGTTGTGTCAATAAAATGTGTATGTTTTCTACCTGCCGAATGTAGATAGATAGATAGATAGATAATACTTTATTGTACACCAATAGATTTACAGTATAGACAAGTAGGTAGCATGTATACAGTTTAATGTACAATGGGCGGCCTTATCGCTGGAAGGCAACCTTGGGATGAACAGTGATCAGACAGCACAAAAGATATGGTGTAGTTATTATATAAACTAGATACAAGGTGTACTAATACAAAAGAAAGAGAGAGAGAGAGAGAGAGAGAGAGAGAGAGAGAGAGAGAGAGAGAGAGAGGAAAGCACAACTAACGCAAATCAAAATAAATATAGGTACAGCTTAACGTCACGTAATTAACATACTAAACACATAAATAGATATGAGATAGATACTAATAAAGAGGGAAAATAATGATTAAGTAAATGAATGCAAGTAATCATTGTGTACACGATAATAGGTAGTAGTCCTCTTCTTCTTCATCCTAGCGTTAATCCCAGTTGCATCTGAAGCTGTCACATTAGAGTCTGGGTCCACTTGTCCCTTTTCCGTGAAGTACGTAACGATTTTTCCGTGAAGTAACTGCCATCTGATCTCCACAACCCATTGGCGATATCGAAGTATTGCAGTTAGACCAGTTGTGGGACTTTATAAGGCTCCAACCACAGCTTAATCCTTATTCCCCATTTTACCGTTTCACCCCGAAAATTAATGTGTTCTCGATTCCCTTCGAAATTTAAAAAACTTTTACAGTCAAGCAAATACCCGTAACGATTGCCATAGATGTTCGTATGGCCGGCTTGACGTGCTCTCCAAGGCATGACCAGACCAATGCAAATATTTACACTGAGCGGGAATCGAAACCGTGCCTCTTGCGTAGCGGTCGCGTTCACTACCACCACGATGCAGAGGCTGTCAACCTGCTGTATGATGTGGCTATTAATTTTATGTTATTTTGTTAACTTACACCTTTAAGTATATAAGTATCAAGAAAGCCTTACGTATATACGACTGCACTAAACGTTGTATTCAAGTTATTACTCCCTCTTTTTAAAACCGAATACTTCAGTTACGAACAAAGGTTTTATTTTCATTGTTCCTTAAAAATGGCTACAGTCCTGTTTTGTTAAGTGTAGGGATATAGCTACAATACATTTTATGTATTTGTGCCAACCCCTTTTCCGCAGGCATTTTATATACGTAAATATTAGTTTATATAGGTATATATTAGAAACAAGAAAATGCATACACTTTTTTATACGTCGTGGTATAAAAAAAGTGTTGATCACCAAAATTCTTTGCAGTAATTCAGAGAAAATGTTTTCAAATAAAATCCCTATATATTTTTTCCAATATATTTACAAGGCCACGCATGAACAGCTCACCTATGAATAGTATGTGCAATTCCATCAAAATGTCAGCTTATCAAAAAGGTATCGCACCTTATAAATATTACATTAGATGCTTGTTTATGAAAGGTATATTTTATGACGTTTATATATTAGAAATAAGCAATGCTGAATTGACCACTTTAAATTCATAGGTTTATTGTAAGTTATTGACTTATATTTAACTTATTTCTTATAATAAAAATAAGATCCGGCTCGAAGGACCAAATTTGTAAAGAGGTCGGTTCCCGAGAAATAAAAGAAGTTTTTAGTTGAAAGATGTATTCACAAGTCACAACTGATAATAGGTAATTACAATACACGTTATACTACGTAGCTACGATTTGATCGCGCCAGATTCTGAAAGATCTCAAGTTGAACTCTTTAATTAGAAAGCAATCTGCGGCCTTACCATAAACTTTAAAACAGGTCAATAATTGAACTGCTGTCATTCTACCAACTGCAAATGTCACTTTGTACTGTCATATAAATATATAGGATTACAAAGGGATTCCAAAGTGACATTTGCAGTTGATAGAATGACAGTAGTTCAATTATAGACCTGTTTTAAGAGTTCATGGTATGGGCCCTGTCCGACCACGCCGTTTCTGCGAAAGTTGCTTAAGCTAGCAATTTTATGATGTAGGTAGCCCGTACTATTGGGGGGTGACCATCGCCAGAAAATGGTCCCGCCATTGTGGTGAGAGACTGGGATAATAAGTGCAGTCATCGTTATTCTCTGAGTATTTTTCCTACTTCAGTCAGGGACGACTTTCCAGCCTAACTGTCATTACAGTTAGGCTGGAAAGTCGTCCAGTTAAGCTGAACATCGATATTTTCAGTGAAGCGACTATCATCTGACCTCCACAACCATTTGGCGCTAATATCAAAGTTCTGTAGTTAGACTATTTGGACATTTTAGGGCTCCACCTATCCATAGCGACTAAAGACTGCCATAGTTGTTTGCACGACAACCGGGATCAACTCATCAACGCTTAACGTGGCACGAAAATATCCGGACCAATGCAAGTATTCATGTAGGTATATAGGTACGAATATTATCACTGAGTGGGAATCAAATCCGGGCCTCCTGCATAGCAGTCGAGTTCAGTACCGTAGTACCACAGAATGAGAAACGCCATAGACGGTCCAATTTTCCCCCTTAAGTTGAAGTCCTATTCTGAGTGTTGATTCTTTTATATATCCATTTACATAAACTTAATTACTAATTTTCAAATATCTTTTTAATAATAATAAGGTTAAATAAACGTTAAATATATAAGCATTTTATTGCATCAACTAGCATTGAATAATTATACATTGGAAACGAAATACTGCTATATAGATTAACCCCAGGAAATCAGCTTTGAGGAGGGAATTTGCAGCACATGTCATTATGTGTGCAAATTGAAGCTGATTCTCTAAATTTGAATTTGAAACTTTGGTCCATAAGGATTCTATATAAATCCTGTATGAATCTACATACGATTTGTTTGTTGGAAGATGTATGTCAAAAAGTTTTAAGCTTAAAACTGATTTAAAAATGTAGATTGGTCCAATACATTTAAAATTTTTATTTTTATCAATATGTAAGAGAATGTAGTATTGTGTGGACCCTTAAATAAATATTGAATACAATTTGATAAGAGTCTATTACCCTAGTATAAATTACCTTATTTATTAAATTATTAGTGCCTCAGTACAATTAGGAGCTTTGGTTATTATGTTCTTACTTACACTCACGCCAGTGTACGTATCTCCAAAGGAAGAGCATTTGACAGACACCCACATTTCAACAGTTTTCATTAGTTTTTAGTCCCTACTTAATAAGCCGAAAGCTTACTGTCGTTACTGCCAGCTGTTACAAAGTACCTAATTCTAACAGAAAAACAATAACCTTATAACTCGATTAGGCCTGGTATAGAGTATTTAGAAGTTTTCCATAATTATATTTATGCGAATATTATACAAAGTGAAAAACTTAATTATTTTAGACAAAAAATATCTTAACCGTTCGATTTTCAAGCGCAATGTAACTAAATATAATATTATTACCAATTCTAATATAGTCAAATCAACGAACTACTGGAAGGACTAAATAAAATAAACCATTACTCATTACATTACTCGAAATAATGATAGAGTTATAAGAAATCATAATAATCAATTATTATTACAGTACAGGAATATAATAATAATATACAAACACCGACACTATAATCTAAGCGAAACCTTCTATTATGCATAGAAAACACTAAAACGTAGGACTATGAAAAAATACGTTTGCTACATGGAAAATTTAATTGTTAAAAAAGGAGACTTCAAATCTAATCCATGGAAATCGTACCTATAATTGATTATTATCTCTATTAGTCATCATTAAATAAATAATTATGAACTCAAAAAATCGTTCATAATCCAAACCACCACACTAAAAACAAGAAATAATTATATCCACCCCTCGGATCTAATCAAAAAAGGTAAACAAACACATCAGGCTCATAATCGTTAAGGTGTCGTCATTATTTATTAATGTGTCAAATCAATTTTCCTAAATCTAATCTATAAAATCGTACACTCGATTATTATCTTTATTAATCTTCCTTATATAAATAATTATTAACTCAAAAAACCATTTATAATCCAAACCACCAAACTAAAAATAAGAAATAATTACATCTACCTAACCCCTCAAGATCTAATCAAAAAAATAAATAAACACATCAAGCTTATAATCGTAAAGCTGTCGTCGTTTAATAATGTGTCAAATAGATTTTCCTACATCTAATCTATAAAAATCGTATACCTACTTGATTATTATCTCAATTAATCTTAACTCAAAAAACCATTCATAATCCAAACCATTAAATTAAAAATAAGAAATAATTATATCTACCCCTCGAGATCTAATCAAAAAAGGTAAATAAACACATCAGGCTCATAATCGTAAAGGTGTTGTCGTTTTATTAATGTGTCAAATCAATTTTCCTGGATACTGATCGTGAGTGTCGACCAAACTTTGACTCCTGGCGGTCGATCTGTGACCCCTTGCCCCCAGATACGGATTCTTTGATCGGCAAATTTTCATGAATATTTTCATACATTTGCATCCTATAATCCATGTTTACTTTGTGATGCTTATTTGGAAACTCTGCTTCTTTGAAGTATGTTTTTGTGCTTTCGTTTCATAAAATTATCATTTGTTAAATTATTAGACATTCTGAATTCAAAATTTGAAAATTTTAAGCTTCTGGTTTCACGTCACCTGCTTATATTTTTCTATTAATTACAATTATTGTTATTGTAATTATAAATTATGTTATATTTATATGATGAATAAAGTAACATAGACATCTTTGAAAAAATATTAATAAAGCTTTGTAAAAACAATTTAAATATAAAATATATCATGGTAATAATAATTAATACTGTTCTCCACATTTATAAACAATAATATCAATAATTTGTTTTAGAATCGGCAGTTGCCTCCAAATCGTTTATAATTTGTTGCGTGTAGTAAATTAATATTAATGATAGTCCCCATCACCCAAAATGAGTTATTAAATTAAAATTCAGCAAATAAAATGACGAGGCATTACTCACTTCCATCCAGAAAATCCACTGCATTTAAAATTTGAACTCAATATCATACACTTCAATAAAGTTACACTTAACAATGTACCAGTCACTTTCACTTGACAGATAAATATAGATAAACGAAAAATAGACGTTACTATTTTCGTAACACAACTTGTGAACGGGACACACAACGTACCCCGACCGCGGCCAGGATCAAACTGAGTTGTTTCGTCATACAGTGCACCGAAAACGGGCAAAGATTCAAGTCAGTTCAGCCAAGCAGCAAACTTATTGATGCATAAACAGGATAATGCTATAAATCTGAGGTTAGTCATATGGCTGTACTCTTGTGTGTTAAAACAATCTTTGATCTAGTATAGTGGGTGTTTGATAAACATTTTTCGAACGACTCACTCTTCTTCGTCTCGTCTTGACTATAAAAAGAACGGTCTTCATTGCTATATAATGCGATATCTGTTTTTCTTACAGTAATTTCACTTACAACGTAATTGTATTATATTGACAGTAGATTGTTAATAGTTACTGTGGTTTTGTTTGCTTAAATTAAAGCCATTAAAACTTTACACAATAGGTGCGAACAAACCCTTTCATTAGTAATGAAAGAAATTAAACATTTAACTTAAAAATTATATTCTCCAGAAACGTGCGAATTACATTAAAACTTTTACTTACTGCCTTCTTATCAAAGTCAGCATTAAAACAGACCACTAAGCCTGATATTGAATTTCACATTCACTTCGCAATCTTTTAGACAAAGTTTAATGCGGACAAATCAATCTGAATGATACGATATCTTAAATTGAAATGGCCGCGATCAATTACTTCACAACTTTTAAAGGACTTCTACGCTACCCTTACAACTTTCTCATTCTCAAAGGCTTAGAACTTCGCTAAAGTTATCTCGTAGTGATTTTATTAGAATATTTAAAAGTCCAGCCGACGTAGACCCCTGAGATCTCCCACTTAATTGGTAATTGTAAATCAAAAGTGACAAAAACGTCGGTCAAACATGACTGGGCGGGTAATCTGCTTCGTCACCGACATTTACCGACCTGAGGTTTCCAAAACTAAATTGTGAGAATCTTATTAATTTCAAAACAAAACATCTGTTGTTTCCACAACAACGATTTCTAACAGTATACATTAAAACCCTTGATGAAAATTATTTAGCAATTGTGATTTGTGACAATTTAATGCTGAGACGCTATTTATTTCAAAATTGATAATATAATTTAGGTCATATTGAATGAAGAATTTTAGTTCTTTAATTGTTCATATAAAATTGAATAGGCTTTTTTTGTTTCAAGTAAATACATTATTAAAGTGAGACGTTTACCTAACGGCCCGGGGAATTTAATACAATACATAATTATGTACAATTATTGACAAATTAAGACTATTGTTACCTATTATATACGGAGTATATCTATCTAAATAGTTTCAAAATACTAAGCTGATTTCATCTACTATTCACTTTTTACTTACTACTTTAACTCAGAACTGTAAATTATCATAGGTTTACGTTGATGCATTTATTGTTTACTTATTAGATCCTGCAAATTTCCAAGGGGGTTGCTTGAACATTTACAGGACCTAATAAAAAAAAAACCGTTATTCATACTGCAATCAACTCATATAAACAGCACGTAAGATAAACTCACATATAGCTCAATAAATTACTTTAACATGCGTGCAATCTCATTATCTCATGAATTACTGACCACTTGACATACTCACGCAGGCTCCCATAACTTGCACTCCACTGACACTTAGAGAGCTCTGCTTATTTTCATCGGTCTGAGCGGCATTGATCGCAAGTCTCACAGAAGCTTAATTGCGTGAAATTGTCGTCACAAAGACATACGGAAGTGAGGACAGGAGGAATTCTTATTTGTGAATCAGCAATGGTGTATGAACAATAGGAACAATCTATATTTTGTTTCAGATTATTGTTTGATTTCTTATTTAGTTTGATAGATATTTTTTAGACAGAGGTTATAAATTTAATGTAAACTCAAAATCTCTATGAGTCAAATAAACTAAATCTGAACCTTATTTTTTAGATTCGTACATGTAGCTTAAAATGTATGACACTAAAAGGAGACGGGGACTTCTGGGCCAAAATTGTAAAAAAAATAAATTCTGAATCGATTTCCGTTAATCGATTAATTATTTCTTGTGTTTATCAACTGTATTTTTAAGCTGTGACAGCTGACAGCTCCATTTTCTGTCAATCAGGCCCACGAATGTATGGAAGAGTACCCATCTCCTTTGATACATTTAATCAATAGATCTTATAAATCAGAGCTCAAAACATATAAATATAGATAATAAAGTCAAGAATCAATTTTTGGATAAAGACACTGTTGCATTTAATGCAGTCAATCAATTTATGGCGTCACGAGTTAAAAAGATTACAAAACTTTTGATAAAGGTATTTATATATAATAATCACCTTTTGAACATTTATTATTTTATTAGGTTCTTAAATTCATCATAGAAGTTTTTGTTATTATAAAGTACATTGATAACATTTTTTTCAGCGTATAGTTTCTTCAAACTAAATATTTTTTAGTTGAAACTGTATCAACAAAGAGTGTCAATACGCTACACACATTCCAACAGCGTCAAATAAACAAACTATGTAACAAAAGCATTCTATTAACTACATCACACTAACATTACTCCACGAAACAGAAGCCGAACTTGAAACTGAAATGACTGACAAACACGTTTTAAATATAGAAAACTATTTTTACACGCAGAGTCTTTTACCCCTCGGCAATACACTACGTGTTCACGATGATATCGTTGAGAATGTTAAAGAAAGCAACTTGATACATAACTTCGATAAGTTGGAGCCAAAAATCTCTGTAATAGCCCATTTTCTTCAACTTTGATCTTAAAGGAGAAAAGAGTAAATTATAATTTAGCTTCTTCACCTATTTTTTCAAAGTTAAGGGTATATTTTAAGGATAAAATTTAGTAAGTAAAGTTACATTGTGTTATGTAAGTATATAAATAGTAACATAAAATAATGAAACATTTGAAATTTTTAAAAATTGTTTATTTAATTAAAAAATTGTGTAAAAGTATTTTGAACCACAATTTTTTATGCTTTTAGGAATGGTTTAAGTTAGGTTGTGTTCGAGTCTGATTTGTTAAAAATTGAAATATAAACCGATAAATTGAGTAATTTATTTTATTAAAAATTTGGACTTATCATTCTCTTTATGACGGTACTACATAATATGCTATGCTAAAATAAGTTTAAAATAAAACTCAAAGAAGTAATATAAAAATATAAACTTAAGTAGAAGTCAGTAAGTAATATTGGTAACTACGTCAAATGTTTGGCCCAAACATTTGATGGGGAGTGTCTGGCAAGCCGCCAATATACATGAATCATCGCGCGCGGCAGAAACCACCGGCGATTTGTCAGCATTACAGTAGGGACGCGACACGTGTGTATGAAGTGGGGTATTTTTTGTAGGGGATCATTTCAACATAGTTGTGGTATTGATTAAAGTAAACTGTATTTTATTGTTGCCTCTTATTGGGGGTGGTAACTCAATTTATTTTGAGGGAATCGTTAGAATTAGTATTTTGTAAGTAGATAATGTAAATAGCAAGTTTGAATCTTTTAACTTTCTATTATACAGTCTTTTAAGTTCTGCGATGTAGTTATTATGTTCTTTTAAAAGGTTGATTACCTATTCCTATTAGATACCTGGCTATGTTATAAGTTTTCTTGTTAACCCTCCAACTCATCTAAATAGCTTGGAGTTAGAATTAGGTTCCCATTGGCAAAAGTTTACTGAATGCAATGTCGTAATTGCAAATCGAACACCCCTAGAAATTCAGAAACCAACGGTAAAAATATGAAAAGTGACCGAAAAAATATCCATACGTTATTGTTGTAATAATCCTGCAGCACCAGGGGCTTTTTTATGAATCACTAATAGTAGACTGATGGCGAAAGGAGAGTAAGACTATAAGATAGTAGAAAAGAAAATAGATGAGTCTACGGCGTTCTGACAATACCATATGAAATTCTGTATTCTGTTACTTCGATAATATCTCGGGATAAGGTGCTCCACATTTTTTTATTTTATTTTATTTTATTAGGTACAAAAACAGATATCAAATTACAGAATACCAACACAAAATTTTAGAATACACTCTTTAAACCTGATATCCAATTACATCTGTACACAACGTTTAACTGTTAAATAGCTTCGTTAAGACAAAAATTGCACCATTTCTCAGATACTTTGATCACATACAACGCCAATATCGTACTATCTACTAAATACTCGTAATATTTAGGTTTCGGTAGGTTCATTCTATCCCATCACTAAACTCCATCCCGAGACTAGTATCGACTACGCATGTGTGTATAATGACAAGAGTCGGTGCCTTTTTTGCACCACCATAATCTGAACATCTTTTTGCTTTAGTTGCTGTCATTCTTTCAATCATCCCTAATGCATTCTGTTTTATTAACTAATCGTTTTAAATGAGAATTTCGAAATAGTGATTTAGGTTTTAGTTCTTGAACTTAATTCAAATATTTTGGTTTGACTTTGTTCATTATTAGTTTGTTCAAAGTTTACGAAAGAATTATAAAATTAATTGGGAAACCTTGAAACCAATATTTAAGTTAGAATTAAAGTTTTCAATAAACTAGTGATTTAGGTTTTATTAAAATTACAGAGGCACATTCAGTATTATTGTTATCTTCAATGGTTTAACCATTATCCTTTGTGCTCAAAATTTTACGAATTATTTTAGTTTTGCTAAGTAAGGATTGAATGTTTGAACCAAAGATATCTGTTCTAGATTTAATGCAATTAGCGCCAAAAATATTAATCCCAGTATTGTAGAAAATTACTTTACTTGATTTGAAACCAATTATTTTACAAAATTTCAATTGTTCGATTCACATTGTGTTACATAAACACACATCACACGATTGAACTGTTATGCAAATTGACTTGACATTGGTAATTACATATATTTTACTTAATGTAATTGGCGTTTTGCAAAATGTAACAAATACATTATACTTAAATTGTAGATATTGACTTTAATACTTTAGCGACTGCATCATAAGTATGATAATTTCAAACTTATTAATATAAATAAATGATAAATTCACGCATAAAATTTCTGTTTTCTTTAATAAACCACACACATAGTGCAATAAACATTTCAAGAGCCTTAATACTGTCACTAAAGTACAACAACTGCCAACAGCATAGGAGTATTAAAACAAAACTACCCGCTGCGGAAAGCCAGGCCTTAATAAATAATCGCGATGATAGCATTATGAAATGCTAATGCTAGGCAGATAGTGCGAGGAATTCGCATTAGTGCCTTTTTAGCTATCAACGTAGAAAAAATAGCATGAGTATTAAATAGATAAAAAAGGATGTTTTTAAATATTTTTTGATAATTATGTTTGAGCTGCGTTATCTTTTAATATATTATTTTCTTTGAATTGACTGTCTCTTGAAATAATCTATACTAAACTTGTAAAGAAGAAGGATTTGTATAAACTCAAAAAGTACTAAACCGATTTAAAAAATTCTATACCTATTAGAGAGCCACATTATCAGGACCAACATAGGCTATTTATAATAATATATCATTACGCTTTTATCAGCGATGAACGGGGTCTGAATTCCACGCGGGCGGAGCCACCAACAAAGCTTGTAATAGATAAAGAGCCAGTAATTTATACCAACTCTTGTACGTCAATAGGACTGTAAGTACTATTAGGTATAAGATTAATAAAGTCATAATATCTGTAAGTGGTCTGTAAGTGGCAAGGCCGACTGAATTAAAATGAAGAATAAAACGACACATCTTATTATATTATCCAACACATCTCCTTATAGTAGTGTAACTGCATTTGACCAAGAATTCACAGTGAAGTTTTTCAAATTAAGTTACGACACTATTGTCCACATAATTATCGATTAACGTAGCGCTCTTTTGAGAAAATGGATAGAAAAGTTATTTAACCTTATTATCTATTGCACACGGGTATGGGAAATTGCTTTAAATACTGAAATACGTTTGAAAAAAGAAAATTGTACGCTCTCTTAGAACCTATACTGTATAGATACAGCACTTGTAACAAAGTGCATCACAAAAAAAGGTGTTAAATACTCGTCAGGTGGTGAAAAAAAGATTCTAAAAAGAATACTTACGATAAGATTAAGGATAATAATTTCACGTACATTATTTTAATTTACTAGTTGTTACCCGTGGTTCCATCCATACCATACACTGATCGTAATAATTCACGTCAAAATATGAACAGAATACGAAACTTAGACCATATTCTAATCCCTTCATAATTTTTTCCCTTCCAAGCCTTCATAAGCTTTTTTTAACCTGTTCAATACCATAACTGCTCCACCACTTATACTCAGTCATACAAAAGATCATTAACCCACAAGTACATACAACCACTTACAAGAACACAGACAAGAACAAGAATGGCTGGAAACGGCGGATGTGCAAATAGCCGCAATTAGAATTCACTTGCACCCATGAAATATCTTTGAAGTTATGTATGGTCTAAGTTATAAGAGAAAAGTAATCATTAGTAAATTAAACGAACCTAGCAGTAGCCTAATTGTTAGATTCGTTTCGTTTGACAACCTCTATGGTTTAGAGGTTGGTAGAGTATTTACGAGGAGCGGGTTCGATTACTGCTCATTTAAATTTAAAATATTATATATATTTGCATTGGTTTCAGTGTTTCTACGTATAATATGTACTTATTTGTAAAAAAAGTTTCTAAGAATGTTTATCTGTTTTTCGATCTATGCTTTGTTGGATCTAGATGAAGCTGCGTAATTGGTTTTTAGAGTATTTATTTATCCAATTAGTGTATTAATGTTAATAATTTTTCATTAATTAGGTATTTCAAAAATATATCTTTTATTGGATCTAGGGTACAATTGGTCAAGTGTAAGTAAGTAAAAAACTACCGCAAAAAGGAACACTTGACGAGTGAGCAATTTTCGAAGACTTGACGAATTGGCACAAAAGAAAGACTTGACTAATAGATACATATGAACTACTTGACGAATCGACACTATTTCACTGCTTGACCAATGAACGATAATTGGAGGGAAAAAAAAACGCTTGACGAATTGACACTTGACCAATTGTACCCTAGATCTTTTATTGGTATGTAAGGTTGTTATTTAGCGATATAAAATACATACATACATAATATACTCACGCCTGTAAAATCCCTGAAGGGGTAGGCAGAGGTATATTATCACCAACATTTCGACAACTATGAATTTCGGTCCCATATAAAACATCAAGTAATTAATTCTGGGTACGATGAGGCTGCCTGATATCGGTAGTCTTGGTGCATAGAAGTGATTTAATAGATGAGTAATATTCATTGCAGATTAAATCGTAAATGTTACAGTTAAAACTGATATTCAGTAAAAATTACTTTTGATTAAGAAATCAGACCAATACTACTTTGATTTTGTCTGAACCGGGCCTCGATTCTGAGAAAGCAAAACTACTGTCATACCATGGATACTATCAAAAATTCCATTTAATTTTAGACTATAAGGTAATGCCTATAAAGTCTAAAATTAAATGACTTTTTATAGAGTGAATGAAAAAGTGCAATTAAAGTCATTTTATTTAATTTTGAACTTTAGTACTATAGCAATGAAGCTTAAATTTAATGCTAATTTTTGCAGTGTCTGTGGTATGACACTGGTTTTGCTTTAGCAGAATCGAGAGCCAGATTGGTGAAAAATAGTTTCATCTGAAAATGTTTGGTTAATAGTAACATCGATTTTATGGTTTTGCTTGAAGCTTTTTCAAGTCACTAGATCATCTGACAAGATCACTCTCAAATATACTAATACTTATCAAAAAAATTGTTTAGTAGGTACTAAAGCTACTCACCTTTCTAGGTACAAATGTAAGTAGCTTTAACTCACAGCAGAGGCAAGCTTAACGAGCTCAAGAATACCACGCGCTCCGTCTCAAATTGGTTAGGATTAGACTACATGCAAAAATTAGGGTCCATAAAAATAATCATGAAACAACACTACTCATTAACCTTAACGTTACCTACTCAACTTAACCAAAACCAATTTAACCAGCTCCTTTAGACAAAATTACTCTTGATTCCTCATTCAAGTAAGTAAGTAAAAAAGTAAAAACGTCTTTATTGTACACCATAGATATAACAATATAACATAGAGAACTGAGTTAGGTATGTGGTAAGTACAGATGGCGGCCTTATCACTCTGCGGCAATTTCTTACAGGCAACCATAGTAATATTGTAGAGAGTTTCAGCCTATTTTGACTGATTTTGTTAGTCAATAGTACTTTTGATCAATCAAACACTTTGACTGCAACATATAGAAGATTTAGAACGTTGTATGTTTATTAATGAAGCCACCACTTTAATGGCGCGTGGTGCTGATATTGGATTTCAGTTAATTACACAATAAATCGTATTTAAAAGAAGAAAAAGTCGAATTAAAAAGTGCAGGCAGAAAATTTACACTCCAATCTAGACCAGATTTTTTTGAATAAACAGCTCAGTTCATCATTATCATCCATGCGCCAATTTATAGGGTACACATACTCACATACCTACATATACACACAATACAAATGCACACATATCATACCTCGACATATTTATAATTTGACTTTTTTATGTTTGCAAAATCGTCATTTTTATACTTAGTCATTTTTCAATAAAGACATTACTCGCCAAACTCCATATTTTGTATCATTCTTCTTACATTTTAAAATACTTCTGATTTCGCAAAAACAATGTTATCAGCAAAAATGTACCATTTGTACACAATTATGTCACGTATATAAACACAATCATAAGGTTTTATATGCGGTTTGTTTTTCATAAAATGAAAATGTATTAATACACTAGCTGTTGCCCTCGGCTCCGCCCGCGTGGAATTCTGATCCCGTTCGTCGCTGATATAGCCTATGTGTGTTATTCTGATGTTGTATAAGCTATATTACTTGAAAATTTCATTAAAATCCATTCAGTAGTTTTTACATGAAAGAGTAACAAACATCTATACATCCATACATACTTACAAACTTTCGCGTTTATAATATTAGTAGGATGATAGCAAAACGTAAATGTAAGGACACATATTGATAACTCACTTGTATTCAATTCAATACACAAGTGAGTTACCAATATGTGTCACAACAAGTTTCACAAAGTGCCATCAATCAACAGTATAAATAGTCTAAATGTATGGAGTTGTTACTGCATGAAGAAACTACAAGGATTATACAGCCTCCGTGGCGTAGCGGTAGTGAACGCGGCCGCAACGCAGGAGGCGTGGGTTCGATCCCCGCTCAGTGCAAATATTTGTGTTCATGAAATATGGGTATTTGCATTGGTCTGGTCGTGCCTCGGAGAGCACGTTAAGCCGTCGGTCCCGGTTGCCATAAGAACATCTATGGCAGTCGTTACGGGTAGTTGGAGCCCTAAAAAAATCCAAAAACAACGGTCTAGCTGCAAAGCTTCGAAATCGCCTAATGTTATCATTGGGCTGTGGAGGTCAGATGGCAATCGCTTCACGAAAAAATATTGAGGTCTAGCCAAATCTGTAGTTGAGTCGGTAAAGCGGACCCCAGACTCCGAGCTGAAAAGCTTCGGATGCGACTGGGAATTAACGCTAGGACGAGAGAGAAGAAACTACAAGGATTACGCACTCATTCCATCCCAAACTTAGACATTTTCAGTATTTTCTCTCAAGATAAAACATATTTATTGCTAAATATTGGATCAGTCAATTCAAATATACAGAAAAAAGGACTCTTAACTATTGTATCCTAAACACACAAATAGGAGCAGAATATTAATAAAATAATATCATAATAATATAGGGACAGATAAGGACTGTATGTCCAGATATAAAAATACGCTTGTGAGAACTACTTTTTTCATACCACTTAAGTGGCATACAAGCACACGACCTATTTGCTGAGATGTGATTTGTAACACCAGGGGCGTCACACTCGTGCTGCTGATCCTGTAAGAACTTCCTAATACCCTTCTTGAAGAAGGTCAATCAGTATGGGAATACTGTCATCGTTACAGTAGTCGCTTATAGCTCATTACAAAGCTTGAGAAAGTTATGAGATTCTGGGGCGCAGGTAGCAGTATGAAGCCTGAACATCTATCTTCTTGATAAGACAGATCTGGCTCCTGCAATCTACAAGATCCTATTTACGATATATACCTTGCGGTAGGTACACCATACCAAAAGCTTTTGATCATCTATATCCTACTAATATTAAAACTGTGTTAATTCCCAGTGTAGTAGAATAGGGTCACCCCATCTCTTCATCATCTGTTCTCCATCCACAGACAGTAAACATCCAGCACATAAATAAGTGCTTGATTGGCGGCAGTAGGCTCGCCCCCTATTCAATGGGACTTAAAATCATAGTTGGCAAAATGTGGGTGATACCTAATAGCACACCTTTGTCTAGGGTTTACAGGCGTGATTATAATGTATGTATGTTAGTAATATTAAAAATGTGAATGTTTGAGAAGATGTTTGGCTGTTTGTTATTCATAGGCCACGGTAATTACTCCCCAAAAGGTGGGTCGTGTGCTTGTCTACCACCTAAGTGGTATAAAAATCACGCTCTATCGGCTAAACGGATCTAGCTATTTTTTTTTCACGGGAATTGTTGCCTACGAGTTGCGGAAATAGGATCAGTTAGTACCAACTTAATATAAACATAAATCCTGGGCATAATAGGATTACTTACTTAAATGTGAGTTCGAACCACCCTATTCAAGTCAGGAAAACCTAAGCTAGGTTTTTCTTTCTCGTATACTTTAATCTGGCTGGTATTACGTGTGACTTTAATTTAGTTACCTAGTAGTTCTTCAACTTTAGCCCATTCATACAACATACACACAGGATGATGAAACTTTACCGGCGAACTTCTCCAAGAGGCTGTTTCAGGTACTTCACAGTAATTCAGTATGTTTTAGTTTATATGCCAGTCTGTGGATGAAGTTCCATAGTTTTCATATTAGCTGCCACCGGCTAGGCTAGGCGGTCGATTTTACTGCAAGTTCTATTGTTGTTTCAGTCGCTTCTTTGTTATAGCACAATCTTTCCTTTTCTACGCGAATTGTTAAATAATTTACTATCAAGGCTTATTTCTAGACTTAAATTATCTAAAGTTTCACGCCTATTTAAGTAAGGTCGAATTCACAATCTCTTCTTTTTCTGTTTATTTTTTAATAAAACAATATAAGCTGCTGCAACAAGTGTGATTTCGTCAGCCATTATTGCCGATTTGTGTAGCCCGTTTATGAATCTGCATCAAGAGCCATACTATTGCAGACATATTTGCAACACATTGCCCAGCCATTGATTGTTCGGCCATCAGTTGCAATGAAATATTTTTGAGATTGCCGGGCAATCAGTTGCCAATAGTGCCACATATTGCAGAAAAACATGGCCCGTTTAGAAGGGCACTAAAAGCAAAGGTGAAACCTTCCCTAGAGCCCCGTTAGGTATACCGTCTTGCAATGATAGTTAAGCTTCGAAGATCTTGTTATATTAATACACACTCTCTAAGAATATCTACTTATTATATAACAATGTGAAAGAAACATAAAGTAAAGTATACAAGCTACTTGGCAGTGAAGGCATTGGCCTTTTATCCTAATGGCTGAGCTTTTATCCCCAATACTTTTATAACTTAAGAATGTAGATGTATTTTTATAATCTAACGAAACCAGACGCAGGCTTTTAGCTACTTCCAAACAATTCTGTTTTAATACCGACGCTCAATGACCGGTTATAATGTCGGTATACCTTTCTATATCCTACTGATATATATGTTTTTATACCACTTTGGAGGCAGACAAGCACACGACCCACCTGATAAAAAATGGTTACCGTGGCCTATGGACTCGTGCTGCGACACTGTAAAAATAGAGAGATTCTGTGCCGTCAGTGCAGAAGACAAGCAGGACAAGCTTTTGGTCTTCCCACTGACAGAACGTAGGAGGGAATGTAGTAAGCCTTCCCGGAGAGCGATACCTATGCTAGAAATAGTTCATTTGGTTTGACTGAATGAAATTTTATACTCTAAGGTAATTACAAATTAAACTTACGAGGATATCGGTTGTAGCGACTAAACACTGACTAAGATCATCATTTTCCAAGTTCTCCTTCATTTCTGTAACAAATTTCATCAAAATTGGTTCGATCGTTTAAGCGTGAAATGTAACATACAGACAGACAAGCAGACAGCTGATAGACAGAGTTACTTTTGTATTTACAAAATGTCTCAAAACCTTTTTCTAACATCTTAACAACCGGTGGCTGTTGATTGCCGCCTCCTCATATTATAACAAATTTCGAGAATTTGAAATTTGGTAATTATCCCCATAGTAATTAATTTCCTCAGCACTCGATAATTAATTATTTTCAGTTAAAAACATTAATTTCGTACCCAATTTGCGTCAGACATGTCTATATCACCGAACAAATTAATATACCTTTCGGCGTCTAGGAAATTTATTATTACAGTTTTAGAACATGTTGTTTTAGCCATCTTCACATTAGGTACCTTTTATGAGGTGGGCTCAGTATCAATAATTTGAACATATTATATTATTTGCTTTGATTAAGAAAGAGAAAAGAGAATCGACCTCGGGCGGGAAGCTCTCTTTCTTAATCGATTTGAATAGTTAGCATAATAAATGCTCCAAAATTTAATTCAATATTATTTACTTTCTGACACTCGTGGCCCCGCATTGGAACACCCTGATTAACGGAGACGGCAGCGTCCCTTTTTCCGCAGGGGAGATATGCTACTGGCCATCTCACCTCCGGCAACTATGCGGTTTAATCGGTTCGAGTTTGATATAACCACCCCAGCCCAGGGGAACCTGAAGTATTTCCGCACTATAAAAGAGGAGAAGCTGCCGCTATGACTATCGAACAGATAATTAAAACATACATACCGACGATACGATGCCGACAAATTGCTATGCAGTTTGGCAACTTTATGAAGTAAAATAAATAAAAATAAAAAATACATACAAATAATCACGTCTTTAACCCCGACGGGTTAGGCAGATGTGAAATAGCACCCACATTTCACTAATCATTGTATTCGGTCCCACATAATAGGGGGTGAGCCTATTGCCTATAGTTAAAACATATAAATAAATATCACATTAATTAACTTTATCATTTCTAACAATACAAAGAAAACCAACAATTACATTACTCGTGTAGAAAAACCCTATTCTCATCCATTAGTTCAATCTACTGCAGCATGTTAACGTGGAAAAAGTGTATTAATTCCCTGATGCACTTTCTGTATCTAGTATCTTATAATTAGAGCGTGTACTGAGTACTTCAATCGATAAGTGTCGATACCAGCAGGATAGAGTGGCCACTCGGTTGTACGATGTAATATGTTGATTGGTCTACGCTTGGGTAACGTGAGGAATGGTTTTTCTAGTGCTGTGAATTAAATTGAAAGATTGGGAGTGTAGTTTTTAATATCCTATCCCACTAATTAATATAATTATGAAAGTGTAGAATCACGCTCTAACGGCTGAAGGAATCTGTCTGACTATGATTTTTTTGAAGTCATGGGAACATATTTCCGGGATAAAAATAGTAGTTAAACCTATGTTAAATCGACAACCTCTGTGGCGAGGCGGTAGTGAACGCGACCGCTACGTAGGAGGCGCGTGTTTGATTCCTGCTCAGTGCAAATATTTGTATGCATGAAAGCGTGCCTCTCAGAGCACGGTAGGCCGTCGGTCCCGATTGTCATACGAACATTTATAGCAGTCGTTACGGGTAGTTTAAGTTCTAAAAATACTAACAACTGATAACTGCAATCAGATATCGCCAATGGGTTATGGAGTGGTAGTCGTTTCACCGAAAATATCGAGGTTCAGCTAAACGCTAGACTGGAAATAGCGGACCCGAGACTCCAAGTTGAAAGCTTCGGATGTGAATAACAAACATCCAAACATCTTCACAAACTTTCACATTTATAATAATAATATTATGTAAGATATTGATATTTCATATTTTCTATGATATACGTATATTCTTATCACACAGAGGAAGGAGGGGAGGAAGTGGCATTATGCACATTCACTTTGTTGGAAACTTTTCGTAATACATTATAGTGTATTCTGTTGATAAATATCCTTGGCAGCCGAGGAAAAGGTAAAATATAATAAGATTATTGAAACCACTTTTGCTAGCATACTGTCGATATTTAGTTTCGACACTACTTATAAGCTTATATAAATATTTATGGCAATGGCTCAGGCGCAAAACGTCTCTTTCGCAAAATGTCCCCTGGTCGTAGACATTCTGCGAAAGAGACGTTTTACGACCAGGAGACATTTTTGGAAAGAGACGTTTTGCGCCTGAGCCATGGCAATGTTTGTTTGAAGATTTTAACTTAAGAATGAAAAGAGACATTTTGCGAAAGAGACATTCTGTGAAAGAGACATTTTGCGAAAGAGACATTCTGCGAAAGAGACGTTTTACGACCAGGGGACATTTTGCGAAAGAGACGTTTTGCGCCTGAGCCAATTTAAACAAGTACCTGTCATAACAGACTAGAATAGAAATCTTTATTTGCATGAAACACAGGGTGACAGATGTTACATTATATTGGTTTCTCAAAGGTATCATAGTATAGATTGTAATAGGTATTCTAGAATATGGTTAAACATACATTACTTATTTTAAACATAATATTCATGTAGGTATACAAAACATATTAACACTGAGCTGGAATTGAACATACGATGAAAGCCTCGAATCAGTCGTATCCACTAAGCAACATTTCACACGCAACATCTTGGCAACGTTGCGTGTCTTGTCATTCGTTCAACTGATCATGCTTAGATCTTGTTTTGCGTTATTGCACATCAGAGTTATGTAACGTTGTGCAACAAAAGTGGCACAACATAGCAGGCAACAATGTTGCTACAGAATACTGGGGTTTACTTACTTCTAAAATTACATGAACAAAATTGTACTAAAAAGCACTTGCACATACAACATACCTACACTACACCCATTGACACTTCAGACCCCATCTATGAATACTCTCTTAGTCATGTTTCCTACCTTAAATACCTATATATCACGGTGTGATAT
This sequence comes from Eilema depressum, assembly GCA_914767945.1. NCBI lineage: Eukaryota > Metazoa > Arthropoda > Insecta > Lepidoptera > Erebidae > Eilema > Eilema depressum. The sequence continues at coordinate 20,970,559 of OU612018.1, read as the reverse complement.
ATAGGTATTTAAACTATCATGGTAACTAACATTTACTATTAGAGTATCGGATATTCACCATATATTGTTTGGAGTTTCCGATGGAGCGCCGAAATATCGCAAACTTCAAACTATACATAGTAAGTATCCCCATACATCTAAAGTAAAGGTGTAATATAAACTAATCAACTGTAATCAATCCTAATTCTTGATTAGGACAGCTTTATTACTTCCTAGAACACGATCATAGCAAATATCTGATTAATTGGTCACTAATTTATATCAGGGCACTTCCTTTCACAAACATGTGTAAGAAAAATATTGACGGTGACAAGATCTTAGATACAATATCGAAGTACGAATTTGGACCTTGTGTTAGATTTCACAAGGATGATTATGGCTTGTAGTAAAGTTAGCTCGGGTAAGGACATGACATTGATCCACTTAAGTTTACTTGCTAGAATAATGTGTTATTCTTTAGTAATAAATAGGTATGATAGTTAACCTTCTAAACAATATTGCCTTTATTTAGTTCATTAGAATTGAAACTACACCTATTTATTTACAATTTCTCAAGTATGTATGTAAGTATTGCCAAAAACTTGAAAAGTATAACAAAATATAAGGCAGCAAAAGGTAAAAATCCGCTATTCTTTGCTGCTCCGCCTATTTTTATTCCCAGGATAAAACGTAACCCGTACATGGGTTACCTTTGATCCTACGTTTTATTAACGTTTAATCAGCATCAGATCGATCTTGACGAACAAAGTACTCAAAATTATCTTAATGCCTTAGTTTTTCCCCCATCCTGTTGATTGATTGTTCTGATATTTCACGCTGACTCTACTGTTTCAAATCATAAAGTATATCTGGACCTACTTCCATTCAGATCAGTCCAGGCGTTTTTATTGTCCTTGTTCACAGGACAAGCTTTGAATGAAAGAGATATTTGGAAAGTTCACGGTTAAGGCTCCCGTATGTTAATCCAGGGTATAACCTATATACATACCAAATTTCAACCAAATCGGTCCAGCCGTTTATGCGTGAAAGAGTAACAAACATCCACACATCCACACATCCATTCTCACAAACTTTCACATTTATAATATTAGTAGGACTACCTCATTTGTTCATGTTTTGTGCAGGGTCCGAAGTTTCGGATCTTTCATGGTAGCACTCCAGAACATTTGCTAACAAACCTTATGGTGAAGAAAATGTGTATGTTTATTTATATTTTTTGTTATTACAGTAGATATCCTCTAAGTAGAGGAGGCAGCTTTTTTGTGAATTTATTTTGGTATAATTTTTCATGTTAATTTTTTTCATGTTTATAAGTTTTGTTTCTGTTTTACTGTAGCAAAAATGTATGAAGCAATTATGTTATACATTTTACTTTTGAACCACAGCTTCAAAAGCAACGAGTATGACTGCCAGCTGTAAATGAGTTTCCAGGTTCGATGCCTAAGTCCTATGTCGGACGCATATTTATACTATTAAGGTTGTAAATAAACATTCGGATAATCTGTTAGTCAGCGGTTACCATAGCTTATGAATACCGAATTCGACCATTTTGTACTCAGACTATATAAGTCTCCACTCTCGTGATCTCCACTCTCGTGGTCTTCACTCTCGGACTCGTCTGCTCCAATGGTTATCGGTCCTTCGACAGATGTGGCCAGCCCACTGCCACTTCAGCTTACTTATTATGCGAGCTATGTCGGTAACTTTAGTACTTTGTTGGAAAACCTCGTTACGAATTCTATCCTTAAAAAGCCTCCCTGTATAGCTCGCTCCATGGCCCGCTGTGCGACCATTAGGTCGTGGACTAACCGCACTTCCTCTCAACTGCAATCCTATACTAACGTGGACACTGACTTCCACCTTTCGACATCGTCAGGCATAGGATGCACTGGTCCCGTTAACAGTATTGTATATCGTGGAATGCGAGAGTTTAAAAGTTAGCATAACAGTTTATTACGAATCGGTATTATATCTCCAGCACATACGCTCATTTATCTCCTCTTCTAACACATAACTTCATGCAGCGACAGAAACTGGACAGCCTGAAAGTGAGCACGTGTAATCTGTGGACGTGATACGCGTTTACAATAATATCATTGGACATTTATTATTGTACTAGCTGTGCCTGCCACCTGGGCTGCGTTGACTTAGACCTGAGTTTTGTTTGTTTAGTGTTGGAACATTATTTTTAAGACAAGCCCATCTGACAGACAGTGGTTACCGTGGCCTACGGACGAGTGCAATATCAGGGGAGTCACACTCGTGCTGCCGACCTGAGGTTTTTTGCCGTCAGCGCACACTTCTTATTTTCAAAAATGAAATTAATATGAATTACGTTTGACACTATCAGCTATCTGCCAGTGAAAGTCTGTCTGAAAGTCCCATGAACATTTGGTCTAACCGTTTCAGAGAGTAGGCAAATCAAACAGGCAGTATTTTTTTAATTCTTTCAAGCAAAATTATCGCCTTGCTGTGGTTTATCCAAGCGGCTACAATATTGGGTTTTTCAAGAAGGGTATTACAGGGTTGGCAGCGTGAGTGTATCGCCCCTGGCGTTGTACACTTCTATAGACCGCAGTTACCGCTGCCCATCAGGTGGGCCATGTGCTTGCCTGCCATTAATTTGGTGTAAATTAATAAATGAAATAGTCCAGTCAACTTTTATTATGTTTATAGTTGAATCTGTCATTCAGATCGAAGGCATTTCAAAGGAAAGATATATAAATCAAAAGACAGCGGCGAGCATGTATGAAAACAATAACATTATGAAAGTAAAAGAAGCGAAGGGCGTGACTAAATGTATGTCGAATTTGGGCCATTCATCAACTCGCTAATCCATAACTCGCTACTCGCTAGCGATCTTGGGCGAGTTAGCATTTTTTGATTTTAATTAATTTTTTGCCGTCAATTCGCGCGCATGTTAAAATACAGTCAGATGGGCTAATCAAAGTACGAATAAAACTGTACCATCGTCATTAAATATTCGAATGTAATAATAAATAACAAAGTTGATCCACCCGAGCACTGAGTAACAAATGGTTATTACTCATCGTTCGGGTGGATCAAAGCCCAATCGTAACTGTCACCGCATATTTTAACGCTACATTGTACCATATGGTACACCTCTTGGTCTGAATCGTCGCGAGTCACGCAAATACACAATGATTCATTTTATAATTTTGTCATAAACAATAATATTTTATACGTATAAATATTTTTTACAGATACGTACCAATAACATAATCGAAGGTGAAGTATTTGAAATAGTTTAAGATGCTCCATAGTCTGAGCGATCATTATAGGTATAGGTGAGGTTTTGATCACGCGGTGACCATGTCACCATCATAAGAAAATTACTAATTACAATAATCATTCTAATCGTTTCTAGATTTTAACACTACACCCCCCCCCCCCCCCCCCCCCCCTTCCTAGGGAGATCTATCATCATTTTTGGGGTCCAAAGCAACTTGCTATTCAGTATAACTGCTAAACAACGGGCAAGGTACTGATACCTCATCTACCCATCTCAATCTGTTCAAACGGTTTGACCAATTTTACATTATATTTGTCTACTTTCAAATTCATTACGCTCAGATAAACAAAACTTGACAATTAGCATACTTTTAACGCTTCGTTTAAGCTCTAACAAGGTTTCAACTGTCGTATATTTATATTTAAATACAAATTAAGGCTGATGCACATACTGGGTAATTAAAACATTTATTTGTGACTAACTATTTAAATTATTTTATTAATTATAATTAATTTAATTTAATTTAATTAAAATTAAATTAAATTTAAAATTTAATTAAATTAATTATTTATTTCAATTATTTAAAAATAAGCTTACACGAAACGTAATTATATATAATTTGTCGGGTGAATAATTTAACATTAATAACTTTTAACTTTTGGGTTGCATGTAATTAAATTAATAATACTCCTGTTACAGCTAGTATGGCATCGTTGAACCGCATGATAGCAGCAATTATGGCAATTATTGTACAGATTCATCGGAACATAACAGAAACTATGGCATTAAGTCCGCCTTTGTACATCTTATTTGTGCAATAAAGAATAAATAAATAAAAACTCCAATTACTTATTACATATTATCGTATTGCTGAATTTTGCAATTTTCATACAAAATAATATAATTTTATTTGAATTATAACTATTAGGGCCATGGAGAAGGAAATGATATTCTGTCCTCCGTGATTAGGGCCAATTCACACTGAAAGAGGAGTGGCCGACAGCGGCCATATTTCGTTAAATAGTTGCGAAAAGATACGCAGCAGTACCTACTGCCGCTTTCTTGCCTTAAAACTTCAATTTTTTCATATTTAGTATAAGTTCATTTAAATCAATGTTTAGTACTGTATCAGATATAACTTACTGATTACAAATACATAAATTAATCATGTCTTAGTATGTATTATGCCTCAAAATGTTTGATTTTTAAATGTTTTACTTTATTAAAATTTTACTTTGAGTTCGTTTTTGGGTTTAACGAACTTTGTTCTCAAACGATTTGTAACGGACTATAGATATAGTTTCGAGTAAAAGGAGAACTGTAGAATATCCATAAAAGTACACACTACAAAAATCCTATCCTACTAATATTATAAATGTGAAAGTTTGTGAGAATGGATGTGTGGATGTGTGGACGTTTGTTACTCTTTCACGCATAAACGGCTGGACCGATTCGGTTGAAATTTGGTATGTATATAGGTTATACCCTGGATTAACATATAGGCTATACATCAGCGATGAACGGGATCAGAATTCCACGCGAGCGGAGCCGCGGGCAACAGCTAGTAGATAATAATATTTATCTCATCAAAGTTCTATTGTAGCAAGCGATGACCAACCTTAAGCCACCAAGCCAAAGCAATTTGGTAATCAATCATATATTGTATACTAATGAGGCATCTGTTAGGGGACGAATCAAATAATATAGGGGAAAGTAATGAGATGGAAAGGAAATTGGCCGATCGATTTCATTTGTATTCCTTGTTTAGATTAAGATTGGCAATTTCCAAACTGTTTGTTGGAAAATTACTTTTTAATTTATAGGTTGACTACCTATTTAGAATAAAAATTATAAGATAATGAGTCATATATGCAAGAAACATTTACAAATTAAACATGTCACCTTAATACTAAATAGATAATAATTGATGTCAATATTAATCAAATCCAGATCGCGCCCGGTGCAAAGATGCCCATCACACTTACCGCGTTTTCACACTGGATTGCGACGGCCAACCTCTGCACCAGGAACGTTTTGGAGTAAGAGTCATTAGTAGCCTTTATAAGCCTCTGCCCAATCGCCCTTACAAGGATTTTGGCCTCTTTGCCCTTTTGGAACAACAATTGTGTCATAGAAAGTTCCTTACAGACACTTACAGCTAAATAAGATAACGTTTATTTACAAAAAAACTTTTAAAAACAAGCTTTTTTTTTAAGAATCTGCTGTACTGAAATGATGATAATAATTTTATCTAAGGATTGTGCTGATTTAAAAATCTTGTATCACACTGTTTTCTGCTTCAAAATCGTTTTGCAAGATTCCACCCGAACAAATTACATACCTATATATACCTAAATTACATACATACAATGCAAGTTAATAAAAAGCTTGTAATAATTAATTTTGACCCTTATTTAAACAGCCGTAGTGTACCTTTTTGTAATGTAGTCTATCTATACGACAGACATGACCATGTGAAAAGTCATTGGTTGAAATATATTATCATTTCACAACAGTAAAAGATCTACAAGTCACAAATGTCATACTTTAAGCGGACACTTCGCGATACATGAAAAGAAGATGTCTATTTTTATCCGACTTCAAAGAACAGGAAGCTCTCAATTCATTGGAATATCATTTAATGTATGTTCTGCGAAATTTTCACCACAATTTTGGACAACCTTTGAATAATGTTATTTTTAAACTATCGCGGTATAAGCTCATGTTTTGTAATGGTTCGGGACTTACTAAGTTACCACCCGTCCCAAACTCTTAAAAATAAGAACTTCTGAATAAAAAAATCCAATAAAAATCACACCCTAAAATAAAAAAAAATAAAAAATTATAATACGATTTGTAATTCTTTATTTTAAATAAACTGCTGCATATTGATCTTACTCAAAGTAAATAATATTTCAGTACAAAGAAATTGTAATAATTTTAGTTCGTTATTGCAGTATCATCTGTTTTATGCATAATAAAGTTCGTTTTAATCAATTATGTTGGTTCAATTATGTATTTATGCCACTTAGGTGGCAGACAAGCACACGACCCGAATTTTATCACTGCCACCTTGCAATATTCCACAGCCGTTGGAGTTTATATAGTAAGAATGCTTCTAGCAATAATAATAGACATAATCCTTAACCCATGATTCACTAAAACAGAGATTCTATCAAAATCATAAATCTAGTTCAAAATACAATAGAAGATAACCCATAAACCCACTATTAATGAACCGCTAAAACCCATTTCGAACTAAATCAAAATATCCCAAATGTAGCTTATTTACAACGACCATAGTCATTGGTGCGTAAAATAATTTGGTTTGGCTTAAATATTTGAGGGTGAGGTATAAACGGGGTGATATAACAAAAAAAGGGATGTTATACAGAATGGATCAATCAACACGGCCGTAATTACAGTTTATTTACATTGGAAGAACACGTGCGTTCGAGTTCATTTGTGGTAATCATGTTTTGATTACAGGACTAGTACTGAGTACGTAATAAGTACCATCAATTTTAAAGTGCAAAAAAAAAATTGATTGAATATTTTTTAGGATGTTATGATGGTTCTTCTTCATCCTAGTGTTAAGTCTCAGTCGCATCCGAAGCTTTCAGCTCGGAGTCTGGGGTCCGCTTTACCAGTCTTAACTACGGGTTGGGTTAAACCTCGATATGATGGTTAATAATAATGAAAACGAGTTTTTTCTTATACAAGACAACACGTGCAGGGCTTAGATGTATACGGTGCAGAATAATCCATCAAGAACCAAGCGGTTCGGTGTCTTTAGTGCACCTAGAAAAAGCATCTGATGAGGCCGTCACGCTGAGTGCCACCATTGTAACATGGTACGTGTCTCTAATGGTGACTCTCTTTGCCGAGACTTTGCCTTCAGCTTACTATCAGTCGAGGTGAAATTAAATTGACGTGTCCTATATAACAAAAATTAAAGTAGCTCCCATTCCTTTCCATTAGAATCCCCTGGGGAAGCTAAATACACAGAACAGATATAATAGTAATGGCGAATTTTGGAGCGCACTTAAAGCAGAAGCACACGGCCCACTAGATGGAAAGTGGTCACCGTGGCCTATAGGCATGAGCAACACCAGGGGCGTCACACTCGCGCTGCCGACGCCATAAGATATAACTCACATGCTTAATGAACAAGTGATAAGGAAGTCGACTTTTTAATCCTCACACTTAAATTATGATGGATGATACATAAAAAGTAAGAAAAAACAAGCTGGTATGGAAAGAACATATGTGACGTTGCACTATGAATACGAAACTGTGTATCAAAGTGCTCCATTCATATTTTACTATGTTAATTGGCCATTATGAACGTTAAAAAGAGAAATTGGAAGAACAGGTATGACGATCATTGCTTTTTATTTTTCGCGTCGATTGCCCAAAAGTTATTTAAACGGTCTGAATGAAATTATTCACTGCGACAAAATTGATTTTGCATTTTTTGTACCTACTACTTCTCGAAACCTGTGGGCTTGCATAATTATTACTGTAAATAAAGCTCGTGAAGTTTGTAAAGGATAGAAGTAGATGACGGGCTGTTGTTTATCAATCAATTAGTCTATCACAGTCCTCTGTTGGACATAATCCTCTCCCAATGTCGGGAGTCTTTAGCTTTGATTTCCAACTAATCGTTAATCCCAGTCGCATCCGAAGCTTTTATCTCGGAGTCTGGGATTCGCTTTACCAGTCTAACTGCGGATTTGGCTGGACTTCGATATTTTTCATGGAGCGACTGCCATCAGACCTCCACAACCCAATGATAATTGAAACGATATTGGGTGATATCGAAGCATTGCAGCTAGACCAGTATGTTCGTATATGACCACCGGGATCGACGGCTTAACGTGCTCTCCGAAGCACGACCAGACCAATGCAAATACCCATATTCATGCATTCAAACATTTGCACCGAGCAGGGCTCGAATCTTTAAGCCACAGAAGCTGTCTGGATTGGCTAGTAAGATATGAAGTAGATACGCCAGTTTTGTCTTCTATGTTTACCAATAGAAACCTAACAACTACTCATGTTACGACTGTGATTAAAACTCGTTTCCAAACAGAATAATGCCCGACCTTAACTACTGGGTCAACAAAGTTACTTTGTTGAATATTTATTGCCATTAACATTACTGTTACAGTTTTGGTGATATTTATTCCTGCTATAAAACATAAGTTATACATATCCGGGTTCCGCCCGCTTGGATGTAGGTTATCGCAACTTTTGGTCATATTATTATCTCCAATTTTACTCAACTATTTTAGGTCTGCGCTACGCTAGTATTATTATCTGTTCTGTATCTGAGCACAATTTTCTTACAAAAATCTTCATCAAATTCTATTGATTTTTGCGTCCGTCGCGCACAAATAGACAAAAATTCCAAAAAATATATTTTTGTGTTAGGAATCAACATGAATGTAAGTTATTAATATTAGTGGACCCCGGACTCCGAGGTAAAAATGTTGGGCGCGACCGAGATTATCGCAAGATGATGACGATGTTGAATGTAAATAAGTAATAAAAACATAAACATGTAATAAAATAACACCAAAGAAATCTCGATAGAATCCGATCAAAATATATTCATTTCAATGTGTAATATTCTCATAAACTTTCTACAATATCATAAAGGACCTATTCCACATCCCCAAGTCCAAAATCACAACATTGTAATATGTAAGTAATTCATTGGATCATGTACATAATTGATACATTTAAATGGAATAGTTGTTCTATCGAACTGCGTACCGGTACAAATGCTAATGGAATTTAAAGCCTCATAATGTATTAAAGGGAGGCTTAATGAAAATATATGGTTCAATAGTTTTATGACGCGCACCTGTTCGGTGCTAGGAATTCTGATCACACAATTGGTACAGTCGGTGACAAAACTGTAGCCCCCCGCTAATTTTATAGACGGTCTTTAGATACATCAATTGAAATCCTACTAATTGAACATGTAAAAGTTTGGGAAGATCTCTAAATATTTCTATGTCAATAACTCAATAAATAGAGACGGTAAGAGAAAGAGAGAGAGAGAGAGAGAGAGAGAGAGAGAGAGAGAGAGAGAGGGGGGGAAATGCTTGGATTAATACATCAATAGGATGTTTTTCTTAAGACCATGCTGATTGATGAAAGAGACTCTGATGCAGGATACTCTCTAAGAGTTGGGAGGTCTGACGGCAGTCACTTCACACGCACCTATTCCCGGAATAAGAAGCCTGGATACTATTCTAGACAGATAGTACTGTGCCAAATTGGATCCAGTCTGTTGAAATCAATTTTGTATAAAACAATTACAGCCGTATTTACAAACTCTCACACTTAGTATCACATTTTAAAGAACCAGATGATTAAATTCAATAAAATCGAGGAATACTGCGTTAGAATATGTGTGAGAGTGAATATCAAAAAGCTTCCGCATTATGTTGAGCAGAGCCGGATGCTCTGCAAAAGATTCTTGCAATTACTATACGTATCTGAGAGGCAGCTATTGTAGAATGGCTACCCTTCAGAGAGCGGCGGCGACGGTGCTGGCAGGTGTACTTCCGTTTGGTCGAGAGGTGCAAAGACGTGCAGTATTGTACAGTCAACGGCAAAGGTAACTTAATAAATTCTAATTTGAGCACCTAATTTGTGTTACACACATCCATAGGCCACGGTAACCACTTTCCATCGGGAAGGCCGTGTGCTTATCAGCCATTTAAGTGGTATATAAAAAAACATCTAAGCACTGAAACTTTTCATAAAATGACAATAACAAAAATATGTTAACTTTGTCCTTTGTCATCATCACCAACACCACCTTAGCGTTGATTTCGTTTAAGAATACAGCTTTTATAGACAAGACATCCTTCTGTTAAACCTCCTGAAAGCCTGCACCAGAGTTTCATGTGTAAATGTGTAGGTGTATTTCCAAGTGAGGTTACTTTGGTCCCGTAGTTCTTGATGGGGCCCTTGCATTCTGATGGGGCCTCATACACAATGTAGATTAGAAAACTACTTTCATCGATATTGATAATACATTTATTTGTTCGTATAAGCTTATAATATTTTAATGTAAAACCACTTTTGTCGTTAACTGTATTATTCAACGCAAAAAACAAACATGGCGGGTAGTTTTGAATACAGTAGAATGCGACAATTTTATTAAAATGTTTCAGCACCGGTCGTAATATCATATCAGTAGTCGATCCGACTCAAATTAATGAAAAGGTAAACGAAATAATCCTGTTTAAAAAATATTCGTTGTTCTGTGATACATTTATTTTGCTACGTAGAGTACGTACATATTTTGCTACGAATGGCAAATGTTCTACGTTAAATAGCGTAGCTTCTTCTTAGGCGTCGAATATTTTTGTCTTTGTTTATAATTTTCAATGGAGAACAAGGCTTAAAGTAGATGTAGTAAGTAAACTACTCTTTAGGCTACTGTCTGTAATTTATTATCATCATCTTCATGTATTATTGCTATTTCCTGATTGCATCCGTGGCCAAGATGACCTCGGAGCTCGGGGTCCGCCTTCCGGCTCTTCCTCCTCCACTTCGCACGATCTTGGGCGTCCATGGCACTGAGACCATTGTCAATTCATTATGTTGGGTAGTAAGTGTATATAGTATTTCAACATTTCTTTCTGCAATTGATACCAGCGGGTCTAAAAAGGTCACTTTAAACGACTCTGCTAAAAACGAGTAACTTAATGAATTTCCAGTAAATAAATCTCATCTCATCAATCTATAATAAATCTCAATTGATTTCTATAAAATTCTTAGAATGGTCACTCATATTGAGCAGAATCACAATAATTCATTTACTAAGCAGATTCCAATTTCATATAAATATGTCAAAATATTATCTTAATACGAAATACAAATCCCATTTGTCACCAGTGGTGGCGTCGACAGTGGGGGCTACTGGGAATAATCCTTTCCAAGTAAGTGAGGATCAAATTCTCCTAGATAATCAAATCCAGCCTCAGTCTGTCAGAATGAAATAAAATGATAATGTAATGTAATGAAATAAAAATATTACAGATACAATTTTCAAGAAATAACATTAACATCGTGATCGTTTTTAACATTATTAGATCGAGGCTTAATTTTGGAAAAAACAGTTACTACCAGAGACCCTCGTGATCGTTTTTGACAATTGAGACTTTTAGATTAGATCGAGACTGAATTTAAAAAAAAAATTATTAGGAGAATTTATCTTCACAACATTTGCAATCGTTATACAAAAGATAGCTCCCGCACTACGAAACCATGTATAAAAATCTTCGTAATCAACATTCAGATCTTAATTCAGGCGCTCCCGTTGGAGCTCATCGCGACGTGATTGGGAGGCGTGACGTCATGATTGATGAGAACCGTCACGACGAATCGCATGATCGATAGCGCAGCTGCGTCGGACCTCTTTGTTAGTGTTTATAGTTCATATTTTATCAGAATTGAATCTTGTGAAGAATCTAAGCCAATAAATACTCAGAGTTCAGCTCTAAAATCCTATCCTACTTATATTATAAAATATGTAAATAATTGGGTAGATGTTTGGATGTTCCTTAGATTCTTGTGAAAGCGGATCCACACTTTGTTTTTTTTATATCACTTAGGTGATAGGTAAGTAAACGGTTCACGTGATGGAAAATGGTTACTGTGACCTATGGATATTTGCAACATCAGGGGCGTCATACAATTTCTGACCCTGTAGGAACTTTAATATGCCATTCATAAAGAAGTGCTACTTGTTATTCGACTGTATACAACGAAGTGTGGGGAGCTCATTTGTCTATTATATCGACGGTGGAAAGGCAGAACACTTCAAGCGACACTTTGGTCGAAAATGACTTAAATACATAACTGGAATCCACATTAAATTCTGCGTCGATTGGTCTTAGTTTCATAACGATCTGATCACTTTGATGTCGCTTAATGTATTGCAATTTGGTATGGCATTTTTTTTTTGCTATGATTGAACCGACTCAAAATTTTATCTATTTTGATGTTATTTTCCTTGATTTAATATACAAAATGTATGTTTGGCATTTAGGTTATTTAAGCTTTCTTAGTTCAACTTATAACAAGTACTTAATTTGTTTTAGCGTACCCTAAAATGCCCCTACATGACCACTTAATGCGTTTTTCTATGGTTGCCTAGTCTGTCGATTTGTCGTATAAATTGTTTTCCCGTTAAACATTATATTCACAGTATGGATATAATGTGTTTTGCTAATATCTCGATACAATTGTCATGAGATTTAATTGGTTTTGGCAGTCATCTAATAATACACAAGTGTCGCTTAATTTAATTATGTTAAAAAGAACACGAATATTTTAAAATTAACCGACAGTACTTTTTTCAAATAAAATGTCGCTTAATTTATAATTTGAACCATTTCGAATGTATAAATAGAAGAGACAAACAAATGGCGCTTCATTCATTGACGACACGCGCTTTCATGAATAGACCGAGCGTAAGATATTTTCTTATTATTTTGTTAAACCTAGTTTTAAATTGTTGGGTAACTGGGTAATTAAATAGTATGATTAATACGAGTATGATAACTGTGTAGTTAATAATAAATTTGATGCTTATTCATTTTGTTTAAATTGTATGTTACAGTTTTAAAATGGATCGTAAAACTTACTTTAAACGAAAAATATTCGAAATGACTGAATCACAGTCAGTTATGAAAAAATCATGCCGACGTAAAATAACATTCGAAAATGAATTAATCAATCAATTAGCCTACTCTGCAGTAGGCTACTGCTGCAGTACTCCACTGCTGGACATAGGCCTCTCCCAATACACGCCACGTTTGCCGATCCTCCGCCTTCCGCATCCAGTCCGTCCCAGCCACCTTTCGCAGGTCATCAGTCCACCTAGCTAGGGGGTGTCCCACCTTCCGTTTACCTTCGCGCGGTCTCCACTCTAGGACTCGTTTGCTCCAACGGCCATCAGTCCTTCGGCACCACCAGCCCACCGTTGATGTTGATGCCCAGTCCAATCCAGAGTCTTGAAGACGTCCTACAATGCGTTGGTGAATAGTTTGGGAGATATAACATCTCTCTGTCTCACTCCACGTTGGAGGCTAATGGGTTTCGTCTTCTGGTCTTGGAGCTGGACGGACATTGTGGCAGTATCATACAGGCATCTCAGCGCCTCGATGTATCGCCAATCAACACGGCACCGCTGCAGGGTATCCAGCACATCCCAGGTTTCGATAGAGTCGAAGGCTTTTTCGTAGTCCACAAACGCCATACACAGCGGCTGGTTGTACTCCTGCGTCTTTTCTATAATCTGCCAAACAGTATGGATGTGCTCCACGGTACTATAGCCTTTTCAAAACCCGGTTTGCTCAGGTAGCTGGAACTCGTCGAGCTTACCCGCGAGGCGATTTGTGACAACTCTCGAGAACAACTTGTAGACATGACTCAGGAGTGAGATGGGCCTTTTTTGAAAACAGTACCACCGCACTCCCACTCCATGCCCTAGGTGTTAGCCCTTGCTGGGTGACGGAATTAAAGAGGCTTGCTAGCTCTTTCAGAATTGGAGCGCTACCTGCTTTCAGCAGCTCAGTAGTAATTCCGTCATCACCAGGACACCTGTTGTTCTTCAGTTGCCTGAGAGCCGCCTCTACCTCGCACTGTTCAACATCTGGCAAATCCTCGGTGTAATGGCGCGTGAGGGGCTCTGTGGTCCTCATCGCTGTGTTCCGTCGGTTTACTCGTCCATGATGCATATAGCTGTCCATAGAAGTTCTCGATCTCTTCGAGTATCTCGAACTTCGAGGTAATCGTTTTGCCAACCCCAGTTTTAAGTTTCGTCAGATGGGGCCTCCCCAACTGCTGAGCGAACACTTTTGACCCTCTATTACGCTCAATTGCCTCCTGAATGGTGCGAGTGTTGAAGCGAAGATGAAATGTCTGACATATCCCAGGAGCCGAAAAAGCAATATGACGTACTTGGAAAACACTATTGGTCGGGGGTTGAAGTTAATAAGTCCGTGCATTGTATAATAACGCATTATTGGACATGCAATGATTGTATTGATAAATTATCAGTAGTAGTGCATTTTAGTTTCTAAAAATGAGGAACTCCTTAGTGCCTGTGCCTACCTAAAATAGAGTAGATGACTGATATGATATCGCACCTCTCGTCATAGGCGGGTAGTTCATCCTCACACATTGCGACCGGAAACGGTGCACACTGTGCGGTATGAAAGGAACTTCATCCCTCGCACACTCAAGCTGTGGAATGAACTCCCCGCGATGGGTTTCCCAAGCGACTACAATATGGGGTTCTTCAAGAAGGGCATTAGAAGGTTTCTTCAGGGTCGGCAGCACGAGTGTGACGCCCCTGGTGTTGCATACGTCCATATGCCACGGTAACCACTTTCCATCAGGTGGGCCGTGTGCTTGTCTGCCACCTAAGTGGCATAAAAAAAAACTAGAGTTAAGTTATAGAAGAGACAATAGTGTTAAGTTTAAAAAAATATGTTCTGTTGATATCCTAAAATAAAAAATTACCATGAATGTTCCTGGTTAGTTAGTAAGCGAAACGTAAGTTTTCTTAATAAAAAGAGTGAATTCTGAAATTTGTTTAAATTTTCACTGCCTTAATAAAAAAATATTAGGAGCTTAAATTATTTCGTTGGTTTTACATTCTAATTTCTCAAGCACTTAAATGGTTTACCCTAAGTTAACCATACAGACATTGCGACACTTAATTTGTTTTGCCCATACAATATTAATATAAATTAATGTTGTTAAATTCTATTGCTTGTATTTTATAAACCAAAATAGTGGCGGTTAAAGTATTTTCCCGTGATCATTTATCGTAGCTCGGATTGCCTTAATGTGTTTTGCCGTAAACTATTATATCGGCAAAAAACATTAAGCGCCACCTATTTTTATAAATCTTTTAGGCTTTGTTTCATTAGTAGATTGAAATTATGGACTTTTAAAAAATAAAACAACTGCTATTTTTGATATTCTTTTAGAAGTAATATTTTTTTTTTTTATGATCATTTTAGCTCAAATTACAAAGTTTTTTGGGTCTGCTGTAAAGTTTGAAAAATGGCGCTTACTTTAATTTGCTTTTCCACCGTCGATATGCTTTATTCGCACGCATAACACTTGAGGCTAATTAAGAAGAGGAGAGTTCCTCACCTTCAGTCAGTATTTCGCAAGACACGATTATCGAAAGGACAGCAAAATAGTTACTTCGTCTAAACATTCGCAAAAGCAATTGCCGCTCGCTCGTCCAAGCTGGCGAGAATTTCCTCGCAATTGAATATTGATAGTTTTGGTCTGAACAGAATTTTAAAGCAATAATCGTATTTTAACGTAAGGCGATATTTCGCTTACGAATCTCGTATGAAATAATCGTAGGTGAGAATTAAGTGTTTGCCTGTGTGTAAACATGTTCATACGATAATTGTGTGGCGATTATTGCTAATGATAGCTGTAGCGTACGACAGCCTCCTTGGCGTAGCGGTAGTGAACGCGGCCGCTACGCAGGAGGCGCGGGTTCGATCCCCGCTCAGTGCAAGTATTTGTGTTCATGAAATATGGGTATTTGCATTGGTCTGGTCGTGCTTCGGAAAGCACGTTAAGCCGTCGGTCCCGGTTGCCATAAGAACATCTATGGCAGTCGTTACGGGTAGTTGGAGCCCTAAAAAATCCAAAAAAGTTTCCGCCTAATGTTATCATTGGGCTGTGGAGGACAGATGGCAATCGCTTCACGAAAAAATATCGAGGTCTAGCCAAATCGGTAGTTAAGACTGGTAAAGCGGACCCAAGACTCCGAGCTGAAAAAGTTTCTGATGCGACTGGGAATTAACGCTAGGATGAAAGAGAGTAGCGTACGATTTCTCTTCCGAGACGAACTTTCCCCGTTTAAATGAGCCTTTAAGAGCGAATAGTAAAAAAACAACTCACAAATTTTTGCGCGAATCAGCCTAGCTGCATAACAACAAATACATATCGAAGTGCGTCTACCGTTTTCAAAGGCATATTCAGGAGTGCTCAGGATTTCTTCAATTAGCAGACTGCATTGAATATTTAATGCATATTTCATTCAATATACAATTGCGAATGAAGTAATTGTATTACAAATGAGTCAGCTATTATCGTATTTGCAATTGACATTCATTTACTTCAGCTCAGTTTGAGGACTGCAACTGCGGTAAAATGCTATTTTTCAATCTAATTAGGTACACAGCAAGCATTTGTGATGAAAGATGAAAGGAGAATAAGTAAAAGAAAAATAAGAAAGATATTTTTCTCCAGTAAATTGGCAAAATATACACCAGCAATGAAGTTATAGATAGAGCTTAGTATTTTTCGATTGAACCGGCTTACACAATCTGCGAAAACATTTATTTTTATACCACTTAGATCGCAGATAAGCACACGGCACACCTGATAGCAAGTAGTTACCGTGGCCTATGGACGAGCGCAACACCAGAGGAGTCACACTTGTGCTGCCGACCCTTTAAAAACTGAGAGATTCTGTGCCGTCAGCGAAGTAGACAAGCAGGACAATCCTTTGGTCTTCCCACTGATAGCACAAACATTTAGTGCTATTTAGTAAAGTTCAAAAGCTACTTCATCTAAACCCGAACATCTAATAATGTTCTACAAATGCGTTGTATCTTTCAAATTAATTACTTACCTATGAGTAACATATCAATATTAATATATCTAATTATCCAAGCGACTTCTCAGTAACGCCAAAAGTTTGCACTTTGGCACCCAAAGTCCGTTAAAATTTTTGATCCCTCCCTCCCAACCCTGAGAGGAAAGCCTGCACCTGAACCTCATCTGTTGTTTGCACCGACTTGCAGATAAGGGCTCAAGGATGTTGGTAAGGTCCTGTACAGCCGGGGTGCGAGAGATATGTCTGAGATAATCTTAACTGACGGCCCACAAATGGCGTGCGTTTTAGTCGGCTCTCCCACCGGCTCTAGCGGGGGAGGTATCCTTGAGGATTTTTCGCAAAATATAAAATGGCAAGGTCCTGTTATATTCATAATGTAATGTACTTTCTAATAAAAAAAATCGCTCGGATACTTAATATATATTTTCAAGGTCAGCAAAGAAACATCTCTGTATACCTACCGTAAACCATATTATTCCTTTACCTCAATAAATAATCCGGAGGCTTATCTACAAAACTTCCAACGTCTAGTACTGACTATATCAACGACCACGATCGAGGCAGGACATTTGTCTTATTGATCAGAGCCTCGGTCTTAAACGCACTACGACTGGAACGATTTTTGTTTGCTTATATTCTAGGGATTTGATTCTCACGTGAAAGACTATGACATAGATTTTGATAAATGCTATCCTACTTCATTCTACTAATATTATAAACTAGCCTTCCGCACGCGGCTCCGCCCGCGTGCATCTCGGCTAACGCGACCTTTGCTCATATCTTCGGTTCTACTCAACCGATTGCGATCAAACAAACGTAAGATTTTAAGTCTGACCAAGCCTTTTCTAACAAAAAAAACCGCATCAAAATCCGTCCAGTAGTTTTTGCGTCCATTTTGTGTTCAGTATCGTTAACATTACATATCCCAAGTATTTTTTTAAATATCTCCAATGTACAGACACGACCACTTTACAATTATATAATAGTATAGATAGATATTAAAGTTTGTGAAGATGTTTAGAGGTTTGTTATCGAATCACTAATAGCTAATTGGATTTGGTTTAAATTTGGCACAGGAATTATAGTCTGGATTAACATATAGGCTACTTTTATCCCGGGAATAGGTTCCAATAGGTCCAGAAACAGAACCGCGGCATCAACTTGTAAATATATATAGGTATTCAAATACGTACTTAGTTATACTCAATATCATTAGTAGATTTTTGGGTAGAGCTGACAGTACAAAGTTTAATTTATGAATGTTGTCATTGGCATGACAAAGAAAGACTTTTTATTTCGGAAATCTTTAGCTCTATGTACTGTAACTAGAGAGTAGTTTAAAAAATATAAACTATTTTGAGGACATAACTGACCACACCACTAATAGTGGTTTTTATCATCATTATCCTTGTGTTAATTTTGATGGCATCCGAGGCCTTCACTTCGGATTTCGAGGTCCGATGACGAGGTCCAGATGAGACTGGAAAAATCCTGTCTAACTGCGACGTTGTTAAACTTTGAAATTTTTCGTGAAGCGACTACTGCCTGACTTCCACAGCTCATTGGCGATAGCGAAGTATTACAGTTAGACCAGTTGTCGGAATTTTTAGGGCTCTAACTACCCAACCTAGTAGTGCCAAGGGAGATAAAATTTCCAGTGGCACTACTTGCGAAAGAGTAGTGTCACGGGAAATGCAGTTTTACCCATGGTACTACTGGTAGTGTCACGGGAAATAGAAATCTCCCGTGACACTACTAGTAGTGTCACGCAGGAGTGTCAAGGGAAATGGAGGCCCATAACGTCTGCCATGATAGATGTTCGTATGACAACCGATGGCCTAACGTGCTCTCCTATGTAAAGCGAAAATAAGTTTCCACAAGCGAACAAAAGTATATAATACTAGCTGTTGCCCGCGGCTCCGCCCGCGTGGAATTCTGATCCCGTTCATCGCTGATATATAGCCTATATGTTAATCCAGGGTATAACCTATATACATACCAAATTTCAACCAAATCGGTCCAGCCGTTTATGCGTGAAAGAGTAACAAACATCCACACATCCACACATCCATTGTCACAAACTTTCACATTTATAATATTAGTAGGAAGTAGGATAGCTGTTGCCCGCGGCTCCGCCCGCGTGGAATTCTAATCCCGTTCATCGCTGATATATAGCCTATATGTTAATCCAGGGTATAACCTATATACATACCAAATTTCAACCAAATCGGTCCAGCCGTTTATGCGTGAAAGAGTAACAAACATCCACACATCCACACATCCATTCTCACAAACTTTCACATTTATAATATTAGTAGGATAGTAGGATAGTAGGATGTGGCAGTATACATTGAGCGAGTGTATACTGGCTCAAGGTATACTAACATCTATCTCAAAACTTCACTTATTAAGTACAATATGTTGTCGGGTTCCCAATAAACGTAATGCACTTTTACTTCAGTTTCATCGACAATTTTACTGTCAGTCAAGAAAAATAGTTTCCTAAAGTGCATTGAACTTTATACTTTCAAACGTCGTAAACTGCAATAATATTAAATTAAACGTCATTTTTGTAATGAGAAAAGGAATTTATAGTTGCTTTCTAGTTAGAGATTTTTCTCGAAAGCCAAGTTATATTGTTGTGTATAAAAGTTGCACCTCAAAAAGAAAATGGAGGGTACAATAGAAAACGTTTTAATATTGTACTGTCGTTGGTTTCTGATATTGACGTAAACAGTTTATTATATGAGAAACTGGCGTCTGCCTAACTTGAAAGGAGAAATAAGGAGTATTTTTGGTATCTGCGGTCTCTGCTAGGTACCAACAACTGGACTTTATTTTATACTAGCCATTGCCCGCGGTCCCGCCCGCGTGAGTGTCTGTTATCGCGACCAAACATAACCTATATACTTTCCCAAGCTCCAGTTGACCTCTGTATCGAAAACTTTTCATTGGTTCCGTGAAAGCGTAACAGAAAGTGCATTTCCAAGGCCTCATCTATCCTTGTAGCAAATTTCATCGACATCGGTGCAGTGGTTTAGGCGTCAAAGCGTAACAAGCAGACAGATAGAGTTATTTTCGCATATCGAATATTAGTATAGAATTACTATCCTTAGGCGTTCGTTAGTATACCTAGTTACTATTGCATTATATCTTAAAAATCGCAAGTCCCAGTGCTCATAAATCGGTATATTTACGATGTTTGTGCATTTTGTATGCATTGGCCAGATTCCACCATATTTGTTGGCACGCTTCTACTCCGTCATTTAATTCAATTCAATAGAGAAGAAAATTATACCATCTAGCGTTTCTTGAGTAGTTCTAACATGTTATGTATTTTAAGTGTTTAGCATCAGATAGCTATTATAAAAAAATTATGGGGTATCAATTCTTGAATATGGTTTAGATATATTTAAAAATGGCTAAAATGCTCCCACGCACTATTATATAATTATTATTTGCATAAGAATCCTATTGATAAACATTGTAGGAATAGCAGTATAAGATAACTTCCCGGTTACAAGTACATGCTTAGAAATATAAGAACCTATACATCGCTGAAGAGGTAGGTAAAACTGTTTTGCGAGACTAGGCCATTTGCCATTAATCAGGCAAGTTTTCATAGCCTACGTATTTACTGTTAGATTGAATTCTTTAAATTAAGTGTTATTTTTCAAAACAGGTATATTGGATCATTGGTGAAATACGCGATAAAGATAAAATATGAATATAAACCGAAACGGTATTGACCAACAATAAGAAATTACCTTTGAATCAGGAGAATTTGGAACCAGCGTTTTTTTTTTATTTTCCGATTTTAGAAGAACCTTATTGATAACATTTTCAATAACTTGAAAGGTGCGCTGGATATAAAAATCAAATAAATTTAACAATTTAAAATAAAATTTCTAAGGTGTAAGTACAGTACAATACATCAAGTCATTAGAAATAACAAAAATAAAAAAAGAAACGTAAACAGCAGGCTGATGAAACAAAAAATAACAAAACAATGATAGAAATAATCGGTGGACCTTTGAAAAAATATACAAAGAGCCAAGAGAAGAAAGACAGAAGAAATATAAGAGGCTTAAATTATACATCAGCGTACAAGGATAACAAATTGTACAAGTAGGTAGTATTTGATCAATCGCGTGTCAACGTGAGATATGTCGATCTGCACGGACCGAACAAATAGGGTTGGTGAGCCAATGCATACAGATCCCAAGGGTACATGGATGTCGGATCGTGCTAGATGGTTTTATGCGTCGTGTGTATTCGTGTACTATATTGTACTATATTCCTGTACCTACTATATTCTTTACTACGAGAAAACTTTAAAATATTAAATAATATATACTGTAAATCCCTGAAGGGGTAGGCAGAGGAGCATTGAACACAAACATTTCAACAACTATGATTTTCGGTCTTCTTTATCTATCTATACTATTATATAATTGTAAAGTGGTCGTGTCTGTACATTGGAGATATTTAAAAAAAATACTATGTTAACGATTTTTTTTGAATTTCCTGTCTGTTTGTCTGTTTGTTCGCGATGGACGCAAAAACTCCTGGACGGATTTTGATGCGGTTTTTTTGTTAGAAAGGGCTTACTCAGACTTAAAATCGTACGTTTGTTTGATCGCAATCGGTTGAGTAGAACCGAAGATAATATGAGCAAAGGTCGCGTTAACCGAGATGCACGCGGGTGGAGCCGCGGGCGGAAGGCTAGTACGTAATAAAGAGGGAAACTATAATTTGCTGTCAAGTAGAAACTTACGTATGTTTACTGTCGAAGGGAGAATAGCCTTATCCCTTAGTCACTTTCGACGACAGTCAGGGGAAGATAAAGGGTAGGCTCCATTTCCTCTACACTGGAAACCAACACGGCTAAAATATGGCATTTGGCCATATTAGAAAACGCCCAAACGTGACATAATTAATTAATTGTAAATTCAAGGAAGTGTAACTAATTAACCATAAAAATTGATAATTTTACGCAGTTGGACGTCATAACTTTATATAGATCAATATCTTTGAATGAAAATTTTTGAAACAATTATAACGTGCTAACTAATCAAATCTATTAAGATAGGAAAAAGACAAACCAATCATAACTCATAACTCATTTATTCATAAGAACGATCATTACACGTCAAAGTATCATTCACAGTCGTTACAGCAAGTTTGTCAGTTAACATTCCATTCTTAATTCATAATAGTCTTTTGTCAAACATAAAATAAAAGTGTAAAAATCAAAATATACAAAAAGTCACAATATTATCGATGGTTTATGAATAAATTCACAGAACCATTCATCTAGAATTGAAGTTCAATTCAATTTTTAAAAATTCCAATAGGAGTCAAAATCATCGCCCCAAAATGATAGTATAGGAGAATTTGGAGCACTCAAGGCGTGACTAAGTAACTCAGTGGTCAGATCATTCCCCCTGTGAGGGACTGGTAGTGGGTTCAAGTCCCGCCTGAGTCGTTTTTCTTTTTTATATCGTAATCAATCTATATCTTGCTGATCACAACTATGAGTATAAAAAAGTTAGAAACGTATTTATTAAAATTGATGAACTATTAGTTACATATCGACGGGAACGGGTAATATTTATAGCTTCAGTAATAAGACAATTCTATGTCACTTCTATTGTATATCTTATCTGCGTACCCGACGCCCCCAAAACAGTAATATATTATAACTACCAATAGCGTAATCAATCTTGAAGGGCTTCTGCTGTTTTCAAGATTATTTAACTTGTTTTGGACAATAGTGGGTCACTTATAAATACGTGTTTTACGACCTTCTGCTTTTGCAAGTTTGACTCGTAGGTGCTTTTCGTGGACAAACCCTTGTCAAAAATTTTGATAGGTGGTCTTCGGATTAAGCTAGGTGCTATTAGCACAGGTGCTTTTCGTCTAGATGCTTTAAGTGGACTACTACGTACAAACTCAATGCTTATTTTTTGAAAGCACATAACAAAAGTAGCTCGTTAAGCATTTCTTGCAAATCACAGTTTTCGATAAACGCTTATTCCTATACTATTCCCCTAGATATGGACTTGAAGAGGTTTTGACATCATTCAAATAATTTGAAATAAGAGCCTTTTACCAACTCAGTTGGGATCGGTTTTCCAGTCTGTCATCATATCATTCCATAAACCTTCTTCCAGATCAGTTGGAGTTGGTTTTCCAGCCTAACTGTGAAACGGTTCAACTTTGATATTATACATGATGCGACTGTCATCTGACCTCAACAACCAATTAGCGATATCTAAAATAGACTAGTCGGACTTTTAAGGGTTCCAACTACCCGTAACGCCTGCCCTAAATGTTCGTGTAGTAACCGTGACCGATGACAACCAGACCAATGAATACGAATATCTGCACTGAACGAGGATCGAACCTGTGCCTTCTGCGTAGCGGCCGCGTTCACTACCGCCACGTCACAGAGGCTGTCCCTTTTCCTGTTTAACTGTGATGAATAAAATACTAAAAACAGTTGGTCTCCAAGTGCTTTTACTATTTTCTTTAAAAACAGAAACTTAAAGCATAATAACCAAGAAATTTTCTATAAACATCCAAGAACAAAGCTGACATGAGATAAATTTAACAATATTCTTCATACATGCCTTTGAACAAAGCCAAACACTATCTAGTAAACAATTCTAGAAGATAATTAACTGCTGAACCAGACAACAGAGCGCCAATAAGAGAAGTGAATTTGCATGCCGAGTCTGTTGTATGCACGTTGATAAGAAATACCCTACTACGGACGTCACATGATGAGAAGATAGTGCCACCATTGTAACATGGTACGTGTTGTAATGGTGGCCCTCTTTTCAGAGACTTTGCCTTCAGCTTACCATCAGGCGAGGCGAAGTCAAATTGACGTGTCCTATATAAAAAAAAAATAAAAAAAAAGAATACGTTATAGTGAACAAGTGTAGAATTCAAATTTTTACGTCAACGTTATCAATAGGAACAGATTTGCAATGATATGAGAAGCAAGAACTTCTGTCTTGGAAATAATAATACTAATAATCATTTATTCATCAGATCACAAAATCCATAATTTGTTAGTAGTGTTAGTTACAAAGTCATTTTTCTTATTCTAATGTTAGATGTGTTAGTATGAGTAAATTGAATTTGCTAATATGAGTAGGTATCAGATACAATATGAATCCCTACCACTAGTTATAAGTCATATCATTCAGTCTATTACCTACAATAAATTAAATTCAATTCTTCGAATTAGTCCATAATGAAATAAATAAATTAATAGACAACAATACAATTAATTAATTTTGCATAATAATTATACAATAAATTTAAAAAATACAATTAATTTTGAAATAAATTAAATTACCATTACTCTCAAAAAATATTTAGAACTAGCTGTTGCCCGCGGCTCCGCCCGCGTGGAATTCTGATCCCGTTCATCGCTGATATATAGCCTATATGTTAATCCAGGGTATAACCTATATACATACCAAATTTCAACCAAATCGGTCCAGCCGTTTATGCGTGAAAGAGTAACAAACATCCACACATCCATTCTCACAAACTTTCACATTTATAATATTAGTAGGTTTCGAAACACCATATTTTTAAGGCGTTTATGATATAAACAAACCATTCTTATCGATTTTTTATGTCTTTTTGTCCAGTTCCTGTAGCTCAATTGGTTAGAGCAATTCCTTTATAAGGGACTGGTCGCCGGTATAAGTGCCATTTTGAATGTTCATTTTAGTTAACTAAAGTTTAGTGTTAATAAGTGAAACAGTGGTCCTTTTGTAGAAGAGGAAGCTAAGTCTAGTTTCTAGTTAACGATATCGCGACTTAGTTCACCACTATCTGTTTTCTAGTAAAACGTGTAAACTTTTTGACAGTACCAAACCTACATCGCTCAGCGGCCTTACCATAAACTCTTAAAACAGGTCAATAATTGAACTGCTGTCATTCTACCAACTGCATATGTCACTTTGTAATGTCATATAAATATGTAGGATTACAAAGTGACATTTGCAGTTGGTAGAATGACAGCAGTTCAATTATTGACCTGTTTTAAGAGTTCATGGTTTGGGCCCAGATTAAATAACTCATTACTACAAGACAGTGCTAAATGAGCACAAACATCTCGGTCACCAATAACTTTGGTACTAAGTATGTCACTATCGGTGTCGGCTGTTCGAACACATTGACTGCTTCCAGAAGTTTATAAGCGAGTTTCGATCGAGTTACGTGTAGTACCTGTTACAGCCAAGCTATTCTCTGTTATGCAGATTCTATTAAAGAGCTCTAGATATGTGTTGACCGAGACAGGAAATGTTTACGCGTTTAGATGGTAAAAAATAGGTGTAGAAATAGGAAATACTAATATTTAGGACTAGCTTTTATCCGCGGTATCGCTCGCGTGGAATTTTGATTCCATTCACGCAGCATAAATCAGCATCAGATCGATTTTGACTAGCAAAGTACTCAAAATGATCTTAATACCTACTAATGATGTTATTACTAAACTATTTTATTGATTTAAATTGTACCTATTTATCGTTCCAACTAAAGCTGTGTACCAAATATCAGCAAAAGTTGTACGTAATATATCTGAAACCATTTAATATAAAACAGATTTTGACGGTGAATAAAAGCTATTGGACTTTTTCAAAATACGAACATTAACCAAAATGCACTTAAATACGTAAAATATTTCTACTTCACTGAATATGAAAATTTCGTAGGCGCCCATATTTTTTAGTGTAGAGCCACTAAAATGGAGTAGGTAGTTGATGTTGGTATTCTTTATAAAAATAATGCAGTTCAGCTATTAGTAATCATATTGACGTCTTTCATTCATTCACCTTCCTCTTACTCCAGGTAATAATGATAACATCATTTTGACCTTATACTTTATTATAAATGCTATCGAACGGCGAGTTTACATATAC
Source organism: Eilema depressum (assembly GCA_914767945.1). NCBI lineage: Eukaryota > Metazoa > Arthropoda > Insecta > Lepidoptera > Erebidae > Eilema > Eilema depressum. The sequence continues at coordinate 20,944,662 of OU612018.1, read as the reverse complement.
ATAATAATATGAATTATAAACACTCTACTAACTTACGAGTACCTACATAATATCAAGAAATTATAAAGGTATATTACTATCTTGTATGGTTCATACTGTTGCAGAGTAGGACCACAGACGGCGTGCGTTTTAGTCGGTTCGAGTCCGACATAACCTCCCCCTCCGGCTCCAGCAGTGGGGATTTTTCGCACGTTATTAAAGGTTTATTATTGAAAATGTGACACACATAGTATGCTTATGTTTCTTTTAACTGACAATAAAGTTATGAATTAGCAATTATTGAGAAATAATAAAATACTAATGTTCCTCACTTTTAGTGGCCCAACGTCACGACCAAGAGGCAAAATGTAGGCCAAGCAAGCACGTCCAAGTTTGTAGCAGGGAAAGTTTGGGAACAGTTCGGAGTATGTCTCCTAACGGATACCCGACGTTATATGCTAATTTACGCTATGTCATCTTTAAGACCTTAGCTTTGCTTTACTTTACTTGAAATCCTACTATTTCACTATACTAGGTGGAACATTTTAGTTTAGTATCTTAGAGAAATTTGATCCTTATGATTGATACTATTCATTGATGCCATAAAAATACAGGATTTTACTTTTCCGAATTTTAGTCTGTTAGATTATCGGGTGTGGCAAGCGAGTTTTCAATAATCTTTGAATGCAGTTTTGTTTCTTTTTAAAAATAAAGGAATGTTTTCTATTAGTGAAATTCGTTATCTCCAGTATCTGGAGTAGATATTTATCTCCAAATAAGTGAATATGTTTGGATGTTTGTTATTCAATCATGCTCTAACGGCTGAATAAATCTGACTGAAATTTGTTCCAGAGGTAGATTACAGTCTGAAATAACACAAAGGCTGCTTTTTATCCCGGGAACAGGTTCCCGCGGGCTACGGATACCGGGTCAAAATTCCACGCGGGTGGAGCCGCAGCCAACAAGCTAACATTATTTTCGGAATTTCAATTTACAAATAAAACAGGCTTTAGTGAGTTAATTGTACGTACTTTGTTAGATATAGATATTAAATCTATATCCTACATATTGATTTACTAGTCCTAAAAGTTGCTGCTATCTGACCCCCACAATCCATCAGCGGAAGTGCTGTACTTAAACCGACTTTTGGTGTTAAGAATGGTCACCCATCCTAGGACCGACTTGGCTAGTATCGCTTTACCTTAAAATGTGCTAATCTACTCGGTCACCGTATAGACACGAGTCCTTTGTAATAACATTGTGGTTACAAAACGTAGTACCCACAAATTATACATTATGTTAGACAAAAAGATGAAACAACATCAGGAGTCAGCCGGTAACTCCTACATAAAACATGAAAAGGTGTCGCTATATCGGTAGTAAAACGGACAAAAATAGGCTGCGTTTACTTAAAGAGCTCTGTATACTCAATCATTGACACCCGTATTCACAAACAATACTTCGCTATGCGTACTACCAAAACTGTGCAAAGAATGACAAATTCTCAATGCGTTCGTTTTGGTAAGCCTTTTTATTCATTGATAACACTTAAGTAATACTTCGTTGAGGGAACGCACTGCGTTAGATACTGCTCCGTGATGTTTGTGAATTAATTTTACCAGCCCTATGCGCTCGAGCACACTATGAGACCTCACAGTATTGTTTGTGAATACGGGTGTAAGTTGCTCACATTTTGGTGAGAAGCTTTGATCTAAAAAGCTAAGTTTTTTAACCGACTTCTAAACAAGGAGGAGGTTCTCAATTCCGATGTTTATATAGAACCAATGAATGGTTTTACAATCATCGATCTCTTTTCTCTTTCTAAATCGATTTTAATAGTCAGCATAATAAATGCTTCAAAATTTCATTCAATTGTTTGGGCGGAGGCATCAAAAATCAATGTTTGAAAATTATTGTAAAATCATTCATTGGTTCCGATAGCTCGTATGAGTATCGGTAGATGGCTCCACCGTCGCCCCAAAGACGAATGTTTAGAGGAATTTTGATCGGCTTCGTGCGGGCTTCGGTGGCTTAGTGGCCAGACCATTCCCCCTGTAAGGGAGATTGTGGGTTCGAGTCCCGCCTGAAGTCGATTTTCTTTTCTCTTTCTAAATCAATTTTGTTATTATTACTAATCCTACCAATAGTATAAGTGTGAAAGTTTGTGAAGATGTTTAGGTTTGTTACTCAATCATTGCTTAACAGGTCTGATTGAAATTTCATACAGGAATAGACTATTAGTCTGGAATAACATCATAGGCTACTTTTATCCCGGAGATATAATTTCCATGGGTAGCGGGAACGGAATCAAAATTTCACATGAGCGAAGCCGCGGACATCAGCTAGTATCAGTATAAAAGCTACAACACAAGTCAAATGAAATTTACAACAAGGTTCAGGGCTGTAAATTTAAAATAAAATACAAATAAAAAAATCTCTGCCTATTCCTTCTAGAATATATAAGCGCGAATATAAGTACTACCCACAGATATGAAATTCAGTGAGATAAGAAATGTAACCAAGATTTCAGGTGCAAATGAATTCAATAAGCACCAGAACTAAATCATAACGTACCTCCTGCTCTTCTCCTTGGTAAAAATTCCAATAAAGCTCTCTTTGAGCCCATCTGCCGTATAAAGGTAAATTAAACTGTACCGCTCGGGGTTGCCATACGATTGGAAAAAAATGTGCCTACTTTTGGTAGAAATTTTAAATATTGTATTGCTTGTCTGTAGGAAAAATATTGTTTGTTTGACGATATTGACCTGTTTGCTTTTCAAGAAAGTTCAAATTTAAAGAAACCCGGGGTTTTTAGTCCCACGTATTACGGGGCGAGCCTATTTATCAAGCGGGCACTTTGTCATAGGCTGTGATAGATGTTTCCATTACTTTATTTGTAAATACTTCTTTATCTGTGGTATTTTTTTAATCAATAAATAAAAATATATAAGTAGGAATATAGTCTTTTACGATTGAAACAATAGCTAAGATATCGAATTTGCGATTAACTTTCACTATCCGAATTTCATGATCATGTTAACATTCTTGAAAATTTAAATATTATTGCATTTCTAATATTGATTAAAAAATAAACTAAAGTATAAAGTGAAACCATATTATGGTTTTTTTTTCTACTATCGTCTATTCGTCTAAATAATTTGAATGCTTGCAACACCTGGAGAATTATTCGCGCGCTAAAAATACCTTTTTTGGAGTAATATTGGAAAACTAAGGCAGTGAGGTCATTCCACTAACTGAGCGCTCACGGTAGGCAATTTCACTGGAAATGCTTGTTATTTGCCTAGAATGGTTTATAAATATTAAGTATATTTATAAACCATTTTAGCCATACTTAATATCAAGCATTTTACCTATAGGAATTAGGTGTGTGACTTTAATTCAACGAAAAATTATTGCTTTCTATTGAAATTATTCATAATTTTCTTATAAGTATCTGTGCATTTGCTATAAATATTACTTATACTGTTATTAGAATTAACTGTTTTGTACACCCACGGTAGTAGCGAAACCACACCAACCCATCTTGGGTTTAGACCCAAGATGGGTTGGTGTGGTTTCGGTATGGTTAACCCTCATACCGGGGTCGCATGGCCAAATATTGGCTACCCGTAGCTTAACGGTTGACGCAGAAACATTATAAATAGCACATTATGTATGTACATTTTAAATTCAGATGTATAATTTGACATGCATTTATACATTTGCCCGCATATGTATACACATTGCTGTAAAATTATTGATTTCTCAGCAATTTTTTTCTGTCAGGAGTAGTTTTAATATCCATATCGGTATTGTGTGTGCAAACTCTTATTAGAATATCCAACTTCTTAACACTTTTAATAATAATAACATATTTATATGACACCAGAACTGGCCTTACTTTTTAGAACTTCATCCTATCTTTGCCATTTTTCATTGGTGTGAATTTATTCTCAGCTCTGGCAGCACTATTGACACTCGACCCCTCAATTAAAGTGTCGTTGAATTATTCAGTACCTACGATAGTGGACGATTTTTGATGTGAATGAAAAATTCGAATTACTCTATGAAAAATTAATTCCAGTGCCTTTGAAACTATCGTTAGACGGTGTGGTGAGAAATTTTAAAAGAATACCTGATTTAGAAAAATATTAAATATAGTGTATTTAAAATTAGGACTATAATTATGGTCTCAGAAAATGGTGGGTGAGCTTGTTAATGCTAAATTCCGTCCATTTGTCCAAATTCCATGCTGCTATTGAAATTCCATATGAAATTCTTAGCAAAAAACCTAAGACCAATTTGGTCCGGTACATGAATCGCATCAAATCCACATCCTTGCATCTTTAAAACATGAAAGATCAGAATTGCTATGCTTCATTAACTAAACAAAACAATAAATCTACTAAACTGAGTAGGTGGACATATTTTCAAACAACAAATTGAGCTACATCACAAAAACTATGTCAAATATCTAAAACTACGTTCAACTTAAACCCAGACTGTTATAAATCTTCACAGAATTAAGCTCTTGACACGTGTGAGCTCCTTCGAAGTTGATTGCAAAAAATGCACAGAAAAAGTTGAAAAAACAGTCGGACATGTGGTCACAGTGAACATGTTACTGCTGTGTATTGTGACCAAGTTACTCTACATAGAATGTTTAGGATATTCTCACATATTTTGTTTTGCTTATAAATTATAGAAACTACTGACAACAGAAAATATACTAGTGTCCTTAATTATTTTGAAGTTCAATTGGACTTTTCTGATTTGGAAAATGACTGGCAGAGCTGTAACAGGCATTCCTTGCTTTTTTGTTTAAAGGAAAGAATATTAGGTCAATGGTATCTCGTTTGTCTCTATAAAAATATAGACTATCAAAATGATTAAAATGTAACATGATATTATAAAAATAAAAAGGTATACAAATTAAACGTCTTAACCGCATTAAAATCCTAAAATTATATTTTTAAACTAGAGTCACCCTACTTTCAAGTGACATTGGTTTTTATATATTTTCAAAGAAAACAGATCGTGAGTGTGAACCGTTAAATATTTAGATTTGAATCTCATTTGTTATTATTCTTTTGTCGGTTTCCAAAGTACGTCTTTAATCATTTGGTGGTGTATTAATATTTTGAAGATAATTTTGATGAATATAGTCTAATACATAAAGACCTGTATTGAAATATATCAATGAAGCTACAATACTTCAGTTATTAGCATTGCTTGGTAAAAAATCATATTATTTTGTCATAGTTGTCTACATCTCACTTATCATTTGTGATTATCTATCCCAAATGGTCCTTCAAATACTTCTATTATATATAAGCACATCTTAACTTGAAGGACCAACTGCCTAATGATTATTGATACCCATAGGCGTCTAGTGACCATACTTTATTTCAAAATGGGCTATTTTCAAATAAATGTGTGCTCATTACTGCGTAAATGACACGGTCATATAGCTCTGATGATAGTGTTGCCATACGACAGAATTTAATTTCTTAGTCATTGTTCCAATCGAGGCATGAAAATACCAAGGTTTTTTTATATCACTTAGGTGGCAGATAAACACACGGCCCACCAAATGGAAAGTGGTTTTATCAAACCAACCCACAAAATATCTTTGTTAAAAAAGTCTTAAATATTTAACACTAGCTGACCCGTCGAACTTCGTACCGCCATATTTTCCGCCCGCGTAGTATTCTGATCCCGATTTATCAGTGTTTCTCTACAATATTATGCATGTATTATACAAATAAACCTTCCTCTTGAATCACTCTATCTATTAAAAAAAACCGCTTCAAAATCCGTTGCGCAGTTTTGAAGATTTAAGCATACATAGGGACGGACAGACAGCGACAGCGACTTTGTTTTATAATAATAATATGTAGTCATAACCTCACCTTAAATTCTTCTTTATTCCGAAGATTATCCATGTCGTACGTCCAGGACCAAATGTTTTGAAAAAAATAATCAAATTATGAAAATTTCATTAATAATTTTTCGGAAGCAAAAATACGGAACCTTTTTTTATTAAACAAAGGAAACGGTGATATGCAAAATTCGACAAGGGGAAAACAGACGGTAAATTCAATAAAATTAACATAAATATTATAATGTTCGGTACATACTCACAAAATATTGGGGAGGTAGACCATCAACGCCTAACATGATTTCCAGACGATAAACTTCTTAATGTATTCGTTTGTATACGGGCCATTTACTGTTATGAACGTGGTTTTCTTCGCAAATAGTATTTAACCGAGCTATTTATTTCATATTGTGGTGCATGCATCAGCCAAGTTTGAATTGCGGTTGCAGAAATTGTACTTACTTCATTGTTTATAATATCTTCATTACGATTCAAACTTTGCTCGTAGTGTTAGGTAGGTATGTAATTAGTTTTCAAATATATTCAAAGAATAAAAATGAATACGTAATGACTTACGTTTACTTAGTGAAGTTCTGTGTGAAGAAAAAGTGAAGTGAAGAAATAGCGAATAACAATAACTTCTTATTATATCTTCCAACATCCAGAACGGATCCAAAATAGATCTAAGTAGCTCAGTTCAGTTGCTCTGAGCCTTCAAGTCTCATCCTTGGTTTTGATTTAAGGCGAAGCAAAGATTGACTACAAAATTGTGGACATTATTTCTTAAAAATAGTCTAGCCAAATCTGTAGTTAAGACTGGTAAAGCGGACCCCAGATTCCGAGCTGAAAAGCTTCAGATGCGACTGGGAATTAACGCTAGGATTTCTTAAAATATTTTTTTATAACGCTTAGGTCACAGACAAGCACATGACCCACTTGGTGGAAAGTGGTTACCGTGACCTATAAACGAGTGCAACACCAGGGGACTCACACTCATGCTGCCGACACTTCAAGAACAGAGAGATTCTGTACCATCAGTAAAGAAAACAAGCAGGAGTAGCCTTTGGCCGGCCCTCTTTTCACAATTTAATTTGACTATAGCACAAATTAAACCTTTTAAGAGTAAGATGTCTTGATCCATACAAGATAATTTATTACGCACTTCTGACAATTTCGTCGACATTAATAAAAGAAAGCAAGAAAACAATCATAATACACACAGCAACAACACAAAACCACAGTTTGAAATAAACAACATCTTGACAAGCGCAGGGTTAACTTTGCAACCCAACCAAGACATTACACATACTGTAATGGAAATGCCCTGTGCAACGGGTCCGTGTATTTTTGGCACAAAAACAAATGAGCTGCAGTAAAATTTTAAACATGTTGTAAATTTTTGTAATACACTGCCCGCTTTTGATATTCAGATAATTTTTATAGCTATCCATGGTACCTAGGGAATTCTGTTGTTAATTATTGGTGGTATTCCATAGGTACTGGAATACTTGAGTTATTTGATGGAGAATGCGAATTTTGACTATGAATGTTAAAGGTTTATTGTGCGGAGTCGATTTTGTGGAAGCATGTTAAACCTTTTTCAAACAAATAGTTGTGTTGTGTTGTGTTACAACAAGTTTGGAATAACTTTTTGCCACATTACATTGTATTATTATTGATTAGGATTAACAGGTCATCATCAGTCTAGTGTGGTTCAAGTTTTCGTCCGACGCTTGCACTTTGGAGCATAGGTTCTTGCTAGGTCCACATAAACTTCATATTCACCTTTAGAATTCACTTATGCGAGAATCATGAGAGTGATTGCTATCTGGTAGCTAAACGTGAAAACTTATATTTTAGGTTGCAATATCAGTAGTTTTTAGAAGTTACGCTTGGTTACATTATTAATCCTTCATTATACTACACAGAAAATACTTAGAAATGGGTTGAGGAAATCTCATTCTTCATAGAACATTTAAACTGGTCCTCCATTACATCGACTACTAAAAGTTTCAAACCAAACCGTTCCATCTATCCTAATACATCCGTACCGAATTAAAGAACATTCTGGATTTAACAATCGTAAAATACGCCGATTTATTCGCACTTTATATCATAGTTTGACAGATAGTGTTCGGTACATTGTGTAAACCCACTGCCTTCATTATTCATTGGTTTGTCCTTACAGCATTCGAAAAGAAACCCTTTGTGAGCATTATAAGGGCTTTCAACAGTCGGATTACCATTTTCAAAAATGCACATTTAAGTTTGCAAAGCGATAGTTGGTATTCAAACCACGTACGGTGGCATAGTCCCTGAATAGATATCTACTAAAATGATATGGCCCTCTCGTTGCCAATAAATCCTGATTTATATAAAATACTTGCAAATCCAGTTGGAAATTTTCGAAAAATTTCCTTTATCTGCTATGACGATCGGTTCTGTCTGCGTCTTGTTTGTGACAAAGCAAAATTCGAGTATAAATGTGGTATAAAGGTAGAAAGATTTGAGGAATTGATAGCTAAATGCGCAAACAGAGAAGAATAATGCGATGTTATTTACTAACATGATTATATTACAAACGGTTTTTCTGTATAAATTACTAGGTTTTGCCCGAGCATCCAGGACAAAGACTAATCCATAAGCTTAAGCTTACAAAGCTTTATAAGAGGAGAGAAGTCTAGTCTAGTCTCCTTATAAGCTGTGTTAACCAACCGTGCTGTCATCAGAAGGCACTGCCCTTTCAATACAACTTTTTACTTTAGGAATCACTCACAGTCCTCTCTGCAGAGCCTCCATGAGAGAGGAAGACACAGCGGCACATGTGCTTCTACACTGTCCTGCAACCGCTACATAGGGTTGAGTAAAAAATACTGCTACGCTCCGTGAGATCACCAGAAGCGTGAATAGCTTTCTGGCGTTCTTCAATGAGCTGGGGTGGATCAAGTGAAATGCCCACCCTCACGAAAAAAAACCCACCTTGATGTGGAGTTGCGGATACCAGCCCGTGATACCATACCATACCCAACCATGAGGTCCAAATCTTGTTAGAAAATGTTATGTACTTTCTGCCTTCTGCTACTATACTAGCTCTTCTGGCATTAAGCCTGTATTGAGTTTGGTAGCTAGTGTTTTTATTAAGAGATATTAAACAAATTAAAGACATAACTTTAATGTCTCTTTATTGACATCACTTGCGATTGCCGGATAATTTTATTCAATCCTTGATTTTCAAGAAGCTTCTTTACAAGTCTTTTACTCGTAAACGTAACTTTATTAAGTTAAACTGAAACCCAAATCCCAATTCCAAGTGCACCGATATATCTGGCAGTTTCATACGCCCATATAATGTGTGTATAATGTCTCCTGCAAACTGTATCGATTGCCGATATCGACTAGTTGCACCACTGCACTGTGACATCCGAGAGATACTGCTACTTCACAATACAATACAAAGCTAAACACGTTCTGATCTGTCCTCAGGCTTATATTTTCTATATTATAAGCATCTTCGTTGGTATCGGATAGTTTTAGAAAAATAAATCTTATGCGCAATGAGTAAGGGTGTATTTATGTCAGCAGTGGTTGTCGGTTGTATGCGTTACAAAGATTGGAGGGTGAGATTTTGTTATTTCAGAAAGCGAAAAGCGGACATTTTGCGACGTATTAAATAAATTCTATGTAAAATATTAGATTTTTGTCTGTTTCATACTTACTGAAGAAGAATCTTATTTTTTGTAAAAGTTTGAAAGTGAAAATAAAATAAATCATCCAAATCGGTAGATAGAGCCTTTTCGGGCTTAGCAATAAATCCAACGATTCAGTTTTTTAAGCATATATAGACATAATAAAAATAATATTATTGTATTTTCATCGGTAAAAAAAATGTACTCAACGGTACCTATCAAAATAATAAAATTACTTACCATAATTATTATGTAGAAAAAAAATATCTGAAATAAGGAGCATGCCTTTTTTAACTATTTTAAATAGTTGAAGATGATACTCACGCTCAAAATCCTTACCTGAAAATAGTTTTATTCTAAAGTCGCTCCGCCGATCTGAGGTCGCAGTCGCAACATAGTGACAGTTTGAGATCAAGCATGATAGCAATTTCCTGGACGCATCGAGTTTAATATAAACGTTGTATCGAAAAGGGATGTAAAGGTGGGTATTGACTGGCTTTCAGTAACATTGGCAGCGAGCGAATCCTTACAGCGTGCACTAAAATTATATCTGTATCTATACTATATTACTATTTACCTAATATTATAAAGCTGAAAGGTTTGTTTGTTTGGTTGAACGCGCTAATCTCAGGAACTACTGGTTCGACTTGAAAAATGCTTTTTGTGTTGAAATGATATGACTTTTTACCCAGGAATAGGTTCCCATGAGAACGGGATCCCATTTTTTTTAGTTCTATTATTTTATTGTACTGAAAAAAAAAACAACAGCTCAATTTTTTTTTATACTACTTCGCAGTCGCAGGCAAGCACACGGCCCACATGGTGGTAAGCGGTTACCGTGGCCTATGGGCGAGTGCATATTTCTTATTTTGAAAAATAAAATAAAACTAGCTCACTATATTATACTACATATAATACTGTACCCAATAAAAAAGTATGTTTAAAACTAAATAAACTGCTTCGGAAGGTTTTGAAACCTCGTAAATAGGATTACTTGGCTGTAACTAAGTTTGCAATTAGCTTCCAAGTTTTAAATCCAATGTATTATTATTGGTTCCGAACAATTTTAAACATTTTCTTTAATGTCGTTACTTAATCCGCTTACGGTTGTTACTAATTTGTTTAATTAAATAATGAATTCAAAACTAAACACAGAATTCTCATGTATATTATGGCTTTCTATGCCTTGGAGAGCACATTAAGCTGTTGGTCTCAGTTACCATAATTATGAACATCTATGGCAGACATTACGGGTAGCTGGAGCTCTAAAAAGTGCGACTAGTCTAACTACAAAACTTTGATATAACCAATTGGTTGTGGAGGTCAGATGGCAGTTGCTTCATGGAAATATCGAAGTTCAGCTGCACCACAGCTAGACTGGCCAGTTGATCCTGATTTGGGAAAGGACTCAGAGAATGATGATACTGGCCAGGGTTGTGTAAAAAAAAAAAACAGTATAAAAACTCTATTTATAATCATCGCATCAGACGTTCTGCTGTAGAAGGTTGACTTTATGGAATGATCTGCCCATCTCATAATTTCTGTCGAATGTCATCCAGCAAAGCGCGAATTCATGCCAATTTTAGTGTGGTCCTAATAAATCAACATATTCCAATGGCGATCCCTCCAGGGCCAGAGTAAACCTCTGGAAAGCGCGAAACCCGCCACCAACCCCTTTCGTCCCGCTGTCCTCTGACCCCCCGGATATGACCTTTCCTGGATCAGGTGGAAGTCCCTGAATAGACTTCTAACACAGGCAGACGAAGCAGGGAGAATAGTAGGCCCACCTGCTGACGCTGCATGTCCATATACCTGTACACCGGAGGACCTCATGAGTGCCTCCGAGAACGCGATCCAGGTAGCAGCATACTGAGAAAATAGAGTCTGAGAGTAGAAGCGCAATTAATTCTACAGAAGAAGAACAATATATTCTAACTACTTACTTCATGTATTTACATAATTTTCTGGAAATTTACGGAGTACGCACTAGTGTATTGTATTCTATAATGCTGAGGAGCAGAAAAAGATTACTACTATTAATATTTATTTTCAGATCAATCGACTTAACCATAATACTTTCTTACAATGGCTTCAAAATGAGATTTCTAACGAATCTGGGTCTAAACTGATAGCGAAACTAAGATTTAGACTCAAAAACTTGTCTAATAACGCGAAATGGTCTGGTAATATCGAATGAAATAGAAATGACATCAGTGCCAACTGGTGGCTCAATTTTCTTTTAGTTTTGTGTAATGTGTGCTATTTCTGATAATATTATCTAGTAGAACATATAAGAATGATATTGTAAATTCAGCTGCATGCCGTTGTAAAAACAACTGTACCTTAAAAATAAAATTCCATTCTAGAATAGACTAAGACTAATAATAATTATATACTAAACCAATTAGTATTGCATCCATTCCGATCCATCAATATCGATAGTTAGCTCAGTTTGTCAGAGCATTCTCCCTTGGGATGGGGGTTCAAGTCGCGCCTTAGACATTCACTATTTCTAAGCTAGGTAGGTATACCTATCAATCTTATAATTTATAAAGACTCAACAGTAGTAGATTTTTTTTTATATAGGACACGTCAATTTGACTTCGCCTCGCCTGATGGTAAGCTGAAGGCAAAGTCTCTGAAAAGAGCGTCACCATTATAAACACGTATCATGTTACAATGGCGGCACTCAGCTTGACGGCCTCATCAGATGCTTTTTCACGCCCCGCTTAAAGGACCCAGGACTGTAGGAGGAGGGAAACACGTGAACTGGTAAGGAATTCCAAGACTTAATGGTGCGGCAGAAGAAGGAGTCACCGAACCGCTTGGTTCTTGATGGAATATTCTGCACCGTATGCGGGTGGCATCTAAGATTATAGGAATTTATATCAATACAGGTTCTAAAAAACATTTACTAAGGTTAGCCATTACACTACCGACGTGACTCCACTCCTAACACAAGCAATTCAGCTTAGCTGAAGGGATCAGAGGAAAAAATATTAATTTCGGTTGCTAATATTCTTTAAAAAAATGTCGGCTACATTTTGTAAATAATGTATCATCAAGTCAGTATGTAAATATCTTTCTTGAAAAGCTTCTAGTATGTACCTAAAGCCCACTATAGGTCACATACATTTTGAATCGTTTTCCTAATAATATTCAAGTAACATTCACTTACATTTCCAGGGAATTCTTAACATATAAAATGAAACAAGTAGGTAAACCAAATTCTATTTCAAGAAACGTACCTTAAGAACCTACTTACTTTGTATCTAGTTAGCTTTGGGTACAGCTTAGAATCTCCGAAACCGTGACGTCATTAGACCGGCATCTAAATGTCAGCTCCAGGCTTCGAAGTAGACGTTTAACGTAATGAAGCTTTGTAGACCTAGATCTTTTATTGTTCCTGTATTTTGACTGTAGGTACTCATTTATTATATCTATCGATTTTCTTACCTATACAGAGAGGAAACGTTATGTCGAAGAAAAGACGATTATTTCTTTGACTATTAATTATTCCTGGTAGATAGTATAAATTAGTAAATATTATATTATTAGATAATGATATTTGATGGTACGAATTATTTCGGCCCAATTATCTTAAGATCTTACACCCGTATTCACAAACCGTATTCACGACGAGTGAGGCTGAGGTCTCATAGTGTGCTCGAGCGCATAGGGCTGGTAAAATTAATTCACAAACATCACGGAGCAGTATCTAACGCACTGCGTTCCCTCAACGAAGTATTACTTAAGTGTTATCAATGAATAAAAAGGCTTGCCAAAACGAACGCACTGAGAATTTGTCGTTCTTTGCACAGTTTTGGTAGTACGTATAGCGAAGTATTGTTTGTGAAAACGGGTGTTAGTATGTTTCCGAATTTATTTAAATGAACCTAATAATCTATGAAATACCGAAAATTGAAAACTATTAATGCACATATTTCCGCAGTTTTGTGACTATGCATCTCCCTACATATATTTGTACCCCGCTATATAAGGCAAAACGTGACTGGACTATGACCTATCACTTACTTACTGCATGCTTTCACCCGCGGCTCCGCCCGCATGGATGTCGGTTATCGCGACCAAACATAGCCTATGTCCTTTCTCAAGGTCTAATCTACCCCTATACCAAATTTCATCAAAATCGGTTCAGCGGTTTAGTCGTAAAAGCGAGATAGACAGACAGACAGACAGACAGACAGAGTTACTTTCGCATTTATAATATTAGTAGAGATACACACAAGTTTAAAACAAATAAAATGATTCTATTCCATTCTATCTATAAAGATATTCATTGAAATAAAACACTTTTTTAACGGATTCTATCGTGAACTGTTTGTTATTATTTACTTTTAGCCCGACGTTTCCTCTACTTTTCATGGTCGCTGGGTGACTAGAGATAGTAGTTGTCACATAGTTTCATTTTAAATTATTTACATAACAAAAGGGGTTTTATTTCAACGAGGAACATTCGCGTAAAGTTCAGGAAGTATCATATAAAGATGTTGTAAAACTTTAAACTGATCTGCCGGCCTATCATAAACTTTCCTATGTTACCTGCCAAGCGCTGATTCACCTGCTATTCAAAGAAATTAAAATCACGATCGTGATACTAGCCTTTCGGATAAAAAAATATAAAATTGAATACTTCACCAAACGTCAAAGTTACAGGCTCAACGAGCAGGACTTTAAAGATATAATACAACAGATTGACAGGCACGCAGAGTCCCAAATAAGTGCCAAGAATGTCATTACACCCACGCTTTGAAACCTAGCACTTCTAGTTCAGCGTATGCCAGCTAAACAGACTTCTATATGACACAAAGCGCAAAGTGCCTGCTGTAGTGCATTTTCATTATTTCTCCTTTACGTTTACCAACCTCAACCATGCTCTCGGTCTACAATGTTAAATTCACTGTACATGTGAACAGTCTGCAATGAAAAGAGGAATTTATCTTTGACAATCGCTATAGTACCTAAATACCTACAAGCTGTTTCATATTGTGTTCATACCTAGTAATTTGAAGTAAATTAATTTGATCATTGTATGGTGGTTCCACACAGGTAACAACTACCTATGACCTATGTAGTAAATTAAAATATTGTTTGCAAAATTCTCTTCAATCTTCTCCTAATATTTAAGTTCTATTTTTTTCACTACTTACCTCTTTTATACAAATTAGGTGGAAGACAAGCACACGGCCCACCTGATGGAAATTGGTTACCATGGAGGCAATCAGTTTCGTAGAAGCGAAGATATGGCCAATAAACGGAAAAAGTGACATCCATGTGGGCAGAGCCGAGGACGGAAGGCTAGTATTTAAATAAAAAAATCACTGTGCCATCAGTACAAACAAAAAATTTCGAACACAACTTGATATAATAATAGGTACCTACTTAGGTTCCTTTGAAGAGTCTAATCGGCTTACATTTAACGACAAAATCCTTTTGTCCTCAAAAAACAAACCTTCGCTCCGTCGATGTAAAATCTTTGACGAAGAACAAATTCCATCGTTCATTATAGCAACAGAAATGCGAAAATTACTCAGTGAATAATGGTAGCCGATAATAAATGATTGTACGAACAAATGGGCGAACAGTTCAAGGGGCTCTGAGGGTTTATTAATCTGTTATAGCAGCAGACAGTTGGTAAGTATAAAGGTGATAGTGGATTAAATTCTCAGGGTTTAGAAAGAAAAATGATAGGGAATTTATCAATGATATTGACTTTTTGAGGTCTTTGGGGTTTTTAAAATGTAGCCATTAGAAAATGTTCGTGATAACGTTGTTATAAATCGGGTATTGAAGAGAAAATGTCTGGCCACTTCATCAATTTTATTTTAAAGTTAATTTCCGTGTTGGTTCCCAGTGGAGTATAAATTATTCTTCCTGTAGGTTTCGTAGACAGCGACTAAGGGACAGGGCTGTTCTCCGTCCGATAGTAAACAAACACACATCCCATGAATATGTACCATGTACATTGTGTACATGATACCATTAATTTTTTATTAATTCATAAAATTCTTTTTTTTTCTTTTTTTTTTTCATTTTGTTATTGGTATCAATAAGACCGGTTGGAAGCGGCTCGCATCCAGCGCGTTCCCGCGGCCTTAATAAGGTCGTCTGTCCACCTTGTGGGTGGACGTCCTACGCTGCGCTTGCCGATACGTGGCCTCCACTCGAGAACTTTTCGACCCCATCGATGATAATTGGTATCATGTCCTATGTGTCGCAGCCAACACTAGCTTAATCAGCCTTTCAATTAAGTGCTTAGGCTGTTAGCTAAACGGCACCGTTCAATTAATGACCTGAATGATGTCTAGACAAATTACTTGGATCGTGGGCGTTTCATTACTTGCCTAGCTATTTAATCAAACAGCTAGGCAAATTCTTTGTTTCTGCATGGTTACAAAAAAAATAACCACGAAAATAGCCTTCTAACCTAAGCTGTCCAAGTTGGATTGCGTTGCTTTTCTCAATAAACCTATCACTAACTTTCTATCTTATTTCTGGGTGGTTCTAATGGCCTAAGCTTTAGCCATTCAGTTTGTTAGATATTGTAACAAACGATACGGCTGAATTCATTCAGCCGTTAATTACGACGCTGTTTAGTTAATAGTCTAGGCAGTTAATTGAACGACTGATTAGTGATTAAGCTAGTTGGCTGCAACCTATACATCTTAAGCACTTATTAAAAAGCTGTTATTTTCACGTTACACACAATCAATTTCACAAGAATTTAATAGATGTATTCGTTCATACCTTTGAATTGTTTCATCTGTTTCGACTCGATTACACTGGTATTTTACTGCCAGTTACAGACCGACTGTACAAAGGCACATACTATGATCCCGTCAATTCTCATGACCCATGTCATGGAAAGTGAAAGCTTATTATAATACATAATATTATGTTCACTCTTGTAATTTAACACTATTGTAATATTTGGATCTGTTTACTTGTAATTAATAGAGATTATACAGATACAGAACACTCTAAAAAACCCACGAAGACGTTTAAATGAGGTCCAACGGAACACAATGTTTGATAGAAGTTCTAACAGGCTGTAAAGTATGCTTAGTAAGTGGCTGTTTGGAGGTTCAGACTGTATAAGGAGGTCCAAAGGTAGATATTTATAGAGGGGAACATATTTATTATATAGAGGTCCAAACTTCCTACGCACCAAAGCAAAAGCTGGCAATCAAGGATGAATCTAAATTTGTCGACTTAGGTACAATTCAACATTATAAATCGCTACCCAGTCATTTGTATTTGATACTTCTGCAAATGTTAAACAATCGTTTGTAAGTCAAACAGGCTTCTACAATGTTCAGAAGTAGAGATAAAGTCAAGAAATATTTCTATGAAATGAAATAATTATTTCGAATTTCTGAGAACTCGGATTCACTCAACATTTGTCTTTGGAAGTCAAAGTTAATAAAAACGTATTTCCTTTTGACTTTCCCTGATTTTTTTTGTTGAACTTCACGCATAACTTAATGAAAGTTAAGTTTGTGACTTTGATTAAATGTTTGTAACTAAGGAGGATGGTACTGACAGAAGTAATTTAAAAAAATACGGCTTAATTATTGCTGTGATCATCATCCTCAACTGGATCATGATTATATTCGAGTATTTGTTGACTTTTCGAGAGCGACTGCTATCTGAACACCTAAACTCGAAAGGACACCTTGTGCCAGAGTCTAGACCGTCAGTTTGTTTATCTCCAGACACGTATCTTGAACCTACAATGTGCTCAAAATGTGCCCTATACGCGTAGTAGGTACACATTTCTTAAGTGTCTTTTGAGGATAGCACGGGGTGCTACTGTAGTGGAGGAACTCAAATTCACCAAGCATAGATTATTACAAAGCAATTTGCGGGCGCCAGAGCCTCGTTTGTCTTGCGATTTAGGTCCAATTATACGTGTCAGGAGTTATAATATCGCCAATCACTGCATCGATCGTTGTTATATCAAAAATTGTTCCATCGACGGGTTGGTCCAACAGAAGTACGATCGTTCTCACTAGTACGCTATATCGGAAGACACCATATCGATGGTACGCTGCATCGACAGGACATCAAATCGATAGTACGCTGCATCGACTTAACATCATATCGATGATACGCTGCATCGACAGGACGTCATATTATGGATGGTACGCTACATCGAAAGGATATCATATCGATATTCACAACATCGATAGTCTGATTTGGTGAATGAACCAAAAGAAGGGTAGTGAAAAGAATACAATGGGTATATAGAGAGAAAGTAGGTAAGGCCTCCTACCTACATAATATCATAATATGAAATACTAGCTATTGCCCGCGGCTCCGCCCGCGTGGAATTCGGATTCCGGTCCAACTTTAATGTATGGAAATCTGCCCGATTTATTGACATTTATGCTCACTGCTCCGCTCCCTTTAGTAGTAGCGTGATGTTATATAGCCTATGTTACTCCCAGATAGTGTAGCTTTCTATAGGTGAAAGAATTATTGAAATCGGTACAGTAGTTCCGGAGCCTATTCATTACAAACATACAAACATACAAAAATAGGTACAAATCTTTCCTCTTTATAATATTATTATTAGTGTAGAAGTGCTAACTCGATCTTGCCTCAGACGTTCCAGTACTAGGGACTTTGCCAGTCGGGCGAATCCTAATTTTCTAACAGGATTGTGAGAAGTTGGTCCTGGGTAGTTCTCCTACGCTTTCAAAGCAGAGGTGAAAATAGTGGCCAGTCCGTTAATCTTTTGATCTAAGGAGTTATTCTCTAAAAATATTAAAATAAAGAGCTGGTGATTCTAATACTCGTAGTTACCATACTAATATTATAAATGCGAAAGTAACTCTGTCTGTCTGTCTGTTACGCTTTCACGCCTAAACCACTGAACCGATTTTGATGAAATTGTGTATAGGGGTAGTTTAGACCTTGAGAAAGGACATAGGCTATGTTTGGTCGCGATAACCGACATCCACGCGGGCGGAGCCGCGGGCAAAAGCTGGTATATCACATAAATAAATCAACCCACAGCTTAAAACTATTTGTTTTACAAAAGGCGCTTTATGCTTATGTTACAAAGCTAATAGCCGCATTGTTTTCTAAATCGCAAATATATTAAAACGAATGGCCAAAATTCATTTTTGTGGCGGCATTTTAGTAAAATATAATCCAAAGTTTTGATAAAGGGCCCGTTTATGCAAAGCTGGTGCGGACTTTATTCCAGTGCTGTTTTTGGTTAGTTCGTTTGTTATGATAACATACTAAATTGAAAGTTGCTACTTTACAGGGTGCGGCTAATCCTAATGTGATTATAGTTAGAACATGTTTGTGTTTTACAAATTAAGCTTTTCAAACATTAAGGTATGTGCACACAATTGGGTATTTGCCTGCTTGGTCAAATTATTTACTTTAATGTCAAAACGGTAAGTTACAATCGAATAAAATATAAAATGACGTCATGTTATTTCGCTGTAAAATTATTTCACTATTATATTACTTATATTAGGTTGTATGCCAGGATCGTAGCTTGTAGAAAGCTGTGGTCGCCCGTCTTTGCCTACCCTGGGAAAGAGGCGTGACTATATGTATGTATGTATGTCTGTAGGTATGTATTTATATGGTTGGAGTGTTGGACGGATGATTAAAAATAAATAAAACACTAAAAAAAGGAACCGACGACGCGACGCCGCGCCGCCGTAACGTTTATCACTATTTTGCAATTGTATGCATTAATGTGTAATGCATGTTCATTTTTAATGGATACTGTTGCATGCCGCAAGGCCAAATGTAGTGAAACTTTATTTAACAACTTTGTACCAACCGTCTACCTGCATTTGCAATATAAATAAATAAATAAATAAATTCTTAAGTTAATAAGCTCAGTAGGTGTGAAAAAAATGAGCCGTGCCTGTGGTGTGCCAGTAGTGCATTCGATTTCTTCGCGAGTTCATTCCCGTTCAGTGCAAATATTTTTATGCATGAATAAGTTTGCATTGGTCTGGGTGTTCCTGTGGCTCGGAGATCACGTTTAGCCGTTGGTCCAGCTTCTTAAACGGTCTTGAACGTCACAGTCTTTACTGTGTAACGTATAAAAAAAAAGAATAAAAAAAAAGACTCTCTGTCCCTGGACTTGGTAGGTCAGCGGGCATCCAAGCCCAAGAACAGAGTTGTGAGGAGGTTGTTACAATGTTTTTAGATGAAGATAAAGATAAGGTTACCTGGATAGGACCCTCGGAGATCACATCAGCCTTCTGGATCAAGGACCTCTTACTATGATTAACAGCCTCTGGTTTGTTTTGGGAGTTGACAATGAAACGCTGGTATAATTTCATGCACAATTTGTATAATCCATGAGATTTTTACAATGCTCTTAAATATAGCTTTAAGATTAAGGCTTAAAAGTAAACTCTAACGATTAGCTAGACGCGTTACGTAAGTCCGCACTTGAGACACTCGCGACACAAATGACACGTGTACTGATGAAAAATGTAACTCACGTGAATGCAGAACTGTACCCTGGCGAAAGCAAGCAATCCTTCAGTGTACGTAATCCTCCAACGCCAGCTTGCGCGGGCGCACCGTGTGACATGCGCCAGCCTCTCAGCGCACACCTCGTGCTCAACAAAGAGAGAGCCTCAGACTCCCATGGCAGAAAGGGATGGAGAAGATGACCCTTGGCGTCGTCGGATCCGGCCACACGAATCCGACATGGACAGCCCCCAGATGTCCAGCCTACGGGTGATGGCGGTGCTTCTTCTAACACGCAGACATCAAAATGCCGGCGTGGTTCGTGATCGACATCATCCGAACCAGATTTCTATGGCGCTCCCAACTTTCTGGGATGCGGGAACGAGCTGATGATTTCGGATCACTTGGTCCGAGCACAAAAAACTGTTTGTTAAAAATAAATTTACAGAGCCATCTTCTAGTCAACCACAATGGCCGCTATCCAATACCAGAGTGTTTTTGTTCATCTATGATTACCACAAATAAAAAATATCAGAAATGCAATCATAGACAAAGTAGAGAAATGCTCTCAGGAATTTAATACAAAAATCCACTAAAGCTAGTCTTTAATTCTAGCTGAATTTATGACATACTGATACATATAAATCTTAAAATTATTAAATAATTAAAGACGGAATTGTTGCCTTCAGAACTCAATGGTACATTTCGTAGCTAGCTATAAGAACGAAACGCTTGACGCAATGACAAGCATGAGGCGCGAACGTCTCCTTCCACGAATGTCAGTTATGTCATTCCAGTGTAAACAAAAAACGTATGTTATAAAGAACAATGCCCACTTTTCACCTGTCTGATCAGAATAAGCAATTTGCCCGTATTGCCTAGTTAATTAGCTCATAAAATAGCATATTTTTTTCTATTTTTAACAAAAAAACTTAGAAAGAAAGTGTTAGGCTAGAAAATCAGATATCAGTTTTTTAATGATAATCAGAATGATCAGCAATCTCAGAATGTTCTGTATTCTGAGTCAGCAATATATCAATCTGCGTAAGACGAAATTCACCATCTTAAAGCAGAAACCATAGACGGAAAATATTCTCTACTCTCTGTCACGTTGTGATTATATTCTCTTTAGAGATGTTACAATCAGGACTATTTAGAATAATCGTATTAATGAACAAATGACTTGACAGGTATTACGTTATTATTCCTGTTATCCAGTAGGACAAATATTAGTCACAAAAGGCAATGTGTATAATGCAGGCATTCTATACAATACCTAGGAAATGTATAGAATGCCGGGGTCGTTCAGGCAATGTATGAAATGATATTCAAAGTTTAAACTATTTTACACTTTGCCTAGGAAATGTATAGAATACCTAGGCATTGTATAGAATGCCGGTCGAAGCATAGGTAATGTATGTAATCTATTTTTCTTCTCTATGATTTAGTTAGATAGATACTAATCTTTTGAGAGCTAATCCTAATTTCAACTTCCACCAGCGAAAGTGCTGATAAGACATGTATTGTGTTCTATTGGTAGGTATGCCTAAGTACCTACGTGTTTTTTGCGTAGAATGTTTCTCACATAGCAGTGAAAGCAAAGCTGCACATTCCGACTTGGATAGATTAGGTTAGAAGGTAAATGCGGGAGCGGAGCGGAGCTCCCGCATTAGCCTTTGTGGTTATTTTTTTTATTACCATACAGAATTTCTATAGGCCACGGCAACCACTCTCTTACCATCATCCCTGTGCTTGTCAGCCACCTAAACTGATGGAAAGAGAGTTGTTACCGTGGCCTATAGAGATCTGCATGATTAAAAAAATTTACCACGAACCTAACTTCTAACCTAATCTATCCAAGTCGGAGTGAACAGTTTTTCTTTCAGCAGTAATATCCATTTTTCAAATCCATAGAGGGCTTCTTAAGGGATCGCAAATAAATGACGCTTTGTTAATCTATTAGGTACTTTGTTTGCTAGCAGTACTTATTTATTAAGGTGAGACGAATTTTCGCACATGAAATATCATTTTAAAGAGACGAATTTACAACAACCCGTCCAATAAACACATTGCCTGATGCGCTTCTGGCATTTAATACAATACCTAGGCAATGTATGAAATTAATCGTATTATACACATTGCCTGAACGTTTTAGGCAATGTATAGAATGCTTAGGCATTCTATACAATGCCGGATTATACACATTGCCTATAACATAAATACGAAATAGTGACCAACTTTTCCTTCATACTTTAACAGGCTTAGGATTAACGCACGCACATAGATTATAATATCGCTCATTGTCGCTATTATTTTGACTATTACCTAATAAGATATCAAAATAATATGAAATAATCGTATTAGGTATACCTAGTAGGTATACCACTGTTATATTGTGTTACTGGTACCTGCTACGATTACAAATAATAATTGTATTTGTCCTCTCTCTACGCTATAAACAAACACCGACTATGACATGACATGACTGTGACAGCTTCATTTGGTTTCATGGTTTCGTTTTATTGCTGATGTGTAGTGTAATTCCTCTTTCTGTTGCGTTCAAATTCAATTTGATACTCTGATATCACCCCATTTGAGAGGAGAGCAATGTCCGCATCCGTGGGATCCTTGTCCATGACATAGCAGATAAAATACAGGAGAGCCTCATTGCTGGACAAGTTTTTCGGCAACCCCCAGGCTACGTGTGTGATAAAAATGTCTGGCAATACCGCCCCGCCGGGTAGCAGAGCAAACCTAAGAAGTCTTAGCTCAACTATCGTTGTAGAATGTGTTATGCGTGCCAATTATCTCATTACCAGTGATGCCCAAAACAGTGAAAAGTGAAGACAGACCCTAAGGGCCAGTCCACACGGTGCGTTGTTTGCGTTGCGTCGACGCAACGCAAATATTTTGACGCATAGCCGGCCACACGGGCGCTGCGTCACCGCAGCGCAGCGTTACTACGATCGATGCAGTCACAGTCACAACGCGTACACCCCCGCCCGCTTCGCCTCCGGGGCTGCAGCTCCGTCGTGTGTGCGTTGCGTCGACGCAGCGCGCCGTGTGGACACTATGATTATTTGTATGTAAAACGACGCGACGCAGTGGCACAGTGCTGCGTCGACGCAACGCAACGCGCCGTGTGGACTGGCCCTAACCTTTTAGAAAAGTCGGAAGACAGACCCTGGGCTCTAAGATTCCTGCCTTCAATTCAAAACACAACATTATTTTGACAATGATTATAATAAGAGAACACATACATTATAAAAATAAAAAAATAGACGAATAAAAAAATACCAATTGTAATGAATAAAATGTTGTAAGGTTGTATTATTAATATTCATTTTTGACTTTTCATATTGTCATTTCTGTAATAGCAATAAAGTTAAAAAGTATTTTATTTAGTTATTGTTGAATGCAAAAATTCCCTCAGCCTCAGTGGCATGGCGGTAGTGAACTCGAATGCTACGCAGGAGGCGCGGGTTCGATTTCCGCTCAGTGCAAATATTTGCATGCATGAATATGTCTACTTGCATTTACCTGGGTCATGGTATCTCCGTGCCTTGGAGAGCACGTTAAGCCGTCAGTACCAGTTATCATACAAACATCTAATGGCAGTCGTTAGGGGTAGTTAGAGCCCTATAATTCCAACAACTGGTCTACACAATACTTTAATGTCGCCAATGGGTTTTGGAGGTCAGATGGCAGTTGCTTCACCGAAAATATGTAAGTTCAGCCGCGTCATGGTAGTACTGGAAGAGGTGGACCCCGGACTCTGAACCAAGGCCGTGGATGTAACCAGAATGAATGCAAGGCTGATGATGATGATGACAAAAATTGCAAACAGTAAATTGTATGTTGAAAGCTCATTTAATCACTGAATATGAGCATATGACATGAAATAAATCTAAATTATTACCTATATCTTGTTAATCTTGACTGTGAAGAATTAACTTTTGATAATATGAGATCGTCATCATCCTAGCGTTAGACCCGGTCGCACCCGCGTATACGTAAAATGTATGTCAGAACACGATCATTGGTTGTTAGGGGTCCATTACACGCTAGGTTTTGCCATGGTTTAACCATCAATCACGCCGTGAGTGACAAATAACATAACGTCTAATAACCGATTGACCAATAATATTCATGATTGACGGCATGATGCATGACGTTTGCATGAGCGTGTAATGGACCCCTTAAGTTTTTTGACACTGTCACACAGTTCATTAGTCAAAGCACAGATAAATAAATACTTCACCTACACGTTTTAATACCTTGATTACACAAGGATTACACATTTTTCAGTCTAAAGATTTAAACCATTATTGATTTTATGGTTTTAAAGATGCAGTATCTATTCATCAATGATACCAGTACAGTAATACGATAGCATTTTAAAAATGTAGTGACAGGTCAACGGATGTATGGAAAGTGGGCATCATTCTTTGTAAGTGAAATGTAAGTGAAATTAAAAATAGATCACTACAACTGGTAACTCGAGTCTTAAAAATTCGGACGACTGGTCTAACTGCAATTATGCCAATAGTTTTTAGTTTTACTATGACTGCTGAAAAGTAGCCGAAACATCGGACTAAAAGTAGTTTTATTTCAATTTTAATTTAATTTTTTTGTACCAAACTAAAAATGTATTCAACCGCCATCTATGTTTTGTAATGTGAACCACTACGCAAAACTTTGTGGCTGGAGAATAGTGTCGAGGACTGTGAGAATCTATCAAGTAAGTCTTAAAATTTTCACTAGATGTCGTTACAAGTTTAGTATTTTTGAAATAAAATCTTGTAAATAGCTAGGATTATTCCCAGGATCTTCAATAGAGCTACATTATTTTTTGTATAAAATCGGTTTATTCGTAAGATTAAACTGAAACCTGAAACACTGAAATGATCGGATCGATTTGTAAATCTACCTATTTTGTAATTTTTGTATCATCACTTCACTTCATCATCATCACTTCACTACATTATTATAAAACAAAGTCGCTGTCGCTGTCTGTCCGTCCCTATTTATGCTTAAATCTTCAAAACTACGCAACGGATTTTGAAGCGGTTTTTTTAAATAGATAGAGTGATTCAAGAGGAAGGTTTATATGTATAACACATGCATAATATTGTAGAGAAACACTGATAAATTTAGAGATAATACCACGCGGGCGGAAAATATGGCGGTACGAAGTTCGCCGGGTCAGCTAGTTTAAGATACTACTAAGTACTTGTATTGGAATCAATTCACACTATTGATAATGTTGTCACTTAAAAGCTAGGTACTTAGGTATGTACATTTTACTTATCTTCATCATACTTTTAACGTAGTAGGTAATTTTTATTTATTTATATTTAAGACAAGGGGTAGGTAACTCCGGTACTTCCCATTGTCAGGGCTGCCTACCATTTGTTTTCTCGCATAAGGGCTGTTTAAACCAGACAGTCTGTAATTATCTAGCCTAAGTGATTGACGACAATGGATTTCTTTCGTCACCTATCCTGAGACTGACAAAACTACAGTTAGGGATAAAAACGACAATGAACGCTATTTTGAAAATTTAAAATTATACGGTACCTATGTCACAGAAACGATTTTTGACGTTGTTTTTTGGAGTCAGTTTTTAATCATATCTAATAAAACATACGACTGTATGTCGTTCGAGAGAATAAGATCGAGATTATATTATTAGAGAGATAAGGTAGTAAACAGTCGTACACTTAGCTTAAATAGATACAATATTTTAACTGCAAATTTCAGGAAAATTTATAATAAATTGAATTTTTTGTCACACCATCTTAAATATGTATATAATAAGTATTATCTATACACGGAAGAATATCTTTAAATTCAACTGTTCGGTGAAAAAAAAAACGTCATGTAAAAATCTATAAAGCTGTCTCCGGCAAAGTCTATACCTATTTCAAACATACGACTATTTACGTAGGAGACATCGGTTTCTTGGGTGTCTTTTGAGGGTAGCACAAAATGCTACGGTAGAGGAGGAGCTAAAACACCAATTATAGATAAAATCACACCAATAAGCACATGCGACTTGGGTCAAAATCTATACTAATATTATAAACGTGAAGAGTTTGTTTGTTTGTTTGGTTGAACGCGCTAATCTCAGAAAGTACTGGTTGACAGAGAATTTTTGTGTCGAATAGCCCGTTTATCGACGAAAGTTATGGGCTATATATCATCACGCTACTGGTAAAGGGAAAGGAGCAGTGATCATAACTGTCAACAAATCTAGTAGATTTCCATAATTTTTTACATTTTTACATAGAATTTTTTTATGTTTGATATATAAATTTGACTTCACCATGCCTGTCGGTAAGCTGAAGGCAAAGTCTCGGAAAAGAGAGTTAACATTAAGGTATGATTCCGAAAGTATCCGCAACCGCATACGACAACTGCAACTGCATGCAGCAGATACGCGTAATTCATTGCGGTTTCTCAATCGTCCCTTTTATCCATATCGGAGTTTAAGAAGTAATGGTACACGGTATCTGCTGCATGCGACGGCAGTTGTCGTATGCGTTCGGCTTCGAAATTATACCTTTATAGACATGTACCATGTTACAATGGCGGTACTTACTTGACGGCCTCATCAGATGCTTTTTCACGCCCCGCTACCAGGGACACACGGAAGATTAAAAAATACAGGCTCAAAGGGATGGAACGGGGTATCAAAATATACCACGGATCTTCATCCGTGAGGCAGATCGGCTAGTATTGTGATATTTCAGGAACAATACAATGTCTGCTTGCAATTTTACAATCTACTTTTGATCTTCACGCTCTACTGCTAAGGCACACAGGTCATCAGCGGTAATGTTTGTCTCAACTACTTATGAATTGTTATGAGCCTTCTCACCATCATCTTAATACGTCTAATAACGTTTGAGTGAATAAACAACATTATATCATTACATTTAATAGCTCTCATCACAATTAAAATAAAGTGAGCCTAACTGTTATAGCTGGTTTTGTTATGAGATTGTGGCGACCTGCTTTTCTGTGTCAAGTATAAGTGACCACTAGTAATTACTTGTAACCACATAATATATTTTAACTGTTTAAGATCATGCTCAAACTCAGACACTAGACAATACAACGTTTAAGATTTCGCGTTCCACGCAATTAGATTTGTGCACGGTCTTGTACTCAGTACACAGGGTCATACCTGCTAGATATCCTCCATCCACAAACATGATAGAGAAGATTATGAAAACATAACCTGTGACGAATGGTGGTATGTATATAGGTAGGTATATTTGGCGCCACATTGAATGCCACGAGTAAACTGGGAGGCATGAGATAGAAATTCACGGCGGAGACCTGCTATATATCCTCCATCCTCTCCATTAAAGAGATATATTTAATAATACCAATACATTTGGGCAGCAAACCAATCTCACCAGCTAGTCGGTGCACTTGCTAAACATCTGACTACAAGCTTTCCTCTTGGGTTGAGAAGTCAGACGTTACACACTCCAGAAAAGTCGACATACCACTCGAAAAAAATCGGATTTTGAAATTTGGAATCCTGGAGTTCCAACTGCAAATATTGGGCGCAACTAGGAAATCGCTAAAAGGATGAGTTCTGTACTCTATTGCGATTTAGTCGGCAACCCAGGTAGTTCAAGGGGATTATTCGCCCGAAAAAAGAAAAAAGTTATTTATAAGAGATGTAGGTACCTACTGTTAAGAACCTCTTCATCACTTGACGGTTGACGGTAGGAATTGGTTTTATGATCGAGAAATTGACTCGGATTCTTACACTACCGAGACGCGCAGCGTCAACCAGCGGTGGGTTAGGAATACAGGGTGGAAGATTTTAACCTTGCCTGGAGGGCAAGTGCTTTGAGTGCTGGAGATGGCGAATTTCACTCGGGGGGGGCATTCCTTTATTTTTGAAGGGAAACAGAACTGCATTCATAGATTTTTGAAAATTCACTTGCCACACCCTGTAATCGAACCGACTAGAGTACGAAAAATTAGCGTCCTGTATTTTTGTGGCATCAATCGATAGTCTCAATTATGAGGATCAAATCTCTCTAGCAAGCATGGTAAATTGAATGAAAGGAAGTCTATACAATCTTAACTTTTAAATTCAATTTCTAGCAGACACAGTACTTTTGGTCAAGGAGCCATCAACAATGAAGTTATCTTTGACGCCATTTATTTATTAAAATAAGTACTAAATGCCTGAACTTTGATTCTGATTTAGAATGTAACGTTAATGGGTAACTCCTTAAAGTACTCAGGTCTCCCAGTTTAGGTCCAAGATACGTGTCTCGAGGTATACTTGGTTGGGCTTGGGAACCTCTGCGTAGTACACCGCAATTCTCTCGCCATCTCCGTTGCCCAGGGGGGCAACGGAGATGGCGAGAGAATTGCCATAATAGTTCGCCTTATAATACGTTAATTGAGACTTGAATTAACCTGACGGCGGCGTGCGGTTTTAGTCGGTTCGAGTGCTACATTAATAACCCTGCTAGTCAGTGGGGGTATTCGTATGAAGAAGAGGGAAAAGTAATTTAAATATGGAATTTTATTGTTGATATGATATCTGATGGATCCTTGAGTTAAGTTCTTTATTTTGTTAAACTGAATTTTAAAAAATAGTTTTCAGGGATTTCCTTTCATTTAATTAACCATGTTTGTTGGATAGATTTGATCCTTATGATTTACACTGTTGATTGATGTCGTGGAAATGCAGGATGTTGTTTTTTCGAATTTTGGTTGGTTCGATTACCGGGTGTGGCAAGCGAATTTTCAAAGGATTGTGAATGCGGTTTTGTTTCTTTTTGAAAATAAAGGAATGTTTCCTTTGAGTGAAATTCAGTATCTCCAGTATTTGGAGAGCTTTCCCTCCAGGTGGGGTTAAGGTCTTCCACCCTGTATACCTAAATAGGTATATGTGAGAAATATAATGTGTGTGTATGTGTATAATTATGTATGTATGCAATATATTATACAAGCTTATTATGATATATATTATGACTACACTAATAACTGCCCATAAATTATTAATTATTTTAAGGTTAATTATGTCCATCCAAAGGTTGCCTGGTAGAAATCGCTTGTAGCGATAAGGCCGCCATTTGTACATTTCTTTGTGTCAATGCTTTCATATATTATGTATTATTAGTGTACAATAAAGTAAAAAAAAAAAAAAAAAAAAAACATAAGCAGTTAGCTTAACTGGAGGGCCAGCGGAAATACTAATAATGTCTATTAATTTTATTTCATGTAAAGTTAAGTGCAAACTTAGGTAAAATTCGGTGGAAGACAAGGTACTTTTACTTAAGGCATCTGTAGTAACTTCACGACAGCACACTTCATACGTAAGTTTGGCACTTGAAAAATAAGAATAACGTTTCTCTATCTATTGGCGAAAACGCCAGCTGTGTCTAGTTTGCACTTAGCCTTAGAATAACTTTACTAAGTGAAAGGTTTGTCCTTCAATAATATTTCTGCGGTGTATTGTTAGCACCATAAATCTTATCATGGTATACCATAGTAGTTTCAGGGCACACCAAATTCTTCGGCCATACAGGCCGATGATGTGATGAAACACCGGTGCAGTTCTACTAGATTGAACTCCAAAATATCCATCTCATCACTAGATTCGAACGGGGAATACCTTCCCAAAAGGGTTTGATTACAGCAATTTGAAATTATAGGTGAGCAACTTGATTAATAGTAAATAAAAAAGAGGCGGGCCTCACGGTCAATAATTTTAATTGTTGTAGCGTAATTGTTTTGTTTGTACCGGACAAACGTGCGAGGGAATCACCTTTTGGTAACGCCCTTATGTAACGGTGATTGTTCACCACTGGGTGGACTCCTTGTTATTCAAAACACAAGGGCCCCTCTTGTAGTTTCCACTGGGAGAGATTTAAGATCGTTTTGAGTACTTTGCTAGTGAAGATCAATCTGATACCGACTGTAAGCTCCGGTGAGGTGAACCCGAAATGAATCCCATGTAAAAAAACTTTGTAAAAGTAATAAACATTAAAACAATGAGCATATAAGTTTGATTATCCAAAAAGTGGTGCATTCATATATCATACACTGTCATAAGTGTATAGAGCAGCCTTGAGTCTCGATTTCCTTACAAAAGAGGTCGTCTATTCAGAGGTACAGTCAAGTGCCATAGTTTTCTATTATTTAATGTCATAAAGAGAAACGGTAAGTATCTAAAAGACGCGCGGATGTTTTAATAGTGTGAGTAGGTGAGTACCAACAGTCAACGACAAAAGTATGTAGCTTACAAACGCTATTTTAGTGATCAACTTAGCTCTTAAACAGTGTATGAAACAATAAAAAACCTATGAACCTCGGGTTATGATAAAACTGCTTATACTTACATCAATTCATTAGTATTCCAATGTGAAAACAGTTTATGATTTTTTTTGTCTTTGCGAATTTTATTGTTGACTGTATCTACTTACTTATAATATACTAGCTGACCCCGCGAACTTCGTACCGCCTAACAGTCAATTCTTTTTAAGAACCATCCCCGTACTTTAAGGAATGTTCTAAAAAAAGAATTATCGAAATTGGTCCAGCCGTTTTCATGCCATGTCGTGACAACGGAAAACGGGTTTCATTTTTATATATATAGATGTGTTCTGCTCTTTATATTGCATGTGTATAGTACTACCTCTATAGATGATGCTATTGAAGAAACATTATTATTAAATTGCTGTACGACCTAATTAAAAAAAAAACAAATCTATTGTATTGCCACCATTTTACTAAAAAATTTCTGACGCTATAATTAGCAAAACTCAGCCTGTTCTTCATCATCATCATCACTACATATTATAAAACAAAGTCGCTGTCAATGTCTGTCCGTCCCTGTGCATGCTTAAATCTTCAAAACTACGCAACGGATTTTGAAGCGGTGTTTTTTAATAGATAAAGTGATTCAAGAGGAACGTTTATATGTATAATACATGCATAATATTGTAGAGAAACACTGATAAATCAGGATCAGAATACCACGCGGGCGGTAAATATGGCGGTACGAAGTTCGCCGGGCCAGCTATTAAATAATAATTCGGTGATACCTACCGCTTAAGTTCGCTCTGGATCAGCAGTACTATTGAGTAGTTCAACTTACGTTATTGTTTCTATAGTACATACTACTAAAAAATACAAAATTTTAGCTTTGAAGTTTGCTACCAAAACGTAGTAACTATACACTGTCGAAATTAGTCATTTAACAACAATATTATGTTTATAATAATGAAAATAATCATGATTTAGCTGGATTGCATGTGCAATCGACGAAGAATAACAAATGAAACCACTTCACAAGCTCTGAGAGCGTAGGTGCCTCGATGTGCAAACAAGTCATTTCTAAATCCTGCAGATCATTCGATTTACGCTGTATTGATTTATCAATGATGTTTCTGATGCAATATTTATATATAACTAACCTATGTCCGCGGCTCGAATTTGGGTCATATCTCCGGTTCTACTCAACTGACTGGGCCTCACTAGGCACATTGCTGCACTGTACCTCACGTGCCACACGCTGAGATGACGAACCGTATACGAAAAACTATTCGGGAGTGCATAGAAGTGTGACGCGTGGTTCCTTTTTTGTTCTCATTATAATTATTATACAGAATTCGTGCTTTAATTTCAGTCTATTCAAGCCGAATAAAATTCAAAGAAGAAAATTGAAATTATGTTCATGAAGCATGGACACTTCATGAACATAATTTCAATTTTCTTCCTTCTATTTTTAGGTAATTATGAAAGAATAAAACATTACAAATTATATTGTTTAATTTATATTCATTTTTGATTTACCACACAGTAATTAATATATCCACAGCATGTAAAAGCAATCTTTATAATTAACATGTGCTGATTTATCACGTTGGTGGACAGAGCTCATAAAAGCAGGCTGCATTCCAGTTCCATAAAAGTGAAGCCTCTTTAATTCCGTCATCCAGCGGAGCTAGGACATGAATCGGGAGTGCGGTGGTACTAACCTGACAATGAAGAAATCCAGACCCTTTTCACTCCTGAGTCATGTGTACAAGTTGTTCTTGAGAGTCGTCATAAATCGTCTCGTGAGCAAGCTCAAAGAGTTCCACCCAGCGCAGCAAGCCGCGGAATTGATAAGGTTACAGTATCGTTGACCACACTGTTCAGCAGATTATACAAAAGACTCGAAATTACAATCAGCCACTGTGTATGGCATTTGTGGACTACAAGAAAGCTTTCTACTGAGACTTTCTACTGTTTCTCTGCAATGGTGTCGTGTTGATGCATCATAGTGCTTAGATACTTATTATATATTTTATTATCTATATTTTACCGCCACAATGTGCATCCGACTCCAAGATCAGAAGATGAACGAAGACACAGAACTAGCGAAAGGATGGGTGCGGGGATTGGTGAGGAAGGAGTGAGGGAAGAGGAAGTGGAAGAGGTAGAGAGGCGAGTAGAGAGTCAAGTAGAGAGTCGAGTGGAGAGGCGAGTAGAGAGTCAAGTAGAGATTCAAGTACGCTTGAGCGTTCAATGCCCAAAAGTGACGCCTCAGCGCTCAACCCTCGACTCTTAGCGCTGAAATTTAAAACACTACGCGATAAGGGACATCTACGTGACCGGAGCCGCGGGCAACATCGAGTTACATTTATATAATATATTGCTAAGCGTCTTACAATTTTGTTATACCCAAACTTGCCATTTTTTTTTTCATATTCATAGCCCCGAATACATCCGGCCTTAATCCGGCAGTATTCATTGATGTCGGCGGTTAGTTCCTAATTCTTAATTTACCACATAAAAATTTTGGCTAATTATTATAGGTCTTTTATACTTTTGCTAATTTTAGCGTCTTTGATTAACAGTTTTGACCGCCTTTTCCGCGGCTCATTATATACTTGAATTGGTTTATTGCTTAAAGAACTTGTAGCAATAAAGAAAATGACACTTTCGGAAATTTAAGAATAGGTAAAATTAAGAATTTTCATAAAGAAGACATCGTAATAATAATTTGCACAATTCCATTTATGGGACGAATTATTATTTTTAAAATTCTTAATTTTACCAATAATTTATCAGAATGTGTCGTTTATTTTATTGCTACAAGTTTTTTGAGCAATAAATAAATTCAAGTATGTACTGAATCACGAAAAAGGTGGTTAAAATTGATAATCAAATACGCTAAAGTTAGCAAAAATATAGAAGACCTATAATAATTTGCAAGATTTTACAATTGTTGAAAATTAAGAATTAGGAACTAATCACCGACTTCGATAAATACTACCGGATGAAGGCCGGATGTATTCGGGGCTATGACTACGAAAAAAATGGCAAGTGTGGATATAATAAAATTGTAACACACTTAGCAATATATTATATGAATGTAACCAAATGTTGCCCGCGGCTCCGCCTGCGTGGGTGTCGCTTATCGCGTAATGTTGTAAATTTTAGCGCCAAGAGTCGAGGGTTGAGCGCTGAGTCGTCACTTTTGAGCGTTGAACGCTCAAGCGTACTCGAATCTTTACTTGACTTTTTACTCGCGTCTCCACTTGACTCTCTACTTGGCTCTGTATTCCATTCTCTACTTGACTCTTCTCTATCCATATGCGAACAAACTTTTGAAACTTTTCCACCAACTTCTAGGGGGCCTAGTAATTGTAGTTATTTTCTCTGCGTCTAACTCGGTGTGTTCAGTCGGACCAACTGTGGTAGTTACCGTGGTACTCGTAGTAACATGTAGTTTGCCTTTTCTGACAAGTTTTTGATGCGATGTCAGTGCTACAAGCTCTTTCAGAATATTAGGGCTACAAGTTTGGGGCTTGACTGCTCCCATCGTAATTATTTTGAGATTTTTGATGTTGGAATGACCAGTGTTGCAAATAAGTTCGTTTTTATTCATGCAGAAGCAGAATTGGCAAGGGCCCAGCGAGTACCATTTCTTGAGTCTACAGTCACTAAAAACGTTAGATATTGGTGACCGCATTTCTATTCCACGAGGTGCACCGTCTTCGCAGATGTTCTTCGTGCAGCGATCAGGCATAATTCCGCCAGCGGAACTACACCAGCATATGTTGCAATCTATCTCGACATAGCTGTTCGGTTCGCAGTTGAGTTTCTTGACGTTTGTCTCAGGTAGAGACAAAAAAGTTTGTATACAGCTCTTGTGGGGCCACGTGCCGTCTGCATTGCAAACACATATTAACGTGTCTTGTATATACAGCTGATTTGGAGAACAGAATTTGCTTGATTCCGAAAAAGCTCCTTTCAATTCTGAAAAAATATTAACAATTAATAAAGTTTTACATCTGCTGACTGACTGGAGATGCTGTGTAAATGCGTGAGTTTGAGGTCGTAAAAAAGAAATGCTTGCCAGTGTTCTCACTGTCGGTGAAGTGGAAGCTGTATTGTCAACTATATTCCAAGTGTTTCAAAGTAAATTCACCAACCTTCTAACCTCACAAAACTTTAGACGCAACCAGGATACTCTCTAAGCAAACGATGAAAATGATGAACGTGTACTCACCATTAACTGTATCACAATCACGGTATCCACATTTGTTGTAACCGTCCATGGTGCAGTAACAGGAACTGCAATTGTTTTGTATTGTTTCTCCGACAGTACAAGTGTTTATCATGGGATAAGTATAATCTGAAACAAATCAGCTTCAGTGAAACAAGATATCTATCTTCTATCTATACTATTATATAATTGTGTGTCACTCTCTAAAGATGTTTTTGAGATTTCCGCAACCGATACACTTTCTACGGCACGGGAGAGTGCTAGATTTCTTCCGTTCCCTTTCCGCCAACTTGGTACCCAAAGGCAGTGGCATTCATTGTTCTAGTATACATGGAAGTCGTTGGAAGCAAACAAAGATATTTAAATAAAGTGTGACTTACGTGTATTGGCTAACACCATAATTATACAATGACAAGAAAATAACAATGCGATGAATACTGCCAACATGTTGACTTCTGACGACTTCAAGAGCAAGCACTGGATTATTTCCTTTTCGTTTGAATTCTCACTTACTCGTAGGAACTTATATAAGAGTCTGCTAACTAATTGATAAACTTCAAGCATTGACAATCTCTCATCGATAATCACACGCTATGATTTTAATTAAAAATTAATTAAAACTGGCAGTAGTGGCTATTGCCTGCGACTGCGTCCGTGTTAAATTCGAAATATCCATAGATCAATAGTTTTTCAATCTGCAGCCTTGACATTGGTCACTGACATCACTTGACATTGATGAATAATATACTCCAAGAAAATTAGGATTTGATAAAGAAGATGATTTCCTAGTAGCAATTTTCTTTTGGAATTCGTTGATCATTTTTTTCTAGGTTTGCCCCTTAATCCCCCTCGAAAAGAAAATCTGCGCCAGAGCTTCGTCCGTTAATCAGCAGGGTGAATTACAGATGTTAGCATTTATTAAAATACATTGTTTATTTTTAAACATAAAGTAGCTATACTGACTAGCAACATGCATTTAGCAGTCATCTATTTTTATCGATTTAATGTGATCCTCAAAATATTACAAATAACAGTTAAAATAAATCTAGATATTATTAATGTACATAAATATATTTTATGAACTTACTATCCGGTCAAATACATTGATTAAATTAGCCATTTAGATATTTACGCCAACAACTGTCATGGCGCACTTCCGCCCGAGTTGATTTTCGACCGTCGAACAGTGTACTGTGTTTTATTATGAAGCTATAAGCTGTGAAATATTGGAAAATATATGTATCACCGAGTATCATGGATTTCATTAACTGACCCCTTTTATAGGTCAGAAGTGGGATCACACTGAGGATTTTCTACCTTGGTGCAAAACTCAGATGCCCACAAGAAAAGATCGGTATTTTTTTTTAATCTATTTAAATAATAGTGATTTTTGATAAACGATTTTATTTCGTAAGTTCTACTGCGTTATTGCTTAAATTATTTCTGTTTAAATTCGCAAACATTGTCCTTTTTTTCTTTTTCTTTTTCTACCCTCGTTCTAATTATACACAAGGCACGCTCTTATTTTAATTAATTAATAATTAATGAAAGCTAGGCATGTTATTTCTTTTATTGAGGGGTATATTTATATTTACTTTACTTTCTTGAATAAACTTTGTTATAGCAAAAATTTACAATAGGTATATCTACTGATGTTCTAATATCATTAGTATTGTTGCGTGAATTACGGTGATAATAAACCAGAATTTATCTTGACTAATAAGGTTTACAAATTTCTCTAGACAAAGCAGAAGTACAGGATTTCTCACATATGTAACTATGCAATTGTGCAATATTTACCAGCTGTGGATATGAATGAGGCCACAATGGTTCAATTTATTGACGTAATTGTATGGTTAACTCCGACGTGCGGGATTAGCTGTGGATATGATGAGGCCACAATAATCATGCGGCGTGTCGGATATATGTGAAAGCAGAATTACAGGATTTCTCACATATGTAACTATGCAATTGTGCAATATTTACCAGCTGTGGATATGAATGAGGCCACAATGGTTCAATTTATTGACGTAATTGTATGGTTAACTCCGACGTGCGGGATTAGCTGTGGATATGATGAGGCCACAATAATCATGCGGCGTGTCGGATATATGTGAAAGCAGAATTACAGGATTTCTCACATATGTAACTATGCAATTGTTCAATATTTACCAGCTGTGGATATGAATGAGGCCACAATGGTTCAATTTATTGACGCAATTGTATGGTTAACTCCGACGTGCGGGATTAGCTGTGGATATGATGAGGCCACAATAATCATGCGGCGTGTCGGATATATGTGAAAGCAGAATTATAGGACTGTCCACATATGTAACTATGCAATTGTTCAATATTTACCAGCTGTGGATAGGAATGAGGCCACAATGGTTCAATTTATTGACGCAATTGTATGGTTAACTCCGACGTGCGGGATTAGCTGTGGATATGATGAGGCCACAATAATCATGCGGCGGTCGGATATATGTGAAAGCAGAATTACAGGACTGTCCACATATGTAACTATGCAATTGTTCAATATTTACCAGCTGTGGATATGAATGAGGCCACAATGGTTCAATTTATTGACGCAATTGTATGGTTAACTCCGACGTGCGGGATTAGCTGTGGATATGATGAGGCCACAATAATCATGCTGTGTGTCGGATATATGTGGACAAACTAGACCAGCTGTGGATATGAATGAGACCACAATGGTTCAATTTATTGAAGTAATTGTATGGTTAACTCCGACATGCTGGATTAGCTGTGGATATGATGAGGCCACAATAATCATGCGGCGTGTCGGATGTTGGCAGACTAGACCAGCTGTGGATATGAATGAGGCCACAATGGTTCAATATATTTGCGTCATCGCTTGATCCCGAGCTATCGAAGTGTAAGGTACGATATACCTCAGTTACATTTTTATAATGCTTCTAATGTGTAATTGATTTGTTGACTAAAAGATATTCCAGAAAATGTGTAGTGGAAGATATTATTGAATAGTATCCTCTTCGGATATGATATTAGAAGTATTGTTGATGGTATATTAATACCAGACCAGAGTTA
Organism: Eilema depressum; assembly: GCA_914767945.1. NCBI lineage: Eukaryota > Metazoa > Arthropoda > Insecta > Lepidoptera > Erebidae > Eilema > Eilema depressum. The sequence continues at coordinate 20,907,023 of OU612018.1, read as the reverse complement.
TGAAATGAAATATTTTATTTGCCAGAATGCAGGTAAACAGATAGATCTTATCGTTAAAATGGCCCATGTACATCCTGTGCAAATATTTAAATGATTTGAGTTACATTGCTATAGTCTTTCAGCATGCATGTACCTACCCAATAATTATCTATTTATTTAATGTATTAATGTCAGATTCATATTGTCAGATTTTTATTGACGTCGGACTTATATATATGTCAGTTTTATAATAATGTCAGAATAATTATTAATTGTTATATGTTAAGTTGTAAACTGATATTAATACTATATTTTGATTAGGAGACGGACTGGTTTTCTGGTTAGTTCTTTTCCCAGTCAATACGTCCTATTAGAACTAACGTAGTATATCTTCCTTAACCCATCCTTATAAGAGATCCGTAGCTCGATGCAGAACAAAATAAAGAGATTGAAATAACGAGAGTAATATTGATTGTGTAATTGTAATGAGATAATATTTCCCTAACCTAGACCTATGGTTATTATAGCTTCAGGTTATTATAGAATCGGTGATTCTGTGGCAATATAATTGAGTTATGAGATACAGGCGACTACTTGATGATATTGAAGTTGAATTATGTGTATAGTGTATACATATACCTGTCCATTTATGTTACTTGTATATGTTTATATTTTATACACCTTTTCGTTACGCCAGTGCTATCATCAGGAGTGGCGATAAAGAAACCATATTCTAATACATATTGTACAAGTTTCAGGTTATATTTACATTTAGGAGGTTTATCAAAAGCCTTCCGCAATAGTTTCTGATCCCTAGAGCAATGAGTATCAGCCCAGCTATCTGCAACGCAGCGAGTTCTAATATCAGTCTTCGAAAGTACTGCGAGGCTACGTGTAGTCCATCCGCAGAAATATGAAGATTATTGACGACTACCAGCCATCAACAGAATGTCGGAAAGGGCGGTAGTGTGGCTATTATAAATTATAAGTCTTGATTGAATAGTGTTTAGTCCAGATACCATGCTAATTACAAACTGTTTAGGCTGAATAGCAGCAGGGCAGATTATTTTAATTTGGCTTGTAATCTGTTAAGTAACTGATATAGTTATAGCAGGTTGGCCGAACGGTTGTTTATTGTTTTCTATAATAAATAAAATCATTTCATTTCGGATAAAATAAAATTCCATATCTTGTTGGTAACAGTATATACTACTTATAAATATGTTAGTACAAATTGGCATTGAGTCTCTTAACAATTAGCACTATGTCATCAAAAGTCAAAATATATATGTAATCAAATGTCAAAATTTCAAAATTAAATGTCAAAATATTAATAGTATAAATAAAAGTAACTGTTATTATGTCCAGTTTGCAATTTAATTAATTAAATTATGTATTAAGTTTCATATTTTATATATTTAGGTATTTTGCATTTGAATAGGTACATTATCAAGATTAAAAATAAAATTAGATTTCATTCAATATAACAGCGCCACATGTTTTCTATGTGAAGTATGTAAATTTCGAGAAAGAGGTAGCAAGAAATTTTGGCCCTGTAATAAGTGATTGAAACAATGGAGGTACCCTCAATTAACTCTTTTAATTCCTGTTGATTCTTTATACAAAAACTTTGTTATTGAGTTTATGAAGCTGATATGTAATGTGTGATTTTCACGGGACGTGAAACCGTCAGGAAAGGCCGATTGTTAGCATTTATTAAAATACATTGTTTATTTTTAAACATAAAGTAGCTATACTGACTAGCAACATGCATTTAGCAGTCATCTATTTTTATCGATTTAATGTGATCTTCAAAATATTACAAATAACAGTTAAAATAAATCTAGATATTATTAATGTATATAAATATATTTTATGAACTTACTATCCGGTCAAATACATTGATTAAATTAGCCATTTAGATATTTACGCCAACAACTGTCATGGCGCACTTCCGCCCGAGTTGATTTTTGACCGACTAGTAAGGATGAGATCATTATCGTGTCGACCGTCGAACAGTGTACTGTGTTTTATTGTGAAGCTATAAGCTGTGAAATATTGGAAAATATATGTATCGCCGAGTATCATGGATTTCATTAACTGACCCCTTTTATACAGATAAGGCTTGGGCCCCGACGATCGTGGGGCATACATCCCTCCATACTCTGCTGTTTAAAATGATGATGTTATGCAAACCGATTTGGTGCTGATTATGTTATTTTCAGTCATAGTACGTAAGTTCAGAATGCTGTTCTTGTTCAGAAGTGCAGTGCGAGCGCGTGGGTTGACGCTGCCTCCTTTCTGCGAGCAAGTAATAACTGTAGAAGGTGAAGGCGGAGCAAGCCCGAGAGAGCCTCAGAATTCTCCCAGCTCGCTAAGACCGCAAAAGGCGTGCCGTGCAAAGGAGTTGTATCATCATCGGAAGTCTCTTATCGACCTTCGTCCTCCATGAGCGCAGGCCTGGGGGTGAAAGATGGTGCTGCCTGTTACCCTAGCAGATACAGTTCGGGGCGGCATGGTGCGACGCGCAGCTTCCCATAATGGGGGCATGATGGGGATGCCGTGGTTTACACACCCGATAGGTTTATCTTAAACCGGAGAAGGACCTGGGTCAGCCAGATGGACTGACAACCTGAAAAAGGTGGCAGGGACAGACTAGATGCGTATGGCGCACAGGTACAGAGGCCTATGTCCAGCAGTGGCTAATAGGTTAATTGATTGACAGTGCAGCGGTTCTTCCGTTCAACGTATAAGTGTCAAACTAGCTGATTGGTTCAAACTATAAACAAACGGGCGAAAACTTCCCGCATATAAGTCTCAAATTACTCTTTGGACCTTGTAATTACGTTTAAATTCATGTTACATTATTATGTCGTTCAATAAAATATCTTGTTTTCATGCAAAAATGTATTTATTTTATTAGCTCATAATGATTATTTATATTGATAAAATGCGTTTACTATAAAAGAGTCAAAATGGCCACGTTGTTAATTTGGCCCATATATATACACAGGGCCCATCATATTATGCCGGTAATTATACTGTATATCGCTGGAGTGCTACTGGCACGAGGCAGAATTCCTCGTGTGTGGAGCCGTTAGAAACAGCTCGATGATAGTAAAATATTAATTTACGTTTTTGATTGAAGTTGTATTAATCAGTTTCCTGAACGTAGGCAAGGCATAAACCATAAACAAGCATTATATAAACCTAACCTTGAGCGGGTGTCGTGGTTTTAATTTTACGTAAATACTGACGTGACGTGAGAGGCGCGTACGTTGGAGTACATAATTTAATTTTGTGAATTTACAGGGTTTAAATTTAATTAATTAATAACTATATTAAATAAACATACATTATTCATTTTTAAAAAAGTTTGAAAAAAAAAAATATCTTATAAAATAAAAAACCGACTGTTGTCTGCGTAGCGGTAGTGAACGCGGCCGCTACGCAGGAGGCGCGGGTTCGATCCCCGCTCAGTGCAAATATTTGTGTGCATGAAATATGGGTATTTGCATTGGTCTGGTCGTGCCTCGGAGAGCACGTTAAGCAGTCGGTCCCGGTTGCCATAAGAACATCTATGGTAGTCGTTACGGGTAGTTGGAGCCCTAAAAAGTCCTAAAACAACGGTCTAGCTGCAAAGCTTAGATATCGCCTAATGTTACCATTGGGTTGTGGAGGTCAGATGACAATTGCTTCACGGAAAATATTGAGGTCAAGCCAAATCCGTAGTTAAGGCTGGTAAAGCGGACCCCTGACTCCGAGCTGAAAGCTTCGGATGCGACTGGGAATTTACGCTAAGGGGAAGAAGAAGAATATGCAAAAAGAACCATGGGCGCCACACGAGCGCCAAATAAAGTCAAGAATCGATTAAGATATAGAAAAGAGAATCGACCTCGGGCGGGACTCGAACCTGCGATATATCTTTACTAAATGCTTTAAAATTTCATTCAATTAAAGTCAAGAACTTCCAAACACGAAGCCACTGAATATCGGTCTAACAATGTCTGTAACTTTGGGTAAATTGTTGCCTCACCGATCATGGCATCCGAATTCACTTCGGTAGGAAAAGCTTTGGAACTTGACGGCATTCAAGGCTCTAACACCCGTATTCACAAACGATACTGTGAGGTCTCATAGTGTGCTCGAGCGCATAGGGCTAGTAAAATTAATTCACAAACATCACGGAGCAGTATCTAACGCAGTGCGTTCCCTCAACAAAGTATTACTTAAGTGTTATCAATGAATAAAAAGGCTTGCCAAAACGAACGCACTGAGAATTTGTCGTTCTTTGCACAGTTTTAGTGGTACGCATAGCGAAGTATTGTTTGTGAATACGGGTGTAAGTAAAGGCTCTCTGATAGAGTTCTTTATTGCATACCACGCAGAGGCAGTTCCCGAAAATGAGAAAGTCAGGGAAACTGCCGTCCTCCTACCGGCTCATTATATTGCTACATAGTCTCAGGCGTCTGCTAGTAATAGTAAAGAATCCACATAGTACTGGCTGTGGTAACTGGTAGGTATAAGCGTAGGTATGTGTAATAATTTAATTTTTATACATATTATGGTATAAGTGTAAATATACATATATTATTATCATGATCACGTTAAGTCCTGTAACATAATTGTACAAATAATAATGATGTACGGAATGTTATTTACTTATACAATTATGTTTAATAGTTTATGTAAAAATCTATTAACACATTGTTGGTAATGTACCTTTCAAATTATGTATATAATTATTCTGAACTCTACGATGAATGACTTCACAACTAGATAAAGGATAATTATAGTGGTATGTAAAGGGGGTTCTACCAGTAGGTAGTAGCCTCCGTGGCGTAGCGGTATTAAAAGTGGCCGCTAGGCAGGAAGTGCGGGTTCGATCCCCGCTTAGTGCAAAAATTTGTACCTATGCATGAATATGGATATTTGCTGAGAACACGTTAAGCCGTTGGTCCCGGTTGCCATACGAACATCTGTGGCACTCGTTACGGGTAGTTGAAGCCCTAAAGCCAACAACAACAGCCGCAATGCTTCGATATCGCCTAATGTCACCATTGGGTTGTGGAGTTCAGATGGCAGTCGCTTCACGGAAATCCGCAGCCAAATCCGCAGTTAAGACTGGTAAAGCGGATCCCAGACTCCGAGGTGAACTTGCCAGTTGGTGCACCTCTCAAACAACGAACAAGGCTCTGGCGCTGGATTTCCTCTTAAAGTTTAGAGGTTAGACAGCAATAAAAAGTCGCTCCTGAAAATTCCCAAACATCTTACTGCGAAAGAGAGAAACGAGAAAAGAGAAAAGGGAGAAATCACATCGAGGATGACAATATTTTGTTATTCCAGTGCTGAAAAGTGAACATCTCATGTTATGTTTTATTATTATTTATTAATTATTATTACAACAGTTTACACAAATTCAGTAAATTTATCCTGTGTAGGATAACCAATTTTACTTTATTAAACATCTTTTTTTCCACAATACATTAATTATTCCACCTGTCACCCCCACGCTTGCGTTTAGAGGTCCCGTATAGGTTTCCTATGTTTTATAACTTAATTTTAACTTTATTTTGATTATATAATTTTAATTTTGTGATTATTATTTTAATTTAACGGAAATTATTTATGTGTATAGTATTGACATTATTTTATATTATTTATCGGCAAACGTGGCGCACATTGGGGGAGGCCTATGTCCAGCAGTGGACTGCAGTAGGCTAATTGATTAATTGATATATTATTTTATTATTTTAATGGACATTTTTTAATTTTATTGACATTATTCAATAATTTTTAACTCATCTATATTTTCTAAATTTGTTTTAAATGTATTTTAATTTGAATTTGAATAACTTCGAGTACTTGACGTAGATCCTCATTACGGTTAATGCTTTCTGCTTATAAAGGATGACTGGCAGATAAATGTATACACAAGGATTTATCAGAGATTTTAAGGATCTTACGAAATACATTTTAATTTGGTATCGTTGTACACGTGAATCACGAAATGACACTTCTGAACATTTTCAAAGTCATCATTTACATTTAGATTTTGAGCCTCGTCGATTATGTAATAGAGTCTAAAGTCTAAAACACATTATTCCGTTACCTATTCAATTATCATAAATCCCGTTGTTCCAACAAATATTATAAAAGCAAAAACCGAGTAGCCACAGGTATTTGGCTGCAATTTTACTCTCAAATATAGTACGAATAATTGGTACCACTGGGATTCGTTTTCTACAGGAGCTGAACAACGAACAACAGCTATTTTTTGCTCAGATTGTAAAGAATAGAAATAATAAGAACCGCACTACAGAATTCCGGGCTAGTCAGAGCTCTATGTAGAATTTTTGTGCTGTCAATGGCAAGACCAAAGGCTTGCCCTGCTTTGTCTTAAATACTAGAGATAAATCACGTCACTGGGAAATCAGGACACAGGATCGAATTCTGGTCAATAGTATAGTGTATTGACCATGATTCGAACCCGGGACCTCTCCTCTCATCTAATGGTCGTCTGCTTAACCACTAAGCTACTAGGTAAGCGTGAGTTGCTTGCGTGTACCTATGGTTACGTAATACGATTTTAATGTAATAGTATCGTGAACTACACATTAATTAATTAATTGTCAAAAGCATGTTATCAAAAATTACGAGTACTGTACGTATAATATAATACTCTTTTGCAAGCCTATTTAACAAATAAAATGTACACATGACAACAGCGCAACATGGAAGCTTGTAGCCTTCGGAAGGGCAATAATTATTTATTAATGAGCTTATTACGAGCACAAATATGTTTTTATAATAATAGAACCTCAAGGGTATTAAATTAGTTATTAATGTAAGACGTACCTACACTTTTGACGCTCCGAAATCATCACGGAACCCTTAGTTTCGATTGCTCTCTTATGTCCATCTGTTCACAACTTGGTTGCAAGACTCTTTCTTCTACAAAGGTTTAATTTGCGCATGGGTAAACATACCCTATACCCGAAATGGAGCAATTAGCAAAAGGAATATAGGTATCGTGAGGTTACGTTAGTTAGTTATGTTCATATTCCGCCAAAAAATAGTTTATCTGGTAATTGGGTGCTCGGCCTATTGGCAGGGGAGTTCATCACTTAAATACCAGCGTACATTGCGACTATTATACAGAATAACTTTGCTTAGAACTACCTGAGTGTCATTCTCATTACTCGGTGTATTCGTTTTTTATTGCTGTTGTACAGGAGTTACAGTGATGGTCAATTTGTCCCACCCCGGTACAAACCACAATCATCTTCAATACGTATGCACCTATGTACCATGTGTATTACTTTGCACTCGGCATCAGCAGGGTCAAGAGGACACGGCCTTCACAATTTTATTATAACAGTATGCGTTTGGCAACACCGGCTTGAGAATAATAAATATCTGAAGAAGAAATATAAGGGCCCTCCTGCGAAGACGGGATATTTGAGTGTGCCTAGACATCGCTTAGTACAAGTGATAGGTACTCCACGTTGCCAGTAATTGATGTCCACATAACAACCTCGTGTTGTATTCCCGGCGATGAGTAGGGTGGCCAAAGCTCACTGAAGAGGTTTTATTGCTGTCAGTGGGAAAACCAAAGGCCTACCTACTTATCTTTTGCGCTGACGTCACTATTAATTTTACTTTTTAAGAGCATAAGAGTAGACTCTAAAATTAAATGGCATTTTTTGCAGTATCTGACAAGCAGTATCTGGCATGGCAGTGGTTGACAAGCAGAATCGGGGTCCCAGTTTGGATTTTTTGAGTTAAGTTTAGTTGAACCTTTGAAGTAAACCTTTTCGAGTAATATTTAAGGCACTGTTAGTCTGAGAGGCCACAAAGGTTGTGATATTGGAATTTGATTACTCTATTAACAGCAATAACATTACGGAAGCAATTAAACCATTATTGTTTTAAAAAACAGACGATTGAATTACAGTTAAAAAAAAAATTTTGCTTTTTATACTTTTGAGGTAAATAAGTACTGCCCTGTACCCACATCCACATGTGCGTGCACGAATTTGGGCGCTTGTTTCGTGCAATATTTGGTACCTACGAATTTCATGCACAAATCTATATACATATATAAAAATCAATGCCACTTTTCGTTGTTAGCTTATAACTCAAGAACGGCTGAACCGATTTGGCTAATTTTAGTCTTGAAATATTTGTGAATGTCCAGGAAAGGTTTAAAGATGAGAAAATAGGTGCAGCGGGAACGGAATCAAAAATTCACGCGGGTTGGAAAAAATATGGCGATACTAAGTTTGCCGGGACAGCTAGTAAATTATATTATACGGTTTGCTCGTGCATGAGGATATAAAATATAAGGCGCACTCGTACTATCCCTCCCATATTTTTTATTATTTTTTTATTTAATTTATTTTTGCGTTGGAACCCTTTCATCGCTCTGAGTGACACATTAAACATTTATAAAAACATAGCCAGTATTACTTGGTTATTAATCGAGTGATATTATTTTTAGCTGGCTATTTTTTAATGTTCGAAATTATTTTTACTACTACTACTTTTATAGGTCTGATAAACAGTTTGAGAAGGTGGTGGTAAACGACTTACATAGGAATGGACTGTTACCCACGAGTTTATTATATTCCCATTCTCATAAAACATTTACGTGGGTTTTTTTTAATAGGTTCGTTTGGGACGCTAAGCACTCATTAAAATTCATAATGAGAGTTTTCATTACGTCAATTGATTTTAGTTGATAGGGAATTACATAAACAGAGAACCGTTATTTTTAATCTAAAATACGTCAGTAAGAATGTTTTTATCAATTAGAATGAACGAATAAAATATAGATAGAGTGTCATGTACCTATAATACTTGTAGACTATAAACTTCTCATAACTATGCAGCTTCAATAAAAAAAAAATATTGCTGAAGATGTAGGTACATTATTTCTTTATCTGTTACTAGCTGTTGCCCGCGGCTCCGCCCGCGTGGAATCCTGATCCCGTTCATCGCTGATATATAGCCTATATGTTAATCCAGGGTATAACCTATATACATACCAAATTTCAACCAAATCGGTCCAGCCGTTTATGCGTGAAAGAGTAACAAACATCCACACATCCACACATACATTCTCACAAACTTTCACATTTATAATATTAGTAGGATAAGTAGGAAGTAGGATAGTAGGATAGTAGGATAGGATATTATAATGCCAAAAACACATTAATTTCCTAACGATTTATGTGTGCAACGTAAAGGAGTGTTAAAATTTTAAGATAAATTGGAAACTTCGTTTTTTGATCGATTAAGAAAGAGAAAAGAGAATTGACCTCGGGCGGAACTCCAACCCACGACCTTTCCCTTACAGGGGGAATGCTCTGATCACTAAGCCACCGAGGTCCGCACGAAGTCGATCTAAATTCCTCTATGCATCCGTCTTAGGGCGACGACGGTCCGTCCGAGGTCGATTATTATCTTTTCTCTTTCTTAACCCTAGATAGCTAACCTTATTTCATACCCCTAATAGGCTAACCATCCGTCGTAACGACGGGTATTTTAAATTCGATATTTTTTGTTGTTATTATTGAAATAAATAAAATTATTTTTATGTGTATAAAAGCGACAAGTATTGTACATAAATAATCAGTTTGGTTTGTTACAAAATATATTTATTTTTTTATTTTACATAAGTATTTATAAGGCACTATAAAAATGAGATCAATATGAACTAAACTTCTTGAAATGCTTGTCACCTAGAAAAAAAAGACAATATTGTGTCGTTATTTGGCATTTTTGAGATGACAAGAACCTAAAATATTAACATATAACAAAAATAACTATTTATCTTTGGCGCTAGTTAGGCAAAAATCAACTTTATGTTCGCCGCATATTGGTTTCTTGCGAACAGTGCATGACATTTTTGTCATACGCTTGTTTTTTATGACAGTAGCCGCACGTTCTACTTTTCCAATTTTTTGTTGTAGGTGTAGACCACGGAGGACAGAATAATTTCCTTCTCCATGGTGTAGACCACGGAGGATAGAATTCTCCATGGTGTAGACACAGAGTCTTCCGGGGTGCCACTGGTACTAGGTTCAACTGCTGCTGGTGTACCAGGTCGTCCATGGTTTGCCCTTGGGTCGATCGAGGTCGGGGATCGTTGCAACCCAAGCACCACAAGGATGTTATCTTTGACGGCCTAGGCATTGTTGTTACTGTTAGTCTTTCTTTCAGCCAAGGTCCCCTGCAAGAACGAGTTGGTCCTCTAGCCGTACGAACTATATTTCTCATCGCAGTTCTTCTAGAAGTTTGTCCCTTTGTGGTTGCCCATACGTGCCGTTCCTACCTCTGATGTTTGGTTGCGGTAGCTGAATCCGCGAAGATGAAGGCCTTTCGAGATCACTTGTGGACGAGCTGGAAGGAAGCACCGGTTGCTCAACAGGGATCTTTTCTTCAGAGTCCGAGGGTTCATAGTTTTTATCTACAAAGACCTCATCTTCCGCAACGAAGTCTTCCGTTTCACTAGCTGAATTGTCCTCGAAATTGTCTAAACGCAGCTCTTTATTTATTATAGCTCATATTGCATCATTATCTGACTGCAGTCTACCCGTCATTTTGAAAATCTGCTAATAAGAACACAATTATAAGACAAAGTATAAGTCCACTGTAATACAAAAAAGTTACGTAAAAGCTAACCACCCGTCGGACCGACGGGTATAGTTAGCATTACTCGAGAACCAAACACTTACCAACTGTGCCGTGTGCACCGATGGGTCGAGTCAAGTGGGCACTGAGGTCATCTAAAGCTACAGCTCATTTCAACTCAAAATTAAAAAGAAAGACCGATATTTGTGCTCGGTACCCGTCGCATCGACGGAGGTTAGCTATCTAGGGTTAATTGATTTGAATAGTTAGCAATAAGTACTTCAAAATTTCATTCAATTCGTTTTTTGAGTCAGCTAAATATTGTCTTATCCTATCCTACTCTCTATTTATGTGAAGAAGGTCGGATGTTTGTTAATCATAGACGCTCTAACGGTTCAACGGATGTAGCTGAATTTTGGCAAAGGCTATTATAGTCTATTTCTTTTACCATGGGTTGCGGCAACGTGATCATAATTTTACGCAGGTTGAACCGCTGGCAGCAGCTAATAGCAAATAATAGAAAATATGACTTAGCAGTTCAGTGTTAAGTAGCTAACCAAATATCAATGCTTATTAATTACTACTTACATATTGTATACATTTTATGACTCAATACTAGTACGTGAGTTAATTCTTTGGACTTTCCCAAGGTCTTTACCGCCACGTGTTTAAGTAAGCACTAGCTTTTGCAAACCAGAGATCAGTCTTTGTAAAAACCAACACGGAATGAAAGGTGATTGAATTGTATCTCAGGAAAGCTGAGGTATATACTTACAACTGGTTAAAAAATATATGCAAAATTATGATAACTATGCTACATACGCAAAAATGAAATACTCGTAAATCAGAGGAGATTCCTTCCGATCAATTTCTACTGGTACCAAGCCCTGGAGGCTGGCGGTTGGCAGCATTACTTACTAAGCTGAATGGTGATGTCAATTCTTTGAATGAGTTAATGGCTAGCCTATATTAGCGGCAAGCGTCGATTAGTCGCTTTGCTATTTCTTTGAATAGCGTTTCACCTCCAAAAGTTTCAGCCCAAAAATATAAATTAATATTTAAATTAGTGTATTTTCTTAGTCTCTGTTCAAATAGCGCATATTTTATGTTGTTAATAGCCACATGGTTATAACAACCGATTAAAGAGACAATATTACAAATGATCGTCTGTAGATTTCAAAACTATGGCAAATCTATGTGTTTATATGCGACCTTGATAGTATTAAAAAAAGAATAAAACATAGTAAACACAATAATTATATTGTATTTAAGGTAACTTTACTACGCCACATTTGGCACAAGTATATTTTAACTGTAGGTTTCCCGGAAGCCATAGTTTGGGTATAATTTCAATATTAATCTCAGCTGTTTTTATGGATGATAGGCTCATGTTTAACCACTATCTCACCTGGACCCCGATTCTGCTAAAGCTCAACCACTGTCACACCACAGAGACTGCGAGAAAATTCCATTTGATTTTAGCCTTTAAAGTAATGCATTTAAAGTGTAAAATATAAATGGCTTTTTGTAGAGTGAACGAAAGCGTGTCATGAAAATATTGTTATTTAATTTTGGACTTTAACTATATTGCAGCCTTCTGTGGTCAAATGAAGACATCAAACCCATTGAAGTTCAAAGTCATCATTAAAATTTATTTTTTATCCGTTAATAGACTTTGTACGAATTGAAAGTTAAGGTCAATGTACTTCCAGTTGAATTATAACCTCTAAAACAGAAGTTAACTGGTACGCTGAAAGAATCTATACTAACATTATAAAGCTGAAGAGTTGGTTTGTTTGTATGAACGCGCTAATCTGAAGAACTAGTGGTTCTAATCAAAACCAGATATTTGTGTTGAATAACCAGTTTATTGAGGAAGGTTATGGTTACAGGCTATGTAATATATCACGTAATATAGTCTACATATCATGAGAAGTAGACTCAAAAGAGCGGAACAGTAATCATAAATGTCAAGAAATCCGGCAATTCCCATACGTTTTTTGAAAATATCTATGACTTAAAGCAGTGATACTGCGTTTCGAAATATGCCACGAGCGGAGCCGGGGCGACTCCACTAGTAAGAGATAGTTAATCATATTTCCTCAACCGATATCAAAGCCATTAGACGGTAGACGGCAATGGACTTGCCAACACCATCATCATAATTCATGGCAGTTCAGTCCCGGTTATATTTTAAGCTTGCACGCTAGAGATGGGAGTTCAAACTCCTACTCTTTCTATTGATTTAGCTTGTCTTAATTTTCATTTTACTGACTGCCATCTGATCCTCGAAAGCAAGGCCTGCACCAGAACCTCGTCGATCAGTAAGTATACAGTCTTGCAGGTGAGGCTGACTTGGGTCTTAAGATCTTGGTAGGACTCCATACATCCCTGTAGATCAAAGCTGTGATTCTCTGTCGTGACGTCGTTAGATTTTTTGAAATAATTTCTTTTACAAAATTTTCAATACCTTTTCTAACCAGATATTGTTCTGTGTCTGTTCATTATTACATTGAACTACTGTATTGTTTCACTTCAAAGAAAATAACTACACTACATAATTTTTAGCTGACCACTATATTTCTATTCACCTTTTGTTCTCTATTTACCCGTTTTACCCGGTACTCAACGGATATTAAAAAATAAACCCTGTTCTTATCTAAACGAAAACTAAATTCTATTCTAATTTATCATACCGAGGAGTTATCATTTTAAGAAGTTGTGTTTTGATGAGTCAATCTTTTATGTTGACCATTCGGGAAAATGACGTTTTGACGCAAGTTGTCTATATAACGACGATTATTATTGTCGTTATAGAGACAACTAAACGCAATCCATCAGCCACGTAGCCTTCTTGAAAGAGGGGTATCTCGAATGATGACTACTGGTTGACCCTTATAGCTCGGGACATATGAGGGACCAAAGTGGCGAGACAAATGAGGTCCTAGTGCGGGAGGATTGTTTTGTAGTAATCTATGCTAGCTCATCCACCGCCGTGCTATCCTCAAAATACACCCAAGAAACGTATACGGCACGTACATTTTAAGCACATTTTAAGCTGCGTTTACATACTCGCGGCAGAGCGAGGGAAGTGGCGAGAGAAGTGGGCAGAGACGTGGTGTGAATGGTATATTCGTCATGCCGCAAGTACTGTCGTGTATGTTGCTGCGAATGTCGGCTTGGCGGCGCGAGTCAAAGGAGCGGCAATACTAGCGCGATGAACTATACGAGAACGCTAGATGGCGCTAATCAGTAAACACGGCATTCGTTATTGCTCCTCGAATACTTACTTTTAAAAATATTTATATCGATCTACGGAAAGTGTATAGGAGTTGAAAGTGATAGTTTTTATTAATAATCTATTTAATTAGTTCGCTATGCTGTAAAAGCATAATGCGTACACTGCTACAGCGTTGTCCTCCATACGTTTACGTCCGTCTCCATTGCAGGGCGAATACTGTAATGCGGACCAACACGATGATGTGCGTGTTTGAACGCTAGGGCATTAATAGCGCGAATATTTCCGGCAACACGATGAGCAATGCGAGCGGCAGTATCTAAACGCGGGGTTAGGCAAAGTATCAGTGGCAAGGGGTCTCTATAAGCCAATTCCCGACTTGTCTTTGTCTCACCTTTAGGCTACATGTAAGACTTTGCCTATTTTGAGCATGTAATAGGTAGGTATGTCTATAGTAAACGTGGCAAGAGCAGATAGAGCGGTAGGTAGGAGGCGGTAGTTATAAAACAATGGATCGCATGGTGCTTGATAATATAGATCAAGGTTTTTACCACTATAGCTTCTCTTTTCAAAATTTTCACCCTTCGCGACTGCAAAATATATTATGTCCCAAAGTTTATATGATACTAGCTGTTGCCCGCGACTTCGTCCGCGTTAAGTTCGGAATGTTGTTCATCCCCTATTTTATCCCCTTGGGGGAAGAATTAATCAAAATCCTTTCTTAGTGGATGCCTACGTCATAGTAGCTTTATGCATGCAAAGTATCAGCCCGATCGGTTTAAAATTGACAAAGTTTCATACAAACTTTCATCCCCTATTTTATCCCCTTTGGGGTAGAATTAATCAAAATCCTTTCTTAGCGGATGCCTACGTCATAACATCTACCTGCATGCCAAATTTCAGCCCGATCCGTCCAGTGGTTTGGGCTGTGCGTTGATAGATCACTATGTCAATCAGTCACCTTTGAGTTATATATCTTGAGATAGGGTGGCACTCCTCCGGTTCAACCACGGAGGACAGAATATGATTCCTTCTCTATGGGTTTAACCAATCAATGCGTGCAAAGAAAACAATTTTATTACTTCTGATTTGACACCTTTAAGAAAAATCCATCCATTACGTCATATTTATTATGAAGTTATTTTTCAAATACCTGGCGTAAAATACGTTGTATTTATTGCATTGTTTAACTAACGTAAAAGGAAACACAAATATCGCAATTTGGGATTGAAAAAGACTGACCATGAGTTTTTACTGACAGGTTTTTTCTCGTATGTAGTTTACAGTATTACAATACATGTTAATCTTGGCTTAATCACGGCAATACTAATCAAGCTATGTATATTTTTATGTCAGTAGAAGAACGCTTAACGACTCCTGTCTGAACTGCGAGTCTTCACATACCTACCTAGTCATTGATTTACATAGCTAGTTACTAAAGTATATCTAATATAAAAATAATAAAGTCGCTTCTGCTGTTTTATCACTTAAGTCTTTTAAACTAAGTACCATAAAACGGGGTGCATAAAGATCAATGGGTGAATAGAAATAAAATAAATTGTTTAAAATCGGAAAAAGTGAAATCAAGCTCAGGCGGGACTAGAACCCGCGATCTTTTCTGCTCTGACCACTGAGCCATCGAACTTCGCTCGAGGATGATCCAATTTTTTTAATATATCCATCTTAGGGCGACGGTGATCGGAAATAAACTAGTCGTTAGATTTTTTGAAATAATTTCTTTTACAAAATTTTCAATACCTATCTAACCAGATATTGATCTGTGAATGTTCATTATTACATTGAACTACTGTATTGTTTCACTTCAAAGAAAATAACTACATAATTTAGCTGACCACAATATTTTTCTCTTCACCTTTTGTTCTCTATTTACCCTGTTTTACCCGGTACTCAACGGATTTAAAAAAAATAAACCCTGTTCTTATCTAAACGAAAACTAAATTCTGTTCTAATCTATCATACCGAGGCGGGCGCCCGGAATACGTTCGGTAAAAGATTTCTGGGAAGTTGTATTTTGATGAGTCAATCTTACAAGTTGACCATTCGGGAAAATTATGTTTTGACGCAAGTTGTCTATATCAACTTGTAGACATCTAAACGCAATCCATCAGCCACGCAGCCTTCTTGAAAGAGGGGGTATCTCGAATGATGAGGTCCTGGGTTGACCGGGGCGCGAGAAATAAATGTTTTCGGTAATCTCACCTCCGACAACTGCCCCCCTAGACAAGTGGCAATTCGTTGCTCGGCGTATGATGGAATAGAATGACGAATGTATAGGATTTGACGTTTTTGACATTCGTTGACGCCTGTCATATACGTCAAATCCCATACATTTGGCATTCTATTCCATCATACGCCGAGCAACGAATTGCCACTTGTCTAGAGGGGCAGAAGACCCAAAGATGGCGTGCGTTTTAGGTTGCGTCTCCGGTGGGATAATCCGCGGGGATTTTACAAAAAGCAAGATAAAGTAGCTATCAAATTAAATAACTTGTTTTAACTTTTTTTTTGATGCAATTAAACAGGGCAAAGTCCGCCAAGCCCTCTAATAAGTTACTTACCCATTATATAAAAAATACAGATTATATAAAAAGACCGTGTACTCATTAACACACAGCATTTTTACTCTATATGAGGTGTTTTATCGAGCCTCACTAGCGGACATAATTATTTGTATAAAACAATATTTTTTGTGTTTTCGTAATAGGTATGAATCATTAGTACCTATAACAAAAGATCAATAAGGATTTATAATAAAATTTATCTTAATTAAAAAGTAATATTCATTTATATTTAGCAATGATTCCGTAGGAATTTTATTTTTAATAATCTAAAAAAAAAACTATAAAAAGATGTTAATTAAATAAGCCTTTGAAAAGACATGGCTTGGTAGTATTACCCTTCTGTCGTCATCGGTCAGAAAACTGTGGAAAATTTAATAATAGAATGCGTGTTTGTTAATCCCACTAAAATAGAAGTTAATTATAAGACTCGGTAGGGGTCGACCTTTTTTTTTTTTTTTTTTTTTTTTTTTTTTATCGTGCGCAAAATCCCCACGGATACCTCCCCCACCGTAGCCGGAGGAGGAGGTTATGTCGGACTCGAACCGACTAAAACGCACGCCGTCTGTGGGCCGTCAGTTGCCGGAGGTGAGATTGTCGTAGCCATATCCCTCGCACCCCGGCCGACCCAGGACCATATCTCTCGATCTGGCCCTCTTCCGGTGAGGGGACCACAGAGTCCCCAACCCGCCCCCGGGTATGGGGAGGCACGCAATGCGTGCCGCCGCCGCGGCCTGCTTCTGCTAGGGTGACAGGCGGCTCTACCCGTCACCCCCAGGCCCGCGCTCATGGGGGACGGAGGTCATTCTGCGACCTCCGACGCCCGAGTTGCCGCTGCTCGTTGCGGGCCGCGCGGTTTGCGATTCTCCTTCGCTCCTCACGCTCCCGCTCCGCCGCCTCCTTCACGAGCATTACTTGCTCGCAGAAGAATCGCTGCGAGCAAAGTGGCGAGCGTGAGAACTCTCACTCCTAGGGTCGCCACCAGCTCCCGTCTCGGCGTCTCCCACGCCGGACACTCGGTGAGCGTGTGCAGCGCCGAGTCCTCGCTCGCGTCGCAGTGATGGCACTCGGACGTTGGCTCTTTCTTCGCGGTCCGATGCAGATACCGCCCAAAACACCCATGATTGGTGATGATCTGCGTCAGCCAGAACGAGAGGCCGCCGTGTGGCCTCTCTAGCCACTCCCCCATGATGGGTCTTACCGCCGCTACTACGGCGTGCCCTGCGCGTGGTTGCCCAAGTTGTAGCTCCCACTCCGCCACCATGTCCCTGTGGAGCCGGGATCTCACGGCCCGAATTTCTTCAGGCTCAGGATCGTGTCCCCGCTCCCGCGCCGCCTTTCGGAAGCGGTATAGCGCCGAAAGGGATCTCGCTTCCAGGATCCACGGTAGCGATCCGGCGAGGAGACTCGCCGCTTCAAAGGATATCGTGCGGTACCCCCTGATGGTCCTGATGGCCATTTTCCGCTGCGGTTTACGCAGCAGGTCCACGTACTTGGCTCTCAGGTTGTCCGCCCATACGGGGCACCCATATAGTGCCATGGACCGCACGATACCCGCGTAGAGTCTCCTGCAGGAGTCCTCCGGGCCCCTCAAATTGGGCAGCAGACGCGTCAAAGCGTTAGCTGTGAGCACCAATTTGGGGACCAGGCTTCGGAAATGCTCCCCGAAGTCCCATCGACCGTCGAGCACGAGCCCCAGATATTTCATCTGGGGCTTGATGCCGATGAGAGTGCCTCCCACTGTGATGCTGGATCCCGCTGGTGGTCCGCGCCGAGGTCCATGAAAGAACATGGCCTTGGTTTTCTGCGGAGACACCTCGAGACCCAACCGCCGGATCCGTTCCACGACTTGGGCAACCGCGGTCGTGGCCTTCAGGGTTGCTTCGCGATGTGTAGCCCCGCTCGCCATTACTAGCGTGTCGTCCGCATAACACGCCACGGCGGCACCATCCACGAGCTCACCGCGAAGCACCCAGTCGTATCCGATGTTCCACAGGAGCGGCCCCAGGACCGATCCCTGCGGAACACCGCACGACATCTCTCGCCGACCGACACCGGTCGCACCTGGGTAGATGACAGCTCTCTCCGTCAGGTACGCCCCGACTATGCGGCGGAGGTAGGGAGGCACATCATGGTACACGAGCGCCTCCATAATGCAACTCCAGGGCAAGGTGTTGAACGCGTTGGAGATGTCTAAAGACACCGCCAACATCACCTCGCCCCGAGCGACCGCATCCTCCGCCAGAGTCCTCACGCGCATGATTGCATCCACGGTGGAACGCCCTCGGCGGAAGCCATATTGGGCATCCGCCAGATCCGGCCCTTCTCTAGAGAGGTGCTCGACGAGGCGCTTCGCGATAACTCTTTCAAAGAGCTTGGCCACCTCATCGAGCAACACTATGGGCCGGTAGCCGGACGGTGAGTCCACCGGGCACCCCTCCTTCCGGATGAGGACCAGTTTCCCAGTCTTCCAGGTCTTCGGAAACTGGCCCCGCTCCAAACATGCGCTGAGCAACCCTCTGAGTCGAGGCTCGAGAGCGTCTTCCCCTAGAGCTAGGACCCACGCGCGGCCTGGAATGCCGTCGGGTCCCGGGGCGGTGTTCTTCTTGGCGCTAAGCCTTCGCACCGCCAGCTCTAGTTCTACCCAAGTGACCTCGGGCACGTCGTCGTCAACCACGCTGGGCGCCACAGGCGACCGAGGTGGCGGGGTCATCCGCGGTGGAACATGTTCCGCCCGCGTCGGGAACAGGGATTCAACCACTCCTCCGAGCAGAGCCGGCTGGAGAGTCTGGGTCAGCGGCGGGGCCCGGGGGCGCAGCTTTCCTCTTACCATAAGATAAGGCCGCCCCCATGGGTCGGTAGGGGGGGTCGACCTAGACATACGTATGTCAGTCAGATCGAAGACATTTTAACCCTCAGTTTACCCGGTGAAATTATATACCACAATTAACCTCATTGAGTCCATTGGACTACTAATCATCAATTTTACTCAAAATAAAAGAAAAACTTGTATTATAAAGTAATTTAAGTGTGTTTAACAACATATTCCTTATTATTTTACGTGTCACATTTTAATCAGTCATGTATCAATCTTATATTTTTCTTGTACATACATAATCACTAGAAAATATCCATAAAAAAATAAATGCCAACTTCTGGCTTCGAACTAAAAAAAAATCCAAACAAAAAAATAGTTTTTTTCTACTAAATTAACACAATAATATCTTAAACAATCGTTTACAAAAATAAAAATGGTTCATGTTCATAGTAAAAAAAAACCTGCAACGCCTAATCTTTGGCTTGATTTATACCTCTAGTCTCAGTAGTCCGGTTGCTAGTCCGGTTGACCGGACTACTGCAACTTTTCAGTAGCAGTAGTCCGGTTGTCAAACAGAATCGAACTGTTGCTACTTTTATACATCGCACGCAAAGCTTTTTAGTGCAACCTAAACATACTGGCCTCAGACAACTATGGCACAAATGCACAGTCTTCCTTCTTAGACGGCTAGGACATAATGGCAATATTTTCTTTGGTCTCGGGGTAATTTATTTTCAGTTTCCAGTTCCATGTTAGGTAAGGGAATCTTCAATGATTTTACAAATTTCGTTACACAAATACCCTGTTTGAGTCCAATGGACGCATGACAAGCGGCTACTTATCTCTACATGCTGCACAGGCGGACGTCCTTCTCACCCTGCAGCTGGTGCGCTACCGAATGAAGGTACACGGGCGCGCGAAGTATAATGCGCGGTAATAGCTTGATTGAAACTTTGTGCGGAGTCCAATGGACCTAACGGGTAAATTAAGGGTTAAAGAAAAGACATGTCAAGAGTACCCGAAACCGGCGAGCATGCATGAAAGCAATTATGAACGTAGAAGAAGCGAAAGTTGTATGCCAGGATCGTAGCAGGTGGAAAGCTGTGGTCTCTGCCTACCCCAGTGGGAAGGAGGCGTGACTGTATGTATGTATGTAATTATAATATATTATTGAACACTAGCATTCCGCCCGCGGCTCCGCCCGCGGCTCCGCCCGCGTGCATCTCGGTTAACGCGGCCTTTGCTCATATCTTCGGTTCTACTCAACCGATTGCGATCAAACAAACGTAAGATTTTAAGTCTGAGTAAGCCCTTTCTAACAAAAAAACCGCATCAAAATCCGTCCAGTAGTTTTTGCGTCCACCGCGGACAAAGAGACAAACAGACAAACAGACAGGAAATTCAAAAAAAATATTTTCGTGTTCAGTATCGTTAACATAACATAACCCAAGTATTTTTTTTTTAAATCTCCAATGTACAGACACGACCACTTTACAATTTATATAATAGTATAGATAGATGCCTTAGATGTCATTTATCTCCTATAAATCCTCTTTTTTTTCTTCGATAGTGTCATCTTGTCGGCATTGGGTTTTTGGCAATCCGGTAATTGGGTATAGGTATATGTAATTCTTTCGTGTGCTGCAGTTTTGAAAATAAACGCATTTCTTTCATCTTTTCTTTTCTTCTATTTCGTTTTTTTTTTCTTATTAAGGTTATGGCGGACTCGAACCGACTAAAACGCACGCCGTATGTAGGTCGTCGATTGCCGGAGGTGAGGTTATCGTAGACATATCCCTCGCATGCCGACCGACTCCGGTGTGGTGTCTTCTTATATACTTACCTATATAATTTTCGTCTTATTGACTAAGACAATAAGTATACAATAGTTGCTTGTTGATAGCAATGTTATCCTCCATTTGAATGATGATGATTACTTTACCGCGAACGATTTAGCAGGCAACAGCTAGCCCTAAATAAACGTACCTACTTATTTAATTATTTTTTTCTCCTATTTTTTGTTAATAAATAACGACGGCATTTCATTTACTATGGAGATATACAGGGCGTCCCACGGCAATGCCACATGGAGGGAAAGTCTAAATCCTTAAGTTGGCTCATTTTACTTAAAGGAGACATCATTTTATTTTTAAAAAGAAACAAAACTGCATTCAAAGATTTTTTAAATTCGCTTGCTACACCCGGTAATCGAACCGATTAAAATCCGAAAAGTAGCATCCTGTATTTTATGGCATCAATCGATAGTGTCAATCTTATGGATCAAATCTCTCTAAGAAACATAGTAAATTAAATTAAATGAAATCCTTGAAACTTAAACGCGTATAACCGTGGGACGCCCTGTATGTATATCAACCAATAGCCTATGGCAGTCCACAGCTGGACATAAGAAATGTTCCCAATTTGTGTGCAACTTTTGCATGCAGTCTATACTTAATAGCTACTTTTTTCAGCACCATTGCAATCCTCCCGCGGCACCACCTACGTGTGTTGCTTATCACCGGTTCTACTCAACTGATTGCAATAAAACAAACGTAAGATTTTAAATTTGACCAAGATATTTGTCCAACAAAAAAAAACGCATCAAAAGCCATTTAGTAGTTTTTGTGTCCATCGCGAACAAAAAATTCCAATGCACCTATAATTATAAAATAGTACAGATTAATAATTATGTACAACACCATACAAGTATATGTACGTTTGTCATTTAGAACCTATTATTATACACGTTATAATAAAATGGAAACGTGACCATTGATGATAATAATTTTATTGTAACCTGACGATTATTGTAATATTTATATATTTTTTTATTTTTGATTTTAATTAGTATTTGACTTGACATTTATCATATTTTATTATTATGTTTTTATTAATTATTCAATGACATCTATTATTATTTTTATGTGATTATTAATGACTTCATGACTTATTAATGATAAATGATTTATGTATGCTAAAATAAATATTTACACACCATAATGTAATGGTAGAATGTACACGGGACGCCGTAAATTTAAGATCATTCTCTGTACCTACATTCATGTGAATAAACGAATTTGATTTGATTTGATTTGATTTGACCGAATTCCGCTGAGATTTGCACATTGCATGAACTTACTGATGACCGGGGAAATCCAATTGATAATATAGAACGCTTTTAGAACACAATATGACCATCCAAATGTTATCTTACTAAGATTCTACTGTCCATCTAATATCTGTCTATTGTTTGCAAAAGTTTAAAATTTAATTAACTCATAAAAAGTGTTCAAAGGCTTTATTCCGTCACACTTGCACTACCGACCCCGTAAGAACCTTCTAAAGCCCATCTTGAAAAACTCCATACTGTAGTCGCTTGTAAAAACCACGGCAGGGAGTTCATTCCACAGTTATTAGAAACTAGCTTTTGCCCGCGGCTCCGCCCGCGTGGATGTCGGTTATCGCGACCAAACATAGCCTATGTCCTTTCTCGAGGTCTAATCTAACCCTATACCAAATTTCATCAAAATCGGTACAGTGGTTTGGGCGTGACAGACAGACAGACAGAAAGAAAGACAGACAGACAGACAGACAGAGTTACTTTCACATTTATAATATTAGTAGGGATGACAGAGAGACGGATAGACAGATAGGCAGCCAGACAGACAGACAGACAGACAGTGTTACCTACTTCCGCATTTATAATATTAATATAGTATAGATATATAGATGACCTGCAGGTTGCAACCAGTATTAGCCATTACGCAACAGCAGCTCCTACTACATAATTTTCACATTTTATATCGAACCGATATCCCTATTATGTACCTATATTCTTCCCACACAATTGTTTGATTTAGTTGTGTGGCCGATCACGTACAGTTGACAGTAATAGTTCACAACACATCTAATGCGTCGTTTACACGAGGATATTTTCTCGCTCGCGTGATGCGACAGAAAAAACTTGCGGGCGAGAAACTCTCCTTGTATAAACTACGCTTCAAGCAATAATCGTATGTCAAACATAGGCGATATGTCACTTGCGAATCTCGTATGATATATCTAATCGTAGGCGAGAATTTAGTGTTTACCCCTGTGTGTAAACATTATCGATACAATAATGGTATAAAGTGTGGTAGCGATAGTCGCGTACGATTTTTCGGCCCGAAACATGCGAGAAACTCTGCTCGTCTAAACGAGCCTTAAATAATCTGTATAAAGTTATTTATTTTGTCGTTCAATGGAGCGCTCGAAACACAATTGAATTTTTAGATGGCAAGGCATGTTGGGCAATTCAATGTTGAATATTACATATACTACCGTCAAACCATTAGCACTTACTGTTTCGTTAGCACATAAAAGCTTACAACTACGGGTCCCGTGTATATCTATGTAAGTGCAAATTCAGACCATGTTCTAAGAAAGGCAGAAAAAAGAAATATCTTTGTTGCCTTTATAAGACTGGTAACAGTAATCATTTGGAAAGAGAAACCTCACTTAATAATATTAACAACTTAATATTAACATGACATATTCCTAAAAGCTTGTTCATTTAATAGTAACTAAGTATACCTACTTGTTTTACTTATACATATAAAAATAATGCTGACATTTGCAAGCATTTTTTCGACAATATTACATAGTTATTGGTTAGTGTAGTAAAAGCACACGACACAGTCCCAAAAATAACAGGACTTTGCACTAACTCAGCTGTGATCATTAACAGACAGTAATTATAATAAAATGGGATTAAAGAAGGTTATAACAAATATGTAAAATATTTGTATGTATTAATTCTGTTATCCTCTGAAATCAATTCAATTTAAATTTTAATTGATTTCTCAACAGTATGCAGCAATGTTTGACCTTAGCTCAAATACCCTGACTTAATCCTATCTTCAACTTGTTAATAATTTATGACTTGAAGTAAAATATGAGATTGTTGTGTAAGATCGTTAATATTATAGTGCACTGTGCATGTAATATGTGTGAATTGCTATGCCTTTATTGCCTTATAGCAGTAGCAATAGCTTTTATATTCTCCTCCCTAGGCCTCGATTCCGCTAAAGCACAAACACTGTCACACCACAGAAACAGCGCGAAAATTTCATTTGAATTTAGTTTCTAAAGTAATGCAGATAAAGTTTAAAATTAAATGGGCTTTTGTAGAGTGAATGAAAGAGTGTAATGAAACTTGTCATTTAATTTTGTGGCTGAAAGTCTATAGAAATAAGGTGGTGTGACAGTGGTTGTGCTTTAACAGAATCGAGGGCCTGCACTGCGCCTACCTCAATCTCTGCATCATCCAAAGGTTGACTGGCCTTTGGCATGAAGTAAGCCTTTGTACATTTATGTGCATAAAGTTATAAAATAAATGCATATTTATCTACCCAGTATATAAAAATAAAGAAATCTATCACGAGTACGAACAGTCTTTCTATAAAAACGATTTAGTAATTTGTTTTCGAAATGAAAACCTAAATTCACAATTCTCTTACACAAAATTACGATTTCATCCTGTACATGCTTTATAGCTTTCTACTTCTATAAAGCTTCAATTGATTGAGTTGAACGGAAACTTAGAATTTAGGATAACTTTTGTCTATAACAATATATATCATAAAAGATCAAATCTAAAAACTTTTAAAACAAAAGATCGACTTACTCCATTATGTACTAGACCCGTGAATAATGCTTGCACCACGGCACACAACGTCGTAACAACAAAGAGACACATTAATACGACACCTTTTAAAAGCTGTAACAAATTCATCTTACTCATGTTACACAAATGTCACTACATTCATCTCGTAAGAAAGATTTTCATGAACCTCATCGCACACGAAGGGTTCCGTACCATTATCTACACTGCTTTAGCCCCCTCTTAAATATTTATTTTAAGGTATGATTCCGAAGCCGACCGCAAACGACAACGACAGACGCATGCAGCAGATACAGCGTACCCGTTACTTGTTAAACTCCGATACGGATAAAGGAGATCATTGAGAAGCCGCAATGAATTACGCGCATGTGCTGCGAGCGTCGGCATTTGTTGTATGCGGTCGGCTACGGTTAGCGGTAATATAAATACATCAATTATGAGAAAATTTCGACTGTTTAGCTATCATGGTTCATGAGATACAGCCTGGTGACCGACATACGGACGGACAGTGGAGTCAGTAATTAATCAATCAATCAATCAGCCTACTGCAGTCCACTGCTGGACATAGGCCTCTCCCAATGTGCGCCACGTTTGCCGAGGTCGTCTGTCCACCTGGCTAGGGGATGTCCCATCTTCCGTTTAAAGGAGTCAGTAATAGGGTTCCGTTTTTATCCTACGGATACGGGACCCTAAAAACGAAACGTGATGAAACTTTTACCTTAACCTGAAAAGTTATATCACGACAGAATAGTCTTTGTGAATTTTGTGTAAATATCACATGGCGATTACGAAGATTTGAACTTGTAATTAGCATTGCATTAGAAGATGTATAACCCTTGCGACAATTTCTTTTTAAGCCAAGCTAAATTGCTTCTCTCATCCTAGCGTTAATTCCCAGTCGCATCCGAAGCTTTGACCTCGGAGTCTGAGGTCCGCTTTACCAGTTTTAATTGCGGATTTAGCTAGACCTCGATATTTGCCGTAAAGTGATTGCCATATTCTGTCCTTCACAATTCAATGGTGACATTAGGCGATATCGAAGCACTGTAGCTAGCGTTGTTGCTGAACTTTTTAGTTCTCGAACTACCCGTAACGACTCCCATAGATGTTCGTATAGCAACCGGGACCGACGGCTTTACGTGCTCCGAGCCACGATCTGATGCTGACTGTACCTATTTCCTATATCTGGTTTTAACAGAATACTTATATGGTTTTGAAAGGGTTTAACCCTCAGCAAGGTTGTCAAACTCAAGGTAAAAGGGTGCTACGTAAAAACATGTTTGTAGTACATTTCTCATTTTTTTGTGAAATACTTGCAACCGCTTCCGGTTTTTTTTCCTGTATTGCTTTAATTATATCAGTTCCGGATACTAATTAGATGTTATATTCAGTAAAAAATACCAAAACCAAATTATGAGTCATTGAATTATTGACTTAAGTATTTTCAATTTATCTTTTTTTTAAATATAGGATACGTAAATTTGTCTTCATCTAACCTGATGGTAAGTTGAAGGCTAAATTACTAGAAAGAGGGTAGTCATGCATTTCATACACTTCTAATCTTTTTATTTTTATGTTAAATACCGAGTACAC
The DNA here is from genome assembly GCA_914767945.1 of Eilema depressum. Classification (NCBI taxonomy): domain Eukaryota; kingdom Metazoa; phylum Arthropoda; class Insecta; order Lepidoptera; family Erebidae; genus Eilema; species Eilema depressum. The sequence continues at coordinate 20,880,516 of OU612018.1, read as the reverse complement.
TGTATTAGCGATGTTTAAAATAGTAGCCTGCATGCATTCTATTCCGTTCTCTTTACATACAAACATGTATACACATACATAATGCTCAAGCTTATTTTCCTGTGGAGTAAGCAGAGATAACAGTTCGTCATTTGTCTTATCTTTGCATACTTCATGAGCTTCTTGTATTTACGCCTTCTCTTTAATCAAATAAATTTCAAATTAGAACCAATGAAATCAAATTGGAAAGGAACCAAGGAACCTACCTGCTTTTCAAAATCAATGAGTGATATTTCGATTTTATATAGATTTAGCCTTTTGTAAAAGAGCGAAAAGAGGATTTTAAGTCTTCGTCATTTACTTACTGTACTGCTAATATTGTGCTAATCAACGAACACACCCACTTTCTCGTAACACAGTTCCCCAAATGAGAGAATTACTTCATCGTTAACAAGCATTTTTGTCTTCAGACACGCAACTCCACCGATTATATTATCTCCATAATTAAGTATAATAGCTTTGCCATTATCACCAAGCCTGTATGATTTTGCACATTCAAATGAGTAAGCGGGATCTTCAAAATTAAACAATATGGTATAGTATTATTAGTATATTAGGGATCCGCAGAAAAACAATGAGGTTTTTTTTTACTACTTAGGTCGCAGACAAACACACGGCCCTCCTGATGGTAAGAGGTTACCGTGGCCTGTCCGCGAGTGCAAGACCAGGGGAGTCACACTCGTGATGCCGACCCCGTAAGAACAGAGAGATTCTGTGCCGTCAGCGCAAAAGATTATTTTTTTTTTTTTTTTTATTTATTTAAATGCACAAAACACATTACAATCATAACTATACGTATTATATCCTAAATACAATGTTGAGATCTGGATCGCAACGTAAATAATATGTGCACACATAAAGAAACAAGTTTACACACAATTAATCTCTGATTTATAAATACTAAATATTAGTTTAGATTTGGACTATACACCTCCACCGGAGACAGAACCATCCAAACCCAGCCCACCATGAAGGATGTCCTTCACAGTTTTGACATATCTGTTAAAGTTGCAATCAAAAACATCAAGTGATTTGTAGTCCTTCGCTAATCCATTATATTGACGGGCCATTCTTGTTAATGGATTATAATAAGAAATATTGTTTTTGTATGTCAAGAGGGCAAATATGTTCGTATCATTAGCCCTACGGGCACTAAATTTAATATTGAAGCTAATTTGAGAAAGTAACTCAGGTGAATCTATAATATAATGTATAATTTTGAAAAGGTAAACTAAGTCAAAATATACTCGTCGGCTTACTAGTGACTGCACGTTATATTTGATGAGTCTACTTTCATAATTTAAATTTGAACGGCCTGGGTTTACACGGTAGTTGAGAATTTTAAGGAATTTTCTTTGAATACGTTCAATATCATCAATATGGACCTTGTAATTGGGTGACCAAATGGGGCTACCATATTCCAGAGTACTCCTGACCAGAGCAAAGTAAAGGTACATGGTACTGCTGGGTTTTTTGAAACCTTTTGTAGACCTCAGAACAAAGCCTTGGAGTTCGTTGGCCTTGCGTATTATTTGACTATAGTGATCGCGAAATGAAAGTTTGTCGTCAAAAAGTATACCCAAGTCTTTCACAGTTTGTGTTCGATTTAAAATTTGACCGTCAATATTATAGTTCCATATAAGTTTATTAAATTTTCGAGTAAAAGATATAATAAGACACTTATCAACATTCAAGAACATTAAATTGTCATTACACCACTCAGATATCGTATTAATATCCTGCTGAAGGGCCAAGCAATCGTCCATGTTAGAGATTGACGCAAAAACCTTTAAATCATCTGCATACAAAAGGCAGTTACAAGTCAATTGTTGAATTAAATCATTTATAAATACAACAAAGAGCAGTGGACCTAGATGGGAGCCTTGAGGCACTCCAGATGTTACTGCAGTAGCAGATGAAACAAAGCCCCTTAATGCAACTAATTGAGTTCTGTTCTCAAGATATGAGCAGATCCATCGGTACAAGCTTCCATGGACACCGTAAGAGGCCAATTTACGACAAAGCAGGTGGTGATTGACTTTGTCAAAGGCTTTGGAAAAATCGGTATATACGGAGTCGACTTGACCACCGGCAGCAAATGCCTGACAAAGATAATGTTTATAGACTAATAAGTTGGTGATTGTAGACTTGCCCTTGACGAAACCGTGTTGTTTATCCGAGAGAAGTGGTTTCATATGACTGTAGAGGTGACTATAAACTAGCGACTCAAATAATTTGGCGAAACATGAGAGAATGCTAATAGGCCTATAATTCTTACAATTCGATTTATCACCACTCTTGTATACGGGAATGATATGTGCAGTTTTCCAACATTTAGGGAAGTATCCACTGACCAATGACTTATTAAAAATATCACTTAGAGGAAGCGACAGCTCCTTCCCAACGTGCTTAATAAAAGAGGGAGGCAAAAGATCAGGGCCTGGCCCCTTATTTGCATCTAATTCTTTTATTTTACCTAACACGTCACTGTCATCAATTAAGACGTGAGACAGTGAACTTAAAGAGCTTTCAGATGCATAGTCTGACTGGTTATGACTCATAGAGTTGGTTCTGTAATCAGAATTAACATCAAATACAGAAGCAAAATAACGAGAGAAGAGGTCACAAATCCCCTGGCCATCAGACGATGAAGTTGTTTCATAAGTCATAGTATTAGGCACTGTCGCTTGACCCCTACGGCTATTGACAAATCTCCAAAAAGATTTCATGTTCTTCTTTAAAGAATCTTCAATATCTGCAACATATTTCCCGTAGCAATTCTTAGTAAGAGTCTTACATCTATCACGGAGTAATGAAAATACATCATAATCTCGAGGATTGCCATATTTTTTAAATAATTTGTGATATTTATTTTTTTCTTTGTTACACTTGATTAAAGACTTACTATACCAAATAGGATATGACGAAGATCTGGAATTAGTGGTTGGTGTGTGTTTTTTTATTATTTTAAATATTGTATCGTAGAAGGCATCGGTACACAGGTCAACGTCGCTAGAAGATAACACCTCGTGCCAATCCGTAGAACTTAATTCAGATTTAATTTTTATAAAATCACATTTATTAAAATTAAACCGTACGGATTTACACTGCTGCAGCCCCCTCGCGATGTGTATTGAAGTTAAAGAGATCAAAAGCGCTGGATGATGCCTATCTTGCTTGATAAGCGCAGGTGTACAGCCAACAGTCAAGGAATCAGTATTCGATAGCACTAAGTCGAGTAAGCGTCCATTTTCATTGATGACATTGTTGTATTGTTTTAAATTACATAGCGATAGTAATTCATTAAGTAGATAAAGCTTTCTTTTTTGTATTAGGGGCGTTGTGGCCAGTGAAGGATTAAAGCAAGCTGTATAAAAGTCAGGGGTATTGAAATCTCCAATTAACAAGAATTGCTCAGATGGAGAGCAATTAAGCAGTAAATTTTGACAGTGAGTATAAAAGCGTTCCACATTTTGCAAGCCAATATCGGGGGGCAAGTAGCAAACACATATATTAAGCCGAGGACTAGCACGCGAGAGGGGAAGAACACTGACCCAGACATCCTCCATATCGGTGTCCCATGATGCCTGACGGATAACATGATATTTCTTTTGTATAGCTAATAAGACTCCACCTCCCTCATCTTTGGTAGATGAGGTGGTTTCACGATCCCTTCTGAAAACATTGTAACGAGCGTCAACAAACTCTCCATCAAACACCCCACCGTTTAAGTTAGTTTCCGTCAGGCATATCACATCAAAATCACAGTTCAATAAAGGCGAATGGGCGTTTCGTCCCATATGGTGTAACACTTTTTGACCTATATCAAATGAAAGGTCTCAATGAGTGTATTATTTTTTTGTATGGACATAAATCTGTATTTCGTGCAGGGTAAAAGTTGTGGGGGTTTCAGTTACTAAGAAAGTATTTAATTTATTTTAAATAATTAGTGTTTTTATGACAAAATACTTATTTATTTATGCTATTTTTACCCGACTATATTAAAGCCAAAGGAGGATTATGATTTTGACAGGCTATGTATGTATGAACTATGTATGTATATTCACTAATTCCCTCATAGCTCTTCAACTACTAAATTAGAACTGGACAAGTAAGGTATTGTTAGAAGTGTCTTGATCGTCCACTTATTATAGGCTATATAATGTGTCACTGAATTTAATGAGGCGCCCTCTAGCGGTCATAAAGTACTGCGTTAAAAAATAAAATTGAGGTAAATATACCGTGTTTGATATCAAATTAAAGGCCTTAATTAGTACATTTCAAATATGTATAAATTATGGGGATTTTTGAATGAAAGGACATCACCCATTTTAGTCCAAAATTGAAAGTGCCGGCCAAAGAAAATAAATACGATATTCCGTTAGAACTTGTCCTCGCTAGCATTTTCTATTACCACGTCAAAGTTCAGGGACCACTGCGCTTGGTTTTATTTGAATTTAAAAATCTTGGAAATATACATTTTTTATGATACGAATTATTAAAAATAAATGAAAAACTTTATTCTATATTGGAACAATAGTTAATAAAAGCAATAAAAAATAACCCCATATTGCATATCGTTGTATTTAGTCCATTTATTTAGGTCCATAATGGAAAGTGCTGGCCAAAGTACCTATACAAATATGAAATTCCGTTAGAGCTTGTCCTCGTTAGCATTTTTTACTATGGCGTCAAAGCTGAGAGACCACTCTCTCAGTTTTGACGCCATAGTCCAGCTCTCAGTTTTATTTGAGTTCAAATATCTTGGAACCATACATTTTTATGATATGAATGATTAAAAACGAATAAAAATCATTGTTCTATATTGGAAGAATAGTCAATAAAATCAATAATAAATAAACCCCATTCTGCACACCGTTGTTTTTCACCCATTTATTTAGGTCTAAAATTGAAAGTGCCGGCCAAAGAATACGAGTATGATATTCTGTTAGAGCTTGTCCTCATTAGCATTTTTTATTATGGCGTCAAAGCTGAGGGTCCACTGCCCGACTAACGGAATGTCATATTTGTATTCTTTGGCCGCTACTTATTTTCAATTTAGCACCTAAATAAATAGACGAAAAACAACGGTGTGCAGTATGGGGTTTATTTTTTATTAGTTTTATTAACTATTCTTCCAATGTAGCACGACATTTTTTATCCATTTTCAATAGTTTGTGTCATAAAAAATGTATGTTTTCAAGATTTTCGAACTCAAATAAAACCGAAGGAAGTGGTCCCTCAACTTTGACGCCCCAATAAGAACAAGTTCTAACGAAATATCGTATTTGGCCAGCACTTTCAATTTTGGGCCAAAAATGTATGCAGCGTGAATAATGTTCTTTTGAAGCATTTATTATGCTAACTATTCAAATCGATTTAGAAAGAGAAAATTAAAATATTGGTTTCTGCTTTTAATTTTTTTTGTTTCATGCTTTTTATATACCTATAATAATAGCAGGTTTTATGGATTTCCATAAAACCTGCTGTATCGTGATGTATAAATTATGACCTTTCATTTGATACCCAATACGGGTATATTTGAAAATAGATTAGATTTTGGATTGATTTTCATTCCTCATAATATATTTCAAATGGTTGAACCGATTTTTATGAAACATAGCTAAGAATACTCTCGACTAAACCATCTTTCGATCAAAAGAAACAGAATTGAATTCGGTTCAGCCGTTTGGGAGCTACGATGCCACAGACAGACTGACACACACGCACATACATACACACACACACACACACACTCACACGTCAAACTTATAACACCCCTCTTTTTTTGTTAAAAATATGTGATCGGTACAACCATGAACCATGTCAACCAGTAGGTGAATTAACCCTAGTTGAGTCAACCGTAGTTGTAATGACCGTCGGCGAAATGATACAAAACCATAGAACTGCAAAGCCTATTTGCACAAAAAATATTTTTTACTTACACCCTTATAACTTTGGACCTGCACGAATTTCTGATAAAAATCTTTCATTTTTACATATAAATAGACTAAATGAACATGTTTACACTAGTCGCAACTTGTTACAAGGGTTGGGACGCAGCTCATACAAAAGTGCCCGTTCTCCTTTAAGCTGAATGGTGACAATTTGCTACGCATTCTGTTTACATTTTGGTAGTATATATTTAACATTGCAAAAGTAAAATTAAACCCATAAATGAAAACAAAAATATTCGTAACATATTACAATTAAAGACTAAAATCTAGCGTAATTTATTTAGCGATTCGGCATTTTTTATTAATATGGCAGGATTTGTTTCGTCCTTGCGAACATAAATCTGTCCAAAGCGTACCCAAACGAACTTATACTCCATGTCTTTACAGAATTTGCGTGTAGCGCTATGCAGTTCTTTGACTTCCGGAGATAGATGTTCAGACAAATATATTCTATTAGTTGAAGCAGTTACACCGATATGCGTGGTCGACAGCCTGTTGTCAGGGTGGGATTTATTGAAGCGGGTTACTGCTGATAAAAGAGTATCACGAAGGCGCTGCGATGAGAGGGTGACCAAGATATTACGAGGCCTATTGGAGCTTATGTTCATTTTCGCGACTCGGCGGCAAGCTTTTATGTCACTGTCAGACATCACCACTTGTAAACAATCACTTAGCTTTTTAAATAGGCTCATTAGATCCTCGGTTTTGCTCTCAGGTACCTCATGAATCTCAAGGTTTAGGTCGCGTGATATTTTTTCAACCGTTGACAACCGATTTTGGATTTTAACTACGGCATTTTGAGACTTCAGTAGTTCTAACTCAAGCTGTTTGATACGATTATCCTTAACGGCAATATCTAATTTGATGTCCTTTTGCTCCATCATGATGAAGTCAGTTGTGGTAGTAAAATCAGCCTTTACCACCTCAACAGCACGCCCCACCTCCTCTGCAACCATACCCATAAGGTCCTTCCGAAGAGCGGCGCGCAGACTTGACATAAATGACGAGTCCGGGGCTAGTTTGCTATCCAGAAGTTCGCCAATGCTTTTCAAAGTTACTGGTTCGCATGATGTGTCAAAGCCTGCAGATATATTCATAGCAACATGTGACTCGGATGCGACTTGACTAAACGATGCATTCAGGGAGGCGTTAGATGAATCATGTTTTCGAGTCCGGCGAACCGGAGTATTATCATCATTATTTTTACGCCTAGTCACATTCAGACAGAAAGGGCAACTCAGTGACGCCAGCTGTTTTGCACTTAGTTGTTTAGTTGACTCGGCCGTAATGTTAAGACATTTATAACAATATAAGGAAGCACAGCCGTTACATTTCAAATAGTCATTAGTACCCAAAATACTCTGGCAGCCTTGGCAATTCATATCTTGCTACGAGATGTTCAATTTGAGCACGAGAGTAGGCAACAAATTCACGACGGCAGCTCACGTTTCCGTGGACGAGTGGCGTAGACAGCAGCCTCACAAACAATACCAGCACCGCAACACCGGGTTCGAGCCCCACCGGCGGCACCGAGACTTTGTGCAATTTTCAAAAGTTTATTAAAAGTTTATCATCGACAAAACACGTATCACACACGATTAGAAGTCCACAGATGAGAGGTCCGACACTTCACAAGATGGCCCCCGGGTCTTACGGTAACAGACCCAAGCAAAAACGAGAGGGTCCGACAATGCAACTTCAACAGTTCAAACACACACGATTAGAAGTCCACAGATGAGAGGTCCGACACTTCACAAGATGGCCCCCGGGTCTTACGGTAACAGACCCAAGCAAAAACGAGAGGGTCCGACAATGCAACTTTAACAGTTCAAACAAATCACCAACTAAAATCACAAATAGTCAAAAGCAAGCAAAACACACGTCCGTTCGACACAGCAGTCAGAGACGAGAATTAGTAGGACAAAGCCATTGATTTTCCTACTGACAGCACAAAATCTCTCCAGTGAGCTCCGGCTTCCCTACTTACCGTCATACAACCGGAAATACAACACGAGGTTGTCAAGCCGCGGTCTTCTGTAGGGCGGAGGTACTTTCCCAGTCGGACTGCTCGATTGGGACGGATATACCGTCGTGTCCTAAGTCCTCTGTTTTTTCGTCTGAGTTTAACTCTTTATTTTATAGCAACTCATTTTATGTCATTGTCTTTTTTACTTGTTGGCTCATTATTTGCAATATAGCTTTCATTATACCTATTATATTTTTTTTGAGTTGAACATGTTGTTATACAAAGATCCGCTGCACTTTTCTTAATTTTTTCTGTTCATTTTATTTTATATCATTGTCATTTTTTACTTGGTGGCTCATTATTTGCAACATATTTTGCATTATACCTAATGGTGTTTTTTTAAGCTGAACATGTTATTATAAAAAGACTGATGCACCTTTTTTGACACCAAGGACATTGATCACATTATAGAAGTTGGATGATGAACGTTGTTTTTTTTTTCTTTATTTGCGTGCTTATTCTAGTCTGCATTCTTTTGTAGCATTTCAGGTACTCCATTACCCTGGAGCTTTTGATGATCTCAGACGATTCAGTGACTAAACGATGAGTTTTTTATAATAGTATAAAGAGATAGGGTATATCACTTAAGTCTTGAAGAATTGTGAGTTTAGGATCAAAAAGTTATGAGGGTTCAAAATACGATTAGCACTTAAAAAAAATACCCGTCTTTAACTCGTATAATTATCGTGCCTTAAATTTTGAACAATTTGAAGAAACAGTCTTAAATTTTCCGCGAGATTGCGGAGGCCTACATAAATATTATGTTGGTAATTTTATTTATAGTACTACTTCTACTTCTTTGTAGCTTGTCACTTATTGTAGCACGTAAAAGGAATGTTGTTGATATGGGCTTACAACAGTAACAAACTTGCTTATTTGATATTTTAAACCATTTCAACAATATTTTATTTTTAATACGCACCCATAAAAAAGTGCGTAAGTAAAACGGTGTAGAGAACAGCCTTGATAAAGTGACGTTGTAACTTGACTGGTTTCGTTGGCCGGAACTGCAGTCTGTGGAATGCACACTTACTTACTTTTCTGATTGATTCTTCTTACAGTTTTTGAAATAATCACTTCTTTAATCTTATACTCGGAGCGGTCTTGTGTATACACATTTCATGGTATTAAGTAAGTCATTATTTGAAGTTAAAAACGGTTTTCTTGTTACTAAAAATTAGGACAAAAAATTCTCATTGTATTTTTTTTAATGGTTGAACTCAAACTCAATTAGTTTATTATTTTAAGTAACAAGGCACTGCGTGTGGAAGTTTGAAAGCAATATTTAGGTATATTTGCTATCTACTAGATGTATCTAAGTACCTAATGACGAAAATTAAATTGGAATAAAACTACGCCCCCTTCTATTAAATTTGGTAATTTCAAGAAATGAAGTGCTACTAACACACACTTGTATAAATTAAATAGTAAGTTATTACTGGGAAAGAAATACGGGTTGTTACGGTACGGTTCCTACCGTACCGTACCAACCCGTATATGCCCTGCCACATTCGATAAAGGAACAATACGGTCACGAAAAATTTGATAGTCTTATTCCTTTGATTTTACAGGTAAATCTTCCAAACATCGACGATATTCTATGCGCATATTTGCACTTTTTTGTTGAGTAAACACACTAGTTTAGATAGAAGAAATCGTTAAATAGATGACTAAGACTATAAACTAAGATACAACAACTACAATTCTATTAAAATGGTTCTTCAAGGACAACGAAATTATTCATTTCATGTACAAAAACTGTAAAAGTTACGTTGTCATTGTGACTTCATTAAGATATTTGAAATAATAGCCTCACGCCCATAGTTGTTTCAAGTTCTTATATGCTTATAGACGAGACGAATTCATTTGAGTCTGGTACTGTGCGTCACTGGTATTTTGTCATCATCACCAAATGGAAACATAACTTTTTGTGTCATTTTTGGTCAAAAATTCCCCATAATTTAAAAAAAGAACTAATGATTTCAATTTTTTGTATCATTTTATAGGTCAATGACATCAATAGGTGGATTTATAATTCTATTTATAAGTTTTCAAGGCAATTAAGGAATAAAACGTTACAATTATTTATTTTGTTCGATGTTCGTCATACAGATAGAAGTGGTTTATAGAAACGGTTATAAATTCTGAATATAAACAACAAATTACGTACAGTTATTTGCTAATTGCTATATTCATTCTTTGTCCGTATCAACCTAGTTTCAAAGGTACAGTGGGCTACAGAAGTCCATGGACAGCTTAAGATCTACAATCCTTTGAGCACCTAAGTCTAATTTAACAGAATGAAATATAGATGTCATTACCTCTGTTAACACAACTAAAAATCACCTATTATACACAATTATAAGAAAGTCAAGTTGAAGTCCTATAATCCAGCAAGTACTATACACCAGCGGTAGTCTAAAGGACTACCCGCTGAAGACCTGCAAGCTTCGAGACGAGACCAGCTGCTGGCCCACCTAGCCGCTGAGAGCCGAGCTGCTGTTTCCCAGGGAACAGCCACCTTCCACACCGGGAAATGAATCTCCGAGCCCGTAAGCGGTCCGGGGTCTGTTCCTGGAACGCCTGCCAGTAGCTGGAAGTTCCCAGTTAAGTGGTTAGCCTGAACTCTCTGGCAACAGTACTAAGCACTGACGATATCTACTTGACTCACCCCTGAGACTCTAACTCTTATCTTCTTTTATTTCGTTCCCTGGTCTCTGTGATCTTCCAAGGTTATAGGAGAAAGAAAGAAAGAAATGCATTTACTTACAGTTTATAAATTGTTATACTTTAGTGATTTTGCTGGTAAATATCATTATTGTATCAAAATCAAATGTCAGTAGTAAATTTTACAAGACAAAAATAGTACATGCTGGTGAAATACAGCATGTACTATTTTTGGGCATAAAATATCAAATTTAAATAACATCACTATATAAAAAAATACTACAGAATCATTCTGTCTAAAAAGTCTTGGTATGTAAGTACGATCGTCTATATCGGTCACGACTTTTTTGATGGCTAGGTAGCTCAAGAACAGCAAGGAAATAGTCCAAATTTTTGCATTCTTATAATTGTTATACTATGAAGTTATAGATTCTACTCGTAGTTGAAACATTTATCTAGCCAATAAAATGATTTTTGATTACCGAGACGAATCATCAAAAAAGTTACGGTTGTAAATTAATTAAAGACGCAAAAGAAACCGACGATCATCAACCGACCACACACATTGTAATCTAGAAACACAATTCTAGAAATCATCATCACAATCTAGAAACACACATTATTACAGTACACATATTATTGTAATAATGTATATACCTTTTTTTTTATCGTGCGAAAAATCCCAACGATACCTACCCCGCCTGGAACCGGAGGAGGAAGATATGTCGGACTCGAACCGACTAAAACGCACGCCGTCTGTGGGCCGTCTGTTGGCGGAAGTGAGATTGTCGTAGCCATATCCCTCGCACCCAGGCCGACCCAGGGCCATATCTCTCGATTTGGCCCTCTTCCGGTGTGGGGACCACAGAGATAATGTACATACCTAAGCGTGCTGTATAAGTAAACTACACAGCACACAGCACACAGATATGAGAGCCGAGTGTAGGGAAATCCCCTGTAACAACTAAAATTTTCGTTTAAATTAGCTAAGACAATGTAAATTTTTTCAATGTTTACATTGTCCGTATGTTAATTAATAATGACCATTGAATTGAGTTTTTTGGCTTTATTATTTTGGCTATTATATAATATATTGGAGTATTATTTTTTGGCAAAATAAAAACAATTGTGAATAGAAAGATTTATGATGGTCCTACCTTTTAAGGTATAATAACCTTAAAAGTTGCTTAAAAGTTACTCACGCTCATTTCATGTGATAATCTACGGCAATAGGGATTGTAATGGATTATCACATGTAACATATTATGAGCGTTTTCACATTATCCGATCCGATACCTATCGGTGTCGGACGCCACGCGCCGATCCGATATCAGAGGAAGCAAAATGTATGAAATATGTATCTGTCTTACATATTGCCCGGCCCGATATCGAATATCGGAGCCGACACCGCTGTGTTGGCCCGATATCGGATTATTGAATATGAGTCGAACCGTGTACAACTTTCACACAGAGACTAAAACAGGGACTTTCGACCTTAATGACATTTTTTTAATTACGTGTCTTTTCGCGTTAATAGAAGACGCTGATCATGATTTTAAGAAAAAATACTCGATACTAATAGTACGAACTCAAAAATGGTTTACATTAGATTTTTTCATCAATAGAAAATATCTAGGTCTAGCCAAATCCATGGTTAACATGGATTTGGCTAGACCTAGATATTTTCCGTGAAGCGATTGTCACCTGACCTCCACAACCCAATGTTAACATTAGGCGATATCGAAGTTTTGCAGTTAGACCGTTGTTTTTGGATTTTTGAGGGCTCCAACTACCCGTAACGACTGCCATAGATGTTCTCATGGCAACCGGGACGACCAGACCAATGTAAATACTCATATTTCATTCACACAAATATTTGCACTGAGCGGGGATCGAACCCGCGCCTCCTGCGTAGCGGCCGCGTTCACTACCGCTACGCCACGGAGGCTGTCAAGTCAAAGTCTGTGCTATTGAGCAAATGGCCAATTTGGACCGATTTTATCGGAGATACTTATAATTATGAAAACAGCATAACACGAAGAGATCGACGAAGATCTCTGCGGTTCTTATACTTATTATTAATCTCTTACTATGATCGTCGATACTCACGTTTATTAAAACGTGTATATTCGAAAATAAAAGAAATAATTTGAGGTTATTATTACCGTCATAAATTAACCGAATAATACGTGTAATAAGTGAATATTAAGAACAATTTTGTACGGATTTATTGCACTGTGTATGTATACTAAATGGGATACGGTTTAGAGCGTCTTAATTACTTATTAGATACGTAGGTACCTATTACAACACAAGCAACGTTACTAACTTTGTGTAGATTGTAGGAAAGATTGAGGTATCGTGGTTAGCAAAGTTGCTTCGTTCACTTTAGGTTAAATTTCGGTTACTTAACATTCGTTCACCTGCACAGACCGTCTGGGCGTACCCTGGTAAAAAAAAATACAGCAGCCTTCACCCGCACACACGCTCACAGTAGGCAGGCAGCCAATCGCAATGCTCCGTGCTCACGTTACGTTTACGATACGATTACGATAGTTATGTTGTTCGTGCTTACCTCACGTTCTAACTGTCCATCCAGGTGGTCAAAGGTCCCTCTTGAAGTTGGCCCCTCTTGAAGTCTTATTTTTATTTTATATAAGGTTTTTTTTATATATACCTACTTGACCCGAGACAAATGTACATACGTTCATATTTAGTCTTAAGAAACCCTTTTATTTTTTTGTAAACTGACGTCCTTAAAATGCCGCAGTGGAGTTTGTTGCGCCGTTTCTTCTCCATTAGCGCCTAGGAAGCGGTGGTAAACTTAGTTTTAAGGAGTTTTTGACGTCAAAAAGCTGTAACAGTGTTGCACTATTTTGAGAAATAAAGACTTTGACTTTGACTTTGAATCGTTGTAATTTTTTTATTACGGTACACCCATGTGGTCTGTGCAGGTGAACAGTTTTTAGGTACCTAGCTCAAATTTTAAGCTTGTAGCCCTAACGGTTAAGGCTCTGGTTTGATAACTTAGTGAATCAGTCAGTCAGAATTACTAAATCATAAAATATGAAGTAGCGCAAAAATTACCAGATTCCCATGCTGAAAACAAAAAATAAAATAAATAAAATTAATTAAGTACATAAAATTAAAGCAGATGTATTATAATATTGAGAAAAAATGTGCTTCATGAAGTTTTTGTTTCATTTCATGGGAAGTAAATAAAAAAATACTACGAGTATCTTTTTTTTTTTTATCGTGCGAAAAATCCCCACGGATACCTCCCCCGCCGGAACCGGAGGAGGAGGTTATGTCGGACTCGAACCGACTAAAACGCACGCCGACTGTGGGCCGTCGGTTGCCGGAGGTGAGATTGTCGTAGCCATATCCCTCGCACCCCGGGCGACCCAGGGCCATATCTCTCGAACTGGCCCTCATCCGGTGTGGGGACCACGGAGTCCCCAACTCGCCCCCGGGTATGGGGAGGCACGCTATGCGCGCCACCGCCGCGGCCTGCTTCTGCTAGGGTGACAGGCGGCTCCACCCGTCACCCCCAGGCTCGCGCTCATGGGGGACGCCTAAGTTGCCGCCGCTCGTCGCGGGCCGTGCGGTTTGCGATTCTCCTCCGCTCCTCGCGGACCGCAAGGTCTGCGATTCTCCTTCGCTCCCGCTCCGCCGCCTCCTTCACGAGCATTATTTGCTCGCAGAAGGAGGCGCCGGCGGCCCACGCATCCGCGCAGCGAACCATCGCTGCGAGCAAAGTGGCGAGCGTGAGAGCTCTCACTCCCAGGGTCGCCACCAATTCCCGTCTCGGCTTCTCCCACGCCGGACACTCGGTGAGCGTGTGCAGCGCCGAGTCCTCGCTCGCGTCGCAGTGATGGCACTCGGACGTTGGCTCTTTCTTCGCGGTCCGATGTAGATACCGCCCGAAGCATCCATGATTGATGATGATCTGCGTCAGCCAGAACGAGAGGCTACCATGTGGCCTCTCTAGCCACTCCCCCATGATGGGTCTTACCGCCGCTACTACGGCGTGCCCTAATACTACAAGCATCAACTTGACAAACATGCCAATAATTTTTTTTCCATTCACAATGGTCAATGATCAAATGTCATTGACACTAATTAGGCTGGAGCAATTTCGCTACCAACAATTTCAATTCATAAAATTAGCTAGTAATTCTTATAAACCACAAAACATCTTAAATTTACGCCAACTTTAGATTAAACTACGCAATGAAAATTTTTTGCGTAATTAAATTACTGATAAAAATAATATTTTGTTGTACCTTTATATTTTATTAGATGTTTATAAATAGCGTAATTGCTATTTACCTATCTTAGTATGTACACTACAATACAAAACATATTTATATACCTATAGGATTATTTACCATAAAACC
Source organism: Eilema depressum (assembly GCA_914767945.1). Classification (NCBI taxonomy): domain Eukaryota; kingdom Metazoa; phylum Arthropoda; class Insecta; order Lepidoptera; family Erebidae; genus Eilema; species Eilema depressum. The sequence goes on along the minus strand of OU612018.1, from coordinate 20,865,427 downwards.
AACCAAACATGAATCGGATTCACGTACCGAAGGTTCCGTACACAAATTAATGTATAACGAACTTGGCAAATTGGAGCAATATAGCTAGCAACAAACTGAAATGACAAAGTACTGGCCATTGATGCCGAAGGCCGATAGCTGCCTATAAATGGTAGGACACCTCCATCCAGATAAATGAGAATGAAAGCTAAAAGGTGGAGGATCGGGAGCTGACGCAGGCCTATATACCTACCGCCCGATTCGCCGCCTTCCACAGTCTACTATTTTTACTTTTGAGGTATGGAACTCTAAAAATTAACGAAGTATCTACACTCACTCATTCATGAACCACAAAAATAACTATGTTTTTATAGTGAACTCTCAGATTAGTAGACAACAAAAAACATTTGTACAAGGGATTTTCTCAGAAGTTACTTGCAAGTCAGTGCCCCGTAATAACACTCACGTGTATATTCACACCCACATTTTGCTACTTAACAGGGAGTAAGACATGATCGAGGAGACCATCTTAAAGCTGTAGTCGACCCACAATCAGCTGTGGTCACAGAGAATTACCATAAGCTGCCTTACACCTCGACATATTATGATACTCGTGACGACGACGGACCGAGCCTGACATAACCTCCCCCATTAAACAGCGGGGCCATCCATGGAGGCTTTTGTAAGAAAGAAATGAGAGCAAGCCTTGAGCAAAATGTGGGATACTGATCCAGTTCCTGCGTCTTATAGGAACCTATACCCGATATAGAAAAAGTCTGATATTGGTTCTTTTTACCTGTAAGTATGTCAAATTTCAGCTAAATCAATCCTACAGTTATTTTGCATCCAGTAATACCTGTTATTCGTTGGGACAAAAACTGTTGCATCCAGTAACACCTGTTACTCGTTGGGACAAAAGCTGTTGCATCCAGTAACACCTGTTACTCGTTGGGACAAAAACTGTTGCATCCAGTAACACCTGTTACTCGTTGGGACAAAAGCTGTTGCATCCAGTAACACCTGTTACTCGTTGGGACAAAAACTGTTGCATCCAGTAACACCTGTTACTCTTTGGGACAAAAACTGTTGCATCCAGTTACACCTGTGACTCGTTGGGATTTTTTTTCCAACCAGTAACAGTGTTACTCGTTTGGGTGTTACTGGATGGGCATATACCTATTGCAATTGAGTAACAAACAAATAAACAAAATCACCTTTACATTTATAAATTTTAGTTGTTTTCGATTGCCACTACTGCCTGCTGCCACTTATTAGTCATCATATTTACTGCGAATTACCACAAAGATTTTTTTTTTATAAAAGTAGGAAACATAATGAATTGAAAACCTGATCTAAAAATCAAACCCAGACGACGATCGACAACCCATTTTTGATTAATATAGTAACGAATAAATAATCATGTTAACGGGAATTAACGCCATCATGGTATCATACATACCTTTGAATTGCCTGACGTTTCGACCAGGCTACACCGATCACGATCGCGTTAATTCCCGTTAACATTATTGTACACCATAGAACGTGAGACATTAAAAGTTAGTACCCAATAAAGTAGTTCAACTAGCTTCAATGTTTAGTTTTCCCGTTCCAACCGCATCATAATTCGTCTACAAAATACCCAATGTTGCAACCTCGAAGGCTAACTTAAAATATGTGTTTCTCTCTCACCGAGACTATTATGAGGCAATTTAAACTTGACATTGCATTCATGTTATGTAAGGAATTCAGTACATAATTTGAAATCGTAACAGATTTCGTAACTATATGCTAACCGGTCCGGCCCGGCGTTGCCCGTGGCATAATTCGAAAATAAGCCATATTTTATGCCCGTTATTTATTAATTTCCAAATAATGTACGGAAATCTGCTGGATTTGTGGACATTTATGGTTATTCCGTGGGTAGTAGTATGATAGTCTATAGCCTAATAGGCTTCCTCGATAAACGGAGTATACAACACTAAGAAATTCTCAATTTGTATTTTTTATAGTTCCTGAGATTAGCGCGGTCAAACAAACGAACTAACTGTTCAGATTTATAATTATATCACTAGCTGACCCGCCCCGGCTTCGCCCGTGGGCATACTTCGAAACCCCCGTATCACGGTGTTTTTCCCAAGCGACTACAATATGGGGTTCTTCAAGAAGGGCATTAGAAGGTTTCTTCATGGTCAGCAGCGCGAGTGTTGCATACGTCCATAGGCCACGGTGACCGCTTCCAATCAGGTGGACCGTGTGCTTGTCTGCCAACTAAGTGGTATAAAAAAAAAATACATTGACCTGCAATGTATGGGAATTTGCCACATTTGTTGACATTTATGAATACTGCTCCGCTCCTCCGCTTCCTCTATAAACAGACTATTCAACACAAAAAGAATTTCTCGATTTGAACTTTTAGTTCCTGAGATTAGCACATTTAACCAAACAAACAAGCTCTTCAGCTTTATAATAATAATTAGAGATAGCTAATTACTTTGAAAATGAATAAAGATAGCGTTTTCACTTGATGAGAAGAGATGTCGCTTAATTGATTTTAAATCTTTTGTTGTTATAGGTTTTATTAATGAAAGGAATATTCCAAAGATTGGGTGTAATGGAATTTTCTGTTCAATTTGGAAATGCACAGTTGATTGACCGAGGTCATTTTTTGGGCAAGTGTTGAATGCTATTATTTTTTAATTAACACAGTGAGCAAGCATATATATGAGCTATGAGATGGAAAGCGGTTACATCGCGGATAAAATGCAGAAGAGTTGCCTTTGCTGGTGCGGCCATATTCTGCGACAGTATTCCTGGGTAACAAATATCTTGGCATGCTGCGTCTGCCGAGTAGGAACGGTAGACCCAAAAAGTGCTGGCTTGACGTCGTGGAGAGTGATATGCTTGCCAAAAGTCTCATTACCATAGATGCCCAAGAACGTGCGAAGTTGAGAAGTAAAAGCCGGAAAGCGGACCCCGGACTCCGAGGTGAAAGCCTCGGATGCGACCGGGATTCAGGCAAAGATGATGATGATAATGATGATGATAAGTGGTTACTATAACCTATGAATACTTGCAACATCGAAAATGTCAATCAGTACTCACCCATCGAAAAGGAAGGGAGAAAATAGGTAATCTGTAAAGCTGTGTTTACATACTCGCGGCAGAGCGAGGGAAGTGGCGAGAGAAGTGGGCAGAGACGTAGTGTGAATGGTATATTCGTCATGCCGCGAGTACTGCCGCGTATGTTGCTGCGAATGTCGGCTTGGCGGCGCGAGTCAAAGGAGTGGCAATACTAGCGCGATGAACTATACGAGATCGCTAGATGGCGCTAATCAGTAAACACGACTTTCGTTATTGCTCCTCGAATATTTACTTTTAAAAATATTTATATCGATCTACGGAAAGTGTATAGTAGTTGAAAGTGATCGTTTTTATTAATAATCTATTTAATTAATTCTCTATGCTGTAAAAGCATAATGCGTACACTGCTACAGCGTTGTCCTCCATACGTTTACGTCCGTCTCTGTTGCAGGGCGAATACTGTAATGCGGACCAACGCGATGATGGGAGTGTGTGAATGCTAGGGCATTAATCGCGCGAATATTTCTGGCAACACGATGAGCAATGCGAGCGGCAGTATGTAAACGCGGGGTAAAAGAAAGGCCCTAAGAAGAAACCTTTTATTTAGATAGATAGATGGATAATAATTTATTGTATACCAATAGATTTACAGTAGAGACAAATAGGGAGTACCTATGTATATAGTTTAATGTATCTACAATGGGCGGCCTTATCGCTAGAAGCGATTTCTTCCACGCAACCTTGGATAACCCTTTCATAAATTCAGTGGTCTTGTGGTAACCCAATAGCACTCGGTCATAGACCTCCAGAACAAAATACCGTGTGGGTTTTTTCAGTCTGATTTCAAAATAGTCATTTAACTGTACACACCTATTGTGGTACACACCAACGAAGTTGTGGGGTTACCATAGGTCAAAAAAACGTTACATAGTAGTTTCCATCATTACTCAACTGTATTTTAATAATCACGCTCGGTATCCAAGCTTTCTATAATGATTCGAGTATCATGAATCAATAGTCATCATCTTAACGTTATTATTTAGTAGTTATTCGGGTCCATACAGATTGTAGACCATATGATATGAATTTAATACTTCCACGCATTCCAGAGGAAATAATCATTACAGACAGACAGGATCACGAAGTAATTCTAAAGGATACCGTTTCCTTTTGAAATTTGGTACCATAACAAAGGCATCAATGTTTTGAATCTCAAGCAAATATCTGTAAGTATTTAACTCGAAAAATAGTATCTATAATTGCAATGTTGCAAATTGATGACCAGAGCTACTGCAATAACTGCATTTTTAGACTGCACTTTTCAAGTGAAAAAAGGGTATTAAGGATAGACTGAATGTAGAACGCGGAGGATTGGGTGCTATGGGGCACATTAGAAGAGCGCCTTACTTCAGTTTATTGAAACTGTGAAAATACCATTGATAAAATGTTGCAAGCAAAAGTATGATAGCTTTCAGACTGTAAGTCTTCAAAAAAATAATTTACATTCTTACTAATAAAAAAATACGCATAACATTAGTTTTGTATACACTTCTCATAACTGTGCAAATTGAACTTATAACAGCTATAATACCCTGTGTAATTTTTAATTAGTACGGCTGAATATTTGGAAATTTGACTCAAAGAGCGAACTTAACGAAAGTGAGGAGTAAAATGACTCACTGCATCTCTCGCAGCCTTGATAACATTCGAAGTTTTTCTATCAAGAGATTACCCAACAAACGGCATACTGCAAATTTCACGCAATACTCTGAAGCATGATTCATCCTCGTTAAATCTAAAGAGATGTTTCAAGTGGGTTTTTTGATATCAATTTATTTTTTATTAGAAACTATTTAGTTATTGTAAAAAGTTGAACTACGCAATTCGTAATTTTATTGAGACATTTAATGAATGTTGTGGGCTTTGAGAGCAGAGGTAGGTTTTAGAGAAGAAGGATGGACAACGAGAAACCTGACCATGAAACAAGTAACTAAGGAGGTAGAGACAGAATGGAATAGAATATTGCGCTGACGCTAAGTTAGCTTATTTGAAGAGGTTAAAGGGACTATTAGACTGCCTCTGTGGCGTAGCGGTAGTGAACGCGGCCGTTACGCAGTAGGCGCGGGTTCGATCCCCGCTCAGTGCAAATATTTGTGTGCATGAATATGAATATTTGCATTGGTCTGGGTGTTTCTATGTGTGTCATATGTATGTATTTACAAAAAAAAAATGTATCTAAGTATGTTTATCCGCATTCTAGAACCCATAACACAAGCTATTTAAGCTATGCTTACTTTGGGTCTAGATAGCGTTGTGTAGAATGTCCTGCAATATTTATTTATTTATCAGTAATTTCGTTTAAAAATGATTGAAGGAAATAATATTATCGTAAGAATTATTCATTTTGAGTCTTTTTTGATACTGTCTGAAGAATACGCGAATATTTATTATTATATTTACAAATATTATAATCAAACGAATTAAATCCGTTAATAAGTGGTTTTATTTTATTGAGTCTTTTGGTTTGATTATATTAATATTTTGAACTAGCTGTTGCCCGCGGTTTTACCTGCGTGGATGCCGGCAAAAAATACTTCCTGACTGATTCTGGCAATGCTCTCGGATTTGAGTTAGATAGCAGTTTCTCTCATAAAATTCAAGGTAAACGAAATCATGGTAAGAAGGAGTAAAAAACCAGATCACAGGCTTCAAAGTGCAACCTTTGGATACAATCGAGGCTGTTGCTAGGATGTTGATATCTGAAGTTCGGTAACAAAACTTAGCCTGACAAACACAGGGGAAAATGCTCCCAAAGTTGTCGCTGAATTTTACAATCATTTAATGCAATTGAAATTAATTCAATTTCAAGGATCAATGAAGCAAATAAGGATTTTTTTTATTCACTAAGTCAATGAACTCGATTAAAAATCGTTGTAAAAGTTGTTGAACTTGAGTCGAGTATAAAAATGAATGTTATATATTAATATGATATTCAAGACAAAACAGGACCACAACTGTTTTATTTTTATATGCTCTATATGACATACAATAGGTGGGTACTGTACCGAGCGATTCCATTAAAATTTTCGATCGATTTTACGCCACGGATATAATTTTGCAACATGGTATTATACTCGATGTTATGATTTTATACCTAGAGATATTTTCTAAGGCCAGCAAGTTTGCATACACAAATTCTTTAGCTTCATTATATTATGCTTAAAATGAAAGTAATGATTTCATCCAAAAATCAATAGATACGTAAGTAAAGCCCGACCAGTAAAATAAAAAACCTCGCCATATTGCGGTAAACTATTGGAACTAATTTCTTCATATGGTAACAATCTATACAATGTCATTATGGTGATTATGGTCATCTGTCAGTGTGGTGTCAATTGTGCGTGTTGTTGAGTTTGAGAGCGCTACAAAACTACAAAACTATAGTAATATGCCGAAAACTATTAAAAGCCAGTTAAGAAAAGTAATTTATAATATAACAAAGTATTTGTCGGATAAAAAGTAGGAAGGATTGGACTCTGTTCCTCTAAATAACATCACGGACCTTGTTGTCAACATGACGGGTAGGACATCATAGAGTACGTGCCACTGAAATTGGCCTAATCTACTGATTTTACTGTGACTAATTATTATTCACATTTTTAGGTATATCCCGATCTTCTGTAATAAAAATACGAAGAGAAGGTCAAACGTCAAATGTATTTTCTACGCCTAAGAAAAATAAGCCTAACGCAAAAAAGAAAATCATGCTCGATTATTTTGATCTCTGTGCTGTTAGGCATAAAATACAAGAATTTTATGCAGTCCGAAAAACAATATCGCGTGGTCCCTGTTCTATACATGGTGTAACTGTATGTCTAACTTGTATTTACCATTCCAAGCAGTAAACTATTATACGGATACTACTGTGTTGTGATTTGTGCCCAGTCGTTGTAACCAGTATAACACGCCGCGTCTATTTTTCTATTTTAACCAGAAAACTTAACAGAGAAAAACTTAACTTTTTAACAGAGAAAAAAAAATACATTTTAGTGAAAGTTTTGTATATTAAACACGTACTACAAGTTCTTTCTTTTCTTTCTATATTAATTCGTTTGTAATATTGGACACGATCTTTTTTGTATTGAAACTTAAGAACAAAGCAACTTAATGAAATTAAAAAAAAGAAGTCTATAACTCACTTTTGTGAATAATAGCAATGAAAAACATGACAGCCTCCGTGGCGTAGCGGTAGTGAACGCGGCCGCTACGCAGGAGGCGCGGGTTCGATCCCCGCTCAGTGCAAATATTTGTGTGCATTAAATATGGGTATTTGAATTGGTCTGGTCGTGCCTCGGAGAGCACGTTAAGCCGTCGGTCCCGGTTGCCATAAGGACATCTATGGCAGTCGTTACGGGATGTTGGTGCCCTAAAAAGTCCAAAAACAACGGTCTAGCTGCAAAGTTTCGATATCGCCTAATGTTAACTTTGGGTCGTGGAGGTCAGGTGGCAATCGCTTCACGGAAAATATCGAGGTCTAGCCAAAATCTGTAGCTATGACTGGTAAAAGCGGACCCCAGACTCCAAGCTGAAAGCTTCGGATGCGACTGGGAATAACGCTAGGAGGAAGAAGAAGCAATGAAAAAGTCACAGTTTTATATTAGGTGTCATTCCGTGCTTAATTGCGGGGAAATAAAAGCCTGTTCATAAGCAAGTGTGTTGAAAAATATTGGCATTTTACATGTGTATCACTATACTTGGTGTTGTCATATCATAGATGTTTTTGGCGCCCCCAGTACGGGTTTTTTATTTTATTGGTCGGACTTTATAACTATTTTGTTATTTCTTATCCCGGCCGACTAATTCATAATTGTAAAGCCTAAACAGTCGGCACTTAAAATTTTTGAAAATGAGAGGATAAAATTAGAAATGAAAGATTTGAAGTTTTTGATGATTTGAATTTAGGAGTCGGCCTTACGATCGAAAGGTCCCGGGTTCGAATTCTGGCCATTATTACACTACCGACTTGAACCTACTCCTAAAACAAGCAATTTAGCTTAGCTGGAGGGGTTGTAAGAAATATTAAAAAACGCTGTTGTTAATATTCTTTAAAAAAAGGATTTGAAGTAAGTCACTATCTAAGCTTGAGCAAGTAATTATGTATGTCCGTTTTAATTTATAAATAACTAGCTGACCCGGCGAACTTCGTACCGCCATATTGTCTGATCCCGTTCCCGCTGCATATCTCTAAATTTATCAGGGTTTCTCTACAATATTATGCATGTATTATACATATAAACCTTCCTCTTGAATCACTTTATCTATTAAAAAACCGCATCAAAATCTGTTGCGTAGATTTAAGCATACATAGGGACGGACAGACAGCGACAGCGACTTTGTTTTATAATAATTATTATATTATTTAGTGATGATGAAGATAAGTAACATCATATTAGCTGGTTGCATGCGCTGCAATCAGGTTATTGGATTTTTTAAATCAATTCTTTGCCTTGTGAAGTAGTTGTTGCTCCAAGTAGAATATTGCAAGCTGAGGTTGCAAGTAGTCTATTAAAAGGCTGGTTGTTTGTCTCGTAATGAAATTAAAAGGCGTTGAGCGTCTCTCGATCGTGCAATCGCTAGACATCGTTTTATCTGTAGTTCAAATTGCAGGGAGGGGCGCTTACGAAACATTAATAAGCTGTCATAAAATATTTGAAACCCACATTTTCTACAAATACCAAATAAGGATAATTAACTGTTTACAATATTGCCGGAATATTGCGCGAAATTTACGCAATGAAATAACTATGAACTATTATTCAAAAAATACTTGGGATAACATATTATGAAACAAACACATCTATGGCGGTCGTTACGGGTAGTTGAAGCCCTAAAAAGTCCAAAAACAACGGTCTAGCTGCAAAGCTTCGATATCGCCTAATGTTAACATTGGGTTGTGGAGGTCAGAATGATGGCAATCACTTCACGGAAAATATCGAGGACTAGCCAAATCCGTAGTTAAGACTGGTAAAGCGGACCCCAGACTCCGAGCTGAAAGCTTCGGATGCGACTGGGAATTAACGCTAGGAGGAAGAACGAGGTGTTACATAGGTACGTCTACAGTCCATGGTAACCACTTTCCATTAGGTGGACCGTGTGCTCATCAGTGATACTACTGATGAGCACACGTCACACATTTATACAAATGTGTGACGTGTGTGTTATGAGAAATGAATTTAGAAAATATTTGGAAGTTTTGTCTGTTTGTCTGCGATTGGCGCAAAAAACTACTGAACGAGGTTTCATGTGGTTTTTAGTTGTTTGAAAGTTCTTGGTCAGACTCAAAATCTTATGTTTGCTTCATCGCAATCGTTTGAGTAGAACCGGAGATGAGCAAAAGCGGACGGAGCCGCGGGTGGAAGGCTAGTGTACAGATAAAATCGTACATTTATTATACGACAGTTAGTCATTATTATTGTCGTATTATTAATTTTTTACACTGCACCTATAGTACGCGCCAGTTAGTGTGACAATACGAGTCAATAACATTCCCCCATATGATACAGTGGTGTAGGTATACGAAATTTGCAAAAACGACAGTTTCAATGTTAAAAGATAATGTAATAATTCTTATTTCTTAATATTTTTGATTTACCTTTCTTATTACTTCGTATTCGTAAGACTTTGTTCCACTCGTATTGACACACTAACTGGCGCATACTATACACAGGATACTATATAATAAGTACTGTGTACCTCTACAGTGAAATTACTGCACTTCAAAAACATTAACAAATTAATGACAAGCCCAGAATACATAATTAGCACTACCTACGTATATTCCGGGACACGTATCTTGAACCTAAATCGCGAAAAAAATGTGACCTCTATCTATGCTTCAGGGTAACTGTATACGCTTTTTTAACAAGCTCCCTAATGAAATTAGGGATTTACCTATAAATAAATTTAAAAATGAAGTCATGACAAAATTGTGCCAAAAAGGCTATTATAAAATACAAGAATATTTAGATGATAAACTTGCTTGAAATTGAGCTGTTCACTCATGCATGCTTCTCAAACAAATGATTGTATTTAGACTAAGTAGACTAAGCATTTTTTGTAAATAGACCAAAAAAAAAAGCCCGCTGAGTTTCTTGCCGGTAGTCTTTTCAGGCCGGGGCCGCGTTTCGAACAGGTGGTCCATTTGCTAAGCTAGTCTTTAGTACATATATGTATATTATTGACGTTTTGTAAGTACCGTTTTGATGGTCTATACAGAATAAATGATTTTTGACTTTGACTTTGGTGATCTCGTCGCTTGTCCACCGCAGTAGCACCCCGTGCTGTCCCGCATATAGAGCACATTTTGAACACATTTTAGGTCCCAGATATTATGTGCCGAGCAATACCTAATATTGGTTAGATAGTTGAGCCTTGAGTAATAGTTATTATTTATTCTCAATGATGATTGTACTTCAAATGTCAGGCGAGATTTAATATTACAAAGAAAATTTTCCACTTGAAAGCATTTTAAGGAAAACATTGCTTCACAATATCAATAAAGGTATTATTACAGCACTCATATTGTAGATGCTGATGCATGTGTGAATTCTGTTCATAATTCAATGAATCGTAGATAAAAGATTACATAGGTGTCTATGTATTTTATGTCAGATATATACTAAGGGGAAGAAGGTAAACAATGATAAACGGATGTGAACCAGTGTAGAACTCGAAAGAGGGTAGATCGATATTATTTACTCCTAAAACTTTTTCACTGTTAACCGACAATACTTACCTGCAAATCAATGTAAAACTGGTAAGAGGGTAGATCGATATTATTTACTCCTAAAAAATTTTCACTGTTCACCGACAGTACTTACCTACTGCAAACCAGAGTATAAAACTCGTAAGAAGGTAGATCGATATTATTTACTCCTAAAACCAAAAAAACTGTAATAAATTTTGATTGTGTTGACTAATTTTTATTTTTATTTTTAGTTGTTGATTGTGTTGATTTTTTCACAATTTCAAGACGTTATAGAGCTGAGTGACATGAATTTCAATTTGATGCCTCCACGCATTCCTGAGAAAAAGGTCTTGATAGACAGACAGACGGACAACGAAGTGAAACTATACCTAAGGGTTTCCTTTTTCCTCTTGAGGTACGGAACCCTAAAAATGAGGACAATAATTTTGCCACCGAAGCTGTCATATAATCACATAGCGAAATCGGGTTGTTGATACACTTTTGCCTACCTCTTCAGGGATTTATAGGCGTGAATACGTTGTGTGTGTGTGTGTGTATCGTCCCTGACTCGTCGAAGAAGACTGACCGTAACTATGACTGGTGTAGCCAATTATTTCGATAAAGCTACACCATATTATTTACTTGACCTATTGACATAATAGTGGATTCAGGGTGTTTATAAGGTCAAGTTAAAAGTATTTTCAAAACTGGAAAATTATACCTTCGTAAATCATAAATACTTGAGGTATGAGTTAAGGAAGTAGGTAATTATTCTATTATCTCCCTAAGATTACATAGGGATTTTCTATTTCTTCTGTCGAGTCGACGGCATATCGTGTCATATTTTGTTTGCCCCCGTATGTACTCCGATAGCATTCTCAGAGGCAGTCATAAGTTCCTCCGGAGTACACATGCTTGGGCACTGGGCAGGCAGCACAAGTTAATAGGTGGGTCATAGTCTGCAGCGTAACTCCGCATTCACACCGTGGGTCCACCTCGTCTGAAAGATCCCACCTGATCAGGTTTTTATTACTTCGACCGACCTGCGTCTGAAGTCTATTTAAGGACTTCCAGATGGTCCATGCAAGGCCCCGTCCAGGGGAAGATTCTCCGATAGCGGGAGTTTTTTTTAGGGATATTTAGCAATTTTTGGTATAAGTTTTATACCAACAATAGTGCCCGGAATACGGTAATAAGCTCACCCCCTATTAAGTGGGACCTAATACAGTGATTGATGAAATGTGGGTTTTAATTTACCTCTGCCTAGCCCTCCGGGCTAAAGTCATGATTGTATATCTTCTTCATCCTAGCGTTAATCACAGTCGCATCCGCAGCTTTTAACTCAGCGTCTGGGGTCCGCTTTGCCAGTCTAACTGCGTATTTGACTGCACTTCGATATTTTCCGTGAGGCAACTGCTATCTGACCTCCACAACCCAATGATGATATTGGACGATATCGAAGCATTGCAGTTACACGAGTTATTGGATTTTTTTTGGAGCTCTCAACTACCTATAACGATTGACATAGATGTTCGTATAACCATGCTAGTGATATGGAACCCCATATCACTATCATTTTATTAGTTATATATATTTCACCGCATTTCTAGAAATAGATAAGGTTCTATTTCAATCAAATGCGTTTAAGTGCTTATTTTGCTATTAGTTAACGACTTATAAATATAAAATATATAACCTGTATAATATAAATTAGTATTATCTGTTTTATATTTCGGTAATTAAGGTAATGGAAAATTAAACGATTATTTTACATTTTCATTAATAAAATACTTAATATCATAAAGCTGAAGAGTTTGTCGGTTTCTTTGAATGCGCTAATCCCAGGAAGTACTGCTTCGAATTGAAAAAATATTTTTATGTTGAATAGTCCGTTTATCAACGAAGGTTTTAAGCTAAATTATTATCGTTACGCGCTAAAGGGAGCGAAGCAGCGGTCATAAATGTTAACAAATCCGACAGATCTCCATACATTATTTGAAGACTTACGGGCTCAAAGGGGGTGGCATAGCATCCTATAATATCATGTCAAAACACATCCAAAAAATTCGTAGATTCTGCAAATGTAGAATACATTTTGTGACGTCACCGGGGACAAGATAAAATATTATGTCGGGAGCTATACCTGCGTAATGGACGTGTTACTATAATCTTAAACAGATAGTACACATCGTCACGTAAAGGTGATCTATGGGTTTTGTACCGCAGTCGCACGCACCGTACGTTATTATATCACCGCCTGCGCAGCTCCCTTGCATTTTGTTTCGATCCTACTACTCGCGCGCTTGCCCGCACGGACTCGATCAAAAATTTGATCTTCGAAAATATTAAAAATAATATTTTCACCGAGACTGAAGGACTAAAATATTACTTAGAAATACAATTTAAAATTAATTTTAATGTGGTTAGTGTAATCGAATATACAATTTATTAATCATTTTTGTAATTAGTGTAATTAGTTATTTTAGTGGTTTGAACAATTTGTGTTGGAATTGACAAACATCAATATGAATGGTAAGTTTTTGTTTTCTTACAAGACCTTTGAAAATTCTTTGAGCAACCGTTACTATGTGTTTAACATGTACGCAATACATACCACCTTTTTACCCAATTCAGTTCAGATTTTCTTTGTTAATGATACATTGGTATATTGTTATAAAATTGAAATAATTGGCTATGGTTATAAAAATAATAATACTGTTTTTTTAGTACTGTGTAAATAGAATTAATTTCATATAGAGTACATTTATTTCCCTCATTAAATTATGTAGGTACAAAATAAACAGTAAAACTTGAAATAAATATAAAAGAACAAATTAAAAACTAAAATTTCATGTAACATACTTACCATTTAATTGTAATTATATTTTCAATCTACCTAGTTAAAATTAAAAATGATTATAAACAAAGAAAAAAAATATAATGTTTTTATAAGCATAAAAATATTAAATATACTTACTAATATATATAAGATGAGTCAACAATATAAATCCTCATAAATGGTAATCCTCATTATTATTTACGGCGCAGGTTTTTAGTTGCGTAACTAATCTTAATCATGGAGATAATAATGTTCATGTTTACATTATTATTATAAATAAATAATAATATATTATTGTAAATTAAATTATCATTATAAAATATTATTACTACTTTTGCTGTAATTAGATAAACTACGTGTATACTAATTAGCTGGGGTTTTATTGATACTTGTTGTTTATAGTTTACGCAACTCTTACTTATAAGGTAAGGTGGTTACCAAATTTGGCTCCGGTTTTCCGTTTACGCCTTTTAATTTAACTCTGGGGACTTCAAGAGACCTTCAGTTGTTACTCAATAATGGATTCATTCCTTTATCATATTTTAAAACAATAATATGTTGTTTGAATTTTTTGACAGCAAATAATATTTATAGTTTGTAATTTTTTGAATTTAAATATAACTTAATACATTATACCTACCTACTCTTTAATTTAAATTTCATGTCATTTTTCTTCTGTTTAAGATAAGGTCGTCTCTAGGAAAATATATTAAAATAAAATATACTTACCTATTACGTAAATTAATTTAATATCTAACTATTTAAACTTAATAAATAGTAATGATGAATTAAATAAATTAATATTAATTATTAACAAATATATATAATATAAATCCGTTCAAAACAGTTATTATAATCATAAATTCATAACGCATAATATATTTTATGTTGCATTTATTTATATTTTGTTCAATCGGTTAAGCCGGTTCTACTCACCAGTAACCTTGACTTAGTCTCTTACCTGATCTTGAAAAAAGGTGTCAACGTTAAACTGACCAATATTGTTTTTAGAATGTTACAATAATAAGAAAGCATTGCACTTTTGTAACTTTCAACATTATGATGTTATCTAGTAGGTATATTTATTATTTAAAAGCTTACTTACCTCCTAGAAAAGTGGCAATTCGCTGGCTGGCGTATTGTAGAATATATTGATGAATGTATAGGGTTTGACGTATATGACAGCCATCTATGTATGTAATAAACTTCAAAATACGTGTCATAGTCGTCAAATCCCAAACATTCATCGTTCTATTCTACAAACCGACCCATCCAGACCCGACATATTCCTTTTTTCACGATCGCATAGGCGTGCAGTGCTTGTAGAACTCACAGTACCGTGGGAAACTAATATACCTAAAGACCACGCTATAAAGACAAACAAATACTTTGACTTGACTAACGAGTTAACCAAG
Organism: Eilema depressum; assembly: GCA_914767945.1. NCBI lineage: Eukaryota > Metazoa > Arthropoda > Insecta > Lepidoptera > Erebidae > Eilema > Eilema depressum. Next base: position 20,850,366 of record OU612018.1, on the reverse strand, counting down.
AACGGCTACGTGGTTAAACTCTACGCCGTAGAAGTAGGAGCAAGGGGAATTCCAGCTAAATCCCTGTACAACTTACATAAAGACCTCGGATTGCCAAGAGCTTCAGTAAGCTCTTTACTAAATCGAATATCAAAAGCGGCATTGATAGGATCTTACCAAATTTAGATAGGTAGGGGGGGGGGGGGAACACTACTGACGGTGGAGGTGAGCGCTGATGCATCACAAGGTGGCCACCCTAAACCTACATCTGGGTCGCAAGTCCCAGTCGCCGTCACGGTGTTCCTCTCTGTATCACGCTATGGACCCGGCGACCGCACGGTGAATCCATGGAGTGCTGAGAATTGGATCTCTTCGCATAAAAAAATCATAAAAGCGATTATAGAACTCAACTACTTACAGTATAATTGTACCAAGTATTCCAATAGCCTTCGCGCCAGTCAAGCAATTAAATTACAAAGTATTGTCGCAATCGGATGAACGGCATCAAATAAAATAGTAACAAACGAAAAAGACAAAACAAATAAATAAAAATTTATATATTTTTTTAGGACAATTTATTATTTTTTTAACTTCACATTCTTACCTAGTCCACTGTCAAACAAACTATTAAAACTATAGTAAGTATATTAACAAACATTACATACCTAGCAATTTAATTGTAAAGATTGTTTATTTATTATTTACCTATTTACTTACTCTTTATTATTGTCCACCGTTTAAAAATGCATAATTAAATCATTTGACTAGTACAAGGGCGACCTTATCGCTGCCAGACAACCTTTGGATGGTCATATATAATGGTTCTAAGATTGAGTTGTAGTTGTTTTGGCGTAGTTTTAAAGTCATATCATAGGTACGTACACAATACACAGGTATCATAACTAATTTACATTATATAGGTACATACACAAATAAAAAAATAAAGATTACGTAATAGCAATGGAAATTCTAATCCGGGAATTTCGACCACCCCAGTCGCCGTGTCGACTCGTAACCTCACGTAACATCCCATTAAATTGCCGACGACCAACCAAATTATGAACCTCTTCTGTTTAATTATGTAATAAATACATAGATGCTATGAGAATAAAGGAATTAATGCACATAAGAAGTAATACAATAAATAAACTGCAGCAGTTTATAATATTTTTTTTATTTTTTATAGCATAGGTGTCGTAACAAAATTGATAATCAGTTACCATATTATTGTGACTAGACGTAAGCTAGGAATGTGCATTCTTGAAGCTGTTTCGAAATATTACGTTTGACTCAGCTTGAGGTCCCGAATCGTGGTACCTATAGCAGGTTTTATTACCAAAGCTTTTCCGTCCATAGAGGTTTCTCATCATAATGATAAAATATCGACGGTGGAAAAATGTCGTATGGGATGTTTTATTTGTTGTCCCTTATGATTTATGGCATAATATATGTAAGATAAAAGATCTCTTGCTATCCTAAACTATTATTTATGTTTGTTGAGCGTTTAGGCACTGGTAAGCGCAGTCCTATGAACCTATTGTCATTGCTTTCACTCCATCAAATTAATGCTTACTTATTGCTAGCGAGCAAGACCATAAATAAAATAGTGGTAAGCGACTGCTGTGGCCTATGAGAAGAGTTATTCGTGCGTTGCCACTTGCATAGCGTAAGTGGGGAAGAAAATAGAAGAATAAGTTAGTCCTTTGAGTCCGTAAGAAATTATATTCTACCCAATGATATATTATAAACGATAGATATGTTGTCCACACTCTAAAATTACGACAAAAAAATGATGACTTTTGGTCATCATTTTATGCACCAACCAGAATCGCGACAGTGCGGCACCCAAAAAAAATGGTCCCTAACTTGACAATCAAGGCCTTGATAGATGCTTTTTCACGCCCCGCTTGAAGAACCCGGGACTATAAGAAAAGGGTAACACGTGCGCGGGCAGAGCATTCCAGCTCTTTATTGAGCGGCAGAGAAAGGAGGCCTCAAATCGTTTGGTGCGAGACGAAATGGATTCCACAAATAACCAGAGTAGCCTCGCGGTGGAAATATACTGAACTAAATTTGAATTATCTGGTTGTACTTATCTTTGTTAGTCTTCCTCAAAGGACTAACTTTCAACACGCCTCGAAAATGTTTTTAGTTCAAATAACTATCGGCTTAACAATTTTCTTAAATATCAGCGTTTAATGAACGGCCTAGAAATTCGATTATTAAAATAGCTAGTATTTTATTGAGATGGCTGCTACTTATACGAAAGTAAATAGCTATGATCAGATACATATATCTCTCTTTCTGTGATCAGCATATGTTTTTTAGGTCAGGGTAACAATATTCATTAGACGTAGGTAAATCAAGCCTTAATTAACGTAAAATTATAAAACATAATCATGCCTTTTTCATTCAATGACTATTAGCTTAATTAATGCTCTAAGATTGCCAGATAGACATTTGGTGATACGTTTATTGCAGAATTCCAGCAGGAGCCGCAGGCAACAGCTAGTGTTGCCTGCGGCTCCGCTCGCGTGGAATTCTGCTTCCGTTCATCGCGGATACCTTACATATATATAGCTTATGTGTAAATCTGATGTATAAGCTACTAGCTTTTGCCCGCGGCTCCGCCCGCGTGGATGTCGGTTATCACGACCAAACATAGCCTATGTCCTTTCTCAAGGTCTAACCTACCTCTATACCAAATTTCATCAAAATCGGTTCAGCGGTTTAGTCGTAAAAGTGAGACAGACAGACAGACAGACAGACAGAGTTACTTTCGCATTTATAATATTAGTAGGGCTGGATATTATTATAAAGTTTCATTAAAATCTATCTATCTATCTATCACTCTATCTATCTAAAATCCTTTCTCGGGTCTCGGTGGCTTAGTGGTCAGAGCATTCCTTCTGTAAGGGAAAGATTGCGGGGTCGAGCCTCGCCCGAGGTCGATTCTCTTTTCTATATCTTAATCGATTTGAATAGCTAACATAATAAAATGCTTTAAATTTTCATTATAGACTTTAAAAAATGATAAATCTACAAATTAGTAGCAGGTGCTATGCAAAATAATATATATTATTTGTGCAACAACGACTGAGCGAATTACAGTGAATAATAGAACACAAATAAAATAAAAATGAACTTGAAACTTGCAAATAATACAAAAAATAAAATGGAGACTTGAATTTTGAATAAAATACAATACAAACTATACCCAATAAATAGCATACAAACTAGCTTATTAGTGACAATGACGAGATACACGGAAGCGGATATTATGATGATCGATCTGTGCAAATATTGTTATGTGCGAAATAATCTGTCCCGGTTTGGGTATTTCTATATATTATTACGAATATAATAATGTCAAGATCATACACTACCTACGTGAACCCACTCCTAATAAAAGTAATTTAGCATAGTTGGAAGGCTTAGCAGGAATACTAGTAATTTTATTTAGTACATACTACTCGTATTAAGATTGTTTGTAAATTACCTACTGTACTAGGTAGAAATACCTAATACTATTTCAAAATAGTTAACCATCAATCTCGTAAAGCAGATATTTATGCGATATCTAGAAACAATAAGGGCGAGCGAAACAGATAAAAAATTTCACCACACGACTCAGATAATTACGGAACGGAACTACTAATAGTATACCTAATTATCAAACGTAACTTGACATACAACGTTATTTTCTATAGCTAACATTAACTAACCACAATGATTCTATGATCGATAGGCCTTGAAGTGAATGAGAAGAGTTCAAGTGTAAATATATATTTATGAATAAATTACCATTGACATCATTAATTAACAAACAAAACCTTTCAAAAGAATTTATTATGTGCTTGCAAAAGTGACTCCTATACAAATAAAGTAAGGTTGTTAGATAGACGTGATTTCCTATGACATCCTTAACCTTTTGGCTTGTGTGGTCAAATAAGTATGTCGCAATCATTCCGATGAAAACCGCAAAGAATAAATCCTGGCTAGAACTATATCCTTTCCATGAATATGTATATTTTCATTGGTCTGGGTGTTTCTATTTACAATATGCATGTACAGTCGACGAAGGAGATACGGTTGCACTTTTTCATATAAAGTTGCTTGTAAAGGTGCAACTATATCTCCTATGTCCACTGTACCTTTATATTTACAGCAATAAAAGTATCTAAGGGTGTTTATCCGCATTCTAGATTCCATACTACAAGCTAGTTCAGCTATGCTTATCGTTGAGTAGAGTTATTATTTAATGATCTTGATGAAATTTTGCTATTGATTTATAAGTACCTGCCCATGACCTTATAGAAAGCTATCGTCTCCGTTCTATCGTAGAAGAATCTCTCGGTACTTACAGGGTCAGCAGCACGAGTGTGACTCCCCTGGTGTTGCGCTCGTCCATAGGCCACGGTAACCACTTTCCATTAGGTAAGCTGTGTGCTTGTCTGCGACCTAAGTGGTAGGTATAAAAAAAGAAGAGAGAGAAGACTACTCTAGAGAACTGCGTCAGATTCAAAAATAGGTACCTAATTATATAATTCCAACTTCTTTTTTCGAATTTGGTTACAAAAATAGGCGACTCAACAGCGTGTACCTATTCTGTAGGTAATAATCCAGGATTTTTTTTGTTTTCAAAACCAGTTTTTTTTAGATTCATCTCGATAATTGTGGATTTTGAAATGTTATCTGAAATCTACAATTAAAAACTGTGCTTTACTACAAAACCTACACTTTAATGTAGCTATTAAATGTTTATGATGTTTAATTTTACGATTCGTACATACAAACCTTGAATTTAAATATACATTTTGAAGAATGTCTAAATTTTAAATTTTTTGAGCGAACTGGCAGTTCCATAAACTTTGAAAGTTTGTGTGACAGTTTTTTATTTAGTGATTTAAGTTTGATCTCCGGTCACGCACCTTGGGCTTTTCTAAATAAATATTATGTAAATAGGAGTGAATACTATACGAGTTAACAAAACCCATGGTAGTAGTATTCAATTCCACAGCGTCGAATGTGAGAATCATACCTATCTGATATTCATCGGAATGCGATTAAACTTTGGTACGTACCTAGTTGCATCTGTAGAGATTCATGAACACAAAAATATACTTATAAATTAAGGGATATTGAAAACCGTGTTGGGTGTTAACTGCCATAAAATACGAAAACCTAATAGGTACATTACATACTATGCACAGAGCATAGTTTTTAGGAGATAATATATTTATTGTTTAGTTGGTATAAAACATTTATGTATTACGTTAACTATTCAAATGACTATAACGGCACTAAAATTAACAATAAAACTAAAAATAAATATAAATTGATATTAATTTTAACTACTTAATTTCAAAAATGTTTATTTTTAACTTTATTTTTTTTGCAGGTATTGTATATATTTATAGTGGTATGTATTATTTCATATTCATATTAATTTAATATTTTTATTTGTATAAATAATAAATTAATTAATCTATATCTTCATCTTTTACTATGGTTAATTAAAAGATGTAGATTAACATCTTTTAATTAACCATCATTATATATATTTACTACACAATAACCTACATCTTTAATTGGCCATCATTATGATATTTACCTTGCTATTGTATTATAATTAGCTGTAAGTTTTCTGAAACTCTAAAAAAATAAAATAAAAATAAAAAAAATACTCGGACTAAAATAAAACTCACATCTTTTAATTAACCATCATTATATAAATACATCTTTTAATTGGTCATCATTATGAAATCGACCTTGCTATTGTATTATAATAAGTAGCTGTAGGGTTTTCTGAAACACATAAAATAAAATAAAAATAAAATAACAACTCGGACTAAAAGAACACTCACACTTTTTATGTGCACGCAAGAGTACGAGGTACCTACTTTACTTAGAGTATACATTATAAATATAGAGCGCGCCTATCACTCAGGTCTTTGGCGCCGAGTGTTAGCAGATACTTTGCGATGGCATAGTGCACCTATAGTGACGTTTCATGCATTACCGAAAATATCAATAGATGCACTTATTAATGTAGTTTGTTGTTATGGAGTTTTTTGTTTGATTTGATATGCATGGATAAAATTAAAGCCAAAATACAAAAAAATGGCGTCATTTTGCGGTATTTTTTCGTCATTATTACTACAAATATACGATGTTGTATAAAATTTTGATTTAACATATCGAATTAAATATTATTTGCTGCTTTGCTACTGATTGAGGTTAAGCCAGGAGCCTCAGTACTGTTCATACCCGTGATAGCAGTTCATACTTGTAAGGCGCGCTCTATAGAAATGTATACTCTAAGCTACTTTAGTATTAGGTACTTTACGGTTTCACTCTCTATACTCCATTCGGTTACCAACATAACTAAAGGTAAAGAATCTTGTAGCGACTTTTATAAAAACATAATATAATATTAAATAAATAAACTAGGCTAACTCACTGAGTTGGTAATTAATGGTTCAACTTCTGTTATTAGTTCTTAAAACTAGTTCCTAAACAGAAATATATAAATAAACTGAGTTTTTAAATAAAAAATAATATAAAAAGATACTTACATCAAGATTGTTTACGTTAAGTAGGAAAGTAAGTACAGTCACGTGTAATGAAATGTATACACACACGGACTTTGAATTGAATTTGACACAGAATTTTGAATAAATGTTCACTCTGAAAATTTCAGAAATAAATAGTCACATTATCAATATAAAATATATTCTTTGTAATCATCGGGATTTCTCGCAATAATGTAATTTTTTGTCAATTTGCATTTATTGCAATTTGCAAATTTATCACTGTATACAACATATCAGTGCACGTGCTGTACAGTACAGTACAGTACAGTACGCACAGTCAGGTAATGAAAGGAACTTCATCCCCTGCACGCTCAAACTGTGGAATGAACTCCCTGCTGTGGGTTTTCCATCGAATACGGTATGGGGTTCTTCAAGATGGGAATTTCAAGGTACTTATGGGGTCGGCAGTTTGACGTCCCTAGTGTTGCATACCTACATCCAATAGGCCACGGTAACTACTTTCCATTAGGTGGGCCGTGTACTTGTTTGCCACCTAATTTGTATAAAAAAAGTACCTAACCGAACCGTTCTCCGATCCGTCTATGTAATTCTTTTAGTCTAAACATAAACATTCAACACAATTTAAAAATTATTTTGACTATGTTTGGGGTTCTAGATTTTCAACGCCGCCGTTTGCCTATTATGATGCTAGGACGAGTCAGTTAGGTATGGAAATAATTAATGCATGTTTTCATCCTCCGATATTTGTAAACCACAGACCGAAGTGTTAAACGGGTCTACCTCTTTAAGCTCCAAACTTAAGTACACAACACACAATAACCTTTTGAGTTGAGTCAAGGCTAATAATATTACACAAAACATATATTATTGCAAACGTTTATACCCAGTGAATATATTATCTATAATATTACAATTAACTGATACTATCACGATAACTGATATATTGTGATAATACCTGACAAAATCTGACTAAAATAATGTTTTAAAGCATAATGATTATAAAACCTATGGGTAATCCTTCTCATTCCTACTAACTACTTTTTCCCCATCCTAGCGCATCCGAAGCTTTCACCTCAGAGTCTGAGGTCCGCTTTTTCCAGATTAGCGGGTTTGGCTAATCTTCGATATTAATCCTACTAACTACTAATCTATCCTATACTACTTCCTATTAATATTATAAATGTGAAAGTTTTTCATGATATTTGGTTTGATGTTTATTATTCAATCACGTTCTAATGGCTGAACGGATAATTATACTAAAATAACTTAAGAACAAATAGCTATAGCAATTTGCGTACCTAAAATCTTATCATGTTAGAGATAGAACACTCGAAAACAACAGTCCTACATTCTTTTAAAATAGTTAATAAAAACAAAAGTTAATCAAAATACCCCCAATTAAATTAATTAAAATTATACCTTTCTTCAGATAACCTATAATATTAAACCTATTTTCTCTTACACATCTATACTACAGTACTATAATTATACTTAACTCTATCCCATATATAAATTAAATAGTACATTTGAGGAAAATTTTCCTTGGGAAAGTTGAACCAATATGCACCGTATTAAAAACTCTTACCTTTCAAGTTACTATTATCCTAACTATTACTTATCGACTATTATAAACATATTATATAATATTTATATATACATACTATAAACTCCTCTTACTTGGCTGTCTAGATTACCTCTGAACAACTAAGTATCACTATTATACAATACATATAAAATATATATTAATACTTTATAATCTAACATACTTATATATACACTACGTCTTAAATATTAAAACTATCACTATTACTACTATAATGTTTTATATATGCACATTTCTATTGATCAAATTAAATTTGAAACAATTGAAACTGCCCCCCTGATATAAATTTATATATGTAAATACATCTAACTTCTAATTATTTACTTATTTTCTATATACAAACCACTTCTAAAATATTAAAACTATTCCTATCACTATCATAATGTATTGCTATCTATAAATGTCTATTGATCAAACTAAGTCTGAAACAATTGAAACCTTCTTTTTGATATATATATGTATGTAAACAATTTTTATTTCTAACTATACTGCCTATCTTCTATTTAACAATCTATATAATTGATTTTCAACAGTAACAAGGGCCCCACATGTTCAATCGAGTGGGGGGACTCCTGTAGAGTAACAATGGAGTGCAGTACCCTCGGGTGCTGTACTCTGTTGGGACTCCAATTCTGAAAAAAAAAAAAAAAAAAAAAAAAAAAAATGGCTGAACGGATGACTGAATGAAATTAGAACAGGGATAGATTACATCATAGTTTGGCATAACACATAGGCATTTTTTATCGCGAGAATAGATTCTCATGGGATGCGGAAACGGTATCAAATTCCATGCGGGCGGAGCCGCGGTTGACATCTAGGTATATTATTATTTTAATTGTAAATGGAAAATGTTTGTCCGCAATGGACGCAAAAATTACTGAACGGGTTGTGATGTGGTTTTTTTTGTTAGAAAGGTATTGATCAAACTTAAAATTTTACGTTTTTTTGATTCAATCGGTTGTCCGGTTGAGTAGAACCGGAAGAGATGCACGTGGGTGGAGCCGCGGGCGGAAGGCTAGTGTAATATAACAACGTAGGAGGCACGTAAAGTACAGCCATCTATTAAGATACATATTATAGATAGTTATCTATGAAATGTCCCTTAATTAAGCGACAGAGCTCAGTAGTGCCATTGGGTAGCGCCACGGGGCAGTCACCCTTATCTCTGGCTTCGTCTGTCTGCAACAATAACTACAATCTGTAGAGTATACATTATATTTATACTTATTATATTTATATAATATATACATAATTAGATAGACTATATTATAGTCTATCTAATTATGTATATACTCTAAGCTAAAATCTATCTTTGTTAAAAACTTCGCTCATATCTGTTTAGTCTTTATTGTGTAACAACTGCATCCAATGATTCATCGGGGTATGCGACTGTTCATTTTCTGCCATGTAATCCGCGGAGTATATGAATCTATCCAATCCACGAATCTGTCGAGTTGTGAATCTGCCGAATCATGAATCAGTCCAATCCAGAATCTATCGTTAACCTAATAATCGGAAACGTTGGATGCGGCTGTTACTCTTTTCAATTCGTTTTCCTATAAATTGTCATAATTATCTTTAGGTATTCGCTTTCTTTAAATTATGGCCTCTATCATGTCATCAATCAACCTCTTCTTATATACATTCATATTTTATAGCCATTTACTTAACCTATGTAATGTTTACATCACAGAAAAAATATTAGGAAAGAACGGCTATAAGCAGTGTTCACCTGCATATCGCGCGTGGCGACATTTTCAATGTAAATAAATACTCAAAAGAGACAAGAAATGCCATTATTTTTTTAATATACTTCTCGATTTTACTCTACAGTTAGGAATAGCACAGTATGGTATTTTCACGGTATTATGTACGGTGGTATGTTATTACAAGTTAGTCATAACAGTAAGTACTGAGTAGGCTTTAGAAAGTTCATGCCGAATACGGTAAGAATTGTTTAAAAAGTTGCCGGCGTTCTCCGCCCACATAGCCATTCGATCCTTATATATTTCTGTGGTTTATATCATAAATAATGTCATCAACATGTTAAAGTTTACCTCTAGCATTTTAAACGATGTGTTTCCCACCGGAGATGTGCTTTACTACGTTGCTATGTATGCCTTTGATATCCACCAATCATATTCATTTATTCACATAGCATAGCACTGTTGTACAGGGGTTTAGCTAAGCTGTTAATATAATTAGAAGGATGCGTGTTATGGATATGTGCTACATGGAGCATCTCCGGTGGAGAGGCAGCCTTATATATAACTCGCGCCACATATCTTGGACCTAAATCGTAGGACATACGAGGCTCTGGCGCCAGCGGATTGCTTTGTAATAGTCTATGCTTGGTGAATTTGAGTTCGCCTACCGCAGTAGCATCCCATGCTATTCACAAAAGACACCCAAGAAATGTGTACTGCGCCTATAGGGCACATTTTGAGCACATTTTAGGTCCAAGATATGTGGCGCGGATTATACACAGATGTGATAATAGTCACATTCTAGAATCTAAAGGAATAATGACATTAACAGTCATCAAACCTGTCCTAGGATGTCTAGTAATTATCACATATCATTACATTACCTTATGTACGTAATACACTGTAATTAAGATGCCACAGATAATAAAGTGATGGGTGTGTAGATATTATTATTATTAATTAGGATTCTTTTACTAATTCATACTTATATTCTCAAAATACAGGTAAAATAATATTAAATCTGGTAGGTTTTTTTTTTTAATTTTACCTACCAGAGTCTAGTGTTTGTGTGTGTGTGTGTTTTATGTGTGTGTATTTTACAGCAGTTTTTATACACACACATATTCAATACAGCCGTCATAATATTATACATGGAATTATTATGTGAGTCACATAAAATGACTGAGCGCTATCTTTTTTTGATTTTCTTATTAGTAAAGATACCTACTGCACTTTGATCTTCTTCCGAATCGGCAATTATTTTTAATAGGGAGGTAATACAAAATAAACTTATTGAAAAGTGTCTGATACACACAAATTTAAAAAAAAGAAACTTATATTACTTAAAAACTTACTAACTTATATACTTACTTAAATTGTTCCCAGAATGATATATTTATATATTTACTTACTTATTTTTTTTTTTTTTAGTGTAACATTTTGTTCAGGGAATTCTAGCTAATTCTACTACTAATGATTCTACCATGTCATGCCATATATACACCTTGGGACACGTATTTTGATCCTAAATCGGGAGACAAACGAGGCTCTGGCGCCTGCGGATTGTTTTAGCTCGTCCACCGCAATAGTACCCCGTGCTCAAAAGACACCTAAGAAGATGATTAAATCCAAGATATATGTTCCGAGCGATACTCGTTTATAGACAAGTCTTTATACAATTTTATAGTTCAATAGCAGAATAACGTTCAATGATAAATGACATTGACGTCATTTATCATTGAACGTTATTGGACGTCTACACGAGCGTACACAATCCGCTGTGTAATTTGTGTAATGATACACTGCATTTTCAATGTTGAAGTAAAGCATCTTTGTCCGCAATAAAAAATGCTTTGGTTCTCAAATCAAAATAATTGTTGCGTTATTTTATGCGAATATCATTCACTGAACATACATATTATAATCACGCCTATATCCCCGGAGGATTAGGCAGAGGTGAATTAACATCCTACATTTCACTAATCATTGTATTCGGTCCCACGTAATAGGAGGTGAGCCTATTACCGAATTTCGGGCACTATTGTTGACTCGAGCCATACATGTTAAACCGCCTGAAAATCACTGAAATTGAACAATTTTTAACGATTTTTTTCGTAATTTTTTGGCAGGTATTTTTTTATTATTTCGTTTGCTTTTCAGACTCCCACGACTATGACACAGTTTGTTTAATTATTAAAACTGATGGTACTTTTATTATAATACAATTTAATTTTGTACAGAATTAACAATTAAACTAATGGCACTTTTATTATAATACAATTTAGTTATGTACAAAATTAACAATAAAACTAGAAATAAAAGAAAAAATTGAAAACTAAAATCAGAACGCCTCGTGGAATTCCTCCGCATCGCATACCTCTTGTGGTAACGTTCCCAAGAGCTGCCTGTCTTCTGGGAACGTCACCACAAAAGGTTGACACTTTGATATTGTGTGTTTTCTTATATATAAAATTCTTCTGTCACGGGGTGCGTAATCGAACTCCTCCGAAACGGCTTGACCGATTTTGATGAAATTTTTTGTGCTTATCCGGTATCTATGAGAATCGGCCAATATCTATTTTTCATCCCCCTAAGTGATAAGGGTGCAGCGGGAACGGGATTTGAATACCACGCGGGCCAAAAATATGGCGGTACGAAGTTCGCCGAGATAGCTAGTCTAATATATAAAATTCTTCTGTCACGGGGTGCGTAATCGAACTCCTCCGAAACGGCTTGACCGATTTTGATGAAATTTTTTGTGCTTATCCGGTATCTATGAGAATCGGCCAACATCTATTTTTCATCCCCCTAAGTGATAAGGGTGCAGCGGGAACGGGATTTGAATACCACGCAGGCCGAAAATATGGCGGTACGAAGTTCGCCGGGGCAGCTAGTAATTCAGTAAAAATCTGCATTATATTTCTTCTTCGGTTGATAAAAAATTGCGTCACTTTTTGCAGCCGATAAAAGACGAAGTAACTGTCATCTGATCACCACAACCCACTGGTGATATAGAAGTTCTATAATCGGACCGGTTCATGGATTTTAAGGACTCTAGTTACCCGTAATATGGGCAATGGCATAGATGGTCGTATCGTATAGCAACCGGAACCGACGGCATAACGAGATGAGACGAGCCGAGATCTCTGATGGATGATCTGGTTGGTACAGCTTAACTAAATGTACCTACACAGTTATTTATTATAGTGATTATTTATTAAGACAGTATGACAACACACTTCATGTTCAGATGATATCATAATGTATGTTAATAATTTAATAAACATAGTAATACGGACATAGAATAAATTAGATAAGCCCTTTACAATTACTGGGAATTACAATTTGAAATTGCTAGATGCTAAATTCATTTCATTATAATTAATGTCTGAATTGCATGTCCTGCATTGAAAAATGCTCATAGATTTTTTCCTGGTGAAAATTAATTTACCTACATGCAAATACCAACATGCACTGTTCGCTTTATTGCGTCTACAATAGGTAGATTAAAAAACTGTACTTGTATTAAAACTATTTGTTGAAGCATTACAAGTACTTAACACATTTGTAAATTTATCTGTCATCTTACCAGTTGTGTAAAAAAGTTATCAATCAATTAGCCTACTGCAGTCCACTGCTGGACATAGGCCTCCCCCAATGTGCGCCACGTTTGCCGATCCTCCGCCTTCCGCATCCAGTCCGTCCCAGCCACCTTTCGCAGGTCGTCGGTCCATCTGGCTGGGATGTCCTACCCTCCGTTTTCCTACGCGCGGTCTCCACTCTAGGACTCGTTTGCTCCAACGGCCATCAGTCATTCGGCAGATGTGGCCAGCCCACTGCCACTTCAGCTTGCTTATTCTGCGAGCTATGTCGGTAACTTAATTAATTTTAATTTATTTACTTGGACATCAAATACAAAATCTGCATTACAATCTCTGCAAAATACACAAATTAATTTCTGCGAAATACACTTCTGAAATTATACGTTTTTGGTTAAAAACTAAAAGGTAAAATTCCGCTAGAACGGTTTTAATTAAATATACCTACACTTGAAATTATTTAAGAGATACGATTTGACAGATCTCTGGATTCATGGAAGGTAACTAGGCACTATTGAAAGGATACATGAAACTGTTATAAATTAGGTTAAACCATTTCTAAATACGTAATAACATAAAATAGTAAGTATAAAAAATATGGTGTGACATATATTTCACTTTAAATTACTACAAATATTTTAAGTATTGCTACAAATAATTTAAAATAAGACGTGATTCTTCATTTTTCGAAATCTCGTGTGACAGCTACATCATATCATTCTTATTTTTTCATTTGAGTGTTGCGGCTCTGTTCTCTATGGTTGTTACATTTTAATCGTATGGAGTTTATGTCAACTCGTTACGTTTATGGTCGGCGTTGCCAGAATGTAACTTTTGTAATATTTTGTATTTCTTTTTACCCTCTCATGTTTCTTCTAAGTAATACAAATCAAAATATTGTTTACTAGCTGTTGCCCGCGGCTCCGCCCGCGTGGAATTCTGATCCCGTTCATCGCTGATATATAGCCTATACCTATGTTAATCCAGGGTATAACCTATATACATACCAAATTTCAACCAAACCGGTCCAGCCGTTTATGCGTGAAAGAGTAACAAACATCCACACATCCACACATCCATTTTCACAAACTTTCACATTTATAATATTAGTAGGATTAGTAGGATATTTTAATTTTGCCGTATCGCATACTAGAGACAACAATACTAGATTATGTTAGATTGATTATGAAAATGCACCTCTTAGATTATTTAGCCTATCATCATCATCATGCGCATGGAGATGTATTTTCCCAATTGCATCTGAGGCCAAGGCAAGGCAAATTTTTATGTTTCAATTTTTACTGAGCCGCGTGGTTCCCGGCAGAGTAGAACTTGGGTCACCCCATCTCTTCCTATGCGGTGTCGTACCAGGCGACTAAGGGATAGGGCTGTTTAACACCAGACAGATATATACAGCCATGACTCAGCCTCAGATGTATAGCTCGAGTCAACAATAGTGCCAGGAATATGGCAATAGGCTCACTCCCTATTACGTGGGACCGAATAACTACAAGTACCTACCTATATAACTATTATTTTTCATTACATTTTTCGCACGAACCATTTAAAATCTTCATTTTAAATTGCCAGTTGCCAATAAAAAAGGTGGATTCGCTTTTCTATCTTAATAGATTTGTATAATTTAAATTATTTAAGTTTTATTGTCTTCACTAGCTTATATGTATTTTATAGCTGAATATTCTGAACAATTCTGCAAACCCCCTCAAAGGATTCAGGCGTGATGTTCAATCGCGGCTGATTTCCTGGTATTTTTTTAAGAGTTCCTTGGTCTAATCTCGGAAACCCATCATCAGATCATTACGAAATTTAGATGGGACCATTTCGGAATACTGTACTGCCGAACAAAAAAAGAATTTTGCAAATCCGTCCACGCAAGACGGAGCTATCACCGTACAAACATAAAAAAAATATATTTAAACATCCGTATTGAGAACCTTGATGCAGAAGGCGGTATTCTTCGACAGGGCACGTATTGTGAGGCGTGGTCCCTGTACACTATAGGTACCGGTGGGGCATTGTATTTTATATTTTTAAATATTATGTTTTTTATTGTAAGTAGGTATATGAATTTAAAAATATAGTATCTTACTAGATTTTTCAAGAAATAAAGAGGTATAATAATGATACCCATGTTTTCATTAAGCCTAACACATTGATTAATCAGTGTTGCCAGGGCCAGATAGTCTAATGTAAATGTAAACAAGATAGCTTAAAAAGTTACATATCGAGGAAAAAGTAAGGTTTTTTATGGTATGAAAATCCTGTCGGATAATTATATAGCGCGGTGGGGTAGTTATGACGAATAGTTTTATTTATTTAAAAATTACAATGTTACAAAAGTTACATTCGGGCGACGTTGCGATTAATCTTTTGTTACCGGAATCGATTATTCTGACAATTGATTTGAGACACTCCAACCCTAGACTTAAACGTCAAATCGTATTTCTTAAATAATTTTAACTGTAATGTGCAGTCACGTCAGATTGTAGCTATCACTTCTACATAATAGACAAGAGGGTAGTCTTGATGTCCATTGACCATATTATTATAGTAAGAAATCGATTCTCCACACAATCATATTATTACCGAAAATATATTTTAGCTCCTTTAATAACTGAAGATATAATTAATAGAATCACTACTACCATCGAAAATTACTGCGGAAAGACTAAAAAATCAAAAACGGCTTCATTTTCATAGTCTATAACAATTACGAGATCACTTTAATTGATAACTACAGAAAACGTGGTTATTTTGTGGTCAATTTGCATAAAAATGAATTCCCGTTTCAAATAAAAAAAAATGTTTGATATCTTGGCGTAAAAAGTATGTATAGGTATGTGTAATACGCGTTAATGCGTCTTGATACGTGTAATTGTAATTGCTATACATATTAATAACAATTACAATATTTATCATCCTGTAAACAAAATAGTACTCGTAATAAAGATGTGTTTATATTCGCGACTACAAGTTCAATAAAATATTTGCTATTTACATGGTTTTACAAACAAAAAAACTTCTAAACGATTTCAAATTTTTACATAAATTTGTAATAATTGAATAATTAGCTATTTTTAGTCAATGTTTTTATATTTCCGCCGTAATTCGAGGATCATAGGGAAGTTGCTTAAGCCGATGTTATCCTAATATTTTTTTAGTATATTATCAAGATTTCATTCCTACGCTACTCCGATAATGACTTCCTTGGTTTGGCAGTAGAGCACGTAAGCCAGTCAGCCACACAAACACGTAAAATAGTCAGTCAGTGGCTGACTATTTTGTGTCATGAAAAAATAGACTCAGTGTCTAGAAAAACATCCTGTATATCTACATCCAAATCTTGGAATCCATAAATTCTCAGTTAAAAGCATCTTACACACAGTACCTACTTTATACGTTCCCACATATTTGAGCTCATATTTTACATTTTTGTGGTTGGCAAAGATTTAAGTTTTTTTATAGTTTTTTAGTTAACCATAAAAAGTACTAAAATGTTATTATATATTATATTAGTATACAATTTTAAATAAATCTAATTAGGTAAAGAAATAAGCGGTGAAAATGATGTTAAATTAAATTTTCGTCTAAGCTCTTTCATTCTATAAAATGTATAAAGTAAAGATGTATGGAATACCCTGTCATACCCACTCATACGGTATTATGATCATGAAAATTATTTTATCATAGGTTAAGTGAAATCGGAAATAAATGATTCAATGGTAGCAATCGTGACATTAATAAAATATGACATTGACATGTCAAAAATTAATCAAATATGCAGTAGCATACCTATAATTGTCATACGTTTGTCGTGTCCTGTCCGTGTGTCATTGACACACGATGTCCCAAGGCATTGGACTTGAAGTGAAAACTAAATACAAGCATTCGATTTGTTTCTGGGTCACAAGATGTAAATTGTTTATTCTACCGGGAAACCGTCTGCTATTCTAGGATAGCTACAATTTTTTTTTTAAATTTGGTGTCCAAGAACAGCAAACGTGTTTCAGGAATCAGGTAATATATTCTCATTTTTAATATCGACATTGTCGCGTTGGTTGATACAGATCACGCTCTGCGATCCTTCAGTTTTTTTGTTTTACATACGTACATACATACTACATACAATCACGCCTTTATCCCCGGAGGGTTAGGCAGAGGCGATTTTTTTGTTTTACCGGCGATAAAAACTCCTATGATTATATTTAAGATTTCTAGGTATCTTGGTTTGGTTAAAATATTGATTTGGAAATATTACGAGTAGTGATGATTTTTAAAATCGCATAGACGCCACTGCAATATGGGTTCTTCATGAAGGGCATTAAAAGGTTCTTACAGGGTTTGTGTGACTGTTACGCCCGTGGTGTTGCACACATCCATAGGCCAAGGTAACCACTTTCCATCAAGTGGACTGTGTGTCTGCCACTTGAATGGCGTCGGTAGCTTAGTGGTTAAGGAGTCGGCCTTACGATCGAGAGGTCCCGGGTTCGAATCCTGGCCATTACACTACCGACGTGAACCCACTCCTAGCACAAGCAATTTAGCTTAGTTGGAAGGGTTAACGGAAATATTAGTAATTACGGTTGCTAACATTCTTAAAAAAAAAAAAAAAAAAAAAAAAAAAAAAAAAAAAAAAAAAAAAATAAGAGAGAGAGAGAGAATGAAATTATCATAAATCGAACTGTTGCTGTCCAGATCGAGTCTTCTTCTTCGTCCTAGCGTTAATCACAGTCACATTCAAAGCTTCGCTTCGGCTGAACTTCGATATTTTCCGTGAAGCGACTGCTATTTGACCTTCATAATCCATTGACGATATCGAAGCATTGCAGTTAGACCAGTTGCTTGACTTTTTAGGGCTCCAACTACTCGTAACGACTGCCATAGATGTTCGTATGGTAACCGGCAGGCTTATTAGCTAACTCGCGATAGCAAAGCGATAGCAAAATTTGCGCGGTAATCGCACAAAAACGACAAATTGGTATTATGTATCACATTTGACAGAAAGCGATCAGCGAAAAAGGCGCGATAAGAAATGTCATCGCGATCACTCAAAAAGTCCTTTTTTAATGGCCGCCATTGTGAAAATATTAAATACAGAAAGGTCGCGAAAAGTTAGCTAATAAGCCTGCGGAATGATTCCAAAGCCGACCGCATACGAAAACAGCAGACGCATGCAGCAGATACGCGTACGCGTAATTCATTGCGGTACACTGTATGATACATTCAGATACATCTGAAGCATGCGCCTGCAGTTATCGTATGCGGTCGCCTTCATCATCATCATACTTCACATACTACGGAATCATACTTTAATTTGTAGAGTATAGCTTACTTCTTGCAATCTGATACCTAATACGCACACTTGTACGGAAAAATTCCGTGCGTTTTGCATAATATGCAGTAACACCATAATTGTCCTTTTCCGCTGTTAATAATAATAATAATTGACTAACAAGCATGAGACATGTAGTGCGTAGTCATAGGATTTTCCATGATAATTACATTTCTATCTTTTCATTACTATTTTTTATCATTTCCATTTTAATAGAAAATACGTAAACGATTTAGATTGGAATCCAATCGAAAGAATTAGGAATGACTGGTATTATTATTGCTTTAAATTTAAATTTTTAACGATATCCTACACAGCGCTCTCCATACTATAATTTTGCTAGCTTGTTTTATGGGTTCTAGAATGCGGATAAACAGATATGAATCTCGGGCAACAGCTAGTGTATTAATAGCAAAAATATTTATATTCGTGTAGTTTTTTTAGTAATCGTAATTTAAAAAAAAAAAACAAAAGAAATACAGACTCGATTACAATCTCTTGCTTATCAAAGCGTGTAAAGCGATTCGTGTTTTCCGTAGCGTATATAATTTTATAGTAATTAATTTATTAAAGGGTGTTCTCAAATGACCAACAATAATCCGGAAAAAAAATGTATTCGAGGTCAGCTACCTACCATAACCTATGACTACAATTAAATAATTTGATGTATACCTCAGTCACGATTGTAAACAATTTTAACAACAAATTCATTGTATTCAACATTACTATTATTAGTGATGTGCCGATCATTACTTTGGCC
This sequence comes from Eilema depressum, assembly GCA_914767945.1. NCBI lineage: Eukaryota > Metazoa > Arthropoda > Insecta > Lepidoptera > Erebidae > Eilema > Eilema depressum. Next base: position 20,830,809 of record OU612018.1, on the reverse strand, counting down.
GACTAGCCGACTAGCCGACTATTCGGTTGCTAAACAGCCGACTAATCGGCCGACTAGTCGGCCAAACCGATCATGGTTACGGGTATTTCCGGAAAGTTTCGTCTACTAATTTTCGGTGGAAGATTGCATGGCAATGTATATCATATATTTTTTTAGATTTATCATTCTCCTATTTTAGAAATTAGAGGGGGGGGGGGGGACACATTTTTCCACTTTGGAAGTGTCACTCGCGCAAACTATTCAGTTTAGAAAAAAAATATGTTAGAAACCTCAATAGCATTTTTAAAGACCTATCTAAAGATACCTCACACGTATGGGTTTGATGAAAAAAAATATCATTTTTGAGTTCTAGTTTGGGTGGGGACACCCAAAATTAAATGCTTTTTTTTCTATTTTCATGTGAAATTCTTAATGCGGTTCACAGAACAGACAGACAGACGGACAGACATAACGAATCTATAAGGGTTCCGTTTTTTGCCATTTGGCTACGGAACCCTAAAAAGGTGTACGTATACAAATTCTTACGCTATTTTTTGTTTCTCAGACCATTATCTTTACAGAAACATATAGGAACATCGGAACTTTAGGTTCTTTAGGACCACCCAACCCTCAGCTTTATAATTAATGGGATTTTCTTGCCCATTTTTGCCCTTCTTGAACAAAGTTTATGATTTTTTAGATAACAGTGCTCAAAAAAAATATCGAGATTTTGTTCAATCAGCTTGATGCTTATTATCCTCCAATCAAACCTATGATTAAGCAAACAAAATATGTATATGCCATCTGGCATTGTATTATATGCCATTGGAGTGCTAAATTTTACTGTTATGGATAAAAATAAATTTCAGCCGCTTAAAATTGGATAGCTACTAGACTACTAGAAATTGGATACTACTAAAAAACATTATTATCTAAGGTACACAAACCAGTAAACCGGTATGAAGCCGGATAGTCGGTGCTCTTTGCCGACTAGTCGCCGACTAATCGGCGACTACAAAAGTGGCCGGATAGTCGGCTTTACCGACTAGTCGGCGACTAGTCGGCACATCTCTAACTATTATTGAACCTATCAAAATAAAAAATATAAAAGAATAAATAAAAAAATCTGATTAGGTATAAATATCTACATGCCCTTCTTTCAAGAATGTATGGAGTGGGTCTAGTCTGAAGTTAATAGTGGAGTTTACACATGCAGTTCAGAACGAAAAATAACCACGCGCCATTCGAAATTGTCATTTTGGAATGAACGTGTAATCGCTAGCGACGCGCGACGTGCCGCGATCAATAGATCGATCTGGCAATTTTTAGTAGTAATAACCAAACTGACAGATCGTACGTTGGTTTGGAATGCAGTCCGATGCGCGGTCCGAACTGCCCTAAAAATCCAACAACTGGTCTAGCTCTAGCTGCAATGCTGCGATTTCAGCCAATATCGCCATTGCGTTGTGAAGGTCAGATGGCAGTCGCTTCATGGGAAATACCGAAGTCCAGCCAAATCTGCAGTTAGACTGGTAAAGCGGACCCAAGACTTCGAGAAGAAAGCTTTGAATGCGACTGAGATTAACGAACGATGAGAACTATATCACAGTATGATTAAAATACTTATCGAACGTACGATCTCACAACAAAGAACGGTTGCCTAAACCCCAATGCTTATGTCGTAATGTTTGATGTAACCGTTAAAAATCGATTGTTGTGTTTCAATGGTGCGATAAGCCATTATGTGGAAAAAGATTAACACGGAAAGTTCAAGGTCGTCGTTATCTACAAGGTTATGATAAACATCATGTTTTCTTTCGTGGTTGGCATATTGTAGCATCTTGATTTTTTATACCACTTAAGTAGCAGACAAGTACACGGCCCACCTGACAGAAAGTGGTGACCGTGGCCTATGAACGTGTGCAACATCAGGGGAGTCACACACGTGCTGCCGACCCTGTAAAATCAGAGACTTGTTTGTGCCGTTAGTGCAAAAGACAAAGCAGGGCAATCCTTTGGTCATCTCACTGACAACACAAAAACTCTCCAGTAAGCTCTGACTAGCCTACTCACCTGATTGTTATTTCTGTTCTGATTTCTGATACAGTTTGTGACTGCCGTGCTCTGTGCAGAAATTGCAATAAAATTACTAACGATTAAAAGGAGTGAACATGTGTGTCATCCCACTGACAACACAAAAACTCTCCAGTAAGCTCTGACTAGCCTACTCACCTGTTTATTTCTGTCCTGATTTCTGATACAGTTTGTGACTGCCGTGCTCTGTGCAGTAATTACAATAAAATTCCTAGCGATTAAAAGGAGTGAACGTGTGTTGTATGAAAAGTTAGATAGAATCAGATAGGTAACAAGGCTTAGGCTTTAATAATTCACTGCTTTACGAATCGGCAAACAGATTCCAATTCCGTAATACAGGAACCTATTCCTGCGATATAGTCGATACTATGCTTTTTTTATATTTTTGATATATGCTAGTACCGTTCGTCTGAAATAGTTTCCAGAATACCTATAATCTATCTGTGTGCCGAATTTCATTCAAAACCGTTCAGACAGACCGCTTTTGGATAGCAACAACTGACATAATATATAGTTTAGAGCAGGTAATGGCTGACGTGCCAGTATGAAGTAGGTAAGTAGGTATATTTGATGATAAAATTAGAATTTCGATGTAACCTCACGTTTTCTGACAGCTGGGACCTTCAATGTTTGCTCATACGCATAGCATAGCACCTAATATCTAATACAAAAGGGCAAAAATTGATTTTTTTTATACGTATAGAGTGATTTTTTCGAGAGTAATGCCATGAGGAGAGTTATTTCTATCTGCTGCATGCGTCTGTCATTGTCGTATGCGGTTGGCTCCGGAATCATAACTTTAGCCTTCGTGGCTATTTTTTATAACCACCATTTTGTTTCTTGAAAACATGTCATACATTGCCGGCTGTGCACTCGCTATTCGATGCATACACATTATAGCCGGTAACATATACATACCTATTATCATGATCCTCAAGACCTTCATTCTTGAGCACATAAAATGCGTATGCGTGTTCAAAATCAATTTATGACCATTTGGTTATAAATCAAACGCACACATATTATTAATAATATTTAATAACTCAAGGTAGCAATAATTCTATATTTTTTTATTCAACTGTATTAAAATTTATTAATGATAATTCATAGTAGGTATATTATTAGGTACAGTCGAGTTCAATAATATATTGGCACTGCCAAGGATTCAATATATTGTGAGCGTTGGAAAGTTCAATAAATTCTATAGAACCTATAGATCAAAAATATGTGCTCATGTGAACGTTTCAATAATACATGCTATGTATTAAGCAATAATTTGTGATCACGCTTTTCAACAAAAAATTCTAATCTATATTGGCTTCAATAATATCTGAGCAGGCTAAGATTCTTAATTATGTCTAATATCCCGGAACAAATAAGATTTAGTTTACATTGACAGAAATGACAGTAGCTTCCATTGTTTTCTAGTTTTTGAAATGAGTGTCTTTCAATGTTCTTTTCGACAGCTGTTGTGTTTATATGAATACCGGAGGGATTACATCCAAGCATAAATATATACTAGCTTTGCCCGCGGATGGGGTTGAGGTCAGGGCTTCGGTGGAATATTTATTAATTCCAAGTTTCTTGCTCAGTTATCCAATTTTGAACTCGTCTGGCATTGTGAACGGAACTATTATCTTGTATAAAAGTTATTCGGTGATTATAAGGATACACAATTTTTGTACTTGGTAAAAACACGTCTTTTAGAATATCAAAATCGGCATCACTATTCATTTGGTCAGATATTTCGCACAATTCTATTGGCCCACCCGAATTTATCCACCCCCAAAATCCGAATGTAAAGCGTCTGCTACGTCTATTTGGCAATCTTCTTCTTCTATCGTGGCGATGGCGCCTATTCTCTCAAATGGTGTTCTCCCAGTGTGCTGCTACCTGGATAGCGTTCTCGTAGGCGCACATGAGGTCCTCCGGTGTACATGTGTGTGGGCTTGTAGCACACGTCAGCAGGTGGGCCATTGTCTGTGGTGTAACTCCGCATTCACATCTCAGGTCTGCTCCACCTGAGAACCCCCACCTAGCCCGGCATTCTTTGCTTCGGCCGACCCGTGTCCGGAGTCTGTTCAGAGACTTCCATCTGATCCAGGGCAGATCATGTCCAGGTGGCAGATTCTCCGATAGCGGGACGAAGGGGGTCGGCAGCGAGCTCTGTGCTCTCCAGTGGTCTACTCTGGCTTGGGAGGGGTCACCGTCAATGGGAGAAACGCATGCCCAGAAGCTTCTGCGGCTCTTCAGCCTTTGTGGTACCCGAGGTTGGCCGTTCATGGAGTGTCGCTGGTCCGACTCCAGCTTACCCCTCTCCACGGATGACGCCACGCCTCTGCGGATACTGGGAGGCGCAATGCCAGCCAGTGGATGCAGCATTAGCACCGGAGTCGGCTTGAGGCAGCCAGTTATTATCCGGCAGGTTTCGTTTAGTGCTACATCCACTAGCCCTGCGTGGGTGGATCGGCACCATACAGGGCATGCGTATTCACCAGCGGAGTAACACAGGGCCAACCCTGTTGTTCGCAGCACCTGTGGTGTGGCCCCCTAGTTTGTAGTCGTCAGCTTTTTCCCTTCATCATAATTATATTATCGTGTATTGGCTGCACGATACAAAAAGATCAGCCCGTGCACCAATGAAACAAAAACTTTACAATTTAAAAATTTTAAAAAAAATTTAAAATTATAATTAGAATCTGCTCAGTTCAGATATTATTGTTTTCTTGTGTGTATTCATGATTATGATTTCTACAGTCTTCACATAATAATAATTATGTTCCTATTGTTGTATCCATATAATAATGTGCCTTTGGCTGTATACATGTTATTGAGACAAAGCAGTCACATATTAATGAATCTAAATCGTGTCCACAATTTAATGATGCTTATAGTTGTCACAATATTATTAACTTTTTTAACGTTCATATATTTATGAAGCTTGGAGGTGTCAATATATTATTGAACTCGACTGTACCAGTAATATTATAATATTTGTATTGCATAAATTTCAATAAAAATAAGAAGTTAATCCCAAGTCTTAGTGAAGAAATTTTAGCCTTTATTGTCTGAACGATGCATTTGGACAGTATTTATATTTTTAGAATAAATGATGATTTAAGATAACAGTGCTAAAAATCATTTAATTTGTTCTTGCTTTAGTTTCATTTATTGTAAATAATAATATAGTTATATTCCATTATAAAAGATTGTCTACTATTTTTTTTTACCAAATCGTTCAGAAATTAAAGATACTGTAAGAATGAAATACTAACACTATTTAACTAATATATAAATAATAAATTAATAAAATATAATAAATGCATCAAACATAGTATAATTATATTTCTAAATGATGAGCATAACCTCATACACACGGACCAAACGAGCAGCCAAAGAATTGAAATTTCTTATAATAAAATTCTGATTAGAATCTTGCTCAATAAAGATTCAATATTCATCATCATCATCATTTGTATGCCCTTGTCCCAATTATTTGGGGTTGGCGCAAGCTATAATTCTCTTTCAAAAGTGCAATAGGTATTATTGTGAAAGAATAATATTGCATTTCTGGAACTATTGGTCTACTATGAAGGGCGATAATTACCACGCATCGCGACCGCGATTCAGAATGAAAGAGTTTTTTTTTTTTTTTTTTTAAAGAATATTAGCAACCGAAATTACTAATATTCCCGTTAACCCCTCCAACTAAGCTAAATTGCTTGTGCTAGGAGTTGGATGTAAACACCCTATATAGCGCCATCTCTCTGCCTCTGAAACGTGATCAATGATCCCTTATGGTATGGTATGGTACTGGTTCTCGTTGGAGTAGAATAGGGCCACCTCATCTCTTCCTGTGGGTGTCGTAGAAGGCGACTAAGGGATAGGGCTGTTATCCATCCAACAGTAAACATACAGCACATGAATAAGTGCCCGCTTGACGGCAATAGGCTCGCCCCCCATTACGTGGGACCGAAAATTAGGTAGTCAGCGAAATGTGGATGATAATACACAACTGCGTACCCCTTTGAGGATTTACAGGTGTGAGTATAATGTATGTGGTAGCAATGCTGACCAATTACAACGACAATTTTCGTTTTTATTTTTCTTTTTTAATTATATATATATATATACGGATATACACGACGCGCGTCGTGTCAAAAAATACACGTTACCTTATAAATGATGAAATTTTAAAGGTTCATTTAAAATACAATTTTCATCAAGATATATTATAATCTTTTCATAAATGGATTAAATCATATTTTGGAGGTTAAACACGTTATTCGACAATTAAATAATTCAGTTTGATATCTCATGCATAAAATTTAATATTAATAACCACATATAATTATTTGTTGGTCAATAAAGTTCAAGTTATTTTTAGAATACTGTTTTGTAATGTAACATATTTAATTAAATAATTCATATATATATATAGAATATATTGCACAAGTTCTTGAATTATATTCCTATTCATCTGACCTTGACCTTGAATGAATTATGAATTCAGGCGATGCTAAAACGATAAAAGTAAATCAAAACAATTTTGTGTTATGGTAACGAAGTCATCGCCCTCAAATTGTATTTTGAATTTGAATATCTAAAAATACAATACAGATATGCATTTACTTTGAACAGAAGTCCACCAACATCTGACCTATACCTAATTTGACTTCTATAACTTGAACTTCTGCATTTAATAGAACTTGAATTTCTGCACTGTGCCTTTTACAAATTAGACTCAAATGTAGCCAAACAGGGTGGTCCAATACATAAATCGCTTTGCATCGGCAGAACGTTATCTTCGTTGTACAGTATGTTTGTATACCGAAATAAAAAAAAACTTTTAATTGCACCTCATCAGTAGGTACAACTTCGTATGACCAGCAGAGCGTGACTCAGGTGCATTTAGAGAATCCAAGATTAATCGAGGTCAAGATTTTGTTTCGAAAGAAAACACTAACTGGAATGTAAATTTGGTAATTCACAGTATGTTATTAACTTTTAAGAATACATACGTCACAATTGAAACGATTGAGATATAGTACTTATGTCAAATTGCGAATCAAGAATATCAGCATACTTATTTAATTATCATTATGTTTTGTGGTAATTAACCTTAGATATTATAAAGTTTACGGAATTTTGGGTACCATTAGAAGTACCATTGATGGTACTGAGGTAATTTTCATTTGCCGTAGTACCAGTAATGGTATTACGATTTTTTTTATTTGCCTTTTTTGATGCATTGTTGTTGATGGTATTAACAGTTATCATATACAGTTAACACCCCTAACGAGAAATTACTGACATGTTTTGCCTAAAGATAAAGCGACCGGAGCTTAATAATATGGTAGGTACTATTGTTATTCCATTAATATATTTTTGTAATAGGCATTATCAGTATTCAGCGTCCTCTGATTTTATCCAACCTAAGTTGTAATGAGAGGAGGTAATTAATAAAGTTAAAATTAGAATAATTGCCTAATTAAGATCACGGTATCGTACGGATATGTTCAATGAATTTGGTTTAAACAAAGGCTTACGCACACGTTACTACCATGAACATAACGAGTCTATGTTAAGATCCATCATATAATTAAATAGTAAAGATGCTACTAAAACAAGTAATATAATTATTAAAAAAACAAAAAACCCGACTGCAACGTAAAAAAATACGGTTCTACTAAACCGATTGCAATCAAACAAACGTAAGATTTTAAGTCTGACCAAGACCTTTTAAACAAATAAAACTACATCGACATCCGTTCAGTAGTTTTTGCGTCCATCGCGGTCAAATAATTTTTGCGTAAAAAATCCGCCATTTTCTTTTTCTTGACATTTTAATACACCTGGTGTCACTCACACAATCACGACGAATCAAATGACACCTTGCGTGTCAAAATCTGTCAAGCCCTTCAGGCTGTAGAGCATTCAAGAAAATTTTTCAAGGTTTTCATTTTGGTGCCAAAAGTCTACGCCTTATTTGTGCCCTATCCAAGCTTTACTACCGTTGCGTTTGGCTTGCATTATATTGCATAATTTTATTATTGAAATCCATCTCATTAATAATAAAATATTATATTTACATCTAAAATGTGACGCATGCAGTGAGCTTTATGCTTGTAAAGACACCTGTGACTGCATGTTTAGATCTGACAGCTGATTCAATTATAACTAAATACGTGTTTGTAATTATATAATGAACCACATTACGTAACGACTCAAGTTTATTGAAATGTTGTTACTTTAATGACTTGAGATTGCTTCTATTTGTAAATAAGTTATTTAATAATATTTATTTGTATTAAATTATCTATTTCAATAAGATTTTAATTTATAATTGCATCTGTATATGGTGTCATTTTTTAATTAACGCGATTTTTGATGTTTTGAAAGTGTACTAAAGTTAGGTTAGGGTTTCGTTTTGAGTAATATTTGTTTTAATAACGGGTTTTAATTCTAGATCCAAACCTGTCGGTGAGTTTAAGTGTTAAGAGTTTGTATCAAATACTGTTAAATATCACTGTCATGATTTTGCGTTGCAGAAATTGACTTTGCAAAAATGTCTTTCAAAAATGTGTACGAATTATGCTAATTGTAGTTTTGGCACCCATCGCCAAAAGAAAAACATAAACATTGGGTGTATCTTCAATCACTGGTTGAAATCACTAAGAGAGACTGCAAGTCTCTCTCCCCTTTTTTATCAGTTTTGTATATATTTTATAACCTATTGTATATATTATACCTGTATATTTATATAACAGGCTGGCTTAAAAAATTACGTTAATAAAAGCTAATCACAAAACTGATTGAAAATATACCCGATGTTTATGTGTTTTTGGCGATAGGCGCTAAAACTACATTTAGTAGTAATTCGCACACATTTGAATAATTTATGTTTACAAATTATACCAATTAAGAATCAAAATGTTGTAACCAATGCACTACACCCAGATATAAAAGTATCAACCTGTACTGTTATTAAACCTTGATAAACCTGCTAGCATGTAAAAAATACTTTTAAAAATCAATTAAACTGATAAATTATATCGCAGAAATAACCTTGCAAAAATATTACATTCTGGGTTTAGGCAGTAAAAACAAATACAGGATCAAGTAAATTGCAACTGTAAAAGATATTAAAATAAATTCAATTACCATACTCGAGATAAGACGGGATAAGCATAGAGAAGTCTACACACTAAATCAGCCGACTCGATTAATGAGTCGGCGACTTTCTGTCGGCGACTTTCCTTTATCGGCGACTACACATTTCGTTCAAGAAGAAAAACTTCGTCAGTGGTACGAAATTAGTAACTTTGACTAGACCGAGTTATGTGATCAGGCGGTGATTAATGACAATACGTTGCATTCCTATTGCCTATGTACAACTATGTAGGTATACTATTTTTTTCCATTATTGTAAAAAAAATCAGCTGGCATGTTGCTATAAGTTATTATGTACCCAGTTACGGTTATCATTTTCTTAGTAATCTTTCACAATGAACCTACTTTGTTATTCTCTGCACCACCTATAAGGTTGACTGGTAGAGAAAGCCATAAAGTCCACCGGTGTATATGTGTGCATTAACTTTAAATAAATAAATGATTACCAAGTGACACGCCGCTCGCTGATTATGATTATTTTGGAATAAAACCGGCAACATCATGCCACCGCATATGTCGTGTATACACTCCTTATGACGCTATTTCAGAAGTTACCGAATTTTCTAAAGGACTTGTTTGCTTTTAAGAAGGTATAGGTACCCTGTTCAATTTAAAATAGTTCTTAGGACAGAATAGACACACACCAATACACAAATAACATTACTTTATTTACTTTTTACCATTTGCACAGGCTTGTCCAAATGCACTATCACTTGTGACCAATGTCCATGAGAGACATTTAGCATCACTCTAAAAATGAATAGTCAATATTGCAAAGCGTAGGATGAAATACTGTTTATTTCACTCGATACTTGAGGTACCCTGTCACAATTTGCAATAGTTATTCTTTTAATTAAGGATGACATGATTTTGTCTATTTACTTAGATATTTAAATTGCACCAATGTTTAGTAATCGTAGTAACGTTAAAAGCAAACTGCATTCACTGAGGTTAGTCATTTCACCGTTCCACAATTATTCAACTTTCCCATTTTATGGGATGTGATGTGCAATAAAATGTGAGTATAATATATTGTATTAACGTGTAAATATGTATGTGCATTGTGCATGTATGTAATATGTATTGATGTTTTCTCTTTGAAGTCTACACACTTTCTATATACATTCGTATAATCACGCCTTTCTCTCCGGAGGGTTAGGCAGAGGTGAATTGACACCCACATTTCTCTATTCATTGTATTCGTTACCGCGCCGCGTAATACGGGGTGAGCCTGTTGCCGTATTCCGGGCACTATTGTTGACACGAGTCATGCATCCGAGGCTGAGTCCGGGCTGTATAAATGTATACATACCTACATATATTAATCTGATGTAAACAGCCGTCTGATGTGACACACCTACTGTCTGCTGCTAATAGGAATAATAATCATTGGGCAAACTTTTTATAAAAAGGATGAACGTTATTTTGAAATATAATTACTATCTCGTTGATTGAACCTATTTTATTTCCAAAAAAGAGCAAAGATATTTTATTTCCAAAAAAGAGCAGTCAAATGGTGTTTTTCTACATTTGTGGCGATGGTTATACTGCTAATTGTATCCCGGCAAGGTCACCACTATGAACGAATGGTTACCTATGTTCCTTCAACACAATATGTTACTCAATCGAGACAAAAAAAATCAATCAATCTATCAATTTTTTTGACTACTGAAATAAGTCGTTATGCTCACGCGATAGACTTTCTGCAATCGAATGAAATAAAGCATTAACTATTCAAATCGATTATGATAAAAAAGCGAATAAGCGAATACAACCCACGATCTTGCCCTCACAGGGGGAATGCTCTGACCACTGAGCCACCGAGCCTCGCCCGAATTTTTCTATATTCGTCTTGGGGCGATGGTCAAAAGTCAAGTCAAAAATCATTTTTTATTCTGTATAGACCATCAAAACGGCACTTACAAAACGTCAAAAATATACATATATGTACTAAAGACTAACTTAGCAAATGGACCACCGGTTCGAAACGCGGCCCCGGCCTGAGAAGACTCCGGCAAGAAACTCAGCGGGCTTTTTTTTTGGTCTATTTACAAAAAATGCTTAGTCTACTTAGTCTAAATACAATAATTTGTTTCAGAAGCATGCATGAGTGAACAGCTCATTTCCAAGCTAGTTTATCATCTAAATATTCTTGTATTTTATAATAGCCTTTTTGGCACAATTTCCTCTTATCTACATTTTTAAATTTATATGTAGGAACCATCTACCGATACTCGTACGAACTACGAATTTCTATCTTAATCGGCTTTTCTGCAATGTCTTCGATTACAAATACTCGTTAGATGATACTCTTTCCCGCCATGTTTTGGCCGTGGTCATAGGCCATCTGTGTCATATTTCCCGTAAACATAATCGTAAATTGCTCTGGATATATATTATAATCTTGGACCTAAAATGTGCACAAAATGTGCTCTACACGCACAGCACACGTTTCTTGTGTGTCTTTTGAGGATAGCACGTGTTGCTACAGCGGTGGACGAGCTCAAATTTACCAAGCATAGATTGTTACAAAACAATCCATGCGCGTCAGGGTCTGATTTGTTTCTCTATTTAGGTCCAAGATACCTTTTTTTTTTATTGTGCGAAAAATCCCCACGGATACCTCCCCCGCCGGGGCCGGAGGAGGAGGTTATGTCGGACTCGAACCGACTAAAACGCACGCCTTCTGTGGGTCGTCAGATTGTCATAGCCATATCCCTCGCACCCCGGCCGACCCAGGGCCATATCTCTCGATCTGGCCCTCTTCCGGTGTGGAGACCACGGAGTCCCCAACTCGCCCGCGGGTATGGGGAGGCACGCAATGCGCGCCGCCGCCGTGGCCTGCTTCTGCCACGGTGACAGGTGGCCCCACCCGTCACTCCCAGGCCCGCGCTCATGGGGGACGGCGGTCATTCTGTGACCTGGTCCAAGATACCTGTCCCAAGGTACATCATGGAACGCGGAAGTTTTGAAACTGCTTATATATGTAAAAAAACTCGTCCCTAGGTAAATACATTTAAAATTCTTACATCACTGAGTAATAATCAAACAGCCATAATAATATTTACTGTACAATCTAGATGTGCGAACGAATAGGATAAGTACAGTATCTCATCCATAGTTAATATTTTTATATACACACTTGATTATGCTTAGTTTGAATCTAGATAGCGTTGCTGTGTATCTCAAAATACATAGGTACATATAATGATGCCTTTATCCCGGGAGGGGGGGGGGGGGTTAAACAGAGGTGAATTAACGCCCAATTTATTCGCCCCACTATCATTGTATTCGGTTCCACATATTAGAGTGTGAGCCACACGTTCTAAAGATTACGCGATTAATTCACTGAAATAAATTAAAATAACACATTATAAATCACGATGTAATCTGTTACAAAAAGATACATGATAAAATTGATATAATAAATCAAAACATAGGTAGACTAAAACTTATTTTCAAAATAATAATTAAGTTATAAACCATTTCATTATTCAATCAATGAAAGGAGTAATAACGTGCTTTAGATACGGTACAGTCGAAAGTTTTTAAAGTAGTTCATTTGCGGTCGGCTACGGAATCATACCTGAAGGAACTACCAATTTTAATTTCTTCTACACTTCTAAATCCACAATCACTTTTTGTTAGGATAGCTATAGAAGCACTAGGTAGCAGCCGTATAATTTTCTTAACAACATTACCAGTGGATATTACTCATTGTTGATGGCCTACCCTTCAATTTTCTATTGAGAAATTATTCTTTGTTGCTTGAAAATTGTTGGTTTTTGTAATTATAACTTCCAACTATGAGCGGGTAGCGTTGCACCGTGTGTTTACCTAACGTTATGATCGGCACGTCACTTGGTATCTAACATAGTTCAACTACGTACAGTTAGAATCATCAGTCACATAAAAAAAAAATCAATGAACAAATTTTTGGAATCTTTTGAACTATTTTTGTAGCTGACTGTAACTTCAATCAATCAATTACCCTATCGCAGTCCTATGCTGGACATAGGCCTCTCCCAATGTTGGGAGGCTTTAGCTTACTGTTTCCACGCTGGGCAGATGGGTTTTATTTTGAGTTTTCCTTCTCTCGCCAGCGCGAGAGAAGGAAAACTCAGTATATCGTCTGCGTATTTTACGGTTATTCCCAGTCGTCACCACGTGCGCCATTCATACATACATATAACATAAACTCACGCCTTTATCCCCGAAGGGGTAAGCAGAGGTGCTAGCACCCACATTTCGCCGTTTGTGTTTAGGTCCCAATGTAATAGGTGGCGAGCCTATTGCCATCAACCGGGCACTTATAAACCTGCGATAAATACACACATAACTTCGAAAAGCATCGAAAAGTCATTGGTGTGTGCCATGGTAAACCTGGGATCGAACCCGAGACCTCGTCTCAGCAGTCCATTACCCATACCACTAGGCTACCGCGGCGCCATTCCCACTGATGATAAATGGGAAAAAAATCCCATATGTCGCCAGTGGTGACAAACGGGATAAGATATTCCCTATCGTGACCACTGGCGCCGTTCCCACTGATGATAAATGGTATAAGGTGTGATTCCGTAGCCGACAGCATACGACAACTGCCGACGCTCACAGCAGATGTGTGTAATTCATTGCGGCTTCTCAATTATGCCTTTTATCCGTATCGGAGTTTAACAAGTAATGGGTACGCTGTATCTGCTGCATGCGTCTGTCTTCGTCGATATGCGGTCGGCTTCGGAATCATGCCTTTAGTCGCCACTTACGACACCCTTTGGATACGATGGGACGGTAATAGGTAACTACTTGTATTTTTTCTCCACACGGTTTTTTTTTTTTTACATTGGACACGTCAATTTGAATTCGCCTCGCCTGATGGTAAGCTGAAGGCAAAGTCTCTGAAAAGAGGGTCACCATTACAGACACGTATCATGTTACAAGGTTACAGGATACTGTACTTCTATTATTATAATTAAATCAACCATTAAATTAAGTTACCGTAATACTCTCAATATGAATATACTCGTAATCAGATTAAAATCCGTTCTTGATCCCACGAGGATGTTTCGACTAACACGCGTGCCGCTACTGTCGGATCACTGACCTTGACCTCCATCACCCTTAGGGATTGGTGTCGGGGTCGGTCAAGGCCTTCTCCTATAAAATACGTTGAAGCAACCTTAACCTTCATTATTTTAATGGACTCGTGTGCGGAGACATGTGGAATACTGATACTTTTGGTATTCTTAAGATAAAAAGTAGCTTTTTTCATATTCCTGAGCGTATTCTATCTAGGTATATTCCCGACGTTACATTTGCTTTTCAGTAGTAAAAATAACGCATAATAATCCAACTACACTACACAACTACTATAAATGCGAAAGTAACTCTGACTGTCTGCCTGTGTCTGTCTGTCAATACCGATTTTGATGCATCCACGCGGGTAGAACCGCGGGCATATAATAATCCTTTAAAATTATTTTTATTTGAAAGGTAAAATATAAGTATTTTGAACTACTAATATTAATGTGAAAGTTTGTGAAGAGGTACAAGAAAAGACTATATTCGTATTCTGGAATAACACATAGTCTACCTTTCATCCGTAGAACAGGTTTCCAATCAGTTGTGGAAACGGGAGGAAAACTCCACGGCTAAAAGCAAAACATTCCAATAAATCTTTCAAGAGAGGATAATTGTTTAGTCAGCTGATTACACTATTATCATCGCACGGAGCCAGCGATCTTATCGAGGTCAACCCATCAACGTTCCCATTACAAGCCATTTTTGTAAGCTTTAATTATTTGATTGTCACTGACACGCGTTATGACGTTTTATCGTCTATGTTGCAATAATTTCTATAGATACGCATCGATAATGATGGCTGTAAAATGTCAAATCATATGTTCCCAAGTTACTGACCAATAGAACTGACTAATATACAATGACATAGTCAGGTAGAAATAAATGCCCTTGGTAACGCAAATTGGCACGGACAATATTGAAAAACTTCTTTGCGTAACTATTTAGGAAGAAGCCTTAAAAAGAATCATCGTCCGTATATGATCTGAACATTATGTGACATAACTAGGCTGGGTTCTGACCTCCACGTGGAATGAATTCTCACATTCCATAAGATCGATGTATTGTATTCTTTCGCGCTAAGTGATTAAGCACAGTCCGCGTACATGAAGTTTAATAAATGAATTTAGACAAATTTAAATCCGTCCACTCTATCGTGTAAGAATTCATTATAGTAGCGTTTCTAAGTTTCCTAAAGTGTTACTTTATAGACGGTAGGCGACAATTTCATAATTATTGCAGCTAATTTTGAAGAAAAATCTGCATTATAAGATGATAGATTATAATGATTAAATTTTTCTTCAAAATCTGTCGATAGGATTTTAACATCTTATTAGAATTTTAGTTTGTCAGATATTGATTCGACATACGTATAGAAACTGTAGTGAATTCAATGTACACTTGACAAAAAAGGAGATACGATTGCACCTTTACACAAAATTTTATAATGTATGTGCAACCGTTTCTCCTTTATCGACTGTAGGTACTTGTTAATATTAATGAAGAAAACTACCGTAAGTGTTCAAATTATATTACAAGGACCATTAATCAAATAAGTTAATATGACACAACTATTTATTTAACCTTTAATCTAAGAAAGTGTTATGATAAAATGTACATCTTAACCTTACATGTAAGTTCAATGCCAAACAGAGCGGCTTGTTAGGTAACTCATATAAATAACGGTCATCGTACCTATATAGATAGTTTAACCGGAATTACCAAAATAAGTTTTAAATTTAGAAATATTTTTGTTATTATTATGTAAAATTGTCACGTTATATTATAGCCACCTGACTGAGATATGCATGTGAATTAACAGTTGGATTTAATTACTAGCTTTTGAGCGTGGCTTCACTTGCTTGATATTGTACTTTATTCATGAATCGAACAAAAATTTTTATTACAAAAATATTGAGAAGTGTGTTATCTTCATCGGAGCGTCATGCACCCAAAGAACTGCTCTTTACACTCCTGCCCCCTAGACGAGTGGTAGTTATAAAATAGAATGATAAATGTATGGGATTTGACGTAAATGACACGTATTTTGACGAATACGTTAACGACTGTCTTGAACGTCAAATCCCAAACATTCGTCGTTTCACTCTCCTATCTTCCTTTTCTTATGAATTGGTACATTTTGGCGTTAGCAACTACATTGACACTATTCAAAATGTCAGTTTCATTCATAATCAGCTGTTTTTATGACTTTGACATTCATAAAAACAGCCGGATATTAGCTAACTGCTAATTATTTTACTAAAATACTTTATTTAATTGCGACGTTGTTAATTGTATTATAATATATGCCGAAAATTATATTTACGGAATCAAGGATGAATACTAATGAAATAAAGAAATTAGTATGCAGTAGTGGGTTCAAGTTCCGTCTGAGCATTTCACTTTATCATATACCTTAATCGATTTGGATAATAATCACCTTCTGTAAATATATTTTCATTGATTTGGAGAGGATGGACGAAAGGAGATTGATGAAACAGAATTATGTAGCGAGGGTGAACAGGCAACCCGAAACCGGCGAGCATGGTATGAAAACAATTATGAAAGTAGAAGAAGCGAAAGGTTGACAGCCTCCGTGGCGTAGCGGTAGTGAACGCGGCCGCTACGCAGGAGGCGCGGGTTCGATCCCCGCTCAGTGCAAATATCTGTGTGCTAAGGGTATTTGCATTGGTCTGGTCGTGCCTCGGAGAGCACGTTAAGCCGTCGGTCCCGGTTGCCATAAGAACATCTATGGCAGTCGTTACGGGTAGTTGGTGCCCTAAAAAAAAGTCCAAAAAACAATAGTCTAGCTGCAAAGCTTCGATATCGCCTAATGTTAACATTGGGTCGTGGAGGTCAGATGGCAATCGCTTCACGGAAAATATCGAGGTCTAGCCAAATATGTAGTTAAGACTGGTAAAGCGGACCCCAGACTCTGAGCTGAAAGCTTCGGATGCGACTGGGAATTAACGCTAGGAGGAAGAAGAAGAAGCGAAAGGTGTATTTATTTGTAGGATCGTAGCAAGTGGAAAACTGTGGTCACTGCCTACCCCACTGGAGAGAGACATAAATATATGGCACCATCTCATCTCAAAGTCTCTAAATTAATTAATTAATTATAGTAATGAATACGCTTCGGCCGTCTAGGAAACCGAAGTTTCGTAACCGGTTTCCTTGAAGGCTTTTTTAATACGTCTACGTAACTGGTTTCCATGAAGTATTTTTTCATACTTCTACGTAACTGGTTTCGAAGGAGTAATTATACAATGGCTCATAAGCCGCCTACGTAACTAAGAAAGAAGTAAGCGAAAATAAATAGTACGTAGTTTCTGTTGTCATTCTATACTAAGTACCTAAGAGAAATAGTGAATATTAAATTGAATTAAAAAATAATTGTAAAATAATGTAAATGAAATTGTAAAAATTAAATTAGAAACTAATAGAAAGTAGGAACAGTAATAAATAACTTCTCCTTCTTCATCCTAGCATACGCAGTCGTCCAGGTGCATCTGAAGTTTTCACCTCGGAGTCTGGGGTCCGCTGTACCAGTCTTGGCGACTGCCATCTGACCTCCACAACCCAATGGTGACATGAGGCAACATCGAAGCATTGCAGCTGCAAACCGTTGTTGTTGGAATTTTTAGAGCTCCAACTACCCGTAACGACTGCCATAGATGTACACTATTTACAGTAATAAATATCTATCCGTGATCGGACTCATAATTTTATACTTACACATTTCTAGTCTACGCATTTATACATTTTTAATTTATTAATTAAATAAACGGAATTAAAAAATAATTTACATATTTATTGCAGTTTGTGATATCTGCATAAAATGTGTGTAACACATACATATTTTAATAAATACATGCCTATAATTATAATGATAATCGTGATTCATGAATATCTTAGATATTTAATACGTTTTTGACGTTATCATAATTTAAATTTACTGTTTGAAATCCTTTTTTTATTCTATTAAATTGCTTAATCTTACCATGGTTATAATTAATGCAATTCTCTGAATCGATTGGTGTAGAAAACTCAATTATCAATCATATTTCTGTAATTTTTTTCGAATTCACAATGAGTGATTTTTCATTTTGAACCAGTAGTTCCTGAGATTAGCCCGTTCAAACAAACAAACAAAAAGCTGAGGAGAGCTTTTTAATATTAAGTATAGATTTAGAAAGTAAGGCCAAGTGGAAGTTTATGCCCCACTCTAGGGGTAAAAACGACCACAGATGGGGTCATTAATCTCCATTAAGTATACTCAAACATCAACTTTTACTTATAGTCTAATAACTCGGGGCTAACTGGAAATTAGCATAGCGTTATCTATACTTTAGCATCGCCCGATTTGCCCTGATATTAAAATTAGTCTCAGATTTAGATTGGTATTACATCACCCTGTATTCAACAAAGTCTAAAGTTAATTTCGCACGACTGCAATGTCAATTCCACAGTTTCCATTATTACTACGAGCTCTAAAAAATCTCCATAACACTCTCACGACAGTGAATGAAACTCACGGAATGACGTCATAATATAGCACCGCTGTTAAGCACAGGAAAATAAGCTTTAGTCATTACAACTGAAGGTTTATTTTACAATAAATTAAATATAGTCCGATAATTATGAAGAAAGATTAGCGGAACAGTATTGTCATTCAGTTTTTGTTTCTTGATAATTAATTTGTATTGCTGTAAGTCTTATGCCAGGTGCACACCAAGTTAACATAGATGTAGGTATGATGACTAACAAACGAATGTGAATGAACTATTGTTAACCAAATCTGTAGCTATGACTGGTAAAAGCGGACCCCAGACTCCGAGCTGAAAGCTTCGGATGCGACTGGGAATTAACGCTAGGAGGAAGAAGTGAATGAACTATTGTGGATTTGACACACGTCAGCCCGTGGCAATTCGTCAACGTATGTCGTAAACGACAAAATACGTGTCATAAATGCGCCAAATTCCATACATTCAGAAAGAAAGAAAGAAAGAAAGAAAAGACGTTTATTAAACACACACGTAAAAAATAAAAAATATACAAAATAACACCCACAAAAATAAAACACATTCGTCATTATATGCTACAATACGCCGGCAAACGAATTGCCACTTGTCTAGATCTGTCGGTCTGTCTATGAGCATAAAGGACACGAATGTTCATCAATATCATCGACACAAAGTTGTCACAACAAAGTCCGCATTGCATCTTCGAATAAACTGAAATCTAGGAACGTGCCCTCGTGAGCAAAAACACATTCTTTCGATCTCAATCTCTGGCAGTCACTAACTCATTCATTAGATAGTCTATCGTCTATAATATATAATAAGGACATTTACATGAAATATTGTTAGCTTACCGGCGAACATGGCCCACATATTCACAGAAACATGAAACTGACGCGTTAACACCAATCACCACTGTTGAATAGACCACGAGGTACTCAGCTGATGTGTACTTTCATTAACATTTTGAAGGTAACAAATAATGACATTTCAAAATAGAAATAAAAAAAATAATAAAGCGATAAATTATACTCGTATCTTCGTTAGTTACAAACATTAATTTCTGAAAACTGTATATAAAGTTACAACACTAGTTGTAAGTTATTGTTTTCTTATAATATCAATTATTTTTATTGTGCTATTGACATTTCTGGAACGTTGCATCTTTTGAATCAATTCAAAAATGCTATTACATATCGATATGATATCAATTTAAAAACTATTACCTACTGTAGAATGTTGGCTAGAATATCATTAATATTAAATAAAAATAGTTATAATCATAATATGCGGTTAACATTTAAGTAAATATTCATGGCCTAAACACTAAAGAATAATTAATTATTATTTAAAGAACAAAGATAGTGGAGCAGGCCTTAGTGAGTAAATGACCATCGATAAACATCATACCTACATCGATGATAGTCACATTTTTTTGCAAAGAATAGTAGCACGTGAGACTCGGAGTAGGGTAGCCAGAACCCACTGGAGAGTTTTGGTACTGTCAGTAGGATCACCAAAGGCTTGTCCTGATTTGTCATCTGCACTGACGGCACAGGAACTCTCCGTTCTCATAGGGTCGACAGCACGAGAGTGACTCCCCTGGTGTTGCACACGTCCATAAGCAACGTTAACTACTTTTTATCAGGTGGGCTGTGTGCTTCGCTACCACCTGAGTAGTATAAAAAACTGAAATTTCTTAAAGCTGGCGCACATTAACGGCATTAGCATCGGTGCGCACTGTCGGAAACTACGATTTGGCATGCTGCAACGTCATTGGATGATACTGAAGGATCCTTTTCCGTACCGATTCCGATAAAATGCGCCGGCCTAACACTATCACTATGACAAACCCAAAAAAATCGGCCAAGTGGGAGTCGGACTCGCCCATAAGGGTTCCTTAGTAGCAAAGGCGAAAATTGCTGTTTATAACGTATTAAAAAAAACTACTGACTGGATCTCGTTCGAACCAATTTTTAGTGGAAGTTTGCATGGCAATTTACATCATGTATTTTTTTTAGATTTATCATTCTCTTATTTTAGAAGTTAGAGGGGGGGGGGACACATTTTTCCACTTTGGAAGTGTCTCTCGCGCAAACTATTCAGTTTAGAAAAAAATATGTTAGAAACCTCATTAGCATTTTTAAAGACCTATACCCCACACGTATGTTTGATGAAAAAACAAATTGAGTTTCATTTCTAAGTATGGGGACCCCCAAAATTTAATGCCTTTTTTTTGTGTGAAATTCTTAATGCGGTTCACAGAATACATCTTCTTACCAAGTTTCAACAGCATAGGCCTTATAGTTTCGGAGAAAAGTGGCTGTGACATACGGACGGACAGACAGACGGACGGACATACATGACGAATCTATAAGGGTTCCGTTTTTGCCATTTGGCTACGGAACCCTAAAAATGGGGTTTTACGCTTATTTTAACCTATAAACAAGTATGTTAAGATGTACTCTTCATTGATTACGGCACATTTGCGAATACAATTTGTACATACAACTTACGAAACATTAGCTAAATGAAAAAATAAACAAAAAAGTTCGCGTCAATGTTAGGACCGAGATTTGTATTAGTGTTTGCATACACAGATACGAAATACCAGATGGCATTGTGGATAATCGTACTAATGCTATCCAATAAATAAATATTCTAGGACATATTACACAACACCATCTAGACCCAAACTAAGTTGAATTTGTCATACCTAATGGGTTCTAGAATGCGGATAGACATACTTAGATACTTTTGTAAACAAATACGAGTTTAAAACAATCGATATATTATATAACTAACCAGACCAATGTAATACATATATTTGGGATCAAGTGTATTCATCAGTATTCGATGCAAATGATCGAATCTTGCATTTGCACACTTTACGTCAACTATCATAGTCCGACTTTTATATAATCAAGGATTACTTTATCTACTTTCAACGAATAACAACAAAATGAGAAAGTTGTGTAGGGATTAAACGTTGTCATTATATTCTACACTAAGTATGCATAATATGTTTATTTATAGCGTAGGAACAAAACCAGGTAATGTGTAATTATTCGCGTAAGCTATCGACAAAATGTCAAATATTGAACCGTACAACCGATTGGAACTTCTTCATAAACAAAGTCGATTGTAATATAAAATCGAACAGGTTACTCAATAAGACATCACTACATGAAACTGTCAAAAGAAAATTTATTCCTTGGACGCACTATAGATCCAGTAAAAGAACTGACTCTGATACAACATCTACAATCCTTTTTACAGGTCCGTTTCATCAATTTCAAAACGGTCCTGTAACCTTGAATTGAACAATACTTCCACGTGACCTGTAAATATAGACATTCAGTGTGAACGAACCATTATAATGAACATGAAGTGTTAATGTTCTAAGCGATAACGACTGATGGATACGACATCTTAACATGTTCTAATGGATACTGTCACCTTTAAAACTGTTTGTTGCGCTTATTTTACGTCAATAGTCTCATAAAGCTCTAATGTTTTAGACGCATGAGTCGTAACAAGTGGGCCAGTGTCATCTCAAGGCTAATTATCACCATTTCGCAATATACTAATTTACTTTTAATGTTAAATTTTGTATTAATGTCAGTTTCCGATTGTTGTTTGACCGAGTTGTGCGTTGGTTTTTATTTGATTTCGATTTTTAATTGTTTTTAATATTGTGGTTTTTTTGAAAAGTGTTGTTCTTTGTGGATTTTTTTGAAGTGATAAGGTGTGTTAATGTTTTTTTAAATATTTCTAAACGAGATGGATATTTATACAATAATTATTTGATGAATATGGAATTGGATGAAATGGAATTTATTTTAAAATCATTGAAGCAAATCTGGTTGACACTGATTAATTAAAACTGGTTACATATAATTATTTAATATTAATATTAAATTAAATGAAGAAGAAAATAAATAAAGAAAGAAATTATAGTAGGATATTTAAAATGCGAGGGTTTGATTCAATCATGTTAATAACAAGTGAACTACGTTAACTGAAATTGATGAACAGATATAATACGACCTGCAAAAGGATGTAGGATACAGGATTTTTATTCTGTTCTATCAACAGAATAAGGTCCTGTTAGTTTTTGTGGAATATTGTGTTCACATAATCAATAAGACATTATACTTTTCCACATTATTTAATGTTTAACCTGTTTCACCTCACGGCACCCACCAGGAGCCATCGATGAACAATATAAACAAAATATTGTGTTGTTTGAAAAACTATTAAAGGATTTAATGTTTTGTTACAGGTCCAAACGCAACAATGTCGATTGTCGACTCTTATCGCAAGTTCATGGAACGCAACAGCGGTACGTATTTATTACTATCCCTACAGTGTAAGATGATATTATTTAATACCTAATAGGATCTTTGTAATGTAATCTTTGCAATCAATAAGCCTATTGCAGTCCACTGCTGGACATAGGCCTCTCCCAATGTAATGTATCTATCGGTGTCATATTATCGAATGACATTTTTTATGGCGCTTTGCTAGTAAAAAAATAGTAAAACTAACATAGTGATTATAAAGTAATAAGCTATCTATTCCTTCATCATTATCATGATTATAATGATAATTTATTCCCTAAAAGAAAGTAAATGGAAGTTCATTAATAAGTTCGCGTAAGGAAGTTCTAGTCATTTAGTAATCATTTTTAATAAGCTTCAGAAAGTCAGTATGAGTCAATTTCGTTGTCAGTGCCGGTAATATTTTTATAAACGCAACCTAATTACTGATACATTACTATAGATTTGTAATGGGCAGACCGACCGGGGTCGACCTCGCAGTACACACATTGGCAAAATTAATATTTTTTTGAAAAAAAAAGGGCACGTCATAAGTACTCGAAACTGGCAGGCTTTCATGAAAGGATTAATGACTGTAGAGGAATCTCTTGAAGTATGTAAGGATATAGTCAAATGGCGCGATGTTATCTCTGCCTACGCCAAAGGGAAATAGGCGTGAGCGTATGAATGTATGGACTAACTTTTAAACTCTCGCGTTCCTATAGGTACCATGATCGCGTTAATTCCCGTTAACATTATTGTATTTGTATGTATGGACCGTAGAATAGAATTTTGTAATATAAAATAGATTAAAAACAAAAGTTAAACTTAACTACTATATCTAAATAGTACCTCAATATTCACATACTTAACTCAACTAAAATATCTAAATAATATAATAAAAAATAAAAAATAATATTGCTTTGCATTATTTAGAGCACTAGCAATCCCAGAAAGCTCTTTAGCTATGTATGCGGCATAAAAAAATTCAAATTATTTTCTTTTTTCACTTTCAAGATGCAATGTTTACGTTCGCATTGGTCAAGGTTATCAATGCCGTTATGTTATGATATCGAGGCCATACGCTTATAAATAACTATTATGTCTTAACTGTTATGAATGAATTTCGTAATATTTATAGTTTTACGAAGGCTGACTCTATTAGATTTGTGCTTAAGGTCGACGTATCTATCAGTGATAGGAGTGATAATATTCATTTTTAAAGGTCATGGATTTTTAGTTTGAATAAATATTTTTGTATGCATTATAATTTCTATTTGTGACTTGACATCGATTACTGTATTTTCGATATTATATCTTTAGGGATTTGACGTATATGACAGTCGTTAACGTATTTCATATACGTCAAATCTCATACATTCGTCATTATTTTCTACAATACACCGGTCAACGAATTGCTACTTGTCTGTAGGGCGTGCACTTTTTACTAATGTCGTATTATTATGCATTATTTATCAGCTTTTAGCATATATTATAGTTTTATTTATACATAATACTTTTGTTGTGTTTTTTAATGCATGATTTTTACCAAAAGAAACATTGGTATATTTTAGAAAACGGCAAAAGTAGGTGTTTCCTTCGAAAAGTAACCTAAAAACTTTAAACTGATATTTTAAAATGATATTTTAAATATAAACAATAGTGATTTTATTAGTTTTAATGAAAAGAGCGAAAGCTTTACCGGTATGTGATAAGTGACTGACGTCATTGTTTATATTACAATCATTTGTGAATGCACTGGAATGAATATGGAAAATACATTATTATGAACTGGAGGAAAATGCTAGTTTATAGATTAAGTACATAATCAAGGAAAATATTCAGCTCAGTGTTTTACACATATTCAGTATTAATATACATAGATATAATATATCCTAGAAACATTGATATACTCGTACTTTTTTAGTTTTAACAACAAATAACTTTGTACATTTGCCTTCTTTTATTACCCGACTACCAAGAAGGGTAATGCTTGTAATACTCTTTGTCACTTCATATCTTATGAACCGCTATCCGGATTTCAATTATTCTTAACACATATGACAGGTATTCTTCTTTATTATAATCTACGCTAGAATACTTGGGACTGCCTCTGTGGCGTAGCGGTAGTGAACGCGGCTGCTACGCAGGAGGCGCGGGTTCGATCCCCGCTCAGTGCCAATATTTGTATGCATGAATATAAATATTTGCATTGGTCTGGGTGTTTCTATGTATAATATGTATGTATTTACAGAAAAAAAGTATCTAAGTATGTATATCCGCATTCTAGATTCCATAACACAAGCTAATTAAGCTTACCATGGGTCTAGAAAGCGTTGTGTAGAATGTTGTGGAATATTTATTTATTTATAAAATAATAAAAAAATATTTAAAAAATAAAATTTATAAAAAAAAAAAAAAAAAAAAATATCACAGCCTAGCGAGGACTTTAAGATAAAAATTCATATTTGCGGAGATGCTACTAATGTTAATTATTGTGGTTGTTCAAGCATCATTAAAGTATCACATACTAAATACTTAGGCGTTGTTGTTGACCAGAAACTATGTTATTACCCTCACCTTGAGCAAGTTGCAAAAAGAGTGCGGAAACTAAGCTGGATGTATAGGACGCTCAGACATGTGATTCCCAAAAATGGCGAGAGTAGTTCAGGTGGCCATACTAAAAATCTTCTGAACCAGATTTATGTCGCGTTAGTAAAGTCTGTGCTATCTTACTGCATCCCTATCTGGGGTGGCGCAGTTAAGACAAAATTTATTGAAGTGGAACGAGCACAACGATCCCTAATCAAGTCCATGTATTTTAAACCTATGAGATTTGCAACTGAAGAGTGCTCTCGGTCAGGAAATTATATGTCTTACAATTAATTTTGAAAATGCACAAATCCCTTCCCTATGACGCTAAAATAAGAGCTAAAAGGAGAAAAGACATTATTACGAGAATTCCTCAGACAAGACCTAGATTCGCCTGTAGGCAATACAGCAAACGATCTGCACAGCTATATACTGGGTGGCGCAAAAGTAAAGACCCTATTTGGTTCGGCTATAACATTTTTTCTAAATTAGAAAACTAGATTTAGGTTTTTTTAAATGTATATTTGTACCATTAAATTTCGTACCATTAGGATTTAAAGATGATGTCTTTTAAATGGTGACCTCCAGAGTTGATACACATTTGAGCCCTATTTATGACATTTTGCATAACTTGCCGTAACACTTCCTGCGATATGTTCGTTATTTCTTGACGAATGTTTTCTTTTAGAGCTGCGAGAGTCTGTGGCTTGTTCACATACACCCGAGATTTCAAAAAACCCCAAAGAAAGAAGTCTGGACTGGTCAGATCGGGTGATCTTGCAGGCCAAGGCAAATCGCCAAAACGAGAGATAACTCGGCCTGGAAAAGCGTTTGACACAATTATTCCACGTTCTTGGGGAGTAAAACGGTCCATGTTTATTTTCAGTGTATTTTACATTTGTTCACTACACAATTTTCAACAACAGAATGACAGAAAATTTCATATAAAAAAAATAAAGGTATTTTCTTTAGTGCCACTACTTTTGCGCCACCCAGTATAACAAAATTAATAAAGAAATCTACATCTATCCTAAAAACTTATACGAATGTAAAAACATAGCTACAAATTGGATAAAACACATTCATACTATGATATTTTCTGTTCGGGCTCTCTAAAAGTGCCAAATTCATCTCCTATTCAGTGTTACCATCATCCTCGCATTAGTCCTGTGCACTAAGGCCTTCATCTCGGAGTTCAGAGTCCGCATCCATCTCTTCAGTTTATTAGTTTTCATTCCCACAGCTATCACTTTGGTTATGTCTCTTATCTTTGTGTCCTGCTCTGCTCATGGAATTCGTTCCAGTATTTGATGACACTTAACCACTAAGCCACCGACGCTTCAATTGACTTTCCATAATCTGCAGAAAGTGGGATTTGTGTTTAAACTTATTATTAGTTGGTGATATTATATTTCTTAAATCAAAAGGTAGTTGATTTATGAAGCAAGGGAGTAGATAATGCAGATGTGCATATTTGCCGTATATTAGCGAGTACCATCCAAATTGATTTCAAGTGACAGCTCTCGCGCAAGATGTTGGGTTTTATCATGTAATTCATCAAGTATAGATTAGATATTAATTTATACAAGTTGTTGTTAGGAGAAAACAATCACACTTTCTCTTCTTCTTTTCTAAATTGACATTTGATTGTACAATAAATCAGTTTATCAGTTCTATTAGCATTTAATTGTCTATAAGATCAATTTCATATTATATAAAACATAGACATAAGTATCTATCATTCCAATGATATGAAACCCTGATGAGATTTTAATAAGAGTATTAATTATGTATCTTATTAGAAGTTTAATGAATAAAATATTCTGGTTATTGGGCCTAAACTCACCTCTTGACGATTTATGCGATTACCTATAGGTACACCACTGCTTACCCTTTCGGGCATGTTTTCTTTATACCTCTTTACCGTGGCCTATGGATGTATGCAACACCAGGGGCGTTACACTCGTGCTACCGACCTTGAAGAAACCTTCTATTGCTCTTCTTGAAAAACTTCATATTGTTGTCGCTTTGGAAAACCACCGCAGGTAGTTCATTCCACAGCTTGAGTGTGCGCGGGATGAAGTTCCTTTCATACCGCGTAGTGCGAACCGTTTCCGGTCGCAATGTGTAAGGATGAATTCCCTGCTTATGGATAGGTACTGTATACTGAATGAGCTGTGGTAGATATTATTATAACGTTTAAAAAAAATGTTTTTTATTTACTTAATATCGTACAAAATTGATTTAATATGACGAATTGATTATAACTACCGTGTGGAGGTCTTAGCTGAATAATCGTGAATCTATTGTGTAATCGATTTCAAAATAAGATGATATTTGAAGTTATGATTTGTGAGGCCGTGATGAGTGCTTTATATAAACATATAAAAATACACATAAGTAGGCATGTTTATGCGTTGTAGTGACTAATTTTAATTGGATTTTTAGAATGAATGCGTTATCACATTCACTTTTAAAGGACGCACGCGTTCAACTAGAATTCCACTCGCACAATTTTGTAATGTAAATATCCTTTTTTTAAGAATGACCACCATTAATTGTGAAATGATGCTATCATATAGCAAACTACTTTCAAATGGTAAAGCAAGGTTGTGGCATTAACCTTAGGTGTAGATAACCTTAAATCGGCGTTAGGTAACAGTTTTTTTTTGTTGTATTTTGTTTGGTATAGTTTTTTATACTACCGGTGATCGTAATCCTCTTAATTTCCGTGTTTATGTTCTTCTTATGCCTATCCAGTACCCTATGTCAGTCATACTGCCTGCAACACCAGGTATGCCCTGAAAAGATCTCTGGGAACTTCACCTCACTGGGGAAGTACCTCCGCCCTACAGAATACCGCGGCTAAAATTAAATAACCTCGTGTTGTGTTCCCGACGGTGAGTAGGGTAACCAGAGCTCACTGGAGAGGTTTTGTGCTGTCAGTGGGAAGACCAAAGGCTTATCCTACTTATCTTCTGCGCTAACGGTACAGAACCTCTTTGTTCTTACAGGGTCGGCAGCGCGATTGTGACTCCCCCGGTGTTGCATTTGTCCATAGGTCACGATAACACCACTTACTATCAGGTGGGCCGTGTGCTTGTCTGTAACCTCATTAATATAAAAAATATACCCTTGCCATCAATATCCAACGCATTGTTTAGAGATTCTGGGTGTACAAATGCTGTAAAAATACTTCTGTTAGGACCGTCGTCGTCCTGTCGACCGTCGACCGTGTCGGTTCTGGCTAGTCGTCACTAGCCAGAACCGACACCTCTATATCTAATCTTGGAGGAGGGTGATAACTCTATGACCTTCGTAGCTTGGTGCATTTTATACTATACAAGTACTTGTCGGTACTAGATACTTATCCACTGTTCCCCTTTTCGCGGTAATTTTGTCGGTAACAAAACGCACTCTCGCTGCAGACTGTAGTCAGCATGGGGAATGGAGTACGAAGAAAGAAGAAGGCACAAAGAAAATAGATTTTATTGCAAGCACAACGCACACATTAAACGCATACACAAAATAAATGTGATGAAGGAAAAACAAAACGATGATGAGGCCGTCAAGCTGAGTGCCACCATTGTAACATGGTACATGTCTGTAATGGTGACCCTCTTTTCAGAGACTTTGCCTTCAGCTTACCATCAGGCGAGGGGAAGTCAATTTAACGTGTCCTAAAAAAAATAAAAAAAAAATAAAAAAAAAGCTTTGGCAGCGGACCGCAAGTTGAAAACCAGAAACTAACAAAATTTCTGAATATCTATGGTCGTTTTCAATGTCAATGTCGATCTTGAAGTTTTCGACCCCAACGGCTGTTACGAGGCACGGCCACAGTATATACTACTGTTATAACTCAGGCCACGAATCTTGAACCTAAATCACGAGACAAGCCCTGGCGCCCGCGGATTCCCTTGTAATAATCTATTCTTGGTGAATTTTAGCTCATCCACAGCAGAAGCATCCCGTGCTATCCTCAAACGACACCTAAGAAACGTGTATGCGCGTATAGCAGACATCTTGAGCACATTTTAATTCCAAGATGTACAGGGTGGAAAAATAAGTCGGGTCGGAAACATCTTCAGGGTCGGCAGCACGAGTGTGACGCTCCTGGTGTTGCATACGTCCATAGGCTACGGTAACCACTTTCCATCAGGTGGGCCGTGTGCTTATCTGCCACCTAAGTGGTATAAAAAAACTACCTCCTCCTCGATCCTCATGATTGACACTATCGATGGATGTCATAAAAATACAGGATGTATTTTTTTCGAATTTTAGTCTGTTCGGTAACAAGGTGAGGCAAGCGAGTTTTCAAAAATCGTGGAATGCAGTTTTGTTTCTTTAAAAAAATAAAGGAATGTCTCCTTTAAGTAAAATGAGCGCAGAAACTACCTTAAGGACTTAAGGTAGTTTCCGTTCAGGGCCCGACTTATTTTTCCACCCTGTATACTACTGTTTTATCTCAGGCCACGAATCTTGAACCTAAATCACGAAACAAACGAGACCCTGGCGTCTGCGGATTCCTTTGTAATAATCTATGCTTGGTGAATTTGAGCTCGCCCACCACCGTAGCACCTCGTGCTGTCCTCAAAAGACACCCAAGAAATGTGTACTACGCGTATAGAGCACATTTCGAGCACATGAAGCGTCGGTAGCTTAGTGGTTAAGGAGTCGGCCTTACGATCGAGAGGTCCCGGGTTCGAATCCTGGCCATTACACTACCGACGTGAACCCACTCCTAACACAAGCAAATTTAGCTTAACTGGAGGGGTTAACGGGAATATTAGTAATTTCGGTTGCTAAATTCTTTATAAAAAAAAAAAAAAAACAAACAAACAAACATTTCGAGCACATTTTAGTTTCAAGATATTTGTCTCAATAACATTAAACTATACTGTGACTAGGCCCTGTTTGTTTACAGGTTACCATAATGTAACACGTCTGATGTTGTAAGCGTTTATAGGCCACGGTAACTTAGCGAATAACATCAGGTGGATCATGTGTTTACTTGCGGCCTTAGTATACATTTCCATATATAATTATATGTATTATGATTATACAGTACGTTATTATAATATTGACCAATATCTATATAATATGGAATATACCATTACATATACATATTTATGGATTATATTCATATTGTAAACTAGCTGTTGCTTGCGGCTCCGCCCGCGTGGAATTCTGATCCCTTTCATCACTGATTGTAGCATTTGTTGGTACTAAGTGTTTGTGTCTAATGGCGAAAGAATTGTTGAAATCATTTCAGTAGTTTTTGAGTTTATTCGTTACATACAAAAATACAAAATATACTCTCTGTTCTTTAATGGTCGGCAGCACGAGTGTGACACTCCTCTGGTGTTGCACTCAGTAACCACTTTCCATCAGGTGGGCCGGGAGCTTGTCTGCGACCTAAGTGGTATATACAAAAAGAGCCCTAATTATGGTTGCAACCTAAACAAGCACTATAGAGTCTTGGGTCCTTTCTCTTACTTCTTCATTATTGTTCTATCTTCACTTTTACGGGATCAATACCTTTACAGACCTCATGCCCGAAAATTGAACCCTTGGAACAACTAGGCTACCGCTTGGATGATGACGATAAAAATATATACTTGCCAATACTATCATAATAGATGCTGGTAAAAGCTTAAATAGTAATGAGTACGAGAAAAAAAAACTATCAAAATATTCGAATGAATAACAAAATATTTTACTTTACTATAAGTACGTAAGTCAATAAGCAGATGAATTTAGGCGTCGATAAGTATAGTAGGCACTTCATGCAGCCTAATTGATTTATATGTAATCATCAAGTAATCATCATGTCACTTTTGATGGAGTGATTGGTAGCTATCTGCCACACTGTTAGGTTGATTAAATATCATAAACTAAAACATTCAATATATAGAACAAAAAAGTTTTGAAAAAAGACGACACGCTGTACATCATTATTTTAATGAAGTTTTTTATTACTAATATAGTAATTTACTTACGTTACTTTTTAGAGGCATGTTTTTAATAGTCTGTCCGTCTATTGACTGCACATCACTGCATGGTAAAAAGATAGGGTGAAGTCCAGAAGATAGGGCCATCGTTTATTTGTTGTCGATACTAAAATGGTGAATCCTGCCTTGACAGTTAGGACGCCTTTTGAGCCTCGCATAAAGAATCCAGAATTGTAAGAAGAAGGAAACACGGGTTTGGGTAGAGCATTTCTGTTTTTTATTCTTCTTCCTCTTAGCGTTAATTCCCAGTCGCATCTGAAGCTTTCAGCTCGGTGTCTGGGGTCCGCTTTACCAGTCTTAACACTCTTAACTACGGATTTGGCTAGACCTCGATATTTTCCGTGAAGCGATTGTCATCTGACCTCCACAACCCAATGTTAACGTGCTCTCCTAGGCACGACCAGACCAATGCAAATACTCATATTTCATTCAGACAAATATTTGCACTGAGCGGAGATTGAACCCGCGCCTCCTGCGTAGCGGCCGCATTCACTACCGCTACGCCACGGAGGCTGTCAGTCATTTTTTTTAGATTATTGTTTCTATAAGTGAGTCTTGAGCCAGTGGCAATATCCAGCTGTAGATACTGAACGAATTTAATCCAAAATTCGGTGACTTTGACGGCCACCTCGGTCGCCTTAATTAGGTCCTCAATTGTATGTATATGTTTTGGAGCTCCAGCGATTTTGGCTCTGCATTAATGAATCAGTTAGATGAGACGAGCAATTATCAATATCGATATTTAATTACAAATAATATGAAAATGGTTACCGTATCCACGAACAAGGCGTGACTCCCGCTTCGGCTCGTTCCTGGGGCAAAGAATGGCCATTGCGGTTCAGCGAGCTAACGCTGCCAGCATCATGGGCACCGTTGCACTGGGAGGCGATATGGAGTGGGCTATTCGTTGTGACATAATCGTATTATTTTATTCTTTTGAAATTATTGTATTCGATTTTCTTTTTCAAGGAA
The DNA here is from genome assembly GCA_914767945.1 of Eilema depressum. Classification (NCBI taxonomy): domain Eukaryota; kingdom Metazoa; phylum Arthropoda; class Insecta; order Lepidoptera; family Erebidae; genus Eilema; species Eilema depressum. The sequence continues at coordinate 20,798,070 of OU612018.1, read as the reverse complement.
GTTCTGTATATTTAAGGATACCCCCCTTCGACTTCGTACGCATGGAGATCGTTTTACCCCCTTAAGGGTGGAGCTTCGTGAAATCATTTCTTAGCGAATGTCGATATCCTATAAGGACCCAATCTGCCAAATTTTAAGTTTGTTGGTGTTTAGTTTCTGAGATTTCGTGACTAATCAGTGAGCGGTATTTCGTTTTTTTAGATTATATAGATTAGCCGCCGCGTCTGACTTCGTATGCGAGGAGTTCATTTTATCTCCATAAGCGTGGAATTTCGTAAAATTTATCATTAGTAGATGTCTACACTCTATAAGGAAACAACCTGCCAAATTTCAAGTTTGTAGGTGATTTCGTGACTAATCAGTGAGTAGTATTTCGCCTTTATACATACAAACAGAAACACAGTTCTGAATTAATTTGAGGTTAGACGCTAAAGACCTGACTAATCTATGCAATCAGTTAGTTAGCAGGTAATTGTTACTAACAATGGCAACATGTGCTAAGTATCTACTACATGATTAAGTGGGTAAGTACCACGCGTGAATGACCTTAAGATTTGCAATATGATTTACTTGCCCCGCCCATGTGACGAAGATTATTAATAATTTATGTAATACTAGCCGACCCGCCCCGGCTTCGCCTGTGGTACTTCGTATTCCGAAGCCCTGTATCATCCCATTTCAAATAACGTATAGGAATTAGCCGGATTTGTTGAAATCGATGATTACTGCTCAGCTCTCTTAAGTAGTAGCTTGATGATATATAGCCTATAAAATTTATCAATAAACGAGCTATTCAACCCAAAAAGATTATAATATAATAATACATTATATATAATAATACATTATAACATTATATTATAATATAATATTATTTATTATTTATAGCTTTTGCCCGCGGCTCTGCCCGCGTGGATGTCGGTTATCGCGACCAAACATAGCCTATGTCCTTTCTCAAGGTCTAATCTACCCCTATACCAAATTTCATCGAAATCGGTTCAGTGGTTTAGGCGTGAAAGACAGACAGACAGACAGATAGACAGACAGACAGACAGACAGAGTTACTTTCGCATTTATAATATTAGTAAGGAAGTAAGGATTAGTAAGGATAATATTATAATTATAGGTGAGGTGAAGTCCAATTGACGTGTCGTTTATAAAAAAAAACCATAATGGCACAAAATATCAATAATTTCTAGGATCAATAACCTTCACTATTTAACTATTTGGTACAAAAGATTATATTTTATATGTCATGTAATTATGTAAAATAATATTTTACTAGCAACTGCTCTTGTTGAGGGTTTTTACAATGAGCATTTGTGTGATATTATTTGCGGTTATATCATCATCATCATCATCATCATCTTAGTTTCCGAGAGGAGTGGTCCACTTATTGTAGGTAATACAGGAAAAACGATCAATAAAAGTTAAAGGAAAAAAGAGTGGGTATACTTACAAAAGATTGATTGTGGCTCTGTCACCATTGGGTTGTTGAGGTCAGGTGGCAGTCGCTTCACGGAAAATATCGAGATCCAGCCAAATCCGCAGTTAAGACTGGTAAAGCGGACCCCAGACTCCGAGGTGATAGCTTTGGATGCGACGGGGAATTAACACTAGGATGAGAATGAGGAGGGTTGCCTGCGGCTCCGCCAGCTTAGAAATCTGATTCTATTTCCGCAAGCTATGGAAACCTATTTAAGTAGGCTACATATTATTCCACAGTAGTTATAAGCTATCCCTATACCGAGTTTCAGCCAGATCCGTTCAGTCGTTTTAATAGGATTGAGTAACATCCATTGTTAATGTCCTTGCATTAATTGTCCGCACTAATTGAAACTTTAAGCACAAGAGCCGAGATTTTAATGATATAATACGCAATAGTGGTACTTTTAGGTTTTTCTGAGTCACGCACGAGTATAACGAAATAATTACACTGCTATGAATACGGACAATGAACTAATATGCTTATATTTATGCCATAAGTTTCGGTCAAGCAAAAACTAAAATATGTTTTGATAAGCGATTTCCGCGCTCTTTAATTACAGTATTCATTTACAAGGAAATCAAGTATTCTAAAAAAAATCTTCATTGACAAATAGAAATATATGTGTGAAAGAATCCCTGGTTACCGAGCTAGTTCTGTAAAAAGTAAAACTGTATTACGGGAATCAGTGTCCTCCCCTTAATCCATAGGTACATAATAATGTCAACAAGTAGATAGTATGGTTGAAAACTAAATACAAAATATTCTATACAAATTGAAGTAGGAATATCAGTTTTTACTGAATCGACTTACTGCAATTACTTACAACCCCAACCCCTCCAGCTAAGCTAAATTACTTGAGTAAAGTGCTCGTGTAAACTTGAGCATTCACTTCTAATGAGCATTTTTACGAATGTTACATTACAGAAAATTAAAAGAGCATTATATCGAGCATTCTAGCGAGCGTTAAGGAGAAATAGTAGTTTTGATAACCAAAATGTTCATGGCGATGTTTGGCTCTATACTTGATTCGGTTCGTGGCTCAGTTCTACAAATTGAATAACGCCGAATGCTCGGTGTTCTGTTATAAGTGAATGCTCAAATCAATTAGTACCTTCAGGAGTGAGTTTACGTTCAAATACTCAACGAGTAATTCATTCATTCGACTCATGTTGAAACAACTGCATAATTATATTTCATTCAAACTTATACTATTAGTAACGAGTATTATTACTCTGACGGCTGAATTGATGATGTGAATGAAGTTCAAAAATAAAAGTAGCTTTTCAATAATGTTCAAAAATATTGTTATGCAGTTTGACGGCCTTTTGAGATTATTTTCACATCCAATCATCAATCGCCATCCTTAGAAGTTATGGTAGTAGGGAAGATCGCTAACTAATTACAAAAGTTTACACTAATAATATGAAGTAATGAATAACCTCAAAACCTACTAGAGCGATCTCAAAAATTCTTTCACCGTAACACAGGATCAGGACATACTCGGGTATAATATGGATTCTAAATTACATAGGTATTTAAATACACGAGGCATTATTTTTCCCATTAATTCGGTTCTAACGAAATTGTACCTTCACAAAAATGTTTTAAGTCTAGAGGTTTGCAACGGCGGTAATAAAGAACCATTTAGATAATGAATCACGCTTGTAATCATCATTTATTTTGAAATCGTTATTAGGTGCTGTTTCATAGTATTGTTTACAAGTCTTATTCTGGTTCTATTCCCGCAACCATGGGACTTATGGAAATTTGGTTGAAATTTGGTACTGGGTAAAATAGCCTAACATATAGGGTGATCCTATGGTATGGAAGCACGGGTTCTAATATCCAGGCACTCTTAGCCGCGGGCATTATTCACAGTGTTAAGAACTCGCCTACCTTTACAATATTTGTTTATAAACAATAGTGTGTTAATGCCCAAATTACAATAATTATATAATTTTCATGCTATATATACTTCTTGTTAGTAATACATTACGTGATTTGCTTTGAAAGTATCTTTGACGTGGTATTATTTTGTTAGGTTACTGTGGCATGGAAAACAGGTTTGCAAAAATTTCATAGCACCAGCCTCAGTAGTGAACTACGATAGCATTTTTGTTTGATAGAGGTGAAGGGGGCTAGAAGGGAGAAAGTGGTATGCCGTAATATGTTCATCATTATTACTATTAAAATATGGCAAATAATTTTCGAGGAGACCAACAAATTAAAAGGTGATAACTACTTTATTATGTACTACAAAAATACACTATCCGGTTATGGTTTGTCAGATTGTAAAAATGAAAACGGGTAATATAATTATGTATTAGAATTTCAGTATTTTTTGTTTGTAGAATCATAATTTAAAAAATACCCTTCATTGGTTTCCAATGCACAAAAATAGGAGCCCCGCAAAGCGCTTCATTTCTTATGCTACTTTTTCCAAAATCGTGAAATAGTTAAGAACTATAAATAAAAATAATTAATTTATTATTAATTTCGGTAAAATCTATGCTAGGTTATTCCATGCAAAAAGCTAATGATCGTGTTTTAGCAAGAACTGCATAATTCTATAAATAAGAATTTTTTTATGTTTATAGAGATAAACATGAGTATAAATATTTGCATTGGTCTGGGTGTTTCTATGTATAATATGTACGTATTTACAAAAAAAAAGGTACCTATCTAAGTATGTAAGTATATCCGCATTCTAGATTCCATAACACAAGCTAATTAAGCTTACCATGGGTCTAGAAAGCGTTGTGTAGAATTTTGTGGAATAATTTATTTATTTATTTATTATTTATTTAAACACAGATTAATCACTTCACAATAACGATAAAGCTATGTGTTAACCTTATTTATTAGCTTTGTTCCACACATGTTTATTGCGCATTAAATACGTGATGTGGTATAGAAAACTACGTTCTTAGCGGTAGGTCTAATGTCGCGTGAAGTCAACTTATTAGTAATCTTATTCGTTTATTCCTAGTATTTGCTTTGGCAGACTATAAATAGTAATGAAAACATTTGAATTTCTGTTAAACTTAGTCCAATATGTTTTCAATTGCCCATATTCAAATAAATAACTTATACTTCACTATATACTTATAAGAAATACGAAACTACTCGATTATTTGTATCACTAAGCCAAAAAGGACTGTGGAATGAACTCCCCGCGATGATTTTCCCAAGCGACTACAATATGGGGTTCTTCAAGAAGGGCAATAAAAGGTTTCTTCAGGGTCGGCAGCACGAGTGTGACGCCCCTGGTGTTGCATACGTCCATAGGCCACGGTAACCACTTTCCATCAGGTGGGGCGTGTGCTTGTCTGCCACCTAAGTGGTATAAAAAAAAATTTGTTTTCAATAACTCGTATTCAAATAAATAGCTTAAATACTTCATTATCAAGCACTATAGAGCTCACTGGAGGGATTTTGTGCTATCAGTGGGAAAACCAAAAGCTTTGTCCTACTTATCTTTTGCGCTGACAGCACAGAATCTCTCTGTTCTTACAGGGTCGGCAGTACGAGTGTGACTCCCCTGGTGTTGCACTCGCCCATAGGCCACGGTAACCTCTTACCATCAGGAAAGCCGCTTGCTTGTCTGCGACCTAAGTAGTATAAAAAAATAAAATAAAGCAAAGCTATAAGAAATACGAAACTCTCGATTTTTTGTATCACTAAACCGAAAGAGAACATTATGATTGATTAGACACAGTTGGTTTTGTCAATCATAATGTTCTTTTTTCAATCAATTCTTTTGAAATCAATGCTTGCAATACTAGAAATTAATTATGAATCCTATGGATTAAAAGAGGAATGGGATAAATAAAGAATAATTATGCTATCAGTATTCTCACAAACTGTACAAAAGGCAATATACTTCGATGAAAAACCATCCTATTAACCCATTTATCTTGTTAATTACTAAAACCTTTTTTTCCCATGCGCTAAGTATGTAAGTATGTATATCCTAAGTTATAAACGTGAAAGTTTATAAAGATTTTGGTTGTTAGTTACCCAATCCTGTTCAAAAGGCAGAACAGATCAGGCTGAAATTTGGTACAGGCATAGATTATAGTGCCGATATAAGACATAAGCTACCTTTTAACCCTAGAATAGGTTCCATGGGGTGCAGAAACTCATGTCTTTAGGGTCTAATAGGGTCCATAGGATGCAGAAACTCATGTCTTGTAATAAACCGTTGATTTCGCGTTTATATCTCCCTATACCTATAAATAATCAGAATCTTGCCCATCCCAATCGTTACCGATATGACAATAAACAACATAGTCACTTGCCTCTTTTGTTATTAACAAAACGTAGTCTGCCTATCAAACAACAACTGACTCATACAGCAACATCGGTAAAAATACTGAATGTTATCACGCAATCAAATACGATTATTATTGAAATGAAGCGAGCGAGTTTCCGTGTATTTGTTTCTTTATCTGCCTGAGCTAAAGTATTGAAAGCTAAGTTTAATATTTTGGTAACAATAAATTTGGTTCTATATGGAGTATGTTAGCAAACTTTTTATGGCTGATAGGCTCGCGTTACACCACTATCTCAACTTCTGCATCCTAGCATTAATTCCCAGTCGCATCCGAAGCTTTCACCTCGGAGTCTGGGGTTCGCTTTACCAGTCTTAACTGCGGATTTGGCTAGACCTCGATATTTTCCGTGAAGCGATTGCCATCTGACCTCCACGACCCAATGGTAACATTAGGCGATATCGAAGCATTGCAACTTGACCGTTGTTGTTGGACTTTTTAGGGCTCCAACTACCCGTAACGACTACCATAGATGTTCGTATGGCAACCGTATGGTATCTTAACTGTTGGTGACGATGTGGCCGAAAGTGAAGCACGCATCCCTAGAAGTGACCAATTCACTCTAGTCTTGATGACACTTAAGTTACAACTACCCGGAAACAGATTCGGGCAAGGCATACCTCTCCTTGGCGGTACCCATGATCAACGTATCATCGAATCGTTTGGTACATATAAGCGGGATATCGTAGGTGTATCGATGGCGGGTCGCCGTGCGTCTAGTCGTTCGATAGTGGAACTCGATAATCTTAACCTCGATAATCTTTCAGGTTAAGCTCTTGACCTCAATCCTTCATCGTAGCTCGTAGTAGCCAGCCTCCTGTTCCTTTTTTAGGTAGGGTTGCTGTTTGATCGTACTTGTTCTACTGCCTGTATAACCCGCGCCACGTATCTTGGACCTAAAATTTGCTCAAAATGTGCCCTATACGCGCAGACCACATTTCTTGGGTGTATTTTGAGTATAGCACGGATGCTACTGCGGTAGACGAACTCAAATTCACCAAGCATAGACTATTACAAAGCAATCCGCGGGCACCAGAGCCACGTATGTCTTACGATTTAGGTCCAAGATACGTGGCGCGACTTATACGATATGGATACGACATATGTGCAAATACTGAAACCGCGAAGCATCCTGGTCCGTAGGAATAGAACCAAATTAAATTTAAACTTAAATTCCCTGATTTATAAAATCCGAAATTTTCTAACAAAATAATTATTAAAATAAATGTAGAAAATGCAACCACTTGTATAAGTCATTAAATAGTTTCATCCATTGCTTTAAAGTCATTGACTGTGTCATAAGTCATTAATAAATACGCACACACCTTCACACACACACACAACAACTTCACACACACACACACAACAATAGGCTTAGTAGGTAACTTACTTGAACAGCTAAGCGGCAACATGCGATTCTACAGAGTGCTCAAAGTTGTTCAAATTCTATAAAATTAAAACTCTAGTTTCTGCCCTTAATACTGGACCAATTTTGTTCAAACTTTTCCTGCTTGAAGCTTAGGGGGTACCAAGTATATGGTTTCAATTATTGCCTATATGTCGTATCCATATTGTATAATTTTGTGCTTACATTCTATCATAGTACCGCTCGACATAGACAGGGGATCAGTGGCTAGAGGTACACATAACCCGGCTCATGTCGGCTTCCCAATGGGGTGTATGTTGCGTGACAAACTAGATAGAAGTATTTCTTTACCACCGGCTTCCTTTTTAAAAAATTTCCCTCTTAGCATCTGTAGATAATTCATCCTCACCTATCAACCGGAAACATTGGTATGAAAGGAATTTAATTCTGAGCAGACTCAACTGCTGTGGTTTTTCCAAACGACTGCGGCAATAGGTATAATATTAATATATGTATGTTTGTTCTTCAAGAGGGGCATAAGAATGTTTGTACAAGGTCAGAATCGCGAATATGACGTCCAATAGAGTTGTACCTCGGCCTCAGTAACCGTATCCCATCAGGTAGGCCGTACATTTTTCTGCTAACTAAGTGGTATAAAATCAGGGTAACCACAGACAATCCTATAAATTATACAATCCAATTGTAAAATGCTCTACGAAGTATACAGCAATCATAAAAATTATACATTGCTCGCGAATAATTAATAGGCGCTATATTTAAATGACTTGATGACGAAATAAATCATCATATATTAATATGATGATTTATTCATCAAAATGCAAACGATCTCATCTAAAATTAAACTTAGAATTGCCTCATGTTTCCATCTTTTATAATCTTTATTCCTTTAAACGGTGTGTGAAACAGCAACTATCTAAAACTGAATGTTGTAGATAGTTACCGTTTCAGCATTGATGGCATCGTACGTATATCATTTGTTATATTTCATTTACAGCTTACCACTAGGCGAGGTGAAGTCATATTAACCTGATATACCTACCTAAATGATCTGATCTTAAGCTACCAAAAAAAAGTTTAAAAACTAAAACCCGGCTACAAAAAAATAATAAAATATATAAAACAAGAAAATATCAAGGATAGCCACTTTTCCCTAGAATTTATAATTTTGTTGAAGTAAGTGGCCCTACGTTTTCCTTCGCCGTAGTCGATTAAATCATAACCCTTCTTTTAGTTTCGATGTAGTTGGGTAAAAACTACTCCGCAATATAAAATAAAAGTGACGAAAGTGACGTCATCGTCATCATCATCATCCTCCTGCCCTTATCCAAAGTTAATTTGAGGTCCGCGCAACAATATGCGCTTTTTCCATTCATCGACGTGAAAGTGACGTATTAACATTTATTTTGTTTTGCTATTCCAGATCCTCGAACGGAGAACTGGTGGCTGATGTCAGGACCAGGCCCGCTGCTGACAATCCTAGCCACCTACCTGTACTTCTGCAACTCCGTGGGACCTCGATACATGAGAGACAGGAAGCCCTATGACTTGAAGAACGTCATCATAGTGTACAATGTATCGCAGATTTTGATGAGCATCTACTTGGTTTATGAGGTAAGCTTCAGGCAATAACCGTTGGAGAGTTGGACTAACGATCGTGAGGTCACGGGTTTAAATTTTATACCAGGTGGATGTAGACCAAACGAACATAGAGCTAGAGTCAGAGCAAACGCAGTCTCTCTTAATCTATTGAAATAAAATGAATTGCAATTCTGTTAGTCTCACTAAAACTCAACAATTTCAATCTTGAAATATTCGTGGACGTCGAGGGAAGGTTTAAACGATGAGAAAATATGGGAAAAGGATCTGAATTCCACGCGGGCAGAAAAAAATATGGCGGTACAAAGTTCGCCGGGTTAGCTAGTATTTTAATATAAATTACTAATCTAATAAACTAATCTAACTAATCTTGTTTTCTAAGTTTACATAAGAAAGAAAAACAAGCAATAATTATGTTCTGTCACTTTTTACATTAATAGCATTTGACATAGAGCATTGAGCATTTGCTCTTCTGATGTAAATTGTAAATTCACTGGCCAGCGTATTGTACAATAGAATGATGAATGTATATTGACACGATATTTTTACGTTTAAGTCAGTCGTCAATGTATATCAATCTAATACATTGATCAATCTAGTCTAAAAGCGTATTGCCACTTGTCTAGAGGGTTTGAGAAGCAATACATGTTAGCTGCAGGGGTTATCAGGAATACTAGTAATTTCAGTTACTAGTACGTTTTTAAAAAGTTTTTCCAAAGAAGTTTGCCTGTTTATATCACGTTAGGGTTAATAGTTGATTGCTGTTACATTCTTCATCTACAGGCTTGCAAAAAAGAACTAAAACTACTGTGTTAGCTGACCGAAACTCTGAAAAAGTTATAGTATAGTACGTTACAGTAGTTAGTAGTAAGATATTGAATAGCAAAGTATTCAAAATGATTTTAATGCCTTGGTTTTCCACCCTTAGTTCGGACGATAATACAATTTAAATCAATAAAACAGTTTGGTATTAACTTCATTTGAAGGTATTTAGATCATTTTGAGTACTTTGCTAGTCAAGAACGAACTGATGCTGACTATAGGACCTTGCTACCCCGTTTCAAATATCTACCCTGTTATTTATCTATCTATACTATTATATAATTGTAAAGTGGTCGTGTCTGTACATTGGAGATATTCAAAAAAAATACTTGGGTTATGTTATGTTAACAATACTGACCACGAAAATATTTTTTTTGAATTTCCTGTCTGTTTGTCTGTTTGTTCGCGATGGACGCAAAAACTACTGGACGGATTTTGATGCGGTTTTTTTGTTAGAAAGGGCTTGATCAGACTTAAAATCTTACGCTTGTTTGATCGCAATCGGTTGAGTAGAACCGAAGATATGAGCAAAGGTCGCGTTATCCGAGATGCACGCGGGCGGAGCCGCGGGCGGAATGCTAGTATTATTTATAATTTAAAGAGACTCAGTAGTATAAAGATATAACTGTAATTACTGGAGTTATTTGATGGAATAGAACAACTGTAATAATTTATTTTGTGTTTTTTTTTCAGGGTCTAGTCGCCGGATGGTGGAACGACTACAGTTTTTCATGTCAACCAGTAGATTATTCTGATAGTCCCAAAGCAAAAAGAGTAAGTAAAAGATTATAATATGATATACTAGATGATACCCCCGACTCGGTTATATGGCAATCAAACTCACGGTAATTTTTACCCGACTGCGCCAGCGAGAGGGTAATGTGTTTCGCGCGTATGTATGTATGTATGTATGTAGTTTTCTTTGTTCCCCTCTACAGGCCTAACACCTGGACGGATTTTGATGAATAGGGTCTCAAGTGAAAGATATTCATCTCCCGAGTGTCATAGGGTACATAAAATTCCAACAAAAACTATACGGTTGATTTTTGATGCTAAAATATGTGTTGGCAAAAATTTTTTTTCATTCAAATTTATCGAGTAGGGTATCAAAATGAAGATAATTAAAAGGAGTAACAAAAATATAATTATAGATGTCATATCCTAACTAAAAAGGTTAAAATAAAATTAATTATTAAAAAATAAAAAAACCCGACTGCTGTCTAAAAGATTGAAACAAGCTTGATAGCAGGCGGTACCCATTAAATTTCTTTCGGTTTATGATTGGCAAATGGGTACCGCCTGCTATCAAGCTTGTTTCAATCTTTTGGACAGCAGTCGGATTTTTAAATTTTTTAATTGAGTTAGTCCAATATAAAAGATACGAGCACTCGAAATCCCCCGATACAACCATCTTGGGGTGATGTTGCAGCCATCTACCGATATTCTTACGAACCACTAAACAACCCCAACCAAGGGAATTTCGAATGAGCACGCGCAAGCTGAGTGCCACCGTTGTAACATGGTACGTGTCTCTAATGGTGGCCCTCTTTTCCGGGACTTGGCCTTCAGCTAGCCATCAGGCGAAGTGATTTCAAATCAAGATGTGTTCATATAGCTCAGTTAATGGCATTCCCCTTGTAAGAGACTGGTTGCTGGTTCAAGATCCGTTACCCAAAAACCAAGATTTGTTGGTCCCTCATGCCTAATAATAAATTGTGTATTACAGATGGCGGCAGCTGTGTGGTGGTACTTTGCAGCGAAAATCATTGAGCTTCTGGATACCATATTCTTCGTATTACGGAAGAAAAACAGACAAATCACGTTCCTACACTTGTATCACCACTTCATGATGCCCATCTGCGCTTGGATTGGAGTTAAATTCTTACCAGGTATATTTAGATAGAGGATTATAATATTTTCGTGACTGTTCGGTACAAGACTGTCAAGTCAGACAGATATTACTGTATACTTACAGCGCAGATTCAGCCTCAGATACACATGGCTCGAATCAACAATAGTGTCTGGAATACGGCAATAGGCTCACCCCCTATTACGTCGGACCTAATACAATGATTGGTAAAATGTTGGTGTTAATTGACCTCTGCCTAACCCTCCGAGGATAAAGGCCTGCTTCTGTTAGGGTGACAGGCGGCTCCACCCGTCACCAGGCGCGGGCCAGACAGAAGAGACGTAACGCGGACGGAACGCGAACCTTTGTTTTACTGCGTCCCTTGCGTGTCGCTTCTATACAAGATGTATAAAAGCGACGCGACTTACGTCTCTTCTGTCTGTCCCGCACTCATGGAGGACGAAGGTCATTTTGCGACCTCAGACCTCCGACTTGCCGCCGCTCATCACGGGCCGCGCAGTTTGCGATAGTCCTGCGCCCGCCGCGGGCCGCAAGTTCTGCGATTCTCCTTCGTTCCCGCTCCCGCCTCCTTCACGAACATTACTTGCTCGCAGAAGGAGGCGCCGGCAGCCCAGTACTTCTTATACTTAATCATAGATAAATGTTCATCATCACTAGATTTTATCCAAAATACCTATCCACTGAAAATGGTCAAAGAATGAAAATGCAAATATGCAAAATTATAGTCCAAACACTAGTCATGCGCGTGACTTAGCACAGTTTAGCATAACTTAGGACATTTGAATTGACCTGGTTATCTACCAAAGCAAGTAATATAACTGTTAAATTATTTTAATTATAGTATGTTAACAAATAAATAAACATAAAACAGCATTATTTAAAACAAATGCTGATTTTGTGTATATTTGTTAGTCTGAGTTCAATGAACATGAAAATACACAAACATTTTGTGTAATATACGTCTGAAATTAATTCAAAATTAATCAATAAATTAAAAGTTTAATCTATTAAATTAAAAGTTTGATAAAATAGTTATCCGATTTTCTTGTTAAATATGGGCCACCTAATGAAAACTGGTTACCGTGGCCTATGGATGAGTGCAACACCAGGGGAGTCACACTCGTGCTGCCGACCCTGTAAGAACAGAGAGGTTCTGTGCCGTCAGCGCAGAAGATAAAACGGACAAGCGTTTGGTCTTCCCACTGACGGCATAAAACCTCTCTGAGAGTGAGCTCTGGCTTCCCTACTCACCGCTGGGAACACAATACGAGGTTATTTAAAGATAAAAAGATTTGACTAATATTAATAAAGCATTTACAAATCTGACTATAAAAATCAATTAAGAACTATATTCGCTTTTTTCCATCGATTATTAATTCATATATATCAAAAGTCATTAGTCTGAGCATTATATTATCAAAGTCAATGGAGTCATTCATATCTATTCAAAAATGTTTTCTTTTTTACTTCCAGGAGGCCATGGAACTCTCCTCGGAGTCATCAATTCTTTTATACATGTTGTAATGTATACGTACTACCTGATCTCTGGACTCGGGCCTCAGTATCAGAAGTACCTTTGGTGGAAGAAGCACCTCACTACCATGCAATTGGTAAGTTTTAATATACCATACTACTATGTTAATCTGCGATTTTTACGCGATCCACAATTTGACTGAACTGAGATTATATTGAGATTAGATTAAAACTATAGGAATACGATTTTATTTTGCATGACAAGAATGCCTATTGCAGTCGATTTATACCTAACTAACTTTTGCCCGCGGCTCCGCCCGCGTGGATGTCGGTTATCGCGACCAATTATAGCCTATGTCCTTTCTCAAGGTCTAATCTACCCCTATACCAAATTTCATCAAAATCGGTTCAGTGGTTTAGGCGTGAAAGCGTAACAGACAGACAGACATACAAAGTTACTTTCGCATTTATAATATTAGTTAGATATGGATTCAATATTTTCGTTCTGTAATGGTTTAAAATTACGAGAATAATAATTGACCTCCAGTGCCCCGAGCAAGCAAAACATTCGGATAATAAAAGTATCGAGAGAATGGAGCACTGCTATTGGCAGGCTTCACACACATACAGGTTTACAATAGGCAGGCGGCCAATCGTAATGCCCCGTTCTTTCGATACGTTTACGAATATATTTCGTGCTCATCACTGGAGATGTAGATATATGCGTGCCTACCATGAACTCTTAAAACAGGTCAAGAATTGAACGGCTGTCATACTACCAACTGCGTAAGTAACTTTGAATGGGATTATTTATGCAGATGGTAGTATGTCAATCAATCAATCAATTAGCCTATCTAATTGCAGTCCACTGCTGGACATAGGCCTCCGCCAATGTGCGCCACGTTTGCCGATCCTCCGCCTTCCGCATCCAGTCCGTCCCAGCCACCTTTCGCAGGTCGTCGGTCCATCTGGCCAGGGGATGTCCTACCCTCCGTTTTCCTACGCGCGGTCTCCACTCTAGGACTCGTTTGCTCCAACGGCCATCAGTCCTTCGGCAGATGTGGCCAGCCCACTGCCACTTCAGCTTGCTTATTCTGCGAGCTATGTCGGTAACTTTGGTTCTTTGTCGGATAACCTCGTTACGAATTCTATCCTTCAAAGAAACTCCAAGCATAGCTCGCTCCATAGCCCGCTGCGCGACTTTTAGGTCACGGACTAACCCCACCGTCAGTGGCCACGTTTCGGCACCGTAGGTCATAACAGGCAGGACGCACTGGTCGAAAACCTTTGTTTTGAGGCATTGCGGCAGGGGGGAGGAGAAGAGAAGACCCGGCGCAATTTGCCAAATGCTGCCCACCCTAGTTGGATTCTTCTGGCTACTTCTTTCTCGAAGTTGTTTTTACCGAGCTGGATAACTTGCCCCAGGTAGATATATTTTTGAACAACTTAAGAAAGATGGTCAATTTCTGACCTGTTTTAAGAGCTCCTGATATGGGCTCTGTTTTTGTCTCGGATATCAATCTATAATGTCCTGTCTCTATCGCAGCCCAAATCGATATCTCTAGGATTATCAATTTATAATATAATTTATAGTTGCAAGTAAAGTTGTCAATACTCAAATATAATACATGCGGGGCCTAATAATGATAATCGCTTCAATGAAACGTACATTTCAGGTATTAAATACTAAAGTCCATCAGTTTAAAATTCAGGTCTTAGTTCAATTAGTTATTAAAGACAGAATACAATTTTGGTTACTAAAAGGGTTGGTGGCATTGACGATATATTGACTATTCTGCATAATGTCAAACGTGCGACTCGCACATTTTTAGGGTTCTGTAGCCAAATGGCAAAAAACGGAACCCTTATAGATTCGTCATGTCTGTCCGTCTGTCTGTCTGTCTGTCTGTCTGTCCGTCCGTATGTCACAGCCACTTTTCTCCGAAACTATAAGGCCTATGTTGTTGAAACTTGGTAAGAAGATGTATTCTGTGAACCGCATTAAGAATTTCACACAAAAATTTAAAAAAAGCATTAAATTTTGGGGGTCCCCATACTTAGAACTGAAACTCAAAATTTTTTTTTCATCAAACCCATACGTGTGGGGTATCTATAGATAGGTCTTTAAAATTGCTATTGAGGTTCCTAACATTTTTTTTTTTCTAAACTGAATAGTTTGCGCGAGAGACACATCCAAAGTGGAAAAATGTGTGTTCCCCCCCCCCCCCCCCCCTCTAACTTCTAAACTAAGAGAATGATAAATCTAAAAAAAATATATGATGTAAATTGCCATGAAAACTACCACTAAAAATTGGTTCGAACGAGATCCAGTCAGTAGTTTTTTTTTAATACGTCATAAACCGCAATTTTCGCCTTTGCTACTACGGAACCCTTCATGGGCGAGTCCGACTCGCACTTGGCCGATTTTATTATTGACTGTAAACATAATATCATATACTTACATTTTTGTTTGTCCTATTTATTCTCTATTAATCCTATTTAATCTTAGCTAAAATCGTATTTAAAAGAATCTTCGAAAGCTTCTGAGGCAATTTTCATCCTTTATGTAACAGATAGACATTTAGTTTTGTAGTAGTTGATGAGTCGCCCTCTTTTATTTAGAGTATCTTTTCAAATATAGTCATAGGATTCTCCATATTTAAATCTAGGTATTGCACAAAATACTAATAATTTTCACTTTTTCATTCCAGATTCAATTCTGCATTATCTTCTATCACAACTTCAGTGTAATGTTCTGCGATTGTAACTACCCTAAAGGAATCAATTTCTTGCTCTCTCTCAACGCTGGCCTATTCTTGTACATGTTTGGCATGTTCTACTACAATAGCTACGTTAAGAGCAGAAGAGTCCAGACTACCGAAGCTATGAGAGCAAAGATTACCAGTAACGGTATTGCTAAAAATACTGTTTCGAATGGTACGGTTAAGGAAGTTCTTACAAATGGTAAAACGAAAGAGTGCTAGTAAAAAGCCTTTACTGTGATTGTATTACTTAAGTGAAAGTGAGATGGATATGTCTGATATATTGTGTGATAGAATTTGAATTCAGAATTTTTTAGTGTTCATTTTCACTTTCTTTGTTCAAACTTCTTTGAGTTATCATATCTTTACGACTATTACGAGACTGCATTTCTTAAATATAATTGTAACTTGGAACAATTATGATTATTATTTTATGTTTTTCTTTATTTTTATTTTGAGAATCAACCTCCGTTTTATAAACGTGTCTATTAAGTATGATTTTTTTTTCTGTAAATGCGCACTGTGTATTTTTATAGTGAAGACATTCTTATGGTTTGTGAGTACTTATGAGCCAATTTTTTTATTCAAATCTAATAAATACGAAGATTAATATAGATGTCAACAAGTTTTTTGACGTATTGAATTGCTATGTATTTTTATTTTGTGATAAATTCAAAATATTTTAAATCAGTGATTTAAAATATTTTGAACATATTTGTAAAAGTACTTCTTTATTGAAATTGATTCTATTGCTGGTTGTAAGCAATTTTAGGTGCATTATACTCAATATCATTTTGTAATTTCCTTAGTTTTAATAAAAATGTACAAAGTTTTCAAGGTATGTATTGTATGTAAGGAATAATACGAAAACTACCTACCTATAGACTCCAACATTTCTACTAGAATAATAATTGTTTGTACAAATATTTTTAGGACTTCATTAAGTACTCCAGAGAAAAATATTGCGGTTTGTGCATTAAAATAATATTTTATTCTGAAAAATTATATTGCAATATGCAAACTAATTTTTTTTTAAATTTGAAATTTAACAAAATCCTTAGAGTTTTATTGTACCAAATGATTTTTGTTACATTGCCTGCTGAACTTGTATCTATGAGAGCTGGACTGTAAAGATTTTGAAATAATTTCATCAGGTACAATATAGGTAATTGTAACAAAAACTCTTGCAACCGAGTTCGTTCATTTTTGTCTCACTCCGTCTGATATTTGTAGGAATGTGCATTTTATGTCTCATTCAAACACAAAACGTGATTAGAAATTAAAATATTAAGACCATTACTGTGATACAAGTTTTTTATAATAACTGCATGATGGTAATAATAATAGTATATACAATTTAAATTAATACCTTGATTGTATGACACGTCAATATCATTGAAATAATAATTATATTTTTATTATTAATATTTTCCGAACAATTATGTTTTCTTTTTTAAACTTGTGTATTTTGTTTTAGAAATTAACACGCCGGACAAATTTTAATTTATTATTAGTTTAATTTTAAGTTGATACGTTTTGCTAAATATTCTTATGTCACATATCAATAGTGATAAATATATAATGTTGTCACACTAACAACACTTGAATTCGATGTTAGACTGAGATGTTGTTTGATTTTTTTTTTGAGTAGTGTTGTTAACATTTTGTGAAATTTGTTGATTATTTGCAATTAAATATCAAAATTGTAAAATTTTAAAATAAGAATGTTCAAACCTTATTGCAGCTATTGAATCTATGTGAAAAGTACTTCGGTATTAATACCATTAATGAAATTGTTGAGCTAGCTCATCAATGACGAGAATATTCACAAGACTTGTAATTTTAAGAGGATTTAAATATACGGGATAAATTTATATTTTGAGTTGTTTTATTTTGTAGTCTTTTAATAAAATTTCATCGTCGTGAGCATCTAGACGTCCTTCACAAACATTCGCCTGATTATAAATCATTAAATTGTATGCACATTTATTCTGTTCATATTATGGAATACTGATAAGTGTACCTACAATAAAAGTTACTCCATCTCTCAAATATGGTACTTACGTGAAATGATCAAAAAAATATTTTACAGTTGGTAAAAGGAATAATTTATCAAACAGTAAATTAACCTGCACATTAATGCTCCAAAGTGCACATTGTAAATCAAACAGGGTTGATTAAAGTCCAAATTCAATCAACTTTCACACCAATTCGAAATAAAAGTTACTCATAATGCTAAACTAATAAAAACTCATCTGAAACACTAATCTTAACATCTTCAAACTAAAAATGCATTAATTATTTATTTAGGTATTGAAATATCGATGAATATTGTATGGTGTTAATCATCCGCACTAATTAATATGTAATAAAAGGTGTTGTATAAGTGGCGGTGTGACTAACAAGAAAAAAAAATCCTGATAGTCACACTGGTGTGATAACCTGGTGTGACCACGAGTCCGGCATGGTTTAAACATTTCATTGTATTGTTTTACGTTGATGTTAACAAAAAATGTCACTGTCTGACCTATAACATTAAATACATTATGTATACCTAGGTCCTATTAACATTTTGTTACCTATATAAACTCACCTCAACTACCAACTGGAATACCTACCGGTTAACGAACGAAGCTCTGACGCAGGCTGATTCAGCCTCCTGGGGCGGAGATTTTGTGATCCCCAAGTTCGGGAACATGTAGCCTGCGGGTGGCCAGCGGAAAACTGCTTCACCGGGTTTCCCTGACCGCCGCGGCAACATTCTACGCCCGTACCAGTCAATGGTGTCAACCCAAGCCTTCGGTCTTCCCACTGACAGCACAAGACCTCTCTAGACCTCTCCTACTCACCGCCAAGGTTGCTATAACCGCGGTATTCTGTAGGGCGGAGGTACTTCCCTAGTCGAACTGCTCGATTCGAGATGGGAGATACCGTCGTGTCCTACCTCCAACCAGAGTCTCAAGTATACATTGACATTACAGATAGAAATCTGCGCAATAAAAATAAACTGCTCCTTCCATGCTATCGGCTTAGCAAAGTTAGTGATTCTTTTAAAGGGGAAGGTATACGATTTTATAATAAACTAGCTGTCCCGGCGAACTTCGTACCGCCATATTTTTCCCGTTCCCGCTGCACCTATTTTCTAATCCTTTAAACCTTCCCTGGACACCCACGAATATTTCAAGATTAAAATTAGCCAAATCGGTTCAGCCGTTCTTGAGTTATAAACTAACAACGAAAAGTGGCATTGATTTTTATATAATAGAAGATTCAAGATTAAAATTAGCCAAATCGGTTCAGCCGTTCTTGAGTTATAACCTAACAACGAAAAGTGGCATTGATTTTTATATATTAGAAGATTCAAGATTAAAATTAGCCAAATCGGTTCAGCCGTTCTTGAGTTATAAACTAACAACGAAAAGTGGCATTGGTTTTTATATATTAGATTGCCTGAATCGGTCCTTGGTCGAGTACTTAAGCCTGAAAACCAATTTAAAAATTATGTAAGGCCACCCTATGTAAAAAGCATACTATAGGACACATGATTATATTAAAGACAAAAATGTCTGGCTTGAGCATGGTGCAAGCCCCTCTTAAAATTATTTTTACCATAGGTACCTTACTTTAGGTGGATTATTTTGTTATAAGTTTTTTATTTTTATTTTATATACCTAAGGCTTTTTTATATAGGTACTTAACGCGAAACAAAATGAACACATACGTTCATATTTTAGTCTTAAGAATCCACATTTTGTGAACTGAAGATGACGTCCCAAAAATGCCGCAGTGGAGTTTGTTGCGCCGTTTCTTCTCCACTAGCGGCTAGGAAGCGGTGGTAAACTTAGTTTTAAGGAGAATTTGACGTCAAAAAGCTGTAACAGTGTTGCACTATTTTGAAAAATAAAGAATTTGAATTTGAATTAGACCCATGATAGCATAAATCTATCACTGAGCGGGTCAACTAACTTTATAATGCTATACCTACCTGCTACCACGGATATCTGTGTCTACTACCTACTTATTTATGAAGCAAGTGAATTCTTTATACAGTATGTTTAAAAAGTGAATAAGTGCAGTTTTTATGTTTATTACCGACAATAAATGGTCTATCGATTTATTCATCGACTCTTGTTGTTATGTAGCATGTCTTATACTCTTATATACTTAGTAACAGTTCTTATATACCTACTAGTATTAGTGGAGTGGGAGCGGTGCTTGTGGTCACATCCTATGTTCTCACTGACTTGCATTATTGTTGTTATGTCAGAGGACGTGATTTCATAACTTATAAAATTATGTTTATGCAAACTAATTTCCTTATAAAAATTATGCTCCTGCCTGCCATAATACTCATACATAGACATACATAATAGTCATAACTAAAAAGTATAAAATAATTTATTAAAAGCAATAACCCGACTGATGCCGCAAAAATCAAATAAGTTTGATAGCAGGTACCCATTTAGAAAATCATAAACTGAATGAAAAGTGGTTTGGGTAAGGTTGGCGTCGTTTTGGAATTGGGTGGCCATTAATGAAAATGGTATAATATGAAAGTATAGTAGGTGTAGTGCTCAAAACTTACTATTGAAAAAGTTCTAGATATTTAGTTACACAGGGTGGAAAAAGAAAAAAGATTTCCGAAAAAAGGCCTGCCACACCCGATAATCGAACCGATTAAAATCCGAAAAAATAATATCCTGTATTTTTATTCCATCAATTGATATGATCAATCATAAGGATCCAATCTGTTTAGCAAACCTGGTTAATTAAATAAAGAGAAATCCATGAGAGAGAGGTTTAGGGAGATTTTAATAGGTTCGACTACCGGATTTGGCATTTTTAGAAATCATTGATTGCAGTTTTGTTTCTTTTAAAAATAAGGCAAGGTTTTCTTTAAGTAAAATTCGCTATTTCCATTATTTAGAATACTCTCCCGGTACGGTCGAAATCTTCGACCCTGTATATACAACTCCGAACCCCTTTTTTTGTAAACTGATGCGCCCATTTCATTTGGAATTTGTGTAAATTAGACAGTACAGTGACTGTTTGAACTGCAAGTCACGAGTCATCTTTATTTATATTTCTGGAATTTAATTTGTATATATTTAACTTCAAAAGGAAACTACTCTTCAGTATCATTTTTTGTTTAGTTTATTTATTTTTGCGGAAGGTGAAGGACTGATTCAAGAAGTGCATGGAAGATGGCAGTATTACTGGAAAAAGTGACGAAAACCTATAAGTTTTTATTTTATGAGTTATCTGGTATGATATTTTCTGAAGTTTACGCGAATATCACTCATTGAAATATTAACAAATAAATCGCGATAGAATCCGTTAAAAAGTGGTTTTATTTTAACGAGTCATGATTTATTATTTAAGCAGTAGAAACAACTGCTATTCGATTTTTATTGTGAACTAGCAGCCCATTCTAATCAAAATCTAAACAAAAATCTCAAAAATGCAGCGTCCGCTAGCGAGTCTAATTTTGCGAAGAGATTTTTTTTAACATAAGAAACTTTTATTTTTTAAATTATTACTAGTATTCATATCATTTTCTAGATCCCAGAACGGAAACCTGGTGGTTGTTCTCGGGACCTGGGCCGCTGTTGATGATCCTAGGCATCTACTTGTACTTTTGTAATAGCTTGGGACCTCAATACATGAAACACAGAAAACCGTATGACCTGAAGAATATTATGACAGTGTATAATGTATCGCAGATATTGTTTAGTATATTCTTGGTTTATGAGGTAAGCACCAGTATTGAATATATGCAGTTATCACCTTAACGGTTTGACAGCCTCCGTGGCGTAGCGGTAGTGAACGCGGCCGCTACGCAGGAGGCGCGGGTTCGATCCCCGCTCAGTGCAAATATTTGTGTTCATGAAATATGGGTATTTGCATTGGTCTGGTCGTGCCTCGGAGAGCACGTTAAGCCGTCGGTCCCGGTTGCCATAAGAACATCTATAGCAGTCGTTACGGGTAGTTGGAGCCCTAAAAAATAAAAAAAAAACAACGGTCTAGCTGCAAAGCTTCGATATCGCCTAATGTTACCATTGGGCTGTGGAGGTCAGATGGCAATCGCTTCACGATAAAATATCGAGGTCTAGCCAAATCTGTAGTTAAGACGGTAAAGCGGACCCCAGACTCCGAGCTGAAAAGCTTTGGATGCGACTGGGAATTAACGCTAGGATGAGAGAGATCACCTTAACGGTAAAGGTGCGAATCTGTGTTTTAATAGGAGAACATGCCACTTAAGGCATAAAAAAAAACAAAAAACTTTTTTTTTAATATCGATGTGGAAACAAGTATGTAATATAAAAAATCTAACTAATAAAGCGTGCCATTTTAAAAATAACAAAAAAAAATTTTTTTGATCCCCTATAAAATTGTAAAAACGCAGATTCGCAACTTTACCATTGAGGTGACATCTATCTGTCAATGGAATTAGTTACATAAATTAAAATCCTCATAGTGTTTTCTCGGTTGAATGCGCTTATTGTTTTTGATTGGTATGTCGGTTTTTCCGAGAGCGACTGCCTTTTGACCTTCCAATCAAGAGAAGAAAACCTGCGCCAGAATAGTGCCTATGGTTAAACAGGCGCTATTTAAAAAAACTGACAAATGCTATAATGTTTTTTTTTTTTTTCAAGGTAACCTAAAGCTCTGATGTTTCTGACATATTCATAATAATACAATGAATTACTTAATTATATATAGGTACTTATACCTATATAATTGTACCTACTTTGACCTGTTGATTTTTATTTAATTATTATTTTTAATATTATTGTAATTTATAGGCATTGAATTTAAAAAATAATATAGATAAGATAAGATAATAATTTATTGTCACAAATAATACAAACAATAATGATATACATTTATATACACAGGCAATGAACATATAAAATTAAATAGAAATAATAAACATAATATAAACATTTTTTGAGTACTTCCGACGTATAACCCGCGCCACGTATCTTGGACCTAATGTGTTCATGTGTTCAAAATGTACCCTATACGCGCAGAACACATTTCTTGGGTTTCTTTTGAGGATAGCATGGAATGCTACTGCAGTAGACGAACTCAAATTCACCAAGCATAGGCTATTACAAAGCAATCCGCGGGCGCCGGAGCCTCGTATGTCTTACGATTTAGGTCCAAGATAAGTGGCGCGGGTTATACTGAGATATTGAAATAAGTACAACTCATTTGGTTAAATGATAAATAATTATTTTAAATATTATGTACAACTTTTAGGGCTTATCTTCTGGATGGTGGAATGACTACAGCTTCACATGTCAGCCAGTGGACTACTCTAATAATCCCAAACCAAGAAGGGTAAGAGATAATATCAATCAATCAATCAATTAGCCTACTGCAGTCCACTACTGGACATAGGCCTCTCCCAATACGCGCCACGTTTGCCGATCCTCCGCCTTCCGCATCCAGTCCGTCCCAGCCACCTTTCGCAGGTCATCAGTCCACCTAGCTAGGGGGTGTCCCACCTTCCGTTTACCTTCGCGCGGTCTTCACTCTAGGACTCGTTTGCTCCAACGGCCATCTGTCCTTCGGCAGATGTGGCCAGCCCACTGCCACTAGAGATAATATATTTATAATAGAGATAATATATTTTAATGAAAAATTGTATCATCTGCCAGTATTAATCTGGATTGTTTGTTATTGTGTGTCTTGTGTGTGTGTGTGACAGGGGACACAATGAAACTCGTTCATATATTCCCAAAATATCATAAATATTTTTTTTTTTCAGCTAATACTTCCAGAATCATCAAAACTGTGATCAAAATTTTTCATTGTGTTCATTGATAGACTGCATAGTTGGTTGATACTAGATTTTTTTTAACAGTAGCAGGCCCAGGGTGGTGATATAAGTTCCCTCCTTAAATAGCGGGAGTACAATCCCGCTATTTGCCGAGGGAACTTGATAGGGGAGAACAGGTTGTGATTCCTTCCAGCACGTAGGTCGCCAACAAAGCTGGTGCTCAAAGCCGCTCGAGGTCTTAAGAATATCTAAGAATGACCGTAGAATCATTATGTCCAGGGCATAATAATTCTACGGTCACACAGGCAGATGTGACGAAACATCCAGTCATATATATATAATATATATATAATAGACATATTCGTGCACTGATCGGGAAACGAAACCGCGCCCCTTGCTCGAATGCTTTACCGCTACGCCATTTTTTTTATACCACTTAGGTGGCAGACTGTGTGCTTGACACAGTCCACCTGATGGGAAGTGGTTACTGAGGTCTATAGCTATATGCCACACCAGGGGCATTACACTCGTGCTGTCGACCCTGAAGAAACCTTCTAATGCTCTCCTTGAAGAACCCCATATTGAAGTCCCTTGGGAAACCACCGCGGGGATTTCATTCCACAATTTGCCATAGAGGCTGTCCCCAAAATCCTTTACTTTAACTATAAATAATTACATTGACATATTTCAGATGCTAACAGCTGTATGGTGGTATTTTACAGCAAAGCTTATTGAGCTCCTGGATACCATATTTTTCGTGTTAAGAAAGAAAACGAGAAACATCACATTCTTACATCTGTACCACCACTCTGTGATGCCTGTTTGCGCTTGGATTGCAGTCAAATATGTACCAGGTATGTTAATGTTCATAAACAAACATAATAATTTATCTACCTAACTATCTAACGCTATGCTATCCGTGTGGTGACCGTCGTGACCCCATCCGTACCGGAGTCGACTTGAGACACCCACTTATTATCCGGCAGCAGGTCTCATTTAGTACTACATCCACCAGCCCAGCATATGCGGAACGACTCCGTACGGGACACGCATAATCACCCGTAGAATAACACAGAGCTGTGTTATTCTGCGTGTGTTAATACACATGATTTACAGGCGTCAGTATATACCTACGTAAGTAATAATGAACTTAAAGTGACATTATTGTTTGTTTTCTATTCTAGGAGGTCACGGTACTCTTCTCGGGCTCATCAATTCTTTTATCCATATCATCATGTATACGTACTACTTGATCGCTGGGTTCGGGCCTCAGTACCAGAAATATCTATGGTGGAAGAAGCATCTCACTACTATACAGCTGGTAAGTTTGAAATGTCTTGAGATTGAGTTACTTTAATTCGGTGTATAGTCCTCTTATTGTCTTGTCTTGAGTATTCTATAATATAAAAATAAATCACTGAATGTGTTGCTAAGCGCAAATCTCAAGAACAGCAGAACCGATTTCGCTAATTCTTTTTTTAGAATATTCCTTGAAGTATGAGGATAGTTCTGACGCAGAGAAAAAATAAATCAAAGACTAGACTGTTAGTTCGCGGGGTCAGCTAGTATAATAATAAATATTACTGAAAATTTTTATTGGTAGAAATTGGCTTACACAAATTTTGATAACAAAGATAATATAATAGAATGTATGTATAAGATACGCCGTGGGGTACCGGCAGAGTAGAATAGTACCCCCCTCTAGTACCAGGTGTCGTAGGAGCCGACTGAGGTACAGCGGAACCGACCAATGGCGGTATAACCATTTAAATCGGCGTAGCTAAAATGGCACAGGGCGAGGATGGGCAGCAGCATCCTCGCCGCGAAGCTACGTCCTGCGATTGCCAACACGCCTGCCCAGCGTGGCGATTATGGGCAAACTCCCCCTATGATAGGCACAAATAGGACCAAGCCCCTAGTCCCCGGCAGCTCCGCTAGCCCTGGCTCCGGTAGCGGCCAGGGTAACGGCGGAGCAGGGGGTGCTAAGAATCCCCGGCAGAGATCCGGCTACCACCCCAAACGACGACTGGCCCTGGTAACGCACAACGTACGCACGATGAGGACTGACGAGAGGATTGCTGAGCTGGAAGAAGAGTTGAGTAGGTTGCACTGGGATACTGTGGGGTTGTCTGAAGTCCGTAGAGAGGGCGAGGACACGATAACCCTAGGATCCGGCAACCTGCTCTACTACCGGGAAGGCGACCAGCAGTCGCAAGGTGGTGTCGGTTTTCTCGTTCACAGATCCCTCATTAACAACATCATTACCATCGAAAGTGTGTCGAGCAGGGTTGTATACCTAATACTCAGAATATCCAAGAGGTATTCGCTGAAGGTCATTCAGGTATACGCACCGACCTCGGCACGCCCAGATGATGAAGTGGAGACTATGTATGAGGACGTAAGTAGGGCCATACATACGTCTAAGACCCACTTCACAGTTGTTATGGGGGACTTCAACGCAAAGTTGGGTAAGAAAAGCGATGATGAGTTGAGAGTGGGGCAATTTGGACATGGACAACGGAACCCGCGGGGACAGAGGCTGGCTGACTTTCTGGAGAAAGAGGGACTCTTTATGATGAACTCTTTCTTTCAGAAGCCGCCGCACAGGAAATGGACCTGGATGAGCCCTGATGGTTCCACGAGGAATGAGATAGACTTCATCATGACCAACGAGAAACGAATATTCAGTGATGTCTCCGTGATCCACAGGGTGAAAACCGGTAGTGATCACAGAATCGTAAGAGGCACATTGGGTATTAATGTTAAACTCGAAAGGTCCCGCCTGATGAAGTCTACACTCCGACCTACTCGTGCCCAAATCCAAAACCCCGAGAACTTTCAACTTGAGCTTTCGAATCGCTTTGATTGCCTAGAAAACTTTGCGTCGGTGGACGAGATCAACAACAGGCTCGTAGAAACTGTCCAAACGGTGGGCTCTAAGCACTTCAGACCCCGCCGTTCAAATAGACCTCAGAAACTCTCCGATCACACCCAAAAACTCATGGCTAAACGACGCTCACTTCGACTGCAGTCTTCCGATGATGCAGAGTCATATAGGCAGCTCAACAGACAGATTTCCAAATCTCTGCGACACGACATACGTCTCTTTAATACTGAACATATTAAAGAGACAATCGAGCGGAACAAAGGCTCCAAAGTGTTCGCAAGAAATCTGTCTGTTGGGCAAAGCCAGTTGACTAAGCTGAAGAGAGAAGATGGCAGTATAGCGTCGACCAAGGCTGAGGTTTTGGAGGAGATCGAAAGGTTCTATGGACAGCTATACGCTTCGGTCGCTAATCCTGCTGGCAACATGGCGACCGACCCAAGAGCCAAGTTGACCCGACACTTCACCGAGGATATCCCAGACATCAGCCTGTACGAGATTAGAATGGCCCTGAATCAGCTTAAGAACAACAAAGCGCCGGGTGACGACGGAATCACTTCAGAGCTTCTGAAAGCGGGTGGAACACCGGTACTTAAAGTCCTTCAGAGGCTTTTTAACACCGTCGTCCTCGAGGGCATAACGCCAGAAGCGTGGAACAGAGGCGTCGTGGTGCTGTTCTTTAAGAAAGGTGACAATACCTTACTGAAGAATTACAGACCCATCTCGCTTCTGAGCCATGTTTACAAGCTGTTTTCAAGGGTCATTACGAACCGTCTCGAGCGCAGGCTTGATGACTTCCAGCCTTCCGAACAAGCCGGTTTCCGAAGAGGCTACAGTACCATAGACCACATCCATACGCTGCGGCAAGTTATACAGAAGACCGAAGAGTATAATTTGCCACTTTGCTTAGCGTTTGTGGACTATGAGAAAGCCTTTGATTCGGTCGAGACATGGGCTGTGCTTGAGTCTCTCCAGCGGTGCCGTATTGACTATCGGTACATCGAAGTGTTGAAGTGTTTGTATAATAACGCCACCATGTCGGTTCGAGTACAGGAACAGAGTTCGAGGGCGATCCCTTTGAAAAGAGGCGTAAGACAGGGAGACGTGATATCTCCGAAACTGTTTACGGCCACTTTGGAGAATGCCTTCAAGCTCCTGGAATGGAAAGGATTCGGCATCAATATTAATGGCGAATACATCACTCACCTCCGGTTTGCCGACGATATTGTAGTCATGGCAGAATCGATGGAAGATCTCAACACGATGCTCGAAGGCCTCAACCGAGTTTCTCAACAGGTGGGTCTTAAAATGAACATGGACAAGACAAAGGTGATGTGTAATGCCCATGTTGTACCTACCCCAATATCTGTTGAGAGCTCGGTTCTTGAAGTTGTTGACTCGTACGTCTACCTAGGACAAGTAGTCCAGTTAGGTAGGTCCAACTTCAAGAAAGAGGTCAATCGCCGAATCCAACTCGGCTGGGCAGCGTTCGGAAAATTGCGCAATGTCTTCTCGTCCGACATACCTCAGTGTCTCAAGTCGAAGGTTTTCGACCAGTGTGTGTTACCAGTGATGACTTATGGCACTGAAACGTGGTCCCTCACTATGGGCCTTATGAGTAAGCTCAAAGTAGCCCAACGAGCTATGGAGAGGGCTATGCTCGGAGTCTCTCTGCGAGATCGAATCAGAAACGAGGAGATCCGTAGAAGAACCAAGGTTACCGACATAGCCCAGAGGATTAGCAAGTTGAAATGGCAGTGGGCAGGGCACATAGCACGGAGGACTGATGACCGATGGGGTCGAAAAGTCCTCGAGTGGAGGCCACGTATCGGCAAGCGCAGCGTAGGACATCCACCCACAAGGTGGACAGACGACCTCATTAAGGCCGCGGGAACGCGCTGGATGCGAGCCGCTTCCAACCGGTCCTATTGGAGATCTATAGGGGAGGCCTATGTCCAGCAGTGGACTTCCTATGGCTGAAATGATGATGAAAAAAAATGATAAGATTGACACGTTTATGGCAGTCGTCAACGTATGTCATAAACGTCGCTATGTGGTTACGAAGAAAAAATACAAGTATCACCACCCTATCTCATCCGAAGGGTGTCGTAAGAGGTGACTAATGGGAAAATACGCAGACGATATCACTGCGAGAGAAGGAAAATTCGAAATAAAACCCTGTAGCTACCCGTTTGGCCAACGTGAAAATAGTAGGCCAAAGCCTCCTACTATACAATAATGCTAACGGGAATTACCATGATCGCGTTAATTCCCGTTAACATTATTGTTTAACATGGAACGCGAGAGTTTAAATTTAACTTTGGGAGAGGCCCATGTCCAGTAATGGTCAGCGATACGCAAATTGATATACTGAGCCAGAAGTTACAATTTTTAGTAATATTTAAAGTAAAAAAAAATACAGGTGAATTCAGTCCCCTGAAGTACCTTATTATTACAAAATCGTCAAAACCACAGTTTGTTTATTTTATCCTAATTTCCATTGAGTTTTTTATAGACACAGGTATTAAGACATCCAAAAATGATCTATTTATTATTGTATTTTTTTCATTTCAGATTCAATTCTGCATCGTCTTTATCCACAACTTCCCTGTAATGTTCAACGATTGCAATTACCCGAAAGCCATCAGCTTCTTACTCTGTATCAACGCTAGCCTCTTCTTGTACTTGTTCGGCGTATTTTATTACAATAACTACATCAACAACAAGAAGTTTGTTGAGACGACTGAATCTCTAACAGTACAAACCCCTACCGGCACTAACGTTACAAAGAATACTGGCACTAACAATCTGACAAAAAGAGTTATTATGAATGGTAACGCAGTGGGGTGCTAATTATAAAAGTTAACTGTGATGTACATTGAAACCAACAATCCCGTGAACTGAAGGAGGTCGCCACTTTCCGCTCAATAAACTCAAATCTTCCTAAATTGTATTTGATGATTTTGATGTGAAATAAAACAGTGTGCATTTGACAGTGAAAACCGGTATATTATATTCTACTATACTGAGCTCCTGTCAAGTTGAAAAAGTAGACAAATATAAACTTGCCATCTTGCCATGCGATTTTCAAATTATTTGTTATGTACCTAACTATAAATTTTGGTGTATCTAAATTAGGAAAAAATGTGCTGTGCTTTTAAATTAAAAAATGATTTAATTA
This sequence comes from Eilema depressum, assembly GCA_914767945.1. Classification (NCBI taxonomy): domain Eukaryota; kingdom Metazoa; phylum Arthropoda; class Insecta; order Lepidoptera; family Erebidae; genus Eilema; species Eilema depressum. The sequence continues at coordinate 20,768,486 of OU612018.1, read as the reverse complement.
AGGACAATATTATTAATTATATTTCATTATTTAATTTGAAAGCGCATCGGGATTTTAGAAAGAAAGAAAGAAAAGAAATTTATTAAACCTCACACACACACACCAACATGTAGCAAATGTTACTACACACAAATGAAACTTACAATAAAAAATAAATAAATCAATGTAGGTACAATTGGTATAACACTTACAAAAACATCATCACATAGGTATAATAGGTATTTAATTGATCAACGAGGAGGTACGCTATTCCGAGTACGAAAAATATTCGAATTCATAACGTAAACGTATTTAGAGGACGAAGCATTGCGATTGGTAGGCACACAGGCAGGCGGCCAATCGCAATGCTCCGTTCTCACGATACATTTACTTTACGAATTCGATTTTTTTGTACTCGAGGCACTGATGTAAAAAATAATTAGTCGTTGACTGTATACTATAATTTTTTAACGGTATTATATATAAGCAAAAGAGAGTTTATTATGTTGTGATAAAATTGATAACGCAAGATTGTGTATAACACTATTTACACTTCTTTATTTGAACTTTTTGTAATATTTATGACCTTTTCATGAGTATTGTGAGATTTCATTTCTTGATTATTTTTTTAAATATGTAGGTATTATTATTAGCTGCTTTGTGTTTATGAAAATATAAAAAATATTTTAAATAATATTGTGTAATTGAATGACATTTTAAAGCATTTAGTATCTATATACTCTTTTCGCTATATTATCGATTTCAATATTATGTTATTTATACGTATAAAAATACAATATATTTACCATCATTGTCTATAGAAACAACTTGTATTGGAATAAACAAAATAACCAAGATATCCAAATTATAAAACTAAAATAATGTTGGCGTGTTATTTTTCGAACTTTTTGATAAAACTTTCATCCCCTATTCCCTCCCATTTAACCCCTATTTTTCCGATGAAAGATTGCCTATGTCCGTTTCCAAGCTCTAACCCATATTTGTACCAACTTTCATCTAGATCAGTTCAGTGGTTTAGGCGTGAAGGCATAACAGACAGATAGACAGACCGACAGATAGACAGACAGACGAACATATAGACAGATAAACATACAGATTTATTTTCGCATTTTTAATACTAAGTATGGAAGTGTGGATATGGATTACAAAAACGTGCTTCAACATTTATGGTGACAAAACTTTTGAGTGAATTAAAAATCAGCTACTAAGTAATCTGCCTTCTCACAGAGTTAGTTTGCCGGGGCGCGAGGCAAATGCCTTATTGGGCAACCTTACACCCAGATGAGACCCGAGAAACGGGAGCGTGGCGGGGTGGTATCCTTGGGAATTGCCACAGGAAAAAAAAATCGTATATTATCATGTACGTACGTACAGTCACATTGAAATAAATATTTGGTTCACAAACATTGCTATATGAAATGAAGCAGGCGCGTATGTTCAGGTTAAATAAATAAACGTAGAGTTTGTGAACTCACCCTGAGTTCACAAACTCTACGTTTATTTATTTAACCTATATAATTTAGATAGTTAAAATGTTAACTTTCCTTATAATAATATTTCTTGCACCATCAAAAAGAAAACACTGGGTTAACAAACCCACATCCCGATTAATTTAAATGATATTTGTGTGCGAACAATGGAATGAGAGTCGAGGACGTTTTATTTTAGCTGTATTTCTTCGGTGTCGTGATAACTATTGATATCGTGTGTGTTTATTATAGGAATTCTTCCTTTGGTTATTCACGTAAAAATGGATAAAACCCCGTTCACGAGTGCCCAATTTCACGGCGGTGGACAAATTACTGCTATGCATACAAATTCAAACATTATGGAGAATAAAAAATCGATGGAGCCAAGTTTCAACTTTTTCAAGGCATGTAGTGCAAAATAATGTAAAACTCAAATACGAGTGGCTGTTTAAAATTCTCGGAAGTCTACAACAGGCTTATAAAAACTGGAAAACTGGAGCTAAAAACATCTCCAAAACAAACAGCCGAAAAATTTAAGAAGCTCGCAAATGAAAATATGGAGTTGGTTAACCTTCACCGCGAGCTTTTTGGAATGCAAGAGGATGAGAGAGAGAGAAGTTGGAACAATATCATAGGCTGTGGGTAATGGAGATGAAGAAATGCAGAAAAAATATGAATATACTGAATTATAAGAAAATTGGAATTAGGTACAGAAAATAAAATGAATAATACTAATTTGTATTTCTAATTTACATAGTATAATACACAGGTTGGCTCATAACGACATACTAATTATAATGATATGCAGGGGCATACGTAGGTCGTCGTTTAGAATCTCTGCAGTTGCGTAAAGACGTTGCCTCTCTTGTTGTATTCTACCATATCCACCTCACCACGGCGAGTGTCCTGATGAGCTCTTTTAACAAATCCTTCCTTCTTCCTTCATATCCAAACTGCAGTGTCACTCACATACGGGAAAAATAATACTGCCTCGAACCAAGTGGTTCGGAACTTCATTTTGTTATCGCACGGTAAAGAACTGTATTGCTGTACTCACACAGGTATTCCCTTCTTCTTACGATCCCGGGTTCTTTTACATCCTAGCGGAATGTGAAAAAACAAGGTGGAATCAATTAAAACAGGTATTTCAGGATGGCAGACAAGCACACGGCCCACCTGATGGGAAGCGGTCACCGTGGCCTAAGGACGTATGCAACACCAGGGGCGTCACACTCGCGCTGCCGACCTTGAAGAAACTTTCTTATGCCCTTCTTTAAGAACCCCATATTGTAGTCGCTTGGGAAAACCACCGCAGGGAGTTCATTCCACAGTGAAAAACACTATCTTTACAATGTAAATATTTGAAAATATGTATACACAATAAGGAATTGACTTATCAGATAAGTTCGAGTTACGGAAATAAATCTCGATTAAGATAGGGAAAATAGAAAGGACTCAGGCGGGACTCGAACCCATGACCACTGAGCCCCCGAGTCACGTCTTGAGGGCTCCAAAGTTTCCATACAACCATCTTGGGGCAACGGGGGGAGCCATCTACCGATAGTCGACCGAATTATCGGAAACCATTAATGATGTTACAATCATTTTTATACATTATCTGTTGATTACTCCACCCAAACAATTGACTGATGTAGTCAGAGCATTCTCCCTGTAAAAGACTGGTCGCGAGTACGCGTCCCACCTAAGTCGTTTCTTTTTTTCCCATCTTATTCGGTTTAATTATTGTTTAACATTTTATTGAAATACCTTAATCTATTCCAAACTTAATGCGGACGAAGTTGCGGGCAAAAGCTAGTAGTCTTTAACAATCGTTATCCCTTTTTTAACCGACTTCAAAAAAGGAGGTTCTCAATTCGTACGCAATTTTTTTTTTTTTTGTATGTTTGTTACGCGATTGTGAAGCCAATTCTAGACGGATTTTGAAAATTCTTTTTCTGTTCGTAAGTAGATTATTCCGAAATGGTCCCATTTAAATTTCGTAAAGATCTGATGATGGGTTTCCGAGATTAGACCAAGGAACTCTTCAAAAAGTACCAGGAAATCAGCCGCGATTGCTGCAATGGCATATTATTGCAATTATAATAAATTGGAAAAAGCGAAATCAATTCTCGGGCGGGACTCGAACCCGCGATCTTTCCCTTACAGGGGGAACTTCCCCCTGTAAGGGAAAGATCGCGGGTTCGAGTCCCGCCCGAGAATTGATTTCGCTTTTTCCAATTTATTATAATTTGTTTAGTCTAGCAAACTAATTGCTTTAAAATTATATTATTGCAATGTTTCTGCCATTACACATCATAACATCACGCCTGAGTCCTTTGAAGGGGTACGCAGAAGTGTTCAGAATATTCAGCTATATTTCCGTTGTATATGCATTGATTTTAAAAATTATTTTTGAATAATGCTTTAATATTTTTTTTATTTAGCGTGGCCGGTTCGATCTGTAGTGTAGCGTCAGCAGCGCATGTACAGTCAGGTCACTATGCATGCGATGTACAGTCGTGAGACTGTACAAACTCACTAAAAAGAGAAAAATAAATTCATTTTTAACAAAAAAGTTTAACCGACTTCAAGAAACGAAAAAGAGGCACTGAAAAGCGAAAAATAACTTAATTTACAGACTTACTGATTTATTAGAAGTAGGTGCCAGCCAACTTTGTTTGTTGTGTCTGAACTACATTACTATGATGCAATCAATTGAAATATGGCCTCCCTTGGGCTAGGCACCGACTTCTAATAAATCAGTAAGTCTGTAAATTAAGTTATTTTTCGCTTTTCAGTGCCTCTTTTTCGTTTCTTGAAGTCGGTTAAACTTTTTTGTTAAAAATGAATTTATGTATTATAATAATTTGACCGATCGGTGACTCTTTTGTCATAAGAAACTTGAACTAATAATATATTCAATGACTTCTTCGTCATCTGCAGAGTTAATACCTCATTGATCATTTCGATATTTTAATTATAGACACTATAAAATAGAACATATACCGTTTTGGTTCCTGGTGGAGTAAATAGGGTCACCCCATTTCTTCCTGTGGGTGTCGTAGAAGGCGACTAACGGATAGGGCTGTTCTCCATCCAACAGTAAACAAACAGCCCATGACTAAGTGCCCGCTAGACGGCAATAGGCTCGCCCCCTATTACGTGGGACCGAAAATCATCGAAGCGATGCTCCATTTGTTTATTTTTTTTTGCATTGATGATTTGTTAGTACAATTTCAGTTAGTAGGGGAGGCGTAGAAGGAGATTCGATAGTTACTCGAGCGTGTCAGATTAATATAAAAGAGTATACCTAACATATCGAAAAATTCCTCCAGTCAGTAAGAGCCTTTAAAAAAATATATCGAGCATTGGATTGACACGTACGCGTCAGATTAAGATAAGGGAGGTTTGTTACTAACTAACAAGTGTTAATTTTGCTAATCTGACGATTTAAGCGTAAGACTGCATAACCTAAGGGCGTGGGAAGGGAAGGTAGTGAAGTTCCAAAATAATTTTGTTTGTATTTTAGAGGTAATCATTGCTAATCTCGAAAGCCGACTTAATCATAATGATGTAGGTACTAAGCTTATAAAATAAATAAGATTAAAAAAAATACTAATGTTGAAGTATTGTACTGTCTAAATTCAGTCCGTAACTCTGATGTCCTGTAGACGCTACCCCCACCACTGGAAGTGGAAACATCATATACCATTATTCTTTCTATCATCATCTACCAATTCTAATAGGTTTCCGCGACGCTCGAGTAACTACACATTTAGTATCGTCGGCTCCCCTACTAAATGGTCTATGCGAAATAAACCGTTTTGAAATCTGAATTTCTAATGAACAATATGATAATATGCTATGACTATGTTGGTTTCTTGAAATTTCTCGTCTTTCTTCCTTAGACCTACGAATTAGACCTACTCGCGAACGGTCTATGGGAGTTAGTGGGACTCATTACCACTCATTACCATCGGTTAAGACTATAGCAACATGATATGCGCGGATGTTAAGTGTCGTGTACAGTCATGTACTACATTTTAGGCAGGTATCGGTAGGTTAGTTAGAACATTTACTGTAAGTACGATGATATTACGTAACAATACTATCACAAGTCCTAACTTTGACATTGCGCAAGTCATTATCATGATGTTTGTTCATTATACATCTGGGAATGCGATTTAAATGTATTAAACTTCGCATAAAACCGAAATGTTTCAACGATTTTGTTTAGTTCTTTTGGTACTTTATATTTACAAGGTCTGGCTCTTTTAAGTGAAATAAAATTGTTGTTCAAAATTAGGGAAGATGGTGGCTCTACTGGCAAAAATGAAGACCACATATGACTTTATATTTTACGAGTTAGCTGGTAATTAATTTGAGTTTTAATTGAAGTTAGACAGCAGTTGAAATTTTGCAACGATGATGAAGACAAAATAGTTCAAGCAAAATAGCCTAAAAAGGGGATAAACTTAGAAAAACATCCTAGTAGTAATTTTGTTTCGGAATTTGTTGAGGGACGTTACTAGCAGTCTCAATTTCGTTTTGCATGATATTCGAACCATTGTGTTAAATGACATCTTGAATTTGGGGTGTTTTTTTTATTGAATAACTAGAATTTATTTTTCATTTTATACGAAAAATGATCACCACAAAGTCAAGTTTTGCAGTCATCCTTAAGCCACGGTATTACTTCCCATCAGGTGGACCGTGTGTTTATCTGCCACCTGAGTAGTATAAAAAAATGATTTCAATGTTGTTCAATTTTAAATGCAGCCTCTGTGGGGTGGTGTTAGTGAACGCGACTGCAATGCAGGAGACGCGGGTTTGGTTCCCGCTCAGTGCAAATATTTGTATGCATGAGTATGGCTTTTTGCATTGGTCTGCTCGTGACTCGGAGAGCACATTAAGCCGTCGGTCCCAGTTGCCATACGAACATCTATAGCAGTAGTTACGGGTAGTTAGACGCTAAAACTTCTAACCACTGATGCAACTACAATGCTGCAATGTCGCCAATGGGTCCTGGAGGATGGGTGTATTCCTATCCTGTAATACCTGTGACTCGTTGGGATTTTTTTCCCAACCAGAACGAGTAACACTGTTAGTGTTACTTGTTTGGGTAAGAGAGTGGCATAGGAGGGGTTATTCCCAATAGCCCCCACTGTCGACGCCACCACTGGTGACAAATGGGATTTGTTTCCAAAAAATGTCCCACTTGCCACCACTGGTGGCGTCACCAGTGGTGGCAACTGGGAATGGTCACTCTTTGAGGATGGCAGTCGCTTCACGGAAAATATCGATGTTCAGCCAAATCCGTAGTTAGATTGGAAAATTTGGAAAAGCTGCGGTTGCGACTGGGATGATGAAAAATAATAAATTTAATACATACATACATACATACAATCACGCCTTTATCCCCGGAGGGTTAGGCAGAGGTGAATTAACACCCACATTTCACCAATCGTATTAGGTCCCGAGTAATAAGGGGTGAGCTTATTGCTGCCGTATTCCGGGCACTGTTGTTGACTCGAGCCATATATCTGAGGCTGAGCCTGGGCTGTTTATCTGTCTGATGTTAAACAGCCCTATCCCTTAGTCGCCTTGTACGACACCGCAAGGGAGGAGATGGGGTGGCCCAAATTCTACTCTACCGGGAACCACGCGGTGCTATAAATTTAATACCTAACTTTTTTATAATACCTAGGTAACTTTTTATCCGTCTCTTTTCCACTGTAGATGATAATGCACCACTTGTAGATACTTCTAATTTTGAATGTATTAATCAATAATATAAGTATTTCTCTTACAGATGAAAGATCCAAAGATATGTTTCCTGATGGATGGGTTTTGTTCATACTGTTGCCGTTCTATCTATATTTCTCACTAAGTCTCGGGCCAAGACTGATGCGGGATCGAGCCCCCTTCAAATTGACGAACATTATGTTTTACTACAATTTATTTCAAATATATATTTGTACTCATGCACTAGTTCTGGTATGACATATACTAATCTTTGCGTATGAACTATTCTGAGATTTTTTTGAAATATTAATGAAATTAATCAACGAAATCATTAATACATGTCTTAACATTATCAGGGATTTAGAGGTGGATGGTTAACCACATACAATTATGCTTGCCAACCTTACGATGCTACTGATACCCCCGAATCAAGAATGGTAAGTACATCATGTTTCTATTGCTTAATTTTCTGTCATATTGATCTGTAAAGACCCTTTTCTCAAAAACGCGTGAAGACATGTAGTGAAAGTGAAATTAATAACTTCAAGTCTGCCATAAAGTTGAAAGAAATCAAACTTCTGAGTCAACGGAATGAAACAGCCTCTAAAAATTAAACGACTAAGTAGTGACTTTGACACTTGAAAGGCTATCAAAACCTATAGATTCAGACATCTCATTTGTGGATTCGTGGTTTCCCCTTCAGGATTCACTTGCGATCATCGGTCCTTCAGCAGATATGTCATACCGTATCCTGGCCTAATTACATTCCTGGTTCACGTGGAACATCACTCTTGGCATAGTTTCCTAAGACCATTAAGTCTCTTGGAGACGGTGACATTCCATTTCTTAGTGTCAAATCCTACGACTCTAAGAATGTAAGTGGATTGCTAGATTTTGGGCTGATTTTTTAGTTATTATGTCTGTACCTCAGAGAGTATGCATGAACAGTCATGTTTGACCTTGAAACTGCGACGGATGAAAATGCATGGAACGGAGATGTGAATGTTAAGATGGCGTGACAAGAATGAACAGTATAAGGACTATATTAATGGAAGTTTGAAAGTGGCACCAGTGAATAAAAAAATGAGGCACGAGCGACTGTCTGTGAGAAGATTGAAAGTAATGTTGTAAAAAAGTTCAAAGTATGAATGTAGAGGGCTTTAAGGTTTAAGGCCCAAGAAAAGAGGAATGGATTGCGTGAAAGAGAATATGGCAAAGAAGGGAATGACCGAGGAATGACAACTGACAGGAATTTATGAAGGAGAATGAAATATTGCGCCGACCACAAATAATTAATACAAGGGCAGGTACTCGTAGATAATGGATTTGGAAGTTTTTTTTATAAATAATCGCTACATTATTAATGTAAGAGATACAGCCACACAATGACTTCGTGTTTTTGTAACATACATAATTAGAAAAAATATGTTATGCTTCAAACTCTTGGTTGTAATAAATTTAAATATTTTTAAATTCAAGAATGTCTATACGTGTTTACAATATTATTGACATTCGGTTATTGAGTGACTGACATTAGGTTATATAACCTATACAGTTAAATAATAATATCATCACGCTACTATTCATGGGAGTGGAGTGGTTACCAGAAATGTCAACAAATCCGGCAGACTCCTAAATTTTTTTTCAAAATTTTGACGATGTTTCGAAATTACAAAACTTTGGATGCTAGTGGGAAATCGCTATTAAGGCATGATTCCGAAGCCGACCACATACTATAACGACATACGCATGCAGTAGATACAGCAGATACATTACTTGTTAAAATCCGATACGGATAAAAAGGACGTAGAAGTATGAAAAAATACTTCATGGAAAAAAGTTACGTGGACGTATTAAAAAAGCCTTCAAGAAAACCGGTTACGAAACTCCAGTTTCCTAGACGGCCGAAGCGGTTCAACCCGACACGACGGTATAACTGTCCCAATCAAGCAGTCCGACTGGGGAAGTACCTCCGCCCTACTGTACAGAAGACCGCGGCTTAATAACCTCGTTTTGTGTTTCCGGGGGTGAGTAGGGTAGCCAGAGCTCACTGAAGAGATTGAGTGCTGTAAGTGGGAAAACCAAAGGCTTTGCCCTACTTATCTTTACCCTATTGCACTGACGGCACAGAATCTCTCTGTTCTTATAAGGTCGGTAGCACAAGTGTGACTCCCCTGGTGTTGCACTCGCCCATAGGCCACGGTAACCTTTTACCATCAGGAGGACCGTATGCTTGTCTGCAACCTAAGTAGTATTAAAAAAAAAAATATCGAGTAGGGTATCAAAATGAAAGAAATTATTGGTTTTACTGTTTTAATGTATTTTAAAAGTATCTGTGTCCTATTTCAGTTACTGAACGCGGTATGGCTTTATACACAGACAAAGCTTATAGATTTGTTGGATACAGTATTCTTCGTCTTAAGGAAAAAAGATAGACAGATTTCATTTTTACACGTCTTCCACCACTCTATTATGCCCATAGCGAGTTTTATCGGGCTAAAATATTATCCAAGTGAGTAAATTCTATCCTAATAATATTACTATAAATGTGAAAATTTGTGAAAATAATTATGGTTTTGTGGTTGGTGGATTTAGCTGCAATTTGGGATAGATTAAAGTTTGTAATAATAATATAGACATTCTGCAACTTGAACGTTTAGCCACCTATTCATTCTGCTCCCTAGACTTTACGCCTAGACATTCTGCAACTTGGGCATTTTGTTATCTGGTCATTTTGCAATCAGAACGTTTTACGACAAGTGGGTAGGCGTTATGAGACTAATCCAATAATTTATCCCAGGAACAGGTTCCCATTGCAGGAACGGGATCAAATTTCAACGTGGGCAAGCAGCTAGCAGTTAAATAGTAATTGAATATTGAAAAAGCGCGGTCAAAAAATTATACTAAACTAGCTGTTGCCCGCGGCTCCGCCTGCGTTGACGTCGGTTATCGCGACCAAAGATAGCATTGTACTTTCTCAAGGTCTAGTCTACTCCAATACCAAAGAACAATGGCGAAATTTTATTTGACAACAATTTGAACGACTTAAAATGTCATTCATAGGAAACTCATTCTAGTAAATATCTAAGTTTTATGAAATTATCGTCTAAGTTAATAAGGGCCGAGGAAAAGAACGGAAATTATTATGAGCTCAATTGATTAATTTAATTTCCTTATCAATTCAATGTTACCATTTTGCAACTATTCTTATAAAATGTAGAAAAACTATATGCAGTAAAGTGTCGTACTTTTGTAAATATTTTTAGTTTTATAATTGTAAGAACTGAATCAATGAAGTATGTTAGTTATTGATATGTTTTTAAATGCATGTTTTTCAAACTTAAAGGATTTCTGTAATGAAAATATAAGCAAGTAAACAAAAACATAGTAGTAAAATATATTTTTACTATGGCAACATTGACAACTCTAGACAGACATAGACGTTTGTTTACGTTCGTTGTGTTTTCTCGTGGAGTGATTTCAACCATCTTTACCGTTTTTTTTTTAAGTTTCTTGTGACCCGGACTGCTTAAGGAATCTGATTTTTCCTCTTTGTGACCCCTGCATGCCTAAGGACTCTAATACTGATACATAACTGAGTGACTGTGCTGTTTGTATATTGGATTCCGATCTTGCCATATTCTGTGGATCTCGTAGCTTTGATGTTATGTTTGCTAGTTTAGAATGTACAATTCATTAGGTACATGTCGAAATAGGCAAGTAAGAAAAAAAGATTTACCGATATAGGCCATACATACTTATTAAATGTAGAACAGCAAAATGTGGGTGTAAAACCGGGAATATATAGATAAATATACGAGTATGTGTATGTAGTACGTACATTACATAAAAGGATTATGCAGCCACACCATTCATCAAACACATTGACACAATAATAGAGATCAAAAAGGTATAACCTACAAAATATTCAACACCGAAAATCTATTATTCTCGGCCTTCTTAGATTGAAATTCTAGTACGTATTAGAACAGGTGATCATGCTGTATCAAACAGTATTTTTTTTATTTAAAGATGCATCATTTCATTCTCAAATAATATCATGTATGGGCGGCTGCCATTGTTCTTTCATCAAAATCGGTTCAGTAGTTTAGGCGTCAAAGCGTAACAGACAGACAGGCTTTCGCAAAGTATGAAAGTATGGATATGGATAGAACGAAAGTACCTACGTAAACGTATTAAAAATTTATGTTCTTTTGCAATAATCACCTAAATTTTTCAGATGGTCACGGCACTTTTGTCGGAATGGTTAATGCCGTGGTGCACATTGTTATGTATACCTACTATCTTATCTCTGGACTCGGACCTGAATATCAGAAATATCTGTGGTGGAAAAAGCATCTTACTTCTATGCAAATAGTGAGTGTATTATTATAGCTAAATACATAAACCACTAAAACACTAAGTATCCTTGGACTTCAAAAAAGTTTGTTTATATATATTATGTACCTACGTCTGTAAATTTAATAAATTATGTACATTTTATTTGACATCAATCAATTAATTAGCCTATCGCAGTACTGCTCAACATAGGTCTCTCCCAATGTGAAGGCGGCCACCCACTAACAGTTTATCGAACAAGAACCGGATGATATCGGTCTGTCACTTCATCGCAATAGCCTACACACTTGCAGTTTCGTATACGATTTTGGACTGACGACTAATATGTGTGTGGCTTGACGATTTCGGTCAGCAAAGACAGTTAATTTATAGTAGGTCAGTCCGCCAACAAAGCATAGTATAAATATTTACTGTGACAAAAGCTCATGGTGGTATCTCGCTCGCTCACTACTCATGCTCTTAATTTCCCTTTCTTTACCTCGTCCCCCGCCACACCGCGTATACTTAGGGCGCAGTACAGCTACGTACAGCGGTCACGGTCGGTCTACTAGTAATTTTTTTTTTTTTTTTTTTTTCAATATAAAAATATACAATTTACACAATTCAAAGTAGTGTCACAAAAAGCACAACGATTTGTACGGACACTACGTTCGTCGCCCTGTCCCTATGTCGAAGCTACTCATTCACCAAGATGCAACAAGTAATCCCATCATGTTCGACTCGAACATACTAAAATCACCCACCACATCCCAATAAATAAGCAACTACAATTTGATATGAACAAAACAATTAGAACAAAATTTGAACAAACTACAATTTGACAAAAAATAAAAAAGATGAATTAAAGGCATGTGTTTAACGTGGCGACAAATTAATCCGAAAAGCAGGTACTAAAAATAACATAGGTTGGCAGCTATAGTGAAGAATCATTTTATTCAATTTATGGGTGTCAAAAATAATGAATATGGCGTACAAAAATACTAAGTGAGCTACTATTTCTGGATGGTGATAAAAAAATAACCACGAAGGCTAAAGCGGGAGCTCAGCTCCCGCGTTAGCCTTCTAACCTAACCTATCCAAGTTTCTTTATCACGCTAGTTCAACACTTTCTGTATCACGGGTCACTCAGTATTTTAGTCGCCCACTCAGTATATAAAGTAACTTATTATCAGTCATCCATTTATTATTTTTGTTGCACGGTTTATTATATCCCGTAATTAAATATCTTTGGACTGAAATGATGTTGATTGTTTTTCTTATTTCAGGTGCAATTTGGAATGGTGGCCATTCATAACTTAATCGCGTTATTAGATACATCCTGCACGTACCCAAAATGGATATCAAGTCTGCTTATAATCAACAGTCTTGTCTTCGTATACATGTTCGGAAAGTTCTACTACGTTAACTATATTCAGAAGTCTGATGAAATCCAGAAACCTATAAAAATGTCCAACGGAAATAGCAACCATTTTGAAAAAAAGATTTCAAACGAAAAACGAAAAGTACAACGATAAATTTACAGTTTTATTTTTAATTATTTTATCATTTATATACAAATAAGTAAGTGTTATTATAATTAATTTTTTAAGATGCAATTTTATGAAACTGTAACTGACAACGCTAGGATAATGACCGTGACAGGTATATAACATAAATACCTACCTATCAAAACAATCTTGTAATCTGTGATAGCAGACTTTCTTTACAGGGAAACTGTATGCGCTTTTTTAACAAGTTACCTAATAAAATTAGGGATTTCCCTGCAAATAAATTTGAAAATGTAGTTAAGAGGAAACTGTGCCAAAAATGCTATTATAAAATCCAAGAATATTTAGATAATAAACAAGTTTGGAAATGAGCTGTTCACTCATACAACACTACTCAAGCAAACGATTGTATTTAGACTAAGTAGACTAAGCATTTTTTTGAAAATAGACCAAAACATGCCCGCTGAGTTGCTTGCCGGAATTCTCTCAGGCCGGAGCCGCGTTTCAAATATCCATTTGCTAAACTAGTCTTTAACATACTTTTACAACACACCTGCTCATAAAAGTGATATTATTTTACCGCAATTAGGCACGTAATGAGATATCAAACTGTGACTTTTTCATTGCTATTATTCACAAAAGTGAGTTATAGATTATTTTTTAAATTTTATAGGAAGTGTCTATAATTGGGGTTGTTCCGTATTGATCCCACAACGATTGATCCCATTCTTAATTGACCCCAAATGCGTATTCCTTTTTGATCCCACTTTCAAATTTTATTTTATATTCTTGTTTGATCCCAAATCCATTCTTAATTGACCCCAATGTCTATGTTCTTAAAAAAGTTTTGATACAAAAAAGAACGTGTTTAATAGTACGAATAAATTAATATGCCCATTGTATGGTCATTTGATGCATTTTCGTATTTAAATAAATAATTTCAACTTGTAATAATTGTATAATAAACAAAATTATCACTCAAATTTAACATTTTTTTTTCTCTAAGTACAGACAAAAAAAAAACAGAAAAAAAAGTTAAAGTCAAACCCAATGATATTAAATATAAATAGATGTGTTATTGCTATTTCTACGTTGATTTGTAAGCATATGACATATCTATGTTATGAAAATATCATTGGTCAAACCTCATTCTTTTAAATATGGCCGATCGCCATTGTTAGATGCGCGCGCATAGGAAAACGAATTGATTTGTAGTATTGTTTATTTAGTATTTGTAGTGTTATTTTATTCGCAAGTGTGTTGTAAAACGTCGTATGCCACGTGTGAGCATGATGGTTACCGTCCTCGGCTCTCTTAAGACCCTCGCCTGACGGCTCGGGTCTCAATAGCGCCTCGGCCTAGCTAAACACTAACTTTGCTCACTTGTACCATAATGTACTATTTTTTTGTTAATTTTGACGTTTTGTAAGTGCTGTTTCAATTATTATTAGTCTATACAGAATAAACGATTATTGACTTTGACTGTAAAAAATAGGGTTATATAGTAAACTCGTCTCAATAAAGATTCGTCTCGTCCAAAAAAAAATAGTTAACTTGCTTGAGTCTTTAAAAAGTACTATCAACAAGCAAAGTAAAAGTATTTGGAAGGGAATATTTATTACTACATGTGTGTGTTACTGTATGTTCGAATAAGTGACAATGAAGGTATGTACAGTCACATACACGAATGCACACGTACACCCACGTACACTCAAAAAATAAGTGATTTGTCTTTTCAACATCAACAAGCAACAGAATAACTAAGTTTGTTTTATAACTAAGTTTTATTTATTGGAAAAATTGGGTCACTCTCGGGCGAAGCTCGGTGGCTCAGTGGTCAGAGCGTTCCCCCTGTAAGGGAAAGATCGCGGGTTCGAGTCCCGCCCGAGAATTGATTTCGCTTTTTCCAATTTATTATAATTTGTTTAGTCTAGCAAACTAATTGCTTTAAAATTATCTTAAGTTTGTTTTATATAATGTAGTTATATCAAACATAAAAAAGATGACTTAAGGCCCCGAATCAGATCAACATCGAAGAATTGGTATTTTCGAAATCGCTTTTCTTATTAACTATGAAACCTACAGATCTGGAATTCACATACCTGGATACTACAGAATATACAGAGTAAATTCTTTTTTTCATAAATTAAATAAAAAAGGAGAAACTAGTAGAAAAGAGGCTCTGAACATCACTCTACTCTTTCTTATGAAACCAAATATTTTCTACAATATGTATCCAAATAATCTAAAATTTTACATATTATATTATGTTTAACATATATATAAAATTTTAATTTTAAGTGTATTAGCATAACTTTACCTTCTTAGTTTGTAATCGTCGCCTATAAAGTTATCTATTAAAATAGGTTTTACTAATTTTTACGGTTCAAATTATGACCTTGAGCATTTGTATGGTCAAAGTCATTCAGGTATGTAATCACCTTAAATGTTCATTGTTTTTATTTTGATACTTGTATTTAAAAAAAAGAATAAAGAGCAAATCTCAACTCAAAAATACATCTTGGTTGATATGAGACTGAGATGAATTTCAATGTTGTCCATTATGGTGCACTAAATGCAATCTAAAATTTTCTTATTATTATGATTGTTACATTTTCTATTAATATAATGAAACTAATATTATATACCTATAAAATAGTTAAGAGAAAAGAACCAGAACCAAATAAAATAAAATACTACATATTATTATAGTAAAATTAATTTTGAATTTGAATGTGTCTCATTTTGTAACTTTTACTCATGAATAATTTTACGCTGCCTTCAAAAGGAAGTTTATCAGTTTCACGAGCGATCAGAAAAAGTACTGAAATACAGTTTATAAAATCCCCCAGTCTGTATAGGGTCCGAAACGGCAATAATAATAATAAGGAGGGCAATGTAGCCTCGTGGTTCCACCTCCTCAAATATGTGCTACATAACCCTATTTTAATTGAACGAGTGAGGGAAGCGAGTGAGTCTCCGTGTCGACAAAGTGGCCGAAGTGGTCTTCTAAGTTTTGGTTTTCGTGGTATGAAATTCTATAGACAAGTACAGTCAGCATCAGGTCAATCTTGATGAACATTGAGACTTTGCAGTCAAGGTCATTCTGACACAGACTGTACTTAGAAACTAGATATTTACGTCGAAATTAGACCATCGTATTGATCAAGATGTAAAGAAGTTTATTGTTGCCGGAAATCGGAGCAGGTCAAAATCGTAGTCCCACCCAGTGGGATTGTATGACTTTTTTAAAACTACCAAAAACCTCCGAAAATAACTCTCGGAACTTGAGGTGTTGATCTGTATCGATATATGCCCGTAAAAAATAAAAAAATATACGTTAACTTTTTACCTATTATTTAATATTATTTTCAAGTTCGTATGCTAACACTACCACGGAGCCGCAATTCGGAATTCGGGGCCTCTAGAGTGCCGGATCAAGTGCACGGGTACACGCGTCAGGTCAGGAAATTTACCTACGAAGCAGCCACCGGTCATTGATTTCCAAAAGTGCTCACTACAGCCCATGTGCTGGACATATCAATGTGGTAAAGTATTAGCTTATGCAATGATGTCAATTTCTGCAATCCTTGCAGCTGAATTTCAGAGAATTTGGATTTTTCCTACTTATATTTTCCAATATCAAGTAGGTATTCTAACAAAGTGCCGATAGTTCATTTTGTTACACGTTTAAAAAATGGAAATGATAAGTATAGCACAAAAAAAAAAACAAAATAAGTATCTAGTTATTTACAAGGTTTCTGTTAAGTTATTGAAATTATTTTGACTTATACAGTACACTTAATTTGTAATGCGTAGGTATAATTTAGTAGGTACGTCACATCAAAATATGCTTGTAATTTATTGACGTCTATGAATATAGTTTATTGGCTGCCCACGGTTTCGCTCGCGTGGTTGTCGGTTATCGTGACCAAATGCCTATTATTACTAATTTCCCAATGCCTAATCTATCCTTGTCCAAATTTCTTCAAAATCGGTTTAGTGGCTTATATGTGAAAGCGTAACAGACAAACAATTAGAGGTATTTTCGTATCATATAGATATACTAGCTGCCCCGGCGAACTTCGTACCGCCATATTTTCAGCCCGCGTGGTATTCAAATCCCGTTCCCGCTGCACCCTTATCACTTAGGGGTATGAAAAATAGATGTTGGCCGATTCTCAGACCAACTCAATATGCTCACAAAATTTCATGAGAATCGGTCAAGCCGTTTTAACGAACATTGTGACTCGAGAATTTTATATATAAGATTAGTCTATGTTTTTCGTATTCATTACCCATAGGTCAAATAGGTAATAGGTACTGTCTGAAGCTAACGAAAATATCAGTTATTATTTATATTTATTCCGACGTTTCGGGTACTTTTCAGCAGCTTTGGTCGCAGTGTGACTAAAGATTTTAGTTGTCACATAGTTTAAAGTGCAAGTTATCTCAAAGTTCCCGAATCATGATGAACTGTTGGTGTTACTATTTACAAATAATCAGGTCACAATTTCATTAAGTCTTGATGTATTTTGCTGTTTTCTAGGTTTAATTAAATAGATGACTGGGTGAATAATAACAAATAGCGATAGAATCAGACTGGAAAAGGCGGACCCGAGACTCCGAGGTGAAAACTTTGCATGCGACGACGGAGATTAACGCACAAATGAAGAAAAAGAAGCGATAGGATCAGTTAAAAATAGATTTATTTCAATAAGGTCAAATAAATTTACAAACATTATACAACATGTACATTATAAAAGCAAAATAAATTAGGAAAATATGAATAAGTCAAGAGATGAAAATATGAATGTCAATGACACCATGTATTTACCTAAAGTATGTATAGTGAAGTCGATGTTTAGTTGTTTTCCATTTGACAACAAGTATAGTTTGGACGCGGTGACAATAAATAATTATTTTGAAGAAAAATAAAAAATAGTGATTCTAAAATATATTTTAAAAATGGTAAAAATGATACTTGCAAAATTGAGAGACACATACGACTTTGTGTTTTACGAATTGGCTGGTATTACTTTTATTATAACAATTATTTAAAATACATATTGTACTGTACTTCATGAATTTGGGGAAATGTAATAACATCCGGTACCCACTGACTCGATCCTTAAAATCAGAAACAAGATAATTCCTTGCACATCAGAATTATAGCTACTTCTTCTTACTTTAATTAACAGCTTCTGTAATCGAAAGAATCGCCACAATTTCGTCAATCTACAGTATAATATAATATTTTTATTATAAAGCTATTAATTGCATCTTCTAAGACTTTGAATCACGTTAGCCACACCAATAAATTAATTTCCATGTTTCCGTCCCCCACTCGATCGGTTGTCGATCAGGATATGTGATTGGATTTTAGGGAGCAAAGTTTATCTAAAACAGTGGTTTATCTTACAGATGATAGAACAAAAGACTGGTTTCCTTCAGGATGGTTCATCTTAACAGCCATGCCATTCTACTTGTATTTTACTTTAAGTCTTGGACCAAGATTGATGCGTGATGTAAAACCTTTTAAGCTGAGATCTATTATGTTCGTTTATAACTTGTTTCAAATATTGGTTTGCGTATATATACTGATTCTGGTGAGTATATTTTAATTTATATACGTTTGTTGTAATTAAATGTACAACTAACTAACTAATGTGAAAAAGCGCCACATTATCTCCTTTGTCGATTGTACCTACTCTTCACATTTTATTGAGATCAAAATCTTTACACTTTCTGACTAACAATTTAAATTCAGATTATTGAGAATTTTGAACTTCGTGGTACAGAGATAGGAATACAATCTGAAAATTATGATTACTTATGTAATTGTTAATCCGTGAACAATACTAGGCGTAATTAGAGGTGAATTAACACCCATATTTCACCAGTCATTGTATTAGGTCCCACGTAATAGGGGGTGAGAATATTGCCGTATTCTGGGCACTATTGTTGACTCGAGCCATGCATCTGAGGCTGAGTCTGGGCTGCATATATCTGTCTTATGTTAAACACCCCTATCCCTTAGTCGCCTTGTAAGACACCGCATGGGAAGAGATGAGGTGGCCCAAACTCTACTCGGCTCGGAACCATTACATCATGCATTATTAGGATTTGCAATAAACTTAAGCAAGTAATTTTTTTTTTTAAATTCGTGTAAAAATTATGAGAGTTGTTATCAAAATCAAAATAAATAATTGTGAATCTAAAAGTGTTTCTTTTTAATACTTGGTTTTTAATTCATTCTTATGTCCAGATAGAACATTATATCTTTTGATAATATTAATAATAATTATCATTATCTTTATTTATATCAGGCAATAAAAGGTGGATGGATGAATGGATACAATCTCTTATGCCAACCATTAGATCGAACCGAAAATCTTCAATCAAGAACTGTAAGTAGTTTTCCATTTGCTTAGATAAACGGTGCCATAGATAAGCGTTATGCTACTCAAGACAGTACCTTTTCGTCCAGTTTTTTTATTTTTTAATATTTTGTAAGCCCGTTGTCACCTAGGACACACGGACTGACCAACGACATCCATAATATGGACTTTTGTAAAGTAGGTAAATACTTTTAGTTAAATATTTTATACTTTTTATCCAGTCTGGATAAAAAGTATAAAACTTTTCGTTTTCACTTCCGTCGTCGGCATTACAAGAATCCAAATTTTTTAACTTTTTTTTTGTTCCAGATGGCAAACGCAGTGTGGTGGTACACCATGGTGAAGCTCATTGATTTGATGGACACAGTATTTTTCATTTTAAGAAAAAAAGACAGGCAAATCTCATTTTTGCATGTCCTGCATCATTTTGGGATGCCAATTGCGTCTTCCATAATGCTCAAATATCATCCAAGTAAGATTCACATAAATAAAGTAATAAACGTTACTCAACCGATATACATAGTCAAAGTATGGAGGAAAGGGTCGTGATGGTCCTCTGATACCAATGGAGAATTCTCAATGCGAATATCTATTTGCATTATATTGTTTGCATGAATATAGGTACTTATGCAAACAAATATTTGTACCGCTATGGACACAAAAACTACTGAACGGGTTTTGTTAAGAAAGGTTAGAAAGATAGAAAGGTTTTAGAATGGTATTGTTTAGAAAGTAAAAAGAAAGAAATAAAGGAAAGTGGTATATAAGAAAGTAAGTTTGAGCGCAATCGGTTGAGTAAAGCCGGAGATATGATCAAAACTTGCTAATTTTATATACTCCTACCGACTCCTACGATTATGTTTACCAGCGCGATATAGGATCAGTAGTTCTCTAAAATTTCAGTCATTACAATACAATGAACATTGGCATTTTTAAATACTCAGTACCTGTCTCACTCAATATCCTTATAATATTACGGTATAATTAACAAATAAAATGTAATAAGTACCTATATTACATTCCGCCTGATTTAACAGTTGACCAGTCAAAAATTTAAGTTTGAAAAATCTTTTTTACGTAAGTTAGTGATCTAGTCATGAACTAGGTTAAATTTGAATAGAATGATATTATGATAGAGAAATATAATTGAATAAACTGAAATATCATTATTATAGATATTACGATATTTACTGTGTATTGTTTTGAGTTGCCGATATTTCGGCACTGTTGCAAGCGCCATGATCACGAAAGAAATGAAGTACTGGCAGTGTTTCAGTTCATGATCATGGCAGTTGCAACAGTAAGTACCAAACGCTACATCGTAAATATCTCGATGTCTCTAATAGTATAATGAGTGACTATGATACTTTTAAATACCTAAACTGTAATATTGTTCGTAGGATTTATCTTAGATTTGTATTTTCAGATGGCCACGGCACACTCATTGGAGTTCTTAACTGTATTGTCCATATTGTTATGTATGCTTATTACCTTATTGCTGGACTAGGGCCTAAATACAAGAAGGTACTTTGGTGGAAGAAATATCTAACTGTAATGCAAATCGTAAGTAAAATTATGTACTTTAGTCCCTTGTTCCAGAGTTGATTTTATTTTATTAATTTTTGTTGCCTACTTTTTTGATAATTTGCCACTAGCTCAGTTCTCCGCTAAGCATTTCCAGACCTCTAAAATAATGGTAAAGTAAATGGTCTATGGGGAGAACCATATCTTTAGTTAGTTGGTAGGTAAATCAGATTCTCAAAGGATTCTGATAAAAGATTACTGAATTACTTTTTATATATGAAATATTCATTTGAAACTTTGTCTATAGCTACTTCACCAACAGGGCTACTACTTATTACAGCAGCTCAAACATCTTTTATATTTTTTACTCATTTTACTTCATTCATGTTGTATCTTTTCAGGTTCAATTCTGTATTATTTTCGTTCACAACCTGACCGCGTTAACCAACAGTTCCTGCAGTTATCCCAATTGGTTGTCCGCGCTATCTTGTTTCCACGCTTCTCATTTCGTGTTCATGTTTTCACAGTTCTATTACTATAACTATATTAAGAAGTCTGACGAAATTACTGCCAGAAATTCTAATGGCAGTGCTAAAGTTTTGAATAGCAAATCAAAAGTACAGTAATAAAAATCTAATTTTAAATATTTTTAACAATAATGTTTGATGAATGACTGTTTAACTGCTCGTTCTGAAGGACCATGTTAAGACATAAATGTAACAATGCTTATTTATTTTACTATCATAAGTCAACACGATGAGATCAGTAGTACACAAGGACCGCCATGACATTTACACTGACTACAAGTAGATACTATGTAACTAAAATAGACCATAAATACATTGTAACATGGTAAAAGTATGAAATGTTTTGTATTATTACTATATTATTACTATATACTTATGCTCAAATGAATAGTGAAATAAAATATTATCATATTGTTGGTTTAGTTTTATTTTTATTGACGTTCATAATACTATAAGTATGTAATTTTATCATAGCTTATTGCTAGATTTCAATAAAAAATTCATAAAAAATAATTATTATGTCAAATAACTCTGGTTTTTCAGCAACAAAATATGGTAAGTAAAAACTAAAAATATTGATTACAGCTCGCAACAGAAATTAAAAAGAATATTCTGAGGAGTATTTGAAACCCATGATCAAATGGTTTCTGAATTGAGAAAATTCTAGTCAAAAATTCTGAAGTCTCATCAACACTACGCACAGTTTCATATTGCATACTATGCGTAAGTAGGTGTTAACGAGATTCAACTTCAGTATGTCATTTCAGAAACGGGTAATTTTTTCCATTTAAGTGTTTAACAATTACTTGCAGTTGGATTTTTTTTCACTTCATTATTATGTAATATTAAAAAACCCGACTACTGCAAAATCATGCTCTAAAAAGTACTTATTAAACAAGAAAATATCAAGAACAGCCGTGGTCGTATGCCACTTTTCCGGTGGTCGGGAAAGTCGGAGTCGGGTTTTAGTTGTAAACTAAATTTTTATCTATATTATTTTGGGACAAGCAACACCCAATAATACACACATATTTGAAATGTGCTAATTGAGCCCTTTAATTTGATACCAAACACGGTCTTTTATCAAGCTAATTTTTTAACGCAGTATTTTATGACCGCTAGACGGCGCCACATTAGAGTCAGTGACACGTCATATAGCTTATAACTAGCGGACGATCAAGACGTTTCTAACGATACCTCAAATGTCCAGTTCTAATAAGTGGTTGAAGAGCTATGAGGGAACAAACGAACATACATACATAACCTGTCAAAACCATAACCCTCCTTTGGCTCGCCGTAGTCGGGTAAAAATATATGGCAAAAAAGTGTATTTTGTTTACCGTTTAGTTTAACATCAGCATGATATAAATCCTATTCCGTGATTCTTAGCCATATAGGTCATAGATATAATATTATTAACAAATCCAGCACTCACGCTCTAGGGAAATATTCTCTTAGTAAAATATAAAAATTATAGGTATTTATATGTCGCGACAAATCGTCATCGAGCGTCAAATTATATAAAATATGCTGCATAATAAATAGCACACACTTAGGTATACGAATATTAAATAATCCTGCAGTTTCAGAAACATCGTAAGTCAGGTTTTCGCGAATATTATGCTTTTGAGTTAACGCAATTTTTTATTCAGTTCTTCAATTGACTGCACTCTACCAATGTTGAGAAGCTAAGGTGAAATCCAGAAAGCACAGGACACTAGTAGTTTCAAAATGCTTTCGAAGGTAAATTCACTAAATTCTCCAAACGGAAGGACTGTTTGAAGGACTTCAACGACCTTGAATGACCGTTCATATCCCGCTTAAACTAGGATTATGAGGAGAAGAAAAACATCTGTGTTTAGAGCATTCCAGTTCTTTGTCATGCAAAAAGGAAGTAGATACTGACTGTAAACATATTGGCTGCAGTAACTAAGTTTTGATAAAACTATGTATGGATTCATTCAGGTATCGAAGATTGATATAATAAAATATGTCCTACTGTGCAATTCGGTGTCCTATCATTTGACAAAAAACGAATGATACATTTTCATTTTGACAAACAACGTTTGATAAAATTATACTTGACAAATGTATCGTTTCTTTATTTGAAAAAAAATCATTATAATATTAAACATCATTTTACAAATTGATTATTTTATAAACATGTTAGTTGACAAACAGACAGTTAGTGATAGATTATTGAGAAAGCTGCTCATTCTGACTTGGATAGATTAGGTTAGAAGGCATTAGCCTTCGTGGTTATTTTTTTTTATAACCATGCACAATTTTATTTAGTCTCATTTGACTTGATTTTCAAAATAAAATTTTAGCAATCGAAATGTTTTCTAAGTAATACATTTGCGAAACGTGTATTATGTCAAATGATTATTTTTAAAGTAATATGTTTGCGAAATGAAAATTTGTCAAATAATTTTTGAAGGCACGCACACTCAGGCTGTGGAATGAACTCCCTGCGGTGGTTTTCCCAAGCGACTACAATATGGGGTTCTTCAAGAAGGGCATTAGAAGGTTTCTTCAGGGTCGGCAGCGCGAGTGTGACGCCCCTGGTGTTGCATGCGTCCATAGGCCACGGTGACCGCTTCCCATCAGGTGGGCCGTGTGCTTGTCTGCCAACTAAGTGGTATAAAAAAAAAAAAATATGTTTTGTCATACGTTTTTTGGTCGAACAAGGGTAAACCGTGCAATTGACTACCTATGCTAGTAGTAGCACAACGATGCGAGTCGCAACGTTGTGCTCGATAGAAATTGTCATTGGTCGATCTCCAGTGACGTGACACAATCCGACCAATGACTCGCTTAGTGAATTGCAATGCTGTTCCTTCTTTACTCTTTTTATCTATATCTCCAGGTGCATTTTTGTCTACTTTAATGACTCGATTAAATTAATATGTAAGTGATTAATCATCTGTTGAGTGGTTTGTTCGATATTTAATATGAATGAATATTTGTTAGATGGAGGTTTTCTTTATTCCCCATTTATCAGTTTTATAGTTCCTCTTGTGCTGTTTTTCTTTCATGTAAAGAATTGTTAAGTACTGAAACGGGCTATCAAAACCACATATTATGTATGCAAATATCTTTTAATGTTTTAAATCCTACTTGTACTACCCACTATTTTGTTGTTGAACATTTTTGATTTAACTGCGCTCTGTTTTTTGAAGATTATCTTGAGTGATCACGATTACGATGCTATTAAATAAGAAGAAGCTAGATCTCGAACCTGGGTAGCAGTACGCAGATGTACCTCGTCATTAATTGTCTAACCACATTTATTTTCTACGGCCTATTTGTCCCTTTCTTCTCTTTTTCTTTTTCAACTACATAATGATTGGACTACAAATTGGGAGAGGCCTATGTCCAGCAGTAGACTGCAATAGGCTAATTGATTGAATGATTGGACTTGTTGCTATACTAAAGCATCATCAATATTTTCATTTCTGATTTCTTGGTGATAACTGTGAGTCCGTTGCAAGTTGCAACAGATATAGCAATGCTTAATAGCTTCAGTTCTGTCAGCAAGCTAGGACTGTTTTTGGTAAATCTTTAAGATCAGCAATAGGACCATCGATCAAAAATATGATCCTCTGTTTTATCGACAATATTTTATAGGTGAACGTTCGAGTATTTGGATGTTCGATTTATAGTGGTCGATCAATTGATATTCGATTATTTGGCATTCGATTTGGCATAGTACACCCATTTTAACTACTATCGCATTAATATTAGAGCTATCGGGATATTTACCTTGTATTGTTTTGGAGTTTCGGATACCGATACTGAAACATACCATACCGATAAATATTCCGATAGCTCTAATAGACAATATTTTGTTTGGTGAAGGTCCATCTGGCAGTCAAAAGTAAAAATGATTTGTCTGCAATAATTATACTTTCGACTTATATGGTTTTTAAAATCACTACTTCAAATTGCAAGGATTTACATAATTTATTTAAGTTACTAAATAGTATCATGTTATTTTATAATACTCTGTTTGAACAGTAAGCTTGACATAACCTAAAGTAAATTTTGTGTAGAAGTTTATAAGTGAATTTAGGAAACCTGTATGAAAAGATGGCGTTGATATTGGATAAGTTAAAAGAGAACTATGACTTTATCTTTTATGAATTAGCTGGTATGAGTAGTTTTATTTAAATTACCTGAAATACCTATCTATATATACTCTAGATTTATTATTTCACCCATGCAAATGTTTTGTAATACCTATTCGTTATTGATATCATTTTTCTCTTGTCTGTATTTTTATATTGTTTATTGGCTAACCCAAAATGGGTTAGCCAAATGGTTCATGCAAATAAATTATAGTAGCAACATTGTGTTTCATCGAACAAGATTTTTTATTTCTATTTTGGTTTTTAGCTTACTAAAATTTTGTTTCTTTGAATTGAATTAAATACCAAATTATGAGCATTACACGAGTGTTCATAATTTGCTTTTTTTTAACCGACTTCAAAAAGAAGGAGGTTCTCAATTCGATGGGTTTTTTTTTATTTATTTTTTTATGTATGTACACCGATTACTCCTAGCTTTATGATGCGATTTCCGTGAATCTTTTTTTATTCGATGCGAAATAGTTGTCATTTGGTTCCATACAAATTTAACATAGTTTGGCCCAGTAGTTTTCATTTTATGATGTTTTTTGTGTTTTCTTAGTTCAAATTTTTACCCAACTTCTTATATATGTTGTCCCATATTTCCGTCGTTTATGAACTGGTTTCGAAAAATCTTTTTGCATTGGGTTCGGTATTAGTCACAGGTAGTTCCATATTAATTTTATGGGTACTGGACCTTGAACTCCGGAGATACACCAGAGAACTCCTCAAAATCAAATAGGTGATAAGAAATTAGCTAGTTTTATGACGATCCTGTGACACGGTGTCTATGTCATCTCAGTACGATGGGCGTGCTAAAATTACCTAGTCTACGTCGGGCTAAATGACATCATTCATCATCATCACATCATCTTCATGGAGACGTATTTTCCTGATTACATCAGAAGCTCATATGAGTTTATGAGGAGAACTTATTTAATGTAGGTATAGCATGAATGTCTCGTTTAAGTTATTGACAAGTTTAAGTCAATACTATGGTAAGTAGGTACTATCATTGAAGACATATTGGACTGAATTAGACCACTAAATTTCTGCACCTTTCGAGTTTCCTACCCATAGCTACTAAAAAAACAACGAAATGTTATAGACTACCCGTAGCAATCCTACTGTAGCTTACAGAATAACCTATTATAGACACTAAAAAGTGAAAAAAAAACTACGTTTAAAAAAACCTAGGTACTTCAAAAAACTATTCCAATAAAAATAAAATGCACTAAAAAGTTGAAAATAATTGTGTATTCTTCAAAAACTTCATTACAAATTATTGTTATTTTTGGAGTCGGTTGGAGAATGATTCGACAATATTTTGTTTTATTATGAATTCCACGTTAAACTGCGTCCAAACGATAGAAAATATTTTTTTTCTTTCAGATGAAAGAACCAGAGACTGGTTTCCTGCCGCATGGCTTGTATTGATTATCATACCATCTTATGTGTATTTCTCGTTAAGTTACGGGCCAAGACTCATGCGGGATATGAAACCTTTTGATTTGAGATCTGTTATGTTTGTCTATAACATATTCCAAATATTTGTCTGCTTCTATATTATAAATCTTGTAAGTGTATTTAAAATAACATTATTAGCTGTTCTCCGAGGCTTCGCCCGCGTGGAATGCAGTTCCAGTCCCCGTTAACAATGGGGAAACTATTTCCGGGATAAAAATACCTGTACCACTGTACCTGTTATTCTAGTCTGTAACCAGTTACAAACCAGATCTACTCAGTCATTAAGGCTTGATAGAAAAACAAACATCCAATCCAACAAATATCCAATGGCAGGCGGGCAGAAATACGGTAGGCAACTTAAAATCTGGTAGCCAACGATTAGCCTAACGGCTTGCTGACATTCTAAGTCCTACCCTGAACCTCAGCTGCTATCTGTGGTGATTTCATTCCTCTTTCTTACTGTTCCATTTCCCAAAGCGCCCTCTGTTGACTGAACATCAAATTGTTTACTTACAGATGTTAGGCTAAGTATATCTGCACTCTGCTAGTGCGCGTCTTCGCTTCTAGATGGCGTTCTGCTCAAAATAAACGTTGCTTCTTAACATTACATAATATACAACGTTGCAACCTACAAATATTTTATTGAAATTAGGCCGTTGTTGTCTCAAAGGGCGTAAAATATAAATTTTCCCTTGCGAAGCCGAAACGAGTCGATACTATTGCACAATAAAAAATTTAAAAAAAATATTCAGTAGTATACTTACTCCAAATACTTGTTGCTTTGAATGACAATAATATACAGCTTACTTTAAATTGTACTTTAAACAGGGACTTAAGGGTGGATGGCTTAATGGATATAATTACTTATGCCAACCAATAGATTGGACAGAAAATCCTGTGGCAAGAAATGTGAGTAAAGTTTTATTCTTTAAATGCTTATAATGTATAAGTAGGTATTTATATTTTGAAACTTTACATATATTTTTTTTATATTTAGATGGTAAATGCAGCTTGGTGGTACAGTTTAGTGAAGTTTATTGATATGTTGGATACGGTATTTTTCGTTTTAAGAAAGAAGGACAGACAAATCTCTCCATTGCACGTCTTTCATCATAGTATGATGCCCCTCGCTGCTGCTGCAGGACTAAAATTTTTCCCAAGTAAGACGAAAATTCAATAATAGCTTTAGCCCGGTTTATTTAAAACAAATTATAGGGAAAAGGTTACAATAATTCGTACCCGGCTCAAATTTTTTAGGATTGTTATTGTGTACACCACCATAAATGAAATCTAAAAATTTCGCATCGATCTGGTACTTCACAAATTGGGACTGAAACAAAGTTAAAGAACATACGATTCTCAATGAAACTCGATCAAGTGCTAGTCAGGCTCGTGCAGTACGGGTTCTGTATGAAAATGAATTGAGGCGCGAACTTGTGCTACGTAAACGGCAATATACATACTTTGATTACGTTAAATTAGAAGTTTGAATTTAGGGTACTTCTCATTGAACTATAATATGAAATTTGAAAAAAAAAAACAAGGTCTTATAGCACAAGTAAAAGTTCGAAAGCCGTAAAGTAGCTATCCGTGCCGTACCATGCTGCTACCGTGATAGGTGGATTAGTGATAGGTGCGAATTATTGTAGTCTAGGAGTTGTAAATTGACTGGACTACGTATTGAAGCAGAATGCTATCAGTCAGATTTTATTCTCCTGTAGTTACTATAAAGTTCATTACTAATTTGAATTGGTTCTGTAAATATGAGTAAAACTTTATTATCCCAGGAAGGGTTTTGTTTTTTAAATCGTGTGTTTACTTGCTACTCGCAACATGTCATAGAATTTGTCTTTTTTCAGCTGGTCACGTAACATTGGTTGGACTTGTAAACTGTGTAGTTCATACTGTCATGTATACCTATTACCTTATTGCTGGGCTGGGACCAGAATACCAGAAAGCAATTTGGTGGAAGAAGTACCTGACTATAATGCAAATGGTAAGTAAAAAACGCGTTTTATTGCTTCTTCTATGTTCTTATTATCATCAAGCCTCTATCCCGGGAGTCAATCCAAAGCCTGCAGTTAAGCAGCAAGGAGTCTGCTCGCATCCTTTCCACTATTTTGTTTATCTTGGTTTTAAAGCTTAGTTTAGCTAGGAGAGTAGTACTTTATCACCATTAGACCTGGTACGAAGTTCTACAGAATTTAATTTTTCAGGTGCAGTTCTGCATTGTTTCCCTTCACAATCTTATCGCCATAGCTGATAGTTCCTGCACTTACCCCAAATGGATATCCTGGGTTGCCAGCGTCGGCTCGTGTCTGTTTGTTTATTTATTTGGAAAATTCTATTACGTTAATTATGTTATGCCGTCTGAAAGAACTGTCAATAATGGAACTGCTAAAGTATTAAATGGCAAATCAAAAATACAGTGACTTGTAACTAAAATATTTTTGTAATCTAAAGGTATGATTCCGAAGCTAACCGCATACGACAACTTCATACGCATGCAGCAGATACAGCGTATCCATTACTTGTTAAACTCCGATACGGATAAAGGGGACCTTTGAGAAGCCGCAATGAATTACGCGTATCTGCTGCGTTCGTCGGCAGTTGTTGTATGTGGTCGGCTTTGGAATCATACCTTTAAGGCAGTGCGCGCACTGGTGATTTTTGTCACCGTGTCTGTTGAATCACTGTCACCGCGGACTTCATCCCTAGGGTTGTGACAGCTGATGATGGCATGACGTACTCGGCGACCGGTGACAGTATAGCAAGTCACGGTGATAAAAATCACTAGTAAGTGCGCTGCCCGAACAAAATAATAAATTTTAAAACTATAAACAGTAAGAAATTGTGTTTTTCTTCGACTCGTGCTCAGACTTACATGTTCGCTCCCCATCGGATGTCATGGTTGGAGTAACTTACTAGCTTTTGACCGCGTCTCCACCCGCGTGGATATTGATCGCGACCAAACATAGCCTATGTCCTTTCTCAAGGTCTAATCTAGCCCTATTCTACATTAAGCTGTCGGTCCTGGTTGCCATACGAACATCTATGGCAGTCGTTATGGGTAGTTGGAGCCCTCAAAGTCCAACAACAACGGTCTAGCTGCAATGCTTCGATATCGCTTAATCTCACCATAGGGTTGTGGGGGTCAGTCGCTTCACAGAAAATATCGAGGTCTAGCCAAATACGCAGTTAAGACTAGTAAAGCGGACCCCAGACTCCGAGCTGAAAGCTTTGGATGCAACTGGGAAGAAGAAAATAGGATGATTATATCTCTCAGTGACTCCAGGCGAAGGTTACATATACATAGGCATTTGTTTTAACCGAATTGCATGTTATGCCTTAACTGACACTACGTCAAAAATGGCACATAAGATGTAGGTAGATGATTCTCATTATATTTTTTTACACTACTAGTCGCTGATAAGCACACGGCCTACCTGATGGAAAGTGGTTACCGTGGCCTAATGGATGAGAGCAACACCAACAGTGCTGCCAACCCTGTAAGAACAGAGAAATTCTGTGCCGTCAGCGCAGTAGATAAGTAGGACAAGCCTTTGGTCTTCCCACTGATAGTACAAAACCTCTCTAGTGAACTCTAGCTACCCTACTCACTGCCGGGAACACAACACGAGGTTATTTAGCCGCAGTATTCTATAGGGTAGAGGTTCAGTTCCCCAAACGGAATGGTCGATTGGGACGGAAATACTAGCTCCTACATTTACGAGTACATCTCCTCATCTATATCACTACCTACATATTATAAAACAAAGTCGCTGTCGCTGTCTGTCCGTGCATATGTATGCTTAAATCTTCAAAACTACGCAACGAATTTTGAAGCGTTTTTTTAATAGATAGAGTGATTCAAGAGGAAGGTTTATTGTATAATACATGCATAATATTGTAGAGAAATTGCAATGTTTTTCTAATTTTGTTATAAAAATTAAGTTCCTACTACGACAATACAATCGACCTTATTCAGCAATCAGATCAGTTAGCCTATTATAGTCTACCACTAGACATAGGCCTCTTCCAATGTGTGCCATTTCTCCTGATCCTCCGTTTTCCGCATCCAGTCTGTCCCAGACACCTATTTCAGGTCGTCAGTCTATCTGGCTAGGGGGCGTGTCACCTTCCGTTAGCCTTCTTGCAGTCTCCACTCTAGCATTCGTTTGCTCCAACGGCCATCGGTCCTTGGAGAACTTGGAGACCACTTCAGCTTCTTATTCTGCGAGCTATGTCGGTAATTTTAGTTCTTTGTCATTGACCTCGTTGCGAAATCTATCCTTCAAAGAGACTTCAAGCGTAGCTTGCTTCATAGCCCGCTGCGTGAATTTTAAGTCATGAACTAACCCCACTGTCAGTGTCCAAATTTCAGCACTTTAAGTCAAAAAGTAAAGATTAAATTATAAATCAACACATTTTACCGACTTTTAATTATTTGAATAATGCTTTAACAAATTCACTTAATGAACAATAACTTATTACTATTTCTGCAGCGTCTTCTTTGTGTTGTTTTCATTGAAAATTGCAAGTAATTCTAACACTATTTTGTTTTATAATGAAGACACAATAGTATTAGAATCACATTTGTAGGTATTAGTATTCGATATTATTTGCGTTGTAAAGGTAATAATTTAGCTGTTGTTTATGCAACACACATGTAATATTTAAAAGTCATTTCAAGTACCCACGATATCTTTATATACCTAAGTAATTTATTAATACTACATAAACATAATGCTTATGTTGAATGAAATTTTGAAGCATATATTATGCTGATTGTTCACATCGATTTACAAAGAGAAAAGAGAATTGACTTCGGCGGGATTCGAACCCACGATCTTTCCATTACAGGGGGAATGCTCTAACCGCTAAGCCACCGAAGCCCGCACGAAGCCAATCCAAATTCCTCTATACTTTCCGTCTTTCCTATATGCTCATTCTTTCATACTTCAGAGCTTTCTCTACCGTTAATAAATCTTTAATGCAAGCCCGCCGGTTTCAAATACTTCTGACCTGTCCTATAAGTAGTATCAATAAAACGTCTTAAGGCTGGAGCAGACCAAATGCGTATGCGTAGACGTATGCGTAAACGTGCGCGTACCACTGAGTTGTAATGTATGGAACTGTATAAGACAGGACACACCGCTTGCGTAACGTAGACGTGCACGTGGACGTGATGCGTAGCCCTACGCAATGCAGCTCTCAAGACACAAACAGGCTACGCGACCTACGCCGTACCTTACGCAGAGCAGAACGGCAACGTCGCATTGATGACGTTGTATTCAATGGCGCTCCGTATTGGACGGCACACCGAACAAGTTCGAACACGTACGTACCTTTGCTGTGCGCTGCCCTACGCGCGTAAATACGCAGTCAGTTGTACTTACTTACAAACAATACCGGTAATTACGTATTGCTAATGGTGTTTTGATTTGTTATATAAAATGAATGTGGAAAAAAAAGAACAACTTATTGAAATTGTCCGTAAATATGACTGTATTTACAACCCAAAAAATAAAGAAGAAGAAGATCCCATATTCTTTTAGCACTTGCAGAATTATTCTGGCACAATAGTAGTAATATAGCTTCTTCCTCATCAGATGAACTACTTTTTCCATGTACCCAATCTTCATCAGACATCTTGCACAACACAACACAAGCGTTGAAAACAGTAAATAAATGGCTGCCGCAACCGGGCCGGGCAATGGTACTCCGTTGCGTACTCGGCTCGATTCCGTGACCGTAAGCGTAGACGTATGCGTAACCCGGTGTGACATCGGGTTACGCCGTAACAACGCGAACGACTACGTCGTAGTGACGCATACGCATTTGGTCTGCTCCAGCCTTTAAGATACGATTGCGTAGCCGAACGCATACGACAACTGCCGACGCATGCAGCAGATGCGCGTAATTCATTGCGGAATTTGACAAGTAATGGGTACGCTGTATCTGCCGCATGCGTCTGTCGTTGTCGTATGCGGTCGACTTCGGAATCATACCTTTAATTGAAAAAAAAAAAACCGCTTTTAACGGATTCTATCACGATTTATTTGTGGTTATTTACTTTTAGCTCGAGGTTTCGGCTTTTTTTTTTTCAGCAGCCATGTTCGCGGTATGACAAAAGATGAAAAGAAGACTAGTTCAGATAGTTGTTACATACAATGTATAACCCGCGCCACGTATCTTGGACCTAAAATGTGCTCACAATGTGCCTTATACGCGCAGTAGGTACACATTTCTTGGGTGTCTTTTGAGGGTAGCACGCGATGCTACTGCGGTAGACGAACTCAAATTCACCAAGCATACACCCGTATTCACAAACAACACTGTGAGGTCTCATAGTGTGCTCGAGCGCATAGGGCTGGTCAAATTAATTCACAAACATCACGGAGCAGTATCTAACGCAGTGCGTTCCCTCAACGAAGTATTAATTACAGTTCTCTATGACTAAAAAGGCTTGCCAAAACGAACGCACTGAGAATTTGTCGTTCTTTGCACAATTTTCGTAGTACGCATAGCGAAGTATTGTTTGTGAATACGGGTGTTAGACTATTACAAAGCAATCCGAGTGCGCCAGAGCCTGGTATGTCTTACGATTTAGGTCCAAGATACGTGGCGCGGGTTATACCCGAATCATGATGAATTTCTAGTGTTACTATTTACGCAGAATGAGTTCACTTTTCTTGCTGTATTTTGTTTATTTCTAGGTTTAGTTAAGTGGATGTGGGGTTCCAGCCTGATAGTACACTTCAACCGTCTTTTCTATCAAAATTTGAGTGCTTTTTGTGGTGTTTTTCTCAATTAGTGATATTTGCGTAAACTTCAGATAGTAAACGATTTATAAAACTTATTACAGGTTTAAGTATTTAATAAGAATACAAAATGAAAAAAAATCCATTGAATGATCTTAGAATTACAAGTTACAAATTACAATTGCGTTCTTGCTCCAGTAAGTATGCGTAGGACCCGTCAAAATGGCCTTACCGTGGGTTACGGAAGGGGCTTTTCTTAATTTAAGAAAAAAAACACACACACCTTAGAACCCGCCTGGCAATGGTAAAGCCCCCACCAAGTCTTTTTTTCATGGATTTCTTAAACACTAAACTACAACATTTTAAAAATTGCATATTGCATTGAATTTTTAAGTTTTTACAATTCAGGGGTTGATTTAGCCCCCGTACCTACAAGCCAGGCTGCAGCTTCGTGTTGGGGTATGTGTGACAAGTTTTCAGCTTGCCTCAAGAAGATACTTAAAAAATCGTACTAGCTCTCGGATTATATCTATTTGACACTGATGGAATACCTACCATTTTCCAACAACTATGCCTGAAATAAATAAATTTAGTAAGCAATATCAAAAGCGGCATTGATAGGATCTTACCAAATTTGGATAGGTAGGGGGCGGGAACACTACTGACGTTGGAGGTGAGCGCTGATGCATCACAAGGTGGCCACCCTAAACCTACATCTGGGTCGCAAGTCCCAGTCGCCGTCACGGTGTTCCTCTCTGTATCACGCTATGGACCCGACGACCGCACGGTGAATCCATGGAGTGCTGAGAATCGGATCTCTATTTATTTCAAGACAATTATTTTTATTGGGCTTGCTAGAAAACGTCCACATGGTGCACCCTGAGTAATGAAAGCGGGCTTAGATAAGATAAGATAAGATAATATTTATTTGCAAAAACATGTGTACATATAATATACATAGTCAAGTGCTTATTATATAGGTCTTAAGCTTCTATTGGAAACAACATGTTTTACCATTGAGTGGTGTACAAATTATTATTTAATTTTAAGTCATCACATCTACATTATACATCAGTCACATACAAACAAAAGTCAATCCTACAGGGTCATGTCCTCGAGAAAATCCTTAACACTATAGTAGCACTTCTCAGTCAACAATCTTTTGAGCGCCCACTTAAAACGATTGTTGTTCTGCCCGATATTCTGCCGAGGTTGGAACGAAAAAAGGAAAACTCGAGAAAAACCCTTTGCAAACCCGTCTGACCGGCGCGGCGCCGGCGTAGAAACAGTAGGCTAAAAACCCACCTATATGGACGGTGCCGAAATGTGAACTCCCTGTCTCAGAAGCCCTAACCACCGATAGCGATGTTGTAGGGTTCTTGGCTTAGGCCCCCGGTGGTCGACGCCCCCGTGACCTGGTTCCCAAATCCAAATTTTCACAATAGGAGCTACCTTGATTTTGAAATTAAAAAAAAAAGAATTTTACTGTAAATATTTTGTTTTATTTGTGCATAAAGCGAATATTATAGGACACAACAATTTAAAAATAAGTACTTTGTAAATTTAAATTTCAGGGAAATAAAACCTCTTGACCTTAATGATTCTACATTATCATGGCGCTGTGATTCGTGTTCGTAATATATACGACATGATGGTTACTTAAATTGCAAGTAATATATGAAAGACTTGCCTTTATTTACTTTGCGCCACACAGAAGCGAACGAGACAGCTCGCCTGTGGTCTCCATGGTGGTTTTTATTTATTAGTTTGTAATATTTTTGTTTTAAATATGTCTGGAGTGCTGGATAATATAGTTCAAAAATACAATTATGTATTACATGACTTAGCTGGTGAGTGTAATATATGCATATAATTTATATCGAAAAGGGAATTGACGATTCCTATGAAAGCAGTTTTCTCTCGCTAAGAATTTCCACAGTAGCATGGGACTACCCTTTTTAACCTTTTTAATATGTAGACACAATTTTATTTCATTTCTTTTATTTTGATTTAATAATTTTTCCAAAAAAAAAAAGTTGTTGCTATAAATGACTTAACAGTTATACATACTGAATAAACAATATTATTTAAATGTACATGCAAACTTAACTAACCAAATGTCATTTCATTCATATTCATATTCTTTATTGTACACACAAACAATATTAACAAATACAAAAGGATATTCTGTAAAAAATGTTGGGGTTGCTTCCAGCAAACCTTAGAGTGATACAGGAAAATAAATTAAAGATAGAGAGATTGCTAGAGAAAACTACCGTCTGTCCATATAGGAGGGTTTAATTATTAACGCATTTATTATACAACGTTTTGGCAATATTTTTATCAACAAATCAAAAACAAATCATGCACCAATATAGGGCAAATAATAATAATAAATTATAAATATTGTAGGACATTCTACACAACGCTATCTAGACCCAAAGTAAGCATAGCTTAACTAGCTTGTGTTATGGGTTCTAGAATGCGGATAAACATACTTAGATACATGTCATAAATAACTGTCTTAAAGCTTGTGCTAAATATTTCAAATAGTATAACATGACTGACATACCGTACCTTTTAGTCTTTGTCAAAATATTGAATGAAATTGGTAATATAAAGGAGCATAAAATTTACAATAAAAATAAAATCAATTTATTTTCACTATTTAGGAAACAATAAAGCATTTCCATTACGTGACATAGATTGATAATAGACCTGCGTAGAAATGTTGTTTTGTACATTATAATATTCGACTACTAAACTTAGGATCATAGTATACATTCATTATAGCAGACGATAGTACCTTACACAGGAGTTATCACAGACGACATCCCGCAGCCAAGCAGTCTGATATCACGGAAAAAAGCAGATTGTAGTCACTAAGCTTGACCGGATCCTGAACCACATTTCCCAATGATGACTCTGAGAACCTGGGGCCTGTTTAATAAACGCGACAATGACAGGTGACAGGCGACAGGCGACAATCCGACAATTTGACAATATTTTGTTTAATATAAATTATTGCTGACAAATAAGTCACGGTGGAAAATCTACAATAATGTCGACTTTTTATGACAATTTGACTTATTTCTGTTTAATAAATATTAAACCTTGACAGGCGACAGGTGACAATTTGTCAGGAAAAACTTGTAATTTTTTTTTTATTAAACACTAAATTGTCATTGCAGGAGGACATATTTGTCAATTTGTCACAGATTTTCGACAGGCATTTCATCCAATGTCAACGGTAATCGGGAATTAAATTAGTACGATTAGTTTAAAAAATGGTGTTAACGTCGTCGACGGATAACAGTTAGTAGTAGTGAAAATGATTAATTGGTGCAAACTGTACGACGACGACGTCGCATATTTAAACCAAGAATAAACTTGTTCTGTTTTATTCTTCCATTTATTAATTTTCATTTCAAAACCTCTCTGTTTTCATAGATAAGCCCTAAAATTGTTAATTTGGCGTCCATTTCAAAAAGCAAACAAAACTAGTTCAAGTCAAAAACAAAAGTAAAATAATTGTTGTAGGTAGTTACTTTTTTTGATATTACCCTCATGTTGTCTCATATGCATGCCTCGATATTGAGTTGCGACAAATATGTCGGAATTAGTGACAAATTTGTCAATTGTCATGACAAATAACTTACAGAGTATTTTCTTAGAGACTCGACAGGTAAAACCTGACAATTGCCGCTTTTATTAAACAGTTTTATAGCTTGACAATTTTGTCAGTATTTGCCTGTCGCATTTGGACTTAATTGTCAACTATATTAAACGCCACTTGTCGCGACAATTCGACTAATTTGTCAAAAAGTGACAAAGGGGGTTGGGTAATGTTGGCGTCGTGTTGGAATTGAGCGGCCATCAATGAAATTGGTATAATATGAAAGTACAGTATAAAGTGATCAAAAGTTACTACGGACAAACTTCTCTAAACTATATCGGGACTTAGCTATACAGGGTGGTATTTTTCAACTTTACTTAGATCGAAGTACCTACTCTAAATACTGGAGATAGCGAATTCCACTGAAAGGAAACATTCCCTTATTTTTTAAAAGAAACAAAACTGCATTCAAAGTTTTCTGAAAATGCCACACCCGGTAGTCGAACCGACTAAAATCTTCCTAAACCTTCTATAATAATTATAATAGTTATCTTTATTGGCATAAAATTTGGTCACAAAAATGTTTGGCCCTGACTGTATTTTTATTGCATCAATCGATAGGGCCGATCATAAGGATCAAATCTCTCTAACAAACTTGGTAAATTAAATAAAAGGAAATCCATGAAATAGAAGGTTTAGGAAGATTTTAGTCGGTTCGACTACCGGGTGTGGCATTTTCAGAAAACTTTGAATGCAGTTTTGGTAGAGGGCTATGTCTAGCAGTAGTCTGTAATAGGCTAATTGATTACAATTACTTCTTGGATGTTAATAAATGTAGAAAAAGTAACTACTCTTACTACCGGAAATAGCTAATTTCATTCAAGGGGAACACTCTCTTATTTAAAAAAAATACAAAGCTGCATTCGAAAAATCGTTTGCCCCGCCCTATAATCGAACAATTAGAAAAAATAACACCCTATATTTTTATTGCATCAATCGATAGGATCGATCATAAGGATCAAATGTCTTTAACAAACTTGGTAAATGAAAATGACATCTAAAACATGTATTGTGTGTAAATATAAAAAAATAATATATTAATTAAAACAATATATTTTTTTAATATTACACGTAATAAAATAAAACAATGGGTATGCCAATTTTTATGAACACGACTAATGATAATAGAGGACAAACATAAAAATTTATTAATTCATTTTTCTTATTATACAAATAATATTGTATTAACTTAATTTAAATTTAAACACACTATGTGCTTACAGCAAAGGTATCTTCTTTCTCTGTCACTATTGGACATCTCAATATCCCCGATATGCATGTTCGCTGCAAACTGAATAACAAAAACTACATTAAGAGTAGGTATCATCAACACAGTCTCACGGAATTTCGGAGTCCTGAACAAAGTGAGACGTTTTTTACGCCGGAGTAGCGGTGTCTTCTGTACAAGACATA
This sequence comes from Eilema depressum, assembly GCA_914767945.1. Lineage (NCBI taxonomy): Eukaryota > Metazoa > Arthropoda > Insecta > Lepidoptera > Erebidae > Eilema > Eilema depressum. The sequence goes on along the minus strand of OU612018.1, from coordinate 20,729,524 downwards.
AATTCGCTTCTGCGTGGAATACTGCTTACATCTTTGGGATGACTCTGCAAAGAACTTACTAGGCGCTCTCGACAGGTTACAGTGACGTGCAGTCCGTATTATTGGGAATCCTGAGGTCACGAACGCCCTCGAGCCTTAACAAATGCCTAGAGAAGTTGCATCCTCAGTTGCTATACTAGTATTTTACCGTCTCTTCCATGGTGAATATTCTGATGAGCTCTTCCAATTAGTCCTGCAGGACACGTGCAGGACTTAGAAATGGGTGACTTCTAAGTCCTGCACGTGTTATCCTGTATAGGAAAGGAGATGGTGGGAATACGATTCAGAATATTCCATCAAGAACCAAACGGTTCAGCGCCCTTAAGGTCTGGAATTCCTTACCAGCTCACGTGATTCCGTCTTCCTACAGTCCCGGGTCCTTTAGCTTTTAGCTTTAGCTACATTCTATCATCGCACCTCTCGCAACAGGCAGGGAATTCATCCACACACATTGCGTCTGGAAATGGTGCGCACTGTGCGGTATAAAAGGAACTTCATCCCACGCACACTCAAGCTTGGGAATGAACTCCCTGCGGTGGTTTTCCCCAAGTGACTACAATATGGGGTTCTTCAAGAAGGGCATTAGAAGGTGATCGCCTCCAGATTACCATTAGGCGAGGTGTAGTCAAATTGACGTGTTCCACTTTATAGAAAAAAAAAGGTTTAGGTTTTCTTTCTTCTTAATCTCAAAGTACACAAAAAGCCTTTGATATCTTCTTCACAATTTTGTTAAAGAAGGAAAAACTCAGTTTTAGACCTATTCAATCTGGCGATTCTGTCTTGACTTTTCCTTTCTATGGGCACCTGTCGAATATTTCCTCAAAGTCTGGCGAGACTTATGCAGGCATGGAACCAACTAACAGTCCGAAGTATTAAACCGGGGATGACATCCCCGGCGAACCAGTTCTCAGAAATAGTGACCAAGACTTGAAATTTTGTTTTATGAACAAGACTGATGCGTCGGCTCCGATCATGTGGATTGGGATTGAAAACAAAAATAAACTATAGCGGATTCTATTGCTATTTGTTTTATTGGTGTTAAGGTGCTTCTAAACGGGCAATGTTTTACTGCAATTAGTGGTCCACACTGTGGCCCGGCAACATTTCAACTATTGCAAACAATACCGGCCAGTATTGCAGTAATGTCCCGGAAATATAGCCAAACATATTTTGTGTTGCCACATATGGCCGATATTACCGCAATGGGTTGCCGGACGATCGCTAGGCGGTCGATTTTACTGCAATATTGCTCGGCCAGTTCTATTGTTGTTTCAGTCGCTCTCCTTGTTATGACACAGTCTATCCTTTTCTACGCGAATTGTTAAATAATTTACTATCAAAGCTTACTTATTTCTAGACTTAAATTATCTAAAGTTTCACGCCTATTTAAGTAAGGTCGAATCCACAATATCTTCTTTTTCTGTTTATTTTTTAATAAAACAATATAAGCTGCTGCAAGACGTGTGATTTCGTCAGCCATTGTTGCCGGTTTGTGTAGCCCGTTTATGAATCTGCATCAAGAGCCATACTATTGCAGATATATTTGCAACACATTGCCCAGCCATTGATTGTTCGGCCATCAGTTGCAATGAAATATTTTTGATGTTGCCGGGCAATTAGTTGCCAATAGTGCAGCCACATATTGCAGAAAAACATGACCCGTTTAGAAGGTCACTTAATGCCGTTCTTCTGACTAAACTTCGCAATAGTATTCTTTTATAGCTTGGAGTCGTGTGTTTGATCATATCCACTGCCAATAACTGATGTCTTAAATAGTTTATCTACCACTACCACCACTACTTTAATAAGGCAGTTACTTAACTTGACTTTATTACTTAATTCAAGAACGATACTCAGTCCTGAATCTCGAATAATAATTAGAACTGAGGACAGATTGTATTCTGGAACTATGCTTGCGTGGTGATATTATGACCGTCAATCACCTGAATCAAGTCTTATTCCTGAACCACAATCAGTTCAGAATCGATCCTCATCTAATCTACTATTGTTTATGCTCCATCCATGCTCATATTTGAATTCAGGTGAATTATGTTTTAGGGCAGTTATGGAATAAGACCAATGCGCAACGATCTTCCATCGATCTGTGTTTATACCTATGCTTGAACGACTTTATAGAATACGGGCCTTTGTGCTTTCTCGCTCCCGGTCTAGAGCTCCGTTGCTGTATCTAGGTCAATAGACAGATTATAGTCAATTAATCAATTATTAGCCTATCGCAGTCCACTGCTGGACATAGGCCTCTCCCAAAGTTGGGTGGCTTTGGCCTACTGTGTCCACGCTGACCAGATGGGTTAGTACAGGGTTTTATTTTGAGTTTTCCTTCTCTCGCAGTGATATCGTCTGCTTTTCCGTTTGTCGCCTCTTAGGACAACTTTCGGATAGGATGGGGTTGTGATACTTGTATTATTTCTCCGTCCCCACACGGATACCAAATTATTGTCTATGCCAGTAATCCTTTCTATTGATCATGAACATAAACATTCAGAGCCTGATTCATACACAATCATCACACAAGGTACTCAGGAAATACGGTTATTAATGTTGAAAGTTAGTGTCAAAAGTAAATAAATGGTCTTAATACCTTGGTATTCCCCTTTCTATTGATTGATTGTTCTGATTTTTGGTACATACCTTTTATTCGGAAGATAATACAATTTAAATCAATCAAAGAATTTGGTATACACATCATTAGTAGGTATTATGATCATTTTGAGTACTTTTTTAGTCAAAATCGATCTGATGCTAATGGCGGTACCATTCAAAAGTTTACCCACGGTAAACTTTTGAATGGTACCGCCATTCAAAAGTTTACCGTGGGTCTAGATAGCGTTATGTAGAATGATGTAGAATATTTATTATTATATTATTATTAAAATGTTAGGTACTGCTGTAAATTTTTCACGGACCAAATTATTATTAGCAATCGCGGTCATATAATAAAATAAAATATATTTTTTTGCTAGGGAAATTCGATAAATACGAGTATTATTTGTACACGTATATTTATACAGGTTTTATAACGATTTTGCAGGCATTACGCATGCTAATGATATTATACTGAATTCAAATTGAATAACATATTCGAACTTTGTTCACACACGAACGTCAGTGAATTAACATTTGTGGTCTACCACATAAAAGGTCAATGTCATTATACTAATTATTTTAACGTATTTAAATAAAAATAAAAAAATAGCAAAATTCAATTTGTTTAATTACATGACATTTATTTTACTCCCAATATAGCATAAACACATCCAATATCACGATCACAAAATTAAAAAACCCAAATGTTGAAAAAAAGATCGACGTACATGTGTTGTATTGAACAATGGTAACGTATTGTTCAAGTATATTTTGGGCGCGCAGGGCCTACCATAACAATTTCCTTGGAACCCAATCAAATGCCTTATTTAGGTCAACAAATACCATGTAGAGTTTCTTATTCTCTTAGAATTCTTCGTCATATTTGACATTTTAGGCGATCGTACTATGACTGAATTGATATTATATTGAGATTAGACTAAACTCATATCAAAGAAATATTGCATTTTTAAGCAGAATTCTTATATTCAGTATTTTTCTTGTTTTTTTTTTATATCACTTAGTTGGCAGACAAGCACACGGCCCACCTGATGGGAAGCGGTCGCCGTGGCCTATGGACGTATGCAACACCAGGGGCATCACACTCGCGCTGCTGACCCTGAAGAAACCTTCTAATGCCCTTGATGATAGAATGTAGCTGTTGGCATCATGTCAAACAGTTCTTCTGAGCACAAACCATTGTATAGACGGTAAAACACACACAGTGAGGCAAAGTCTCTTCTGAGACTGAGAGGTTTCACATCGCCTGCGAGTATGGGATTGCCGACGAGCCTCAACGCCCGTCTTTGTACCGAGTCAAAGGGGTCAAGCTCAATTCATTTCTCAATCTCAATGCGTTCTGTGATGGTCTAAAAATACACCATATGACTAATAAATAGCAATTGAAGTCCTGTTGCTTCTTCCAAAACTGATGTTGCCGCTTTCTTGACACAGACATAATAATATTTTAGGATATAATGGTTATAAGCAATGTTCACCTAAGTGTCGCGCGTGGCGATTACTTAACAGTCACTGTAAATAAATACTTATGAGAGATAAGAAATACCAGTCTATGTTCCAAATTTACTTCTTCATTTTTATTCTACGCTGGCATATTCACGGTATTTTTAAAGCTGTTATTACAAGCTAGTCTTAACAGTAAACAGTTAACATCACGTTTAGATTAGACTATAAAAAGTAAACTGTTTACTTTTTAGATTGTTCATTCGTAGGACAATATTGCTCCTTTGCATTCTGTTTTAAATAAATTGTTACCTATCTTTACTTCCAGATCCCAGAACTGCAGAATGGTGGGGCGTATCAAATCCTTTAGTAATCTTATCTATAGTAACATCGTATCTTTATTTCTGCAAATCTCTCGGCCCAAGATTAATGGAAAACAGAAAACCCTTCGAGCTCAAAACTGTTCTAATGTTGTACAATTTATTCCAAGTATGCTTCAGCATCTTTTTAGCTTATGAGGTGAGATGTTCTTTTTTTTTTAATTTACAGTCAGGATCGTGTTGATCGCAATCGATCTTGACTAGCAGAGTGATAAACTTCGTTGTCGAAATCGGTAAAGAATCTGAAGTAAACATATCTTTTACACTAGTCACGAGTTTGACGGATGACGTCCCGATTTTATAGAAATGGCAATATAAATGATTTTTTTCCCTACATAAGTTTGAGTCCTATTTTTTGGATAAGGTAAAAAAAGGACAGATTATGATTCGAAATGAAATCATCATCATCATCATCATTTCAGCCATAGGAAGTCCACTGCTGGAGATAGGCCTCCCCTCTAGATTTGACATATAGGATACATTTTATACCTGTACAGCTTTCTCTAGGTAGTTTTTTATATTGACCATCAAATAGAGATAAAAAATGAATACAAGCTACTTTTGATCTTAATGACATTTTATTAAAAGATACGATTTTTGACACCTATAGATGACGCTGAGCACGAATATGTAAAAAAACTGGGTTACTAGTTGCTATCGATAAGGTCGAAAATGGCTTAAACATATCCCTGAGTCGCCTTCTACGGCACACAAGAGATCAAGTGGCCCTATTTCACTCCACCGAGAACTAACACGGCACACGGCAACAAGCATGAAAGCGTCAGAAAACCATTATTATGAGTTCAATCTTAAACAAAGAAAATCAAATGAGCTTTTTTGCTCACCGTACGTCATTGTTCTATGTCATTGATTTCTCAAAACTCATAATATATGAAGTATAACGTTGACACATTCACAAAAACATACATATTTCTAAGGTTTTTTAGTACAAAATTCATATATTTTCTAAACAATTGTAATGCTAAATGTTTTTAAACGGTGGTTATAAATTACTTATTTGACCAAGAGGTCATGGCGCACGTATTTTATTTTGCAGAAAATATTACGCCTAATGAAATAGTACTTAAAAACAACTTACTTATTGTGTATACCTACTAAACTAACGTTTTGACTTAACTTGTGGTTGTATCAATAGTTAAATAACCAAGTTATTCTTACTAGCTGCAACATCACCCGCATGGCCCTATTTTTTTTAACCGACTTCAAAAAAGAGGAGGTTCTCAATTCGATAGGTTTTTTTATGTATGTACACCGATTACTCCTAGCTTTATGATCCGATTTCCGTGATTCTTTTTTTATTCGATGTGAAATAGTTGTCATTTGGTCCCATACACATTTCACATAGTTTGGCCCAGTAGTTTTCATTTTATAAATTTTATTTGTGTTTTCTTAATTCAAATTTCTACCCAACTTCTTATAATATATATAACTAGCCTTTCGCCCGCGGCTCCGCCCGCGTGGATCTCTTATCTTCGGTTCTACTCAACCGATTGCAACAAATTATACGTAAGATTTGAAGTCTGACCAAGACCTTTCTAACAAAAAAAATCGCATCAAAATCCGTTCAGTAGTTTTTGCGTCCATCGCGGACAAACATTTCCAATTTACAATTATATAATAGTACTAGCCTTCCGCCCGCGGCTCCGCCCGCGTGCATCTCGGTTAACGCGACCTTTGCTCATATCTTCGGTTCTGCTCAACCGATTGCGATCAAACAAACGTAAGATTTTAAGTTTGAGCAAGCCCTTTCTAACAAAAAAAACCGCATCAAAATCCGTCCAGTAGTTTTTGCGTCCATCGCGGACAAACAGACAAACAGACAAACAGACAGGAAATTAAAAAAAAATATTTTCGTGTTCAGTATCGTTAACATAACATAACCCAAGTTTTTTTTTTTAAATATCTCCAATGTACAGACACGACCACTTTACAATTATATAATAGTATAGATAGATGTTGTTCCATATTTCCGTCGTTTATGAACTGGTTTTAATAAAAAATCTTTTTGCATTGAGTTCGGTATAACTCACAGCTAGTTCCATATTAATTTCATGTGTAGGTACTGGACCTTAAACTCCGGAGATACACCAGAGAACTCCTCGAAATCAAATAGGTGATGAGAAATCAGCTAGTTTTATGACGATCCTGTGACACGGTGTCTATGTCGCCTTATTACGATGGTCAAGGGCGTGCTAGAATTACCTAGTCTACGTCAGGCTAAATGTCATCATTCATCATCATCATCTTCATGGAGACGTATTTTCCTGATTACATCAGAAACTCATTATGAGTTTATGAGGAGAACTCATTTGATGAATAGCATGAATGTCTTGTTTAAGTTATTGACAGTTTTATGTCAATACTATGGTAAGTAGGTACTATCATTGAAGATACATTAGACTGAATTAGACCACTAAATGTTTGCACCCTTGGAAGGCCTACCCATAGCTACTAAAAAAAACAATGAAATGTTATATAAACTACCCGTAGTAATCCTACTGTAGCTTACAGAATAGCCTATTATAGACACTAAAAAAAAACAAAAAAACTACGTTTAAAACAACCGACTTCAAAAAACTATTCCAATAAAAATAAATGCACTATTATTTTTGGAGTCGGTGTCAGCCAAGGCAGGTTTGTAACTTCTCACGTGCGTGCGTGTGTTTTAGTCGGTTCGAGTCCGACATAACCTCCTCCGCACTGTGGCAGAACACTTATTACAGTTATTACATACCAATTATGTTGTCGTTGGCATAAAAGTTTATTTGTAGACACCGACTCCAAAAAGCTGTTTTCAAGGGTCATTACGAACCGTCTCGAGCGCAGGCTTGATGACTTCCAGCCTCCCGAACAAGCCGGTTTCCGAAGAGGCTACAGTACCATAGACCACATCCATACGCTGCGGCAAGTTATACAGAAGACCGAAGAGTATAATTTACCACTTTGCTTAGCGTTTGTGGACTATGAGAAAGCCTTTGATTCGGTCGAGACATGGGCTGTGCTTGAGTCTCTCCAGCGGTGCCGTATTGACTATCGGTACATCGAAGTGTTGAAGTGTTTGTATAATAACGCCACCATGTCGGTTCGAGTACAGGAACAGAGTTCGAGGGCGATCCCTTTGAAAAGAGGCGTAAGACAGGGAGACGTGATATCTCCGAAACTGTTTACGGCCACTTTGGAGAATACCTTCAAGCTCCTGGAATGGAAAGGATTCGGCATCAATATTAATGGCGAATACATCACTCACCTCCGGTTTGCCGACGATATTGTAGTCATGGCAGAATCGATGGAAGATCTCAACACGATGCTCGAAGGCCTCAACCGAGTTTCTCAACAGGTGGGTCTTAAAATGAACATGGACAAGACAAAGGTGATGTGCAATGCCCATGTTGTACCTACCCCGATATCTGTTGAGAGCTCGGTTCTTGAAGTGGTTGACTCGTACGTCTACCTAGGACAAGTAGTCCAGTTTGGTAGGTCCAACTTCAAGAAAGAGGTCAATCGCCGAATCCAACTCGGCTGGGCAGCGTTCGGAAAATTGCGCAATGTCTTCTCGTCCGACATTCCTCAGTGTCTCAAGTCGAAGGTTTTCGACCAGTGTGTGTTACCAGTGATGACTTATGGCACTGAAACGTGGTCCCTCACTATGGGCCTTATGAGTAAGCTCAAAGTAGCCCAACGAGCTATGGAGAGGGCTATGCTCGGAGTCTCTCTGCGAGATCGAATCAGAAATGAGGAGATCCGTAGAAGAACCAAGGTTACCGACATAGCCCAGCGGATTAGCAAGTTGAAATGGCAGTGGGCAGGGCACATAGCACGGAGGACTGATGACCGATGGGGTCGAAAAGTCCTCGAGTGGAGGCCACGTATCGGCAAGTGCAGCGTAGGACATCCACCCACAAGGTGGACAGACGACCTCATTAAGGCCGCGGGAACGCGCTGGATGCGAGACGCTTCCAACCGGTCCTATTGGAGATCTATAGGGGAGGCCTATGTCCAGCAGTGGACTTCCTATGGCTGAAATGATGAATGATGATGATGACTCCAAAAATAACTATAATTTTTTTGAAGAATACCCAATTATTTTGAACTTTTTAGTGCATTATTTTATTTTTATTGTAATAGTTTTTTGAAGTTGGTTTTTTAAACGTAGTTTTTTTTTTTTTTTCAAATAAAAGTAGCCTTTATTTTATTTTATTTGAATTGTCCCTATCTTTTAAATTAAGTATAACTATTTAATAATACGATATCTGTAATATTTAATGGTAACTGTAGATTTGAAAATATATTTTATATAGGAATACAAAAAATATATATTAGATAGTGATATAAAAGTAGCCTAAGTTACGTTATAAAAGATCAGCTATTAACCATTTTACAATACAAATTTAAAAAGCAGTGGCGTCAACCAATGCAGGTAAAGACGCGAGTATAAGTTAGTTTTTTTCGATACATTTTATCTGACTGTATGCGCGCGAGATGACGACAATAAAATAAAAAAAAAAATTAAAAAATGCTAACTTGCACGCGCTAGCGAGTTGATGAATGACACAAGGAGAGAAATTGCCTTTGTCTTTTTGTTCTAAAAATATAGTTATAAGTGTAACCAGCTACAAAAAATATTACGTTAATCATGGATTACTTTTCTGTTTCCAGGGTGCGGTATATATATTTCACAGAGAATATAACCTTGCTTGTGACGTCATAGATTATTCACAAAACCCGAGAGCACTAAGGGTAAGTAAATTAAATTGTAATTAGTTAATTTATTAAACCGAGAACTGACAAATTGCCAACTCGCGCGCGCTCGCGAATTTGACGAGCGCGAGATGGTGAATGACTCAACATAATAAGGATCACCTGGGTGATTGTGATAAAGATTTGACTTGCAGTCGACAAACGATAGAAGTTTACACATATACACATAAAGTTGTATGAAAAGGTAGGAAAAGATGTAGGTATTGTATACTTGTAACCTTTGTCAAATGTACGTCTACATAATCTAATGTGACTACAAAAATATCTACTACTAACCATAGTGGCTTGTGGCTGTCAACACAACTTTATACCAGGCCCTCGATTCTGCTAAAGCTAAATCACTGTCTTTTTTTTTATACCACTTAGGTGGTAGACAAGCACACGGCCCACCTGATGGAAAGTGGTTACCGTGACCTATGGACGTATGCAACACCAGGGGCGTCACACTCGTGCTGCCGACCCTGAAGAAACCTTCTAATGCCCTTCTTGAAGAACCCCATATTGTAGTCGCTTGGGAAAACCATACACATACAATGCAAAAAATGACATTACATATTAGACTTTATAATTATAGACTTATAGTTCATAGATAGGGAATTCGTGGTTAAGCGGAGCTCAATTGCACATTACTAGGTTAAGAAATATTAACTGACCGTTAATATTTCTAATATTAACTGACCGTTAATATTTCTTATCCTAGTAACGTGCAATTGAGTGACCATTTATAACATATGGAGATCCTTCCGTACCTCAGAGTGCATTATGCTTTCGGTCTCGTTTGTCAATCGAATGTGTGGCATTAGCAACGGGTAGTTGGTCTTACTACAGAACTTTGATATCGTCAGAGGAGGTCAGACGGCTGTCGCATCCAATATTTCGTAGTTAGAATAAAAGCTGATTCCAACCGATTAAGAAAAAGGTTCGGATAATGTTGAGCTAAGTCGATAATGCAAATTCATTTATTTGCAAGATTAAGTACCTACAAAAGGTGATAACACTATGATATGTTTCAAAATCATAATAAAGGACAACACGTACAGGACTTAAATATCACGGTAACCACTTCCATCAGGTGGGTCGTGTGCTTGTCTGCCACTTAAGTGGTATACAAAAAAAATACAAGGACCTAATAATTTGGTTGTTACAGTTAACTGCAGCTGCATGGTTCTATTATGCGGCCAAGATTACGGAGCTTCTCGACACTGTCTTCTTCGTGCTAAGAAAAAAATATAATCAAGTGTCATTTCTTCACGTATACCATCATACGTTGATGTCGCTCGTTATTTGGTATGGAGTCAAATATTTCCCAGGTTTGAACCATTTTTATTATTATCCATATCCATATTAATATTGTAAATGCGAAAGTAACTCTGTTTGTCTGTCTGTTACGCTTTCACGCCTAAACTACTGAACATATTTCGATGAAATTTGGTAGAGGGGTCGATTAGACCTTGAGAAAGGACATAGGCTATGTTTGGTCGCGATAACCGACATCCACGTGGGCGGAGCCGTGAGCAAAAGCTAGTAATTAATAAAAAAATAAAAAAAAATATTGGACAGTCACTATGGCGGGCGCGGCGGTAGTGAACGCGGCCGCTACGCAGGAGGCGCGGGTCGATCCCCGCTCAGTGTAAATATTTGTATGCATGAATATAGTATCTGTATTGGTCTGGTAGTGCCTCGGAGAGCACGTTAAGCCATCGCGGTAGTTGCCATACGAACAACTATGGCAGTCGTTACGGGTAGTTGGAGCCATAAATCGACCAACAATACTGGTCTAGCTGCAATGCTTCGATATCGCCATTGGGTTGTGGAACTTGTGGAACTCAGATGGCAGTCGTTTCACGGAAAATATCGAAACTCAGCCAAATTCGCTTCGGATGCGACTGGGACAAAAGTCCAGCTGCCACCGCGTCGGCCGCTACTGTTTCAGTGGGTATTGACCCTTAAGTTATCTAGGCGCGCTTGCTATTTGAGTGACTGCTTAGTGGTATCAGGACCATCTGATTGTTGACAAGTACTAGTTGGTTGATATTATTAACACAAGCTAGTTTAGCTATGCTTACTTTGGGTCTAGATAGCGTTGTGTAGAATGTCCTACAATATTTATTTATTATTATTTATTAGTTGGTTGACCACTGTCATACCACGGATACCAAAAAAATACAATTGAATTTTAGACTTAACCTTTATGTTTTTAAAGTCTAATTCTTATTACTTACAGGAGGACATATTATTCTTATGGGATTCCTGAATTCTATCGTCCACATTATTATGTACACGTATTATTTAATTTCTGGGTTCGGACCTCAATACCAAAAATATGTGTGGTGGAAAAAACACGTGACATTAATCCAATTGGTACGTATATTTTGTCAGTACAAATTATTAAAATGCTATAGCTAGCTAGGTAACTTAGCGGTTAAGGAGTCGATCTACGATCGGGAGACCCTGGGTTCGAATCCTGGCCGTTGCACTGCCAAAGTAACTCTGCACTCCTAGCATAAGCAATTCCGCTGTGCTTTAGGGATATACTAATAGGTATTTTTGGTTGCCAATATGCTTTTAAAAAATAATTAAAAGGTTAGTAGGTACACCTAACAATTTGCCGGCTCTCCCCTTCTTCGCACGTGGTATACTTGGAAACCCTGTAGTACCCAAGTTAAGCATATAATTAATAATTAGTAATTCAAATGATGTATGTCAATCTGTCAGATTTGCTGACATTTATGATCACTGCTCCGCTCCCTTGGGTTGTAGTGTAGCGTAACTTTATACAGCCTATACCTAATCTTCCTCTATAAACGGATCATCCAACACAAAAATATTGGTGCTAAGTGATGGAAAGTGGTTACCGTGGCCTATGGACGTATGCAACACCAGGGGCGTTACACTTGAAGAACTCCATTTTGTAGTCGCTTAGGAAAACCCCAGCAGGGAGTTCATTCCACAGCTTGGGCATGCGTGGGATGAAGTTCCTTTCATACCGCACAGTGCACACCGTTGTGGGCATCATGACAAATATCAAATAGTTCTTCCGAGCACAAAATTATGACAATAACCTGTACTTTGTTTCCTTTTAGATTCAATTCGTTATCATTTTCCTCCATAACTTTGCTACATTTTTCTACAAATGTGATTACCCAAAGCACCTGAACGCACTGTGCTGCTTGAACGCTCTTGCCTTCCTGTACATGTTTGGCAAATTTTATCTGAGAAGCTATCAGAAGCAGGCCAAGAGCAAGGCAGCCCTGGAGACCAGAAAAGTGCCCTCGCTTACGACGAAAGTCACCAAATTCGACACCAGGAAAAAGCTTTCGGAGAAATCCCGATGAAATACCTATAGATATTTTAGACTGTAATTATAAAATTGCGGAAGGAGCACTTTTATTGATAAAATGTTACAAATATGTAACTAATAAGTAAACTGAATGTTTTTAAATATATGTGATGTGTGTTATTTTCCTTTATTTTAATTAAATTATAAACGACCTGACATTTACATAGTCGCAGAGTTATTTTTGTAAAATGCAAAAAGCGGTGTACATGACTCGTTTTTTTTTGTATCAGCTTGCAATTAAAATTTTGCTATAATAATATTCATCATGATAATCAAAAAGTAGAACCATTATGTTGCTGAAAATTTGCTTGCATGCAGCAGGCATGTAGCATGCACTAGGCATGCAGCATGTAGCAGTATCAGGGTTATAGCTATTTGCGTTTTCCTGAGAATAACTTTCAAGAAACTTCCTGTGGCGTTTTGACAGGTTTTCTCATCAACGTTGCTAGTGATTTCCAACATGGCAAAATGATTTTGAAGTTCTAGTTGAGCTTTTTGAACTCCAAGGCTGCTGCTCCAAGGAGGGCAGTAGGTCGGAGAGACGACTGCACCATTTCACCTGACCTTTCAGCTTAGCCTACTATTACCACACTGACCAGACGGGTTGATACAGGATTTTATTTTGAGCTTTATTTCTATCACAGAGATTATCATTTGCGTAATTGTTCCGTTAGCCACCTCTTACGACACCCTTTGGATGAGACGGGGTGGTGTAGTTTGTATTCCTTCACGCTGCTTAAAGTTACATCGTCACAACTCAAACCTGCATTCGAAAATATTATGATAAATCACACGCCTACCACGACAAGGCTTTCGAATTAGAATTGTAATATAATAATAATAATATACAATAGGTAATCTGGCCCTCCTCTCAAATTTCTTAAGCTTTTTGCTAAGTGGGGGAAGGGCAAAGGTAAGGGGTCGTAGTTCTTGAAGGTCGAGTAGAGATCCAAGTACAAATTCGAATAGAGTGGCTATTAGAGAGGCTAATAATGAGTCGAGTAGAGAGGCGATTAGATAACCGAATGAAGAGGCGAGTGGAGAGGTGAGTGAGTAGAGAGTTGAGTAAAGAGTTGAATAAAGATTGGAACTCAGAGATGATTAAAAAATCGAGTAGAGAGACGAGTATGGAGTCCAGTAGGCACATGCTATAAGAACATTTCGAACGATCGAACGAACTCGACAGCTGAATTCGTGGTGAGATTTCAATTTCGCATGCTGTAAATTAGCATGTACCTGCAGTATAAAGTCGGGTACTAATAATTAATAGTACGATCATAAGTTTAAATTAAAGAGCGCACAAAGTCAAAGTCAAAGTCAATAGGTTATTGGTATAATATACCTAATATGTCTTTTTCTTTGGCAAATATAACACAATTATCATGTCATGTCATTTCGTAAAATCTTAGATTGATGCATGAACTTGCCATGCAAATACGCTTTGATTCAACAAATTAAAAAAGAAAGAAAGAAAGGTTTCTTATTCTGCACAGACATGCAAAAAAAACTGAGCTTAACTGAAGTAGGTACCTAGTGTCGCACGCAGCCATGCAGAACAACGGCTGCCTGTCAGCGTTAATGCTGTCCACGTTTTTCTTTTATTTTTAATTTAATTACCATTCAATTACAATACAATAGCCAAAAATAACATAATAATTATGACCACTTACACCATTTTAATAATATTCCTACAGAGGTCATTAATAATATTACATTGTTTTCGTGTTGTTCACCGTATCAATTCCTAAATACTATTATATATCTATACTACCGTTGACTGAAGTCTTCAATGAGTGATGTTCTGGCGTGCGTACCCATCTTTGGGGTGGGGCTATAGACAAGCATGGCGAGTCACTGATATCGCCAAAGCTTTCGATAGAGTCTGGCACAAATCGCTATCAGCAAAAGTTATCAGCCTTTGGTCCGCCTCATAGACTGTGCAACTGGGTGGCTAGCTTCCTGCAGAAGTGCCGTATTCGCGACCTTTGTGATGGTCGAAATTCGTAGTTCTTGCAGGCAAATGCCGGCGTGCCGCAGGGCTCCGTCTTATCACCCACTCTCTTTCTTCTGCATATCAACGACATGCTGTGCACTGGCAATATTCATTGCTTTGCAGACGATAGCACCTTACACGAGAGTTATCACGGACGTCCTGCGGCCAAGCAGTCTGATATCGCGGGAAAAAGGCAGTTTCACGTCAGTGAGCTTGACCGGATCCTGAACCACATTTTTCAATGGGGCTCTGAAAACCTGGGCCTCGATTCTGCTAAAGTAAACCCACTGTCACACTACAGATACTGCATTAAATTTTAGTCGTTAAAGTAATACTGTTAAAGTTTAAAAGTCAATGGCTTATTGTACAGTGAATGAAAGAGTGTAATGAAACTTTATCCATTTAATTTTGGACTTTAAGTCTATAGCAAAAAAGTCTAAAATTTAGTGCAATATTATGCAGTATCTGTGGTGTGACAGTGGTTTTGCTTTAGCCGAATTGAGGGCTTGATCGAATTCAATGCCAAGAAGACGCAAGTATGTGCGTTTACCAGACACCCACATTTCGCAAACTATGATTTTCGCTCCCACGTAATAGGGGCCGAGCCTAATGCCGTCAAGCGGGCACATTGTCATAGGCTTTATAGTTACTGTCGAATGGAGAACAACCCTATCCCTAAGTCGCCATTTACGACTAAGGGATAGCCACCCAGTCCAGGAGGCCCTATTCTACTCCACCGGGCAGTGGACTCGACTGTAAACTATTTCAGTCTAAAAATTATATTAATATTCATTAGCGCCTCACGCATTTGTATTTATACATTACTTATCGATTATTTAACATGATAGACACATTATAAATTTATACAGAATGAACATTCTCGACTGGTTGGTTACGCCGCGAAGGCGTGATTGACCATAGCTAAGTTTTTTTTTAAATATTTTAAAGTATACAGGAAATAAACAATAATGGGTGAAGTTTTAGATAAAATAATAAGTACCTATATGTACATAAACAATGATTTGGCGGGTAAGCATTTGAATTAATTTATATATTCTTTCTTCATCCTATGAAACATAAAAAATTAATGTAAAAATCGAAAATTGCCAACTCGCGCGCGCGCGCTCGCGACTTTGACGATCGCGAGATGGTGAATGACCCAAATTAACGTACAAAAATGTGTGTTTTAATAAATATCATTTTACATACATACGTTCACGCCTGAAAATTTCGGATGGGGTAGGCAGCGGCGTAATATCAGTCACCCACAATTCACCAACTGTGACATTCAAGTCCCACGTAATAATCCGAGAGCTGGTACGATTTTTTGAGTACATTCTTGAAGCAAGCTGAAAACCTGTCACACAACTCTCCTGTTATACCACAACATGAAACTGCAGACCTGGCTGGTGGGTATTGGGGTTAAATCAACCCCTGAATTTTTAAAATTTAAGAGAAATTACCAAAATACATGGTTGAGGCAATATGCAATTTTTATAATGTTGTAATTCAATGTTTAAGGAATACATAAAAAAAAGACAGGCGATTTAATGGGGGCTTTTCCATTGCCAGGCGGGTTCGGGCGGACTATAATAGGGGGCGAGCATATTGCTATCAAGCGGACACTTTGTCATAGGCTGTCATTTACTGTTGGATGGAAAGCGGCCTTATCCCTTAGTCGCCTTGACATCCACTGGAAGAAATGGGGTGGAATTCTACTCCATTTGGAAGTGAGAATATTCCGGACTTCCTCAAAGAGCTTGCGAGTATACCCTCTAGTATTCCGAGTGTTAATTAGCAACGGTGACCATTTATCAATATGTTTCTTATATTTTTAGATAAAAGGACACAAGATCTTCCTTTAATATCAAATCCACTTCCGTTACTCATCATTACTTTTCTTTACCTGAAGTTTTGTATATCAATTGGACCACGGATTATGAAGAACAGAAAAGCATACGAACTGAAGAATGTGATAATGTACTACAATATTTTTCAAATACTCTTAAGCGCATTTTTAACATATGAGGTAAGTTTTAGTAAGGGTTCTATGGTGGTGAGTAGGGTAGCCAGAGCTCACTGGAGAGGCCTTGTGCTGTCAGTAGGAAGACCAAAGGGACGTTATACTCAATTCGTCAAACTCCTTATCACCTTCTTGAAGAACCGCATATCGCTCCTGAGGCTGAGCGGTTAAGCACTGCTAGTCAATGTGGGATTGTCGCCGATCCTCAGCGCCCGGAGTCGAAGGGGTTAAGCTGGTAATCCAGAACCACCAGCTAGATGGACTGACGTTTGCTCTCCTAGCTGGTTTAGACTAGAAGCGGATGGGAGTAATGGCGCATATTGGGGGAGGCATACATCCAGCAGTGGACGAATGATTACTTGATAGGTTATTATATAAAAGTGTTGCACTATGTATTTTTGTTCGTAACACGATAAATGTCGTTACGAAGAGATCCAATTCTCAGCACTCCATGGATTCACCGTGCGGTCGCCATAGCGTGATACAGAGAGGAACACCGTGACGGTGACTGGGACTTGCGACCCAGATGCAGTTTAGGGTGGCCACCTTGTGATGCATCAGCGCCCCCCCCCCCCCCCTACCTATCCAAATTTGGTAGGATTCTATCAATGCCGCTTTGGATATTCGATATAATAAAGAGAAAATAATTTCAAACGTGAAAATTTATTTTAAATTACTTAATTCGACCTCAATGTTCACTGTCAAAATGTTATTACAATTAAAGCACATTGCAATTCACAATACCTATATCTTTGCTAACAAAAGTATAAACCTTTAATGAATAGTTTTGCATGAATTGGCGTAATTATCATAAAATATTTTACATACCTATTCACTATGTCATGCTCACAACTTTGTAGTTTCCTAATTTATTAGGAAATCAGACTCAAGTAAGTTTTTGATGGGTACTGCCTACAAATGCTTGCGAAATCAGAGATGATGGTACTAGCACGTGGCCACGTCGGAAAGTATCACTCAAAAAGACGTATTCCCAGAAGAAATATTTGACCCACAAAACAAATGACTTTGTCTTGTGGGTAGGATACTAATTTACAATAGAAAGTGCCAAGTTCTGTTCCGCGTTAGTATCGCAATCCATCAATTCATTAGGTACAGTTTCATCAGAAAATCTTGTAACCGTGAAACGCCACGTTTCCCGTCAGTTGCCTAGTCAACTTCAGATCTAGTTTTCTATTTTGAAAGAATTCAATTTCATTGAAATCGTTCACTACCTCACCAGTTTTGAAGTAACACGAACAAAAAATCTAAAAACGAACACAATATTTCCTGAAAGCCTTCCCAAAAAGCCAATAGGTATTAAAGGAACTAACGACCATTATTTTTCAAATATAAAATTTTCTTTTCAGGGTCTACAATACTTGATTTCTAAAGATTACAACCTTATTTGTGATCCGATTACTGAGACCACCGATCCTCGAGTCCAAAGGGTAACTTTTCTCTCATTTTCTCTCATCTCTTATTATTGTGAAGAATGTGAAGTTATTATTTTAAGCATGTGAACTAATTAACACGGAGTAGGTACAGCAATCTTACCCTGTCCTGTCCTAATCTGTCACCGTACTGCAGCTAAATGGGGACACCGTAATTCCCGCATTCGAGGAAGCCATTTTGAAACCGGTGATGGATCAGGGCGATATGGCCTTGCTGGGCCACCTTACATCTGAATTGCAGTATGATTTTAGTAGGTTCGAGTTCGACATAGCCGCCCCACTGACTGATGGGGGATATCCATGGGAATTTCCGGACAAAAAAGGTACTTTGTGTGGCGGTGAACTTTCTACGAGTATACTCAATATAAAATGTGTTTTAAACCAACAGACATCAAGAAATGGATGGATATATTTCTTTGCAAAGAACACAGAGTTGTTAGAAACTGTATTTTTTGTGTTGAGAAAGAAAACGAGGCAAGTCTCTACTCTACACTTGTATCATCACACTATGGTCATTCTAAGTGCATGGATCGCGGTTAAATACTTCCCAGGTAACAATCCTACTCATTGACTACGGATAAATAAAAAAGATCGATACCACCATCTGTGGTTACCGTGGCCTATGATCTAGTGCAACAACAGGAGAGGCACACTGGTGCTGCCGACCTTTTAAGAACAGAGAGATTCTGTGCCGTCAGCGAAGAAGACAAACACGACAAGCGTTTGGTCTTCCCACTGACAGCATATAACCTCCCTGTTCATACAGGGTCGGCAGCACGAGTTTGACTCCTGAATGAGCTCTGGCTACCCTAATCACTGCCAGAAATAAAACATGAGGTTATTATACCGGCGTTACTCTGTAGGGCGGAGGTACTTCCCTAGTCGGACTGCTCGATTGGTACGGAAACACCGTCGCGTCTCCTACCGCCTTCAAGATGGACAATAACTAGTATTGAAATGATCGATTAAGATTGAAAAAAGTGAAATGCTCAGACGAGACTTGAACCCGCGACCTTTCCCTTACAAGGGGAATGGTCTGACCACTGAGTTACCGAGCGAGCTAAGTCTAGAACAATCATAACCGATATAGCATACTATTTTGCTTTAAAATTTCAATAAAAATATCTAAATAATGTTTCGGAATACTGGATAATATGGTTTAGGCGTATAACGACAGAAACGCAAAATGACAAATTAGCGAATTGACAGAAACGCATAATGCCAGGTGTCGCAAAATGACAGATTCGCAGAATGACAGATTCTCAGAATGACAGATTCGCAGAATGACAGATTCGCAGAATGACAGATTCGCAGAATGACAGATAAATCTCTAATTTAAAAAAAAATCAAGTGATTATTAATCAAATTCTTTATTTGTTAGTATAAATCAACATAACAGATTGTAAGGGTCTCCCTTAAAAAATACATAATCCTCCAAACTGTACTTATATTATACTTAATGTCGTCGTCAGATATTTATATCGTCTTAATTAATTATTTTGTTGTTTTTTGCAGTTGGGCCGATTGTTTTAGTTGGAACTTTAAATTCCTTTATTCACGTACTTATGTACACTTATTACTTCCTGGCCGGTCTTGGTCCTCAATATCAAAAATACTTATGGTGGAAGAAACACATGACTTTGATCCAACTAGTAAGTATTTGGTTAATCTTCTCTAATATATAAAAATCAATGCAACTTTTCGTTGTTAGTTTATAACTCAAGAACGGCTGAACCGATTTGGCTAATTTTAGTCTTGAATTATTCGTGGATGTCCAGGGAAGGTTTAGAGGGTGAGAAAAGAGGTGCCGCGGGAACGGGAAAAATATGACGGTACGAAGTTCGCCGGGACTGCTGTCCCGGCGAACTAGCTAGTCTAATATGTATATGAAAATCAATGCCACTTTTCGTTGTTATTTTATAACTCAAGAACGGCTGAACCGATTTGGCTAATTTTAGTCTTGAAATGAAGGTTTAAAGGGTGAGAAAATAGGTGCAGCGGGAACGGAAAAAATATGGCAGTACGAAGTTCGCCGGGTCAGCTAGTTCAATATATTTTGTAAATTTATAAGTTATTGTAACCAATTATTATAGAAATAGATATCCGAGCAATGAAAGCATAAATCCAAAAAATGGGAAACGCCAGACTGCATCAGATTCTGTTAATATAAAGTTCTGATTTTGACAAAATGTGAAGCGTGAGCTAATTACAAAGAAAGCTTGATACGGCTTCCTAGTATTACATCCGTAAATACTGTAAATGTATGTATAATAAGACAATGGGTTATATAAATTCTTATCCTATCCTACTTAATCCTACTTCCTACTAATATTATAAATGTGAAAGTTTGTGAGAATGGATGTGTGGATGTGTGGATGTTTGTTACTCTTTCACGCATAAACGGCTGGACCGATTTGGTTGAAATTTGGCATGTATATAGGTTATACCCTGGATTAACATAATAGGCTATATATCAGCGATGAACGGGATCAGAATTCCACGCGGGCGGAGCCGCGGGCAACAGCTAGTTTTTAATATTTCTATCTGAACTTCTCGGCTGAGTAGAATTTAGGCCACCCCATCTCTTCCCTTGTGGTGTCGTACAGGATAGGGCTGTTTAACATCAGACATATATGTACAGCCCAATCAGCCTCAGAAGCATGGCTCGAGTTAAAAATAGTGCTCGGAATACGGCAATAAGCTCACCCCCTATTACGTGGAACCGAATACAATGATTGGTGAAATGTGGGTGTTAATTCACCTCTGCCTAACCTTCCGGGGATAAAAGCGTGATTATATTATGTATGTATGTATGTATCTAAATTTCTAGATAAATAAAACTAATAATTGAAATTATCACTTTGACTAAAATCACGATTGATTTATACTCGTGTTGTTAGGTAATAAAGTAACACAATCACATGAATTGTAATTTACTGTAGTGTGAAATGTAGACTGAAACTTTATTATTACATTGTATGTATTTACATTTCATTTACCTAAATTATTTATTTAAACAAAAATACAAAATGGTTCTCCCTTGTTTGGTATAACAACGTTTGGTCGAATATCACTTGAACTAATTTTAGTTACAATAAAGTCATTTCACCTAATTATTCATTTGACCGAATATTTAATTGGTAGAATTTTATTTAGCATAATTATTTAGTTGGAATAATATCATTTCACCGAATTTTCATTTGCACTAATTTTATTTAAACTAATGCTTCATTAGACTAATAATGATTTAGTCGAGAGATCATACCGAATCACTCGGCGGCCGCTGCCGCGGCACGCTCGCTTCGCTCGCTCGCCTCGTGCTTGTTGTGGTCACAGTTCTAACCTAACCTAACCCTGCCGATTGCACTGAGAGTTTTTCAATTTTACTTGTATTGTTTTTCATGAAACATACTCTTAGTGGTATTCTTACATCACGGAAATCGGCAGGGTTAGGTTAGGTTAGAACTGTGACCACAACAAGCACGAGGCGAGCGAGCGAAGCGAGCGTGCCGCGGCAGCGGCCGCCGAGGGCCAGATAAATAAATTTCTACACTACATTAACATTATACCAATTGAATATTCGATGAAATACATAATAATATCAACTGAACATTACATGAAATGAGCATTATACTTTTTGATCAATAACGCAAAGGTTGTTATCGCAAATAAATATTCGATGAAATGAAAATTATGTCAATCGATATTATGCAAAGCAATTATTTTCTCAAACGTTGTTCGAATTAGTAACATTCGACCAAACGTTGTTATACCAAACAAGGGAGAACCATACAAAATATGTACTTATTAAGTCGTTTCTTTTTTCTTTCAGATCCAATTCGCCATCGTCATCACTCACAACACAGTAGCTCTTTTTCACAACTGCAACTATCCGAAATTCGTACATATATTCATAATAGCAAATACCTCTATGCTATCGTATATGTTCGGTAAATTCTACTATCACAACTATATAAAAGCTAAATCTAAGAAGATAGAAGTTACCAATGGAACTAAGACAAAGGAAAATCTCAGAACCACAAACATTCGTCGAAAAAGTATTCGTGCTGGAGAATAAAAAATATTATGAAATAACTACGCTATATCATTATCATTGCAATTTAAATAAAGGATGATAAGCACAATGTATTGACCCTGGGCCCAGCTCCTATCGAAATGAGTGTATGTTAGTGTAACATTAATCATTAAACCATTAAGACCTGGAATTCTATACCAGTTCACGTGTTTCCATATTCCTACTGTCCCGGGTCCTTTGAGCGGGGCATGAAGAAGCATTTGAACCTGAACCAGTAGAAAAAAGAGAAAACGAGTAAAACCAGTCGTGTTAAAACGGCCATCGTAACGTGCCGCAACTACCTATAACAAAATTATTAGTTCGCCCACTAATGTGGGTAAACCAAAACGAAGTTTTCGTGGTAACACAATTTTATCTGGATCATACCGCTATGATCCAGATAAAATTGTATCATATCAATATGTAAAATAGGATACTTACGTGTGAAAAGTAATTCCGTTTGATTTATTGTGCTTTTTGGACTTTGAATTACAATATTTCACTGCACATATAATATTTATTGGTCATTTCTGCGCTCGGTACAAAACTGAAGTTGGCTCGCATTATGCTTGTACGCATAATATACGTAGTGGCATTGATTTTGGCGCGGTTATTGCTATACCACAGGTAATACATCAAATGATTTCAGATAACAAAAAAAATACTCATCGAATTGAGAACCTCCTCCTTTTTGAAGTCGGTTAAAAAGATACTCGTACAACCTTTGTACCGGATACAGGCCAACCGTATAGAGCAAATTGACATTGTAATTTATTGCAATTTATTGTAATTAAAAAATATAGATATTAGTGTTATATTTTTGAATTATAAATTTTATGATTAATTTTATTGTTATTTTTTAATTAATAGCATAAATAATTGTTAAATTGTCGACAACTCGAATTTTAGTGATAATAATTGTCGTTCCATAATTGACCGTAACATTGTTTAATTATCACATTTTGAATTCTGATACAGTTGATAGCAGCTGAGTCTGCGATTTAGCATTGTTTATGACTGTTGTGGTTCCCGGCATAGTAGAATTTGGTCACCCCATATCCTCCCTTGCGGTGTCGTACAAGGCGACTAAGGGATAGGGCTATTTAACATCAGACAGATATATACAGCACAGGCTCAGCCTTAGATATAGGTATGGTTTGAGTCAACACCAGTGCCCGGAATACGGCAATAGGCGTGATTGTATGTAGGTATGTATGTATGTATGTTGCGGGTTACGGTTCTGCGCCTGATCTCTGCCCGTACTGTTCACAATCTTATAGTTCACACTGCAAACATTTATATCAGTATATATTATTATATGTCAATAAAAAATACACTAACTAACTTGAAAACGATAGCCATTTTGAATATTATTGAAAATTTCGAGTCCGCCATCTTGGATCGCTAAATGGATAGTACATTCGTAATCAACATCCACGAAAATCCCGAAAACGATTACCATTTACGGTTTTATTGAAAATTTCGAGTGCGTCATCTTGGAGCGCTAAATGGATAAGCATACCTATTCGGAATCAGTAACCCTGAAAATCTTTAAAACGATACCCATATCGATTTTATTGAAAATTTCGAGTCAGCCATGTCTGATCGCTAAATGAATAATTATATTCGTAATCACCAACCCAGAAAACCTGTAATATCAAAAACAATTTTAACGAACAATACGAATCAATTAGGTACTATTTTTTAAGTAAAAAATGGTCATAACAAATTAATATGGATTAGCCCTGAATTTTGAGTACCTACATGCTAGTATAACCCGCGCCACGTATCTTGGATCTAAAATATGCTCAAAATGTGCCCTATACGCGCAGC
Organism: Eilema depressum; assembly: GCA_914767945.1. NCBI lineage: Eukaryota > Metazoa > Arthropoda > Insecta > Lepidoptera > Erebidae > Eilema > Eilema depressum. The sequence goes on along the minus strand of OU612018.1, from coordinate 20,705,543 downwards.
ACACATTTCTTGGGTGTCTTATGAGGATAGCACGAGATGCTACTGCGGTAGACGAACTCAAATTCACCAGGTATGGACTATTACAAAGCAATCTGCGGGCGCCAGACCTTCGTATGTCTTACGATTTAGGTCCAAGATACGTGGCGCGGGTTATATCTATACTCGGTACGGGCCCCCCTACGTCAACATTCCGCTTACCCCGCAAGATTGCTCTATCTGGACGATTTCGTCGACAGACTATTTATGAATTCGTTAGACTGTGGTACATTGACTCCCACTAAAATTTGTAAATAGACCAAAGAAAATGCCCGCTGAGTTTCTTGCCGAAGTTTTCTCTGCCCGGACCCGCGTTTCGAACCCGCGGCGGTGGTCCATTTACTAAACTAGTCTTTAATACGCTTTTTTTTTTTTCTTAATTTTGACGTTTTGTTAGTGCCGTTTTTATAGGCTATACAGAATTTATTATTTTTGACTTTGACTAAAATAATAGTTTGAGGATAATAATATTAGGTATAGTAGCTAAGGATTTGTGTTTTGTTGCTAACAAAATAAAAATAGGCGTTGTGCTGGCCATTCTGGGCATTCCAGTCGTATTTCAGGATAATATGTAGGCACTACTCATAGTACTTCATATTTTTTATGACTTAGTACGAATTATCAGCTACTAAAAACATACCTACAAAATATCTCTTCCGGAATTATATCCCATCATCATAATAGTAGTACTTACTTACCTACACTCGGAAAGGTCAATCAAATATTGTAACAAGTTCTTGTTTGATTGTATAAGACAGAATAATAAGCTTGATAATAGTGAACTAACATTGACACTAGTACAATACAACCTCTAGTGTAGGTACTTACTTAAATATTGATACTAGTTATACTTATTATATTATCTTTATTTTATACTATTGACACGCCCATCCAATATGCAAATGAATGAAGTCTCGTTACATATTCAGTGTAAATAACTAACCCTACGACTGAGTCTCGATATCAACAAAGCAATTTTAGTGACCACTAAAATATCTTAGACTAGCTGACCCCGCGAACTTAGTACCGCCTAACAGTCAATTTTTTTTTTACAATTTTTCTCTCAGTAAGAACCATCCCCGTATTTTAAGGAATGTTCTAAAAAAAGAATTAGCGAAATCGGTCCAGCCGTCGCGTGAACGGATATGAATATATATATGATAGAATGTCACTTTGTCTAAGGCCCCTGGACCGATTTCGCTAATTCCCGATGGCGTGACCAAGGGAAATAGGGATTCATTTTTATATATAGAGATGACATCACTTTATCTATAATACATTCTGTAAAATTCTGTATGCCTGAAAACAAAGGTCTTCGGCCAGTGCATCCTTACCACGGAGGACAGAATATGATTTTATTTATGATTGTCCTAACTGTTATGACTTACGGTGCCGAAGCAGTGGACACTGACATCGGAGTTAGTCCATGACCCAAAAGTCGCGCAGTGGACTACAGAGCTAGCTATGCTTAGTCTCCTTGAAGGATAGAATTCGCAACGAGGTTATCCGACAAATGCAAATTCTTTAAAATTGTGTAACGCTATAACATCTTTATCTTCTTTTGACGTCAAATTCTGCTTAAAACTAAGTTTACCACCGCTTCCTAGGCGCTAGTGGAGAAGCATTGGAGTGAGACCAGTAGGCACATGCTGTAAGAACATTTCGAACGATCGAACGAACTCGACAGCTCAATCCGCGGCGATATTTCCATTCTGCTTGCTGTAAATTTTGTGTCGTCACGTTCTTGAGCATGAGGATGATGTATGTTTACGTGTTCGACAACGTGACATCACCAAAACAGCATGCGATATTGAAATATCACTGCAGATTCAGCTTTCGAGTTCGTTCGATCGTTCGAAATGTTCTTACAGCATGTGCCTACAGTTGTCGGACTTTTTAGGGCTCTATCTACCCATAATGTCTACAATAATAGATGTTCGTATGACAACCGGGATGGACGGCTAAGCGTGCTTTCTGAGGCGCGACCAGACCAATGCAAATAGCCATATTCATTCTCATACAAAAATATTTGCATTGAGTGGGAATCGAACCTGCACCCTCTGAGCTGTTACTATTTTTATTACTCTGACTATTTTTTACTTTTTTATGGAACAAGGTACAATTTAAGTAGTTTCAAATGGGCACAAGAATAACGGCGATCTGAGCAGCAATGAAAATGCAGCAATGTCATTTTCAGTGCAATGTACGAGTAGGTACCTAATATCATTATATTTGCAACTGTAATGGGCCGACATACCATACATTTATTTTCAGTGGAAAGAGTGGATGATACGGCAGACTCTCGATGTTATAAGAATACTAGCTTTTGCCCGCGGCTCCGCCCGCGTGGATGTCGGTTATCGCGACCAAACATAGCCTATGTCCTTTCTCAAGGTCTAATCTACCCCTATACCAAATTTCATCAAAATCGGTTCAGCGGTTTAGTCGAAAAAGCGAGACAGACAGACAGAGTTACTTTCGCATTTATAATATTAGTAGGGAAAAGTAGGGATTTACGAGGCTGGTAAACCAATTAACTATTATTGAGAAGCAAGCTGGAGTTAAAAAAACTAGGAAAGACTTAACGACTATGTGAAACTAAAAAAAAATAAGAATATATATCATATAAGTACCTACCATAAGTATGATAATTGATAAGTATTACAAATACACAAAAAAATTCGGCCAAGTGCGAGTTGGACTCGCCCATGAAGGGTTCCGTAACAGCAAAGGCAAAAAAATTGCGGTTTAATAAGTATTAAAAAAAAAACTACTTAGGTACTGGATCTCGTTCAAACCAATTTTTGGTAGCAGTTTGCATGGCAATGTACATCATATATTTTTTTTAAATTTGACATTTAGTCCAGTCATTTGGGCGAAAACCTAGAACATTACCTGGAAAGTTTTCCGGGAGTTTTGAAAATTGGCAATTTTATAGATTTTGATATGCTCTTTCCAAATTTGAACTTTGCCACCTCGTATGTTTGCCGCTCGCGCCGCCATTTTGAAAAAATGGCGCCCAAAACCAGTTTTTTTATAATAACTCCTTTCCTATGCATTTTACAGGAAAACATATTTCCACAAAATAAAAGTAGAGAAAATTTCCTACAATTTGTCATAATCTTTTTTTCCCCAAATATAATAGTTTCGGCGTAGGAGCGCCGTAAAGTGTAATTAAATACACGTTTCGGCAGAAATACTCATTTCCACACCACCATGAGGTAGTGAAATCGGCGCGCTTTTTTTATCGTGGTATCCCCAGTAGGCCTAATCCTAATTCACACTGTGTAATGATAAACGTGTACTGATGACTCAGACTAAATATTTCTATTGAGCTCAGCTGACTTCTTAGAAGGGTAAGAAGGGGCCTGACACAGAAGGGACGCATTCCTTTATACCTGCGCAGACATGACAGACTATAGTTAGCTAGGTTTTCATTCTATGGAACAATATTTAACCTTTGTATAATTTTTATAATGTACATATCACAGTATGAGCAGTTTAAAGTAAATATTACACGTTGGTGTGGATGTATAATGGTTTACGGCGCTCGTACGCCGAAACTATTGACTTTAGGAAAGAAAAAGTTTGACATAAATTGTAGGAAATTTTCTCTACTTTTATTTTGTGGAAATATGTTTTCCTGTAAAATGCGTCGGAAAGGAGTTATTATCAAAAAACTGGTTTTGGGCGCCATTTTTTCAAAATGGCGGCGCGAGCGGCAAACATACGAGGTGGCAAAGTTCAAATTTGGAAAGAGCATATCAAAATCTATAAAATTGCCAATTTTCAAAACTCCCGGAAAACTTTCCAGGTAAAAATACCAAATGACTGGACTAATTCTCTTATTTTAGAAATTAGAGGGGGGGGACGACACATTTTTCTACTTTGGAAGTGTCTCTCGCGCAAACTATTCAGTTTAGAAGAAAATGGTGTTAGTAACCTCAATAGCATTTTTAAAGACCTATCTATAAATACCCCACACGTATGGGTGTGATGAAAAAAAAAATGTTGAGTTTCAGTTCTAAGTATGGGGACCCCCAAAATTCAATGCTCTTTTTCTATTTTTGTATGAAATTCTTAATGCGGTTCACAGAATACGTGCCTTTGCACATTGTAAGAAAATTTCTGGTGCTTGACAAGAAATTTCTTATAAGAAATGCAGTCGCCTTTGTTGTTATATGAGACCGTGCACATTGTAAGAAATTTTTTCTTGTGTCTGATAAGACACACGCATTTTGGCGGATCTAGACCAGAAATTTCTTACGTACGTGGGACACTCAATTACATCAAATTTTATTTTGAGAAATTATAAAATTAACTTCGATGTATAAAATATTTTTATTAAATCCACCAGGCCGTTTCCTCGTGGTCATACTAGTTTGTCATACCACCAGCCTCTACACAAAGTTTCATGCGTCTGAACCAATTTTCGCACAATCATCGTACGAAAATGTTCTCGATGCAGATCCATTTTTAAATGAGACACAATGGCTCTCAAAAATTGTGGAGAGATATTCAAAATTGGAACATTGCTATTTTTACTTTTAAATATAAGCAAAGTTTTCAAAATAATTACAAGTAGGTAACAAGTACCTTACACAAAAACTCGCAAGACGTTGTTGAACGGCCCACTCGGTACCTATTCATTCTGCGGCGGCGGCGCCTTTGTGCCCCTCCCCCGACATACCGCACCTCACTCTACACGTGCCGCTAGCGCCTGTCGGCGCGGCGGTGCGGCTTTTGATTTTTACCCGACTACGGTGAAGCCAAAGGAGGGTTATGATTCTATGCCAAATGACTTTCAGTTTGCTAGTACATTTTTAAATGCAGTTTCGGTTGTGACTTGTGAGTTGTAACTGGTGACGTCTCGATGAACTAAATAGGTAGGTATTAAAATCCTTAGGTACCTACCTGAGAGTTACAGCTAGCATTCCACGTGGGGATATAGCTTCTATAAATTGCGTATTTTGACGATGTAATGAAATCTTCAAGTAAGTACCTATTTTAACAACTCGTCAAAAGTTGTTTGGGACATATAGGTAGGTATGTACGTACGTAGGTCATTAAAAACTTTCTTTCGTTTCGCATTAATTCTGGTACCTACAAGCTTTGTATTATGTCCCATCGCTGAATCTCGAGTCTCGTCATATTATTATTATTATACTAGCTGTTGCCCGCGGCTCCACCCGCGTGGAATTCGGATTCCGTGCCAACTTTAGCCTACCTAAGTTACTTCTTATTACATAAGCTATCTGCCAGAGAAAGTCACGTCCAAATGGTTCAGCCGTTCCAGAGATTAGCCGGAACAAACAGACAGACAGACAAAAATTTAAAAAATATATATTTTGGTACCTATGTGTACCGTATACAATACATTCATATGCATGTAGTAGAAACCGGTTATTTTAATATTACAAACAGACACTCCAATTTTATTTGTATAGATTTAAAGTTCCCGTCTATGATATAGATAGGTATGCAATCAAAAAAAGACGCTGTCGTCTGTCTATTTTGTACCTACCTAGGTAAGTATATGATTGTGAGGATTGTGTATCCTCCGTCAAATTATGGTTAGGTAGGTACATACTAATGAATGAAGTAAAGAAATAAGAAATTACCTAAGTAGGTACTTCGTTCTGTACCTACATTACGAGGTTAAGTTATACCTATTGGCTAGGAGCAATATTGGCTGAGAGAAAGTAAAAATCAATTTTCTTTCTTTCTTTCTAAGCAATATTGGCTGGGTCAGGTTTTGGATGGGTGACCGTTCTTTGCATTACGACGTTAAGCAACATTGGGTAAGTGCCCGCTTGACGGCAATAGGCTCGCTCCTATTACGTGGTACCGAAAATAATTTGATGGAATGTGCTGTTAATACACCTCTGCTTACCCCTTCGGGAATTTACAGCACTCCTGTAAAACCCCTAAGTATAATAATATGTATGTATGTATAATATATTTTTTGTTACAAACATGTTTTATCATTCTATACAGAATGATAAACAAAACATGTTTGCAACAAACAGAAATGTTTGTAACAAACATAAATGTTTGTGGCTACGTAAGAAATTTCTGGTGTACGTAAGAAATTTCTTGTCGATAATTTCTTACAGTGTGCAAGGTGTTCTCTTCATTAGACACGAAATATTTCTTGTCTGGCGTACGTATCTTATAATGTGCAAAAGGCCTACATCTACTTACCAAATTTCAACAGCATAGGTCTTATAGTTTCGGAGAAAAGTAGCTGTGACATACGGACGGACAGACAGACGGACGGACAGACATGACGAATCTATAAGGGTTCCGTTTTTTGCCATTTGGCTACGGAACCCTAAAAAGAAACCACCGTGTGGTTCCCGGCAGAGTAGAATTTGAGTCACCCCAACTCTTCCCATGCGGTATCGTACAAGGCGACTTAGGGATAGGGCTGTTTAACATCAGACAGATAATACAGTTCAGACTCAACCTCAGCCTCAGATGCATGGCTCGAGTCAACAATTTATAGTGCTCGGAATGCGGCTAGGACCCTATTACGTGGGATCGAATACAATGATTGGTGAAATGTGGGTGTTTATTCACCTCTGTCTAACCCGCCGTGGATAAAGGCGTGATTATAATGTATGTATGTAAAAAAGAATATGCAAATAGATTATGTTTTTGTCTCAATGGTTCTGCTGATTAGCGCTGTGCAGCAATTATATAAACGTGCATGTCAAAATAGTCACATAATTACTACTATTTTTGTAAAATGACTACTATTATATAAAAATATAATCTTTTCGTTTTTTGCCATATTTTATGACAACAATAAGTTATGCATTGATGTAAAAAACATCTCTGCGTCAGAGCTAGGTTATTACTTTGCAAGTTCACACCAAAGTCGCTAACTACTTACTTCAATTACTTCTAGTGGGGACGTAGTCAGCCGGGAAATTTACCCTTCTTTGTAGGCCATTTCACCTACTTCCTCTGGTCCTCCCCTAAAGAGGGAGTCACTGGCTATACAGAGATTCGTTATTGGTCCATCATTATCACTACATATTATAAAACAAAGTCGCTGTCGCTGTCTGTCCGTCCCTATGTATGCTTAAATCTTCAAAACTACGCAACAGATTTTGAAGCGGTTTTTTTAAATAGATAGAGTGATTCAAGAGAAAGGTTTATATGTATAATACATGCATAATATTGTAGAGAAACACTGATAAATTTAGAGATAATGCTACGCGGGCGAAAAATATGGCGGTACGAAGTTCGCCGGGTCAATATAAAAATGAATCGCTGAATGTGTTGCTAGGCGCAAATCTCGAGAACAGCTGAATCGCAAATTATTTTTTTTAGTATTTTCCTCAAAGTACGACGATAGTTCTTACGCAGAGAATTTTTTTAAAAATTGCCTAAAAATTTGAAATTTGACAATCAACGAGTGACATTCGCGTAAACTTCAGAAAATAGGGTCAGCTAGTTATTTATACACTCTATCTCCTGCGTTAGTAGCTCTACTACGGGACATTGGCGGAATTGATGCTAAAAGCACAGAGCCATTCAATAAAAAAAAAACTAGTTATTTATAAAACAAGTACCTGACATTGACTATGAAGGCTGCATATTGATCGGACACAATATTACCTTCACGTGGTAGGGGCAGAACGAACGTGACGCCCCTGGTGTTGCACACGTCTATAGGCCATCCTCGGCGACTCCTTCTTCTGCCGCACCATTAAGTCTTGGAATTCCTTACCAGTTCACGTGTTTCCCTCCTCTTACAGTCCCGGGTCCTTTAAGCGGGGCGTGAAAAAGCATCTGATGAGGCCATCAAGCTGAGTGCCACCATTGTTACATGATTACGTGTCTGTAATGGTGACCGTCTTTTCAGAGACTTTGCCTTCACCTTACCATCAGGCGAGGCGAAGTCAAATTGACGTGTCCTATATCTCATGGTTGAGAGGTCAGTGGCAGTCTCTCCCGTTAAAGCCGTCAATATCAATCTAAAACAATACGCGGACCACGGGTTAAAAAATACAACAAACATGCATACATACATACAACCCTCTGCCTAACCCTCCGGGAATAGGGGCGTGCCATCCCCGGAGGGTTAGGCAGAGGTGAATTAACACCCATTGCCGTTTTCCAGGCACTATTGTTGACTCGACTCTGTAAGCCATGTATAGGCTGAGTCGGGACTGTATACCTACATTATCTGTCTGATGTTAAACAGCCCTATCCAAAATACAAACTTTGGATATAACCGGGAACTATGAGGATGATGGTGATGATGAAACTAAAACCATTAGATAGCACATTGATTACATACATAACGCGTTCTGTTATACCTCCCGCCATATATCTTGGAATAAAGTCGCAAGAGAAACATGAGAGCTCGTTCACCGCGGAAGCAGTCTGTGCTATTCTCAAAAGACACCCAAATAATACGTACAACGCATATGGAGGACATTTTGGGTCGAAGATATATGGCGGGAGATATACTTATGCAATATAATCCTAGGGCGGGACTTGAGGATTTAGCGGATATATGTTAATGTATGGTTTTAAATCGGTGCGAATGATTTCAGTTAATAATATGTCAATAATTGTTTCTAAAGAAGTCACCAACGTAGAAGTAATTGATTAAACCAATAGGTTGTTTCCACAACGTAAATATTACTGAAAAGATAATCAAATCTATCGAATCTGTCTCTTAAGGCGGCCACCCACTAACAGTTTATCGAACGACAACCGGATGATATCGGTCTGTCAGTTCATCGCCATAGCCCACACACTTACAGTTTCGTATACGATTTTGGACTGACGGCTATTATGTGTGTGGCCGCTTGACGATTCCGGTCAGCAAAGACAGTTAAAGGCCGGACAGTCTATGGCCGTCGGCATTTTATACGTAATAATATCAGACTAAAAGAATGTTATTATTTTAGTCTGAGGTAATAACATTATGATGACATTGATGACATAAGGACTGCAGGCCAGAAACTGCAGGCGGACTGTTAGTGGGAGGCCGCCTTTGAGACCGATGGCCATTGGAGCAAACGAGTCCTAGAGTAGAGACATAAATCCCGTAAGATTCTATATTGAAGTAGGTACCATCCTGATCTTGACTTTTTTCAATTTTCAATTAACATAGTAAGTACTTCCAAAAATTCATTATTATTATATTCATGTGACATTGCATACGTCATTTGGTTATTAAAAAGGCTATCAAAATACACCATATCGGGTGAAGCAAGTAATACTTGTTATTCACCTCGATAGCTGTCAGGGTTATTGGTTAAACATTACCGCTTCATTCTACAAAGGTCCTCGTCCTATTTTTGTAATTATTTTTAAAAACATTAACTGATGAATCCTACTATTCTACTAATATTGTAAATTTGAAGATTCTCGAAGATTTTTGGATGTTTGTTACTCAATTACGTTCGAACAGCTGACTTTAATCTGACTTATTTTTTTTACAGCAACAACTTATAGTCCGACACACTAATTTGGGATAATTATAAGAGCCAAACGAGCGTATCACCAAAATATCGTTTTTTTTTATTTTATAAATACGTTGTTTATGTGGTCCTACACCATCTGCCAAAAGGACGTATTCGTATAGTTAATAGTTTCAGAGTTCCATTGTAACGTATCAGAAAAAAGTATATTTTCTTTACGACGATAACAACTTAACTTTCGATTGGTATTGTCAATGTTATCCGTTTCATTTTTAGTTAGTTCCAAATGAACGTATTTGTTTACGAGTTTATTGGATACTGAAATTTTCCTTACTTGACATTTCTAAGCAACCATAAAAACGTAACAACTTATACGTTCCTATAGTATAAAAAATATGCGAATTTGAAGTTATAATTTTAAGAGCCATTTGAACGTATAAAGGTTTACGTCAATTTGAACTTATTTTGAATTGAATAAAGTTCAAATATATTTGCAAAATAAGAGCAAAAAAAACTTAAGACTGACACTTTTTGAAAAACCATAAATATTTAATATATTTCAAAACATTATTATTTAGTTTTTTTCTATATTAACTCTCTAATAACTAGTCCATATTAAGCCTTTTTTTTGTCGATTACCTGTTATAATAATGTATAATAAAGTACTTCAAAGTTCAGAATAGTGGTATTTGCTCAGTTTTTTAGCTCTCCTGTAAAGTTACCAAAATGGCGATACGCTCGTTTGGCTCTTATGTGACGATATCAACACCCTATAAGGAACCTACCTGCCAAAGTTTCTGAGATTTTGTGATTAATCAGTGAGTGGTTTTTCGCTTATAAATGTATTAGTATAAATTAGGCGAATAATTAATGTTAATGGACGGACAATTCAAGTTCGACATCGAAAAATATATTCCGATCTAGTTAGTAATGTCTTCCAAAATGGCTGCTGGGAAACCTGCAACGGAAGGCGGCAGACTTCCGCGAAAGGTTCAACGACCTTATAGGAAGCTCGTGAAGTGTTTAAGGACGGAAAAAAATGGTAACCTATTGACTCACTCACCCCGAAGAAGAGTGTGGGTGTAATCTACTTGGTACACTACATATAGTGCCCACTTGACGGCAATAGACTCGTCTCCTAGTAGATGGATGGGATCGAAAATCAGAGTTAGGTGAAATCTTCGACAATGAGAGTCTTCGATGTTCCATAAGTATATTTGAAAATTACCTAAGTACCAACTTATAAATACACAACATTAATAAATTTTTCATGTTAACATTCGCATTTTATTAAATTTTGAATGTTTAACCATATTTTTTATTATACTTATTATTTAGATTTTTATATTTATGTTTGAATAAAATTTTATCAAGTCAATAAATTAATCAAATAACCCGCCCCTGACCGTTCCCGGCGCAAAAGTGCCCATCACACTCGCCGCGTTTCCACGCTGGATTGCGATGGCCAGCCTTTGCACCAGGAACGCTCCGGAGCGGGAGTCTCCAGTAGTCTCTATGAGCCTGCTTCCTATGTCCCAAACAAGGATTTTGGCCTCCTTGCTCCAGCTCCCCAAGGTCTCCACCGCTATCGGTACAAAATGATACAATGGCTTAAATTGAAAATTATCTATTATTATACCTATTTGAAATTATATTTGAAAATTAATAAATAGAGGGCATAATATTATATGGGAATAATATGCATGATGTAAAAAAAATTGGGTGTAATTTTATTCTACGAGTAAATATAGCCGGTTATTATGGAACTTTTCTAAAATCTCCAGAAAAGACAATAACTATTTGTCCAATCCAGGTATTGAACCAAAAACCTAACGATCACACGCAAACGTAAGCGTTTTATTTATTAACTAGCTGACCCGGCGAACTTCGTACCGCCATTTTTTCCGCCCGCGTGGTATTCAGATCCCGTTCCCGCTGTACCTTCTATTCTAATTTCCGTGTTAGATTCTGATCCCGTTCCTGCTGTACCTTCCATTTAATTTTCTTATTTAAACTTTAGCCACACAATAACGAACACAAAACAAAAAGCAGTATCATTCATACAGCAAAATCATTACATTTGGGATTTATGTCACGTCCCACGGGAACGTGATAAAAATAATCCTTATGTCCTTCTCCTAGTTATATGCTACTTCCCTAACAATTTTCAGCCAAATCAGTTCAGCCGTTTTGAGTATAACTAGTGTAACTAACACGACTTTCTTTTATATATAGAACTAGCTGACCCGGCGAACTACGTACCGCCATATTTTCCGGCCGCGTGGTATTATCTCTAAATTTATCAGTGTTTCTCTACAATATTATGCATGTATTGTACATATAAACCTTCCTCTTGAATCACTCTATCTATTATAAAAAACAACTTCAAAATCCGTTGCGTAGTTTTGAAGATTTAAACATACATAGGGACGGACAGACAGCGACAGCGACTTTGTTTTATAATATGTAGTGAAGATAGATATACCATTATTCAAAAGAGGAATTTACGCAAATACAGAATGTAGTTAAGTCACTGTTGCATCATAATGTTGGTGGCATTTGAACCTGAATAATTAAAAAAATATTAGTCTGGTAATTTACTACGAACATTATATTTTATAATGAAACCAAATTACAAGTAACATTCATTGATTATTTAATTTATATATGCAACAATTTATACTCCAGTTCCTCACTTCATTATAGTTTGCACACTGAATCCGTTCTCGAAATCACAATATTATTAAATTTATTATTCTTTACGCTATCAGAACAAATCTACGGTATATACACAGCACTATCAACAACCGCCAAGCGCTTCGGCGACTCCTTCTTCTGCCACACCATTAAGACCTGGAATTCCTTACCAGTTCACGTATTTCCCTCTTCCTACAGTCCTAGATCCTTTAAGCGGGGCGGGCCTGAATCAGGCGAGGTAAAGTCAAATTGACGTGTTCTATATAAGTATATAAAAAAAACTGAAGGCCCAAGCCAATCTCACCTGCAAGTCGGTACATCTTCTAGCGAACGATGCACAGGCGTACCCCACAAGATTGGAAGGTCAGATGGCCGTCGCTCTGAAGCCGATATATCAATCACGCTCTGGTTCTGTAGTGCATAATTTGGATGCAACTGAGAAATAAGTATGAACATGATGATGTAAAAAGGAATCGATGGAACACGGAATAATTTTCAATTGATAAACTGGACCACCAGATACCACGGTTAGATTTATTATTAATATAATATTGTATTATTAATAATTACAACAAGGATAGGGCGTCATTAAAATTTACCTCTAAAATATTTGTTACAAGTTAAGGAAAATACTAAGTTTAATAATAATCCTTACAACCGATCATGTATGTTGTAGCGTATTGATGTAATAACTTCGAAAACATAAATCTTTACGCAGTAAGGCCCACGTTCTTGTAAAACTAGTTATTTCATTTACAATTAACTAAAATGCTTTTAAACGTATATTACTGAATAATTCTGCACTTGTAAATTCATAATGAATAATAGGTATGAATTTAAAATGGCAATGGGCTTGACGCGTTTGTTTCCAAGATCCATTATTGATATAAAACTTAACACTTGGGTTCGATCCGTCTTAGTACATTGTAGTCTCCGCGTTCGAGACCATAAGGCACCATACATTAAATATTTACATTTTTTAAATGTTACAAATCAATAAGTGAAAACAAATAGTTTAAGGAATAATTAAATAAAAACATAATATAAAAAAAAACAAGATATTTGTGTGTTTATATTATTATTTTTTGCAAGTACATACATTCGGAAATATGGCGGTCGTTCAGAGAGCAGTACAGGGGTATCACTATATATTTGACGAATTATCAGGTAAGTTTATTTTGATCAGAATATTTATAATACTTGACTGTGATTATTATTAATTATATATTGCTATTAAAAATATTTGCAATATTTCATAATGATAAATTATTATTATTGTTTACATTATATTTGCTATCATTAATACAATTATTGCAATATTTAATAATAATATTTAAAATAAAATATATGAATGATTTAACATGTAAAATTAAGATAAAACACAGTTTATGATAAAATAAAATATTTTGGTTACTAATTATTTTTATTTTGTAAGTATATTTGTAGATAATTTTTCACACGCCTGTATATCGTTTTTTTTTTTAGATAAATTTCCAACTGTATTTTGTTTGTAATATGGGGTGCTTATTACCGTCAGTTGAATAATTTTAAAATGTAAACCCCTTTATTACCTTGTGCCACATCCATGAGTATGATGACATGTCTGTAATCAAACCGGTCATAAAATTAATCATTCACTTATCAATTCGTTAATGACTTTTTTTTTTTCAAACTATAGTGAATCGTTACAAATGCACATGCACAGCTCATTGCACTGTTCAAACTGCAACAATTGCGTTGCAAATGGTATAGTATGAGCGTTAAAGGTGTGATTCGGAAGCCGACCGCTTACACCAACTGCCGACGCATGCAGCAGATACAGCGTACCCATTACTACTTGTTAAATTCCGATAGGAATAAAGGGGATTATTGAGAAGCCGCAATGAATTACGTGTACGAGTATGTGCTGCATGCGTCTGCAGTTTTCGTATGCGTTCGCCTTCGGAATCATACTTTAACGATTTCTCGTAACGTTTCTTCTGCCCCAATATTAAGTTAACACAAAACGTATGACGCAGGGTACATTTGAATAACTTATACTTCTATCACTACTAACTTGCTGTTGCTCGCGGCTCCGCCCGCGTAGATGTTGGTTATCGCGACCAAAAATGTCCTTTCTCAAAATCTCTACCCCTATACCAAATTTCATCAAAATCGGTTCAGTGGTTTAGGCGTGAAATCGTAATAGACAGACACACAGACAGACAGAGTTACTATCGCTATGGAAGTATGTTGCTATGACAGAAGTGATACCTAGGTTTACGTAAACAGTTGCGTAGAGATGTGGCATCTTTGGCGGTATTTTACCATCTCTACCATGGTGAATGTTCTGATGAGCTCTTCCAATTAATCCCACCCTCTCCTTTCCTATATAGGACAACACGTGCAGAGCTTAGACGCCACCCGCATACGGTGCAGAATATTCCATCAAGAACCAAACGGTTCGGCGACTCCTTCTTCTGCCGCACCATTAAGTCTTGGAATTCCTTACCAGTTCACGTGTTTCCCTCCTTCTACAGTCCCGGGTCCTTTAAGCGGGGCGTGAAAAAGCATTTGATGAGGCCGTCAAGCTGAGTGCCACCATTGTAACATGATACGTGTCTGTAATGGTGATCCTCTTTTCAGAGACTTTGCCTTCAGCTTACCATCAGGCGAGGCGAAGTCAAATTGACGTGTCCTATATAAAAAAAAACCATATTGATGTGTCCATTTAATATGTTTTATTTAAAAACTCAGTATATAAATATATATTTTTTGTTTAGACCATGACTGCTGAAAAGTAGCCGGGTAATTTCACCATGCCTAATTTTTTTGCTAATTTCGGTGGTATTTTTCAATCATAGGTCTTCCGATGAAAAAATTTAATGGAGTTCTTTTTAAACACATCAGTATTCTAGATATTCTAAAAGAACTCCATTAAATTTTTTCATCGGAAAACCTATGATTGAAAAATACCACCGAAATTAGCAAAAAATTAGGCATCGTGAAATTACCCAGCCGAAACATCGCGCATCGGACTAAAAGTAAATAATAACAAACAAATCGCGATAGAATCCGTTAATACCTAAGTAGTTTTATTTCAATGAGTGATATTCGCGTAAACTTCAGTAAATATCATCGTTTAGAAACTTCTTTTTAAGACTATAAACTGAACGCCAACCACTATCGTTAGAAACTTCTTTTGAAGACTATAGGTACGAGGGCTTCGTCCATTTTCGTAACTGTCATTTTCATAACCAGCTACGAACGTGGAATTTTTTTCTTGCTTTCATAACCAGTTACAAAAATTGAATTAAATTGTCGTTTTTATAACCAACTGTCATAACCAGTTACGAAAGAAGATTATTTTTTCTTTTGTTGTAACTGGTTATCAAAATAAGAACATACATTCCATTTTCGTAACTGTGGCTAGTACACCGAACGCCAACCACTTACCAGTTAGTCAGCTAGTTAGCCTAGCTTATTAGTGTACCTAATTGTGTTTCGACTTTTTATAAAAAAACATACATAATAATCACGCCTTTATCCACGAGTGGTTAATCAGAGGTGAATAAATACCCACATTTAACCAATCATTGTATGAGGACCCACGTAATAGGTGGTGAGCCTAGTTACTGCCGTATTCCGGGCACTATTGTTGACTCTAACCCTGTATCTGAAGTTGAGTGTGAGCTGTATGTAATTTGTCTGATAATAAACAGCCCTATCCTTCAGTCGCTTTGTACGACACCGTACCTACCTATGGGAAGAGACGGGGTAGCCCAAATTCTACACTGCTGGGAACAAATTTTGTTTAATATGTGTTTTTATAAATAGTCGCTATATGATTGTTTACCTTTAGCTAACTACATAATGTAATGTATCGAGTTTAATAGGTAGGTACTTTTTCCTCGTTCGCACTCACTGATTAGTGTATAGGTACCTTAAATACTCACATTTCACCAATCATTGTACTTATTATATCTGTCTGATGTTAAACAGCCTTATCCCTTACTTGATCGCCTTTTACGACATGGAAAGAGATGGGGTGGTCCAAATTCTACTCTGCCGGGAACCACGCGGCATTTCTTGGTACCAATAATTTAAATTCATCCAAGTTACATGGGTATACCAGAGGAAGTGGGTCAAAGTAAGCTTGCAAGATACATACTTGACATACAAACACATACAAACATGTGTAGTTAAATAAAAACTTGTAAAAATCCCATTTCATTGTGTAGATACAGTTATGTCACAGTAGACATATCTAATATGTTTGCTATGGTAGTTTATTTACGCGATTTAGGCATAGGTATGTATGTGTAATGTATACATTGTATATACCTGTGAACTGCGTAAGGGGCACTGCAAGAATATTGACAATGAAATACATATTGACAATAATATTTGTACATGCAACCCATGGTACTGTCCTTCCTATGGTTGCCTGTAAGAAATTGCCACAGAGCGATAAAGCCGCCATCTGTACTTACCACAAACTTCTATTGGTAACCACTTTCCATCAGGTGGGCCGTGTGCTTGTCTGCCACCTAAGGGGTATAAAAAGTTATGAACATCCAAATGTAAGAAATTTTGTTCTTAATAACTATGTAGTAACAATTTTTGGTGTAAAATTAAAAATAAACGACTTATTCGGTTAAACAGTAATTACCCTTAAATTCAAGATGGCTGATAATGCAACGAACCGAATACCACACAAAACCCAATGTAGACTGCTAGTGACCTCCGCCAATGAATTCCGAAAGAAAATTGCTACTAAGATTTTTTATAAGTCAAAAAAAGTCAAAAAAAGATTCTCCATCTTTTTGGGGTATAAATCAAAAAATATCGGTCTCGGTTTGCCCCTATTGAGCTATCTCTCTTGTGTTATAGCCAGAGAGATAGATCTACCTTTAACTGTAGGTATGTTATTGAGAACGGCCGTTAATGCCATATCATTATGTCCTTATTAATCTTTAATACTAAAAAATGTAAAGCTTAGGTAGATAAGTGCCCGAATTTCCGATTACTAATTATAACAAACTAGCTGCTCTATTTTCTCATAATAATTATGGTGTGACGATTTTCCTTGTTTTGTTCCTTCTTAGACCTGCAGGAACTAACGAGGATATTAGTTACTTCGATAGTATTATAACTCGGGACATATATTTTGAATTATTTTAAATTGGAAAAAGCGAAATCAATACTCGGGCAGGACTCGAACCCGCGATCTTTCCCTTACAGGGGGAATGCTCTGACCACTGAGCCACCGAGCTTCGCCCGAGATAACTAAATGCTAAAAAAAAATAAGTTTAAAACTAAAACCCGACTACTTAAAAATCACGCTCTGAAAAGTATTAAACAAGAAAATATCTAGGATAGCCGTGTGCTAATTGAGCTCTTTAATTTGATACCATACACGGCATATTTATCTCAAATTATTTTTTCAACACAGTACTTTATGGCCGCTAGAGGGCGCCACATTAGATTTAGTGACACGTCATATAGCCTATAACCATCGGACGATCAAGACGATTCTAACGATATGCTATATGTCCAGTTCTAATAAGTAGTTGAGCAGCTTTGAGGGAACAAACGAACATACATACATACATACATAGCCTGTCAAAATCATAACCCTCCTTTGGCTTCGCCGTAGTCGGGTAATTACTAAATGCTTTAAAATTATCTCAATATCAATCAATCAATCAATTAGCCTATCTAATTGCAGTCCACTGCTGGACATAGGCCTCCCCCAATGTGCGCCACGTTTGCCGATCCTCCGCCTTCCGCATCCAGTCCGTCCCAGCCACCTTTCGCAGGTCGTCGGTCCATCTGGCTAGGGGGTGTCCTACCCTCCGTTTTCCTACGCGCGGTCTCCACTCAAGGACTCGTTTGCTCCAACGGCCATCAGTCCTTCGGCAGATGTGGCCAGCCCACTGCCACTTCAGCTTGCTTATTCTGCGAGCTATGTCGGTAACTTTGGTTCTTTGTCGGATAACCTCGTTACGAATTCTATCCTTCAAAGAAACTCCAAGCATAGCTCGCTCCATAGCCCGCTGCACGACTCTTAGGTCACGGACTAACCCCACCGTCAGTGGCCACGTTTCGGCACCGTAGGTCATAACAGGCAGGACGCACTGGTCGAAAACCTTTGTTTTGAGACATTGCGGCAGGGGGGAGGAGAAGACCCGGCGCAATTTGCCAAATGCTGCCCACCCTAGTTGGATTCTTCTGGCTACTTCTTTCTCGGAGTTGTTTTTACCGAGCTGGATAACTTGCCCCAGGTAGATATATTTTTGAACAACTTCGAGTGTCGCCCCTTCGATGGCAATCGGTCTCGGTACAACATTGTTCGTTGGTCATAATCTTGGTTTTATCCAAGTTTACACCGAGGCCGACGTGTCGAGAAGCTCCATTCAGGCTGTGCAGCATTTCGTCCAGTTGTTCCAGCGACTCCGCAACTATGACGATGTCGTCAGCGAATCGAAGGTGCGAGATGTACTCACCGTTGATGTTGATGCCCCGCCCAGTCCAATCCAGAGTCTTGAAGACGTCCTCCAATGCGTTGGTGAATAGTTTGGGAGATATAACATCTCCCTGTCTCACTCCACGCTGGAGGCTAATGGGTTTCGTCTTCTGGTCTTGGAGCTGGACGGACATTGTGGCAGTGTCATACGAGCATCTCAGCACCTCGATGTATCGCCAATCGACACGGCACCGCTGCAGGGCATCCAGCACAGCCCAGGTTTCGATAGAGTCGAAGGCTTTTTCGTAGTCCACAAACGCCATACACAGCGGCTGGTTGTACTCCTGCGTCTTTTCTACAATCTGCCTAACAGTATGGATGTGGTCCACGGTACTATAGCCTTTTCGAAACCCGGCTTGCTCAGGTGGCTGGAACTCGTCAAGCTTAGCCGCGAGGCGATTTGTGACGACTCTCGAGAACAGCTTGTAGACATGACTCAGTATACTCAGTATACTCAATATATTTTGAACCTAAAATGTGCTCAAAATGTGATCTATACGCGCAGTACGCGTTTCTTGGAAGTCTTTTGAGGATAGCACGGCGTGCTATTGCTGTGGACGAGCTCAAATTCACTAAGAAAACAATATGGGCACCAGGGCCTCGTTTGTCTCGCGATTTAAGTCCAATATACGTGTCCCGTGGTATATCTTAATATGTATAGTAATTCTTCTGTACCTACACTTGTTTGTCACCTGACTGCTCCTTAAACTTTTCAAACCATCCAGGAAGGATGGTTTGAAAAGTTCAATTTTCTGGCACTGTGCACTGCACAATGCACTGGCACATATCGACGTGCACTGTTTTGTCCGGGCAGGGCAAAGTTTACCGGGGTTATAGAACAGTGGTAATTACACTGTTAACCTTCTTCCTCCTAGCGTTAATTCCCAGTCGCATCCGAAGCTTTCAGCTCGGAGTCTGGGGTCCGCTTTTACCAGTCATAGCTACAGATTTGGCTAGACCTACTAGATTTGGTAATTACACTGTTATATAACATGATAATAATATTATATTTAATTACCTACCACCTACCACTAATATATTATATTTATTATATTATTTAATCACCACTATATAAATAGGGTGCTTTGAGGTTCCACCACCCAAGACAACCTCACCAGTAAGCCGGTGCATCTGCTGAATGACGGACGAAGAAATGAATGACGGAGAATGCTCTGGGGCAGTATCCTCAATAAGGCCAAGATACGCAAATGCATCTCTTGTGGATGTGGGCTACCGCACTTGAGCCGGGCACGACTAATAAGTTAGGCTAAAAACGTGAACCTCTGAAAATCCGGTTCGCAATGGTCTCACTACCATGGACGCCCTAGATACTGTGAAGTGGATGAGGAAGAGCTGAAAGACGGATCCTGAGCTCCAAGGACACCTAAGCCTCAGATGCAATTAGTGTTCAAATAATCAAGCCTATGGCGTCTTGAAAATGTGCAAAAATCAAACTTCTAAGTCAACACAATCAAAATATATTGCGGTTTATGTTGCTTAAGTTCGCCCCTGAATGTAATTTTGTACGGAACCCTCAGTGCGCGAATCCGACTCGCACTTGACCGATTTTTTATACCATATAGGTGGCAAATGATGAGAATGATGAGAATTGATTACCGTTTTGCCAAAAAGGCTATTATAAAAAACAAGAATATTTAGATGTTAAACTAGCTTGGAAATGAGCTGTTCACTCATGCATGCTTCTCAAACAAATGATTGTATTTAGACTAAGTAGACTAAGCATTTTTTGTAAATAGACCAAAAAAAAAAAGCCCGCTGAGTTTCTTGCCGGAGTCTTCTCAGGCCGAGGACGCGTTTCGAATCGGTGGTCCATTTGTTAAGCTAGTCTTTAGTACATGTATGTATATTTTTGACGTTTTGTAAGTGCCGTTTTGATGGTCTATACAGAATAAATGATTTTTGACTTTGACTTTGATTTTGACGTGGCCTATGGACGTGTGCATTGTGTGCAACACCGGGGACGTCATACTCGTGCTACAAGCGTTCATAGGCCACAGTAATCACGCCACTATCTTCGATTACGTAATTATGTAGTAATAGTAGTAAATAGAAAATCTCTTGTTTCAGATCCTCGTACAAAAGACTGGTGGCTGGTCTCAGGCCCTGGGCCTCTTCTCACAATTCTAGCATCATATCTATATTTCTGCACAAAGGCTGGCCCTAGATTTATGGAGACAAGGAAACCATATAATTTGAAGACTATTGTTATGATATACAATGTACTTCAAATAATTCTAAGTCTTTATATTACATGCCTGGTGAGTAACTTTTTTAATAAAACGTAGGATGCAGAGAAGCACACGTGGGCCGTGTGTTTCTGATAGAAAGTGGGTACCGTGGCCTATGAACGTAACGCAACACCAGGGGCGTTACACTCGCACACCCTGAAGAAACTTTCTAATACCCTTCTTGAAGAACCATATTGTAGTCGCTCGGGAAAACTACAGCTGGTAGTTCATTCCCCTGCTTTTTAGCACGGCGTTACTTATGTAAGAACCGAACACCAGACGGCTAATTTTTCCAATTACAAGATGTTCAAAATTCAGCCTTGGTCTTCTTTCAATCTCCCAAATGTCAAAATCGATCACAAATTGTGATGAAACTGTTATTTCTCGAAAATTGTCATGTCATGCCATAAAAATTTTGACAGAGACTAATAATTTCTGAACATCTTGTTACTAGAATTGGCCTTCAGCTCAACAAGAAAAGTACAGTCGCCCTCAGAAGTAGTTTAATGCATTACAGTTTATCAATCAGCTTTAAACTTTTAAGAAAATAATAATAAATAATAATAAAAAACGTTAAATATATTTTGTACATAGAAAACTGTAAAAATATCAACCAACCAATCAATAAAATTAGTCTATGGCAGTCCTCTAGGTACTGGGCATAGGCCTGTCCCAATGTTGGGAGGCTTTAGTCTACTGTTTCCACACTCTGACCAGACAGGTTGGTACAGGGTTTTTATTCGAGTTTTCCTTCTCTCGCAGTGATATCGTCAGCATATTTTTTCATTAGTCACCTCTTACGACACCCTTCGGATACGATAAAGTGAGGATACTTGCATTCTTACCACACGATGTCCTACAAAAATATCGAAACACAAATTATTTAAAAAATTTCATTGTAAAGATCATTTGAAAAGTCGGTATTCAGTAATTTTAATAAAGGAACGATGTAGTCACTTGACTTTTAGCTGCATTTTGTATGATAAATGAGCTACCTGACCTAACCTCCTTTTGGTTTATTCGCAACGAGTCATACTGCATCCTGTCACACTGTGACTGGTTGAGAAAAATATTCGCATCGAGCAACAGTGTGACTCGATGCGATTTTTTATTCTCATCTAGTAACACTTGATGAGAAAAGCGTGGTTCTCAGATTCGAGACCGATTCGTCGGGTCTTTATCGAGTCATTCCAACCATTAGTAATCTGCGCCATTAGTCATGAAAAGTCATTATTATTATGTACCTACATCCTGTTAGATCATGTTAATTGTAAAAATAAATGATCTGGGTATCAGGCTTCTCATTTGAAAAAAATAAAATGCAACTTTGTAGTGACTATATTTTTTTAAACCTATTATATTATTTACATTCTTTTTTCTTGACCCTATATTATTATCTTGCTTGAACTTACTTATTTTACTCTAATCCATAGAATTTTTGCATATTATGAATACGTACGTAAAAATTACGAGTAGGTACTTACTAGATACCCTTGGAACACTTTAGTAAAAATATATATCAATGCTTGGAACGAATTTAAAGATATTTTTAGATTCATTTTTGCAAGTTCTCCATTGTTAAACCTTGCCACAGAATTAACCTTGCTAAAATATACTGCTAATAAATAAACAATGTAAAATAAATTATGTATTATGTACAGATATACCTAGACAATTCGTTTATTCATATTATAATCTAAAAAAATACGGGAAAACTGACATGAATGACGCAAAAGGTTTAGTATAATACTTATTGATATTTTTAGGTGCCAGAAATATTCATTAAAATAATATTATGTGAGATGTATACGCATACACCTAAAAAAAAAATGTAACAATTTTTTCTTAACTATTACACAGCACACAATAAAATACTTAATGAGTATGCCAAAAATTGTACCAGACTAATGAAACCCACACATACAAGAGGACAAACATAAAAACTAATTTTATTTTTTGTTATTGCTCATTATATATACCTAGGTACCTAATATAATTTATACTGATTTTACTCTTAAGGAATCACGATAATCTCATTAGGTTGATTAGGTAATTTTGCCTTAGTGAGGTAAAATTATAATTTTTTACATAATTAATTAAACATTAAATGAAACCCAAAATCACTTTTACATCATCATTATTATGTGCAAAGAAGAGATAAATAAATCATTAATTTCATTCATTCAAAACAATTCAATCATTCAATGATATTAATCACATCATTTCAACTTCAGAACGCTATTCTTAAAAACAATGTAGTGACTATTAGTACAGTGATAAACAAAAGTGTTAATTGTTTTTATCATAAAATATGTTTTTCTTTTCAGGGAATTTACTTCGTATTCACAGAAAAATACGTAAATGGATGTTATTCTGTAGATACTTCGGAAAGTCCATCTGCAATGAGGGTAAGTCTTAATTGCACGAACTTATAATACATTATTTTATGTATTTTTTTTTTCATGTCAAAATAGTCGAAATACTAAAGGGCCACGTAGCAGGTATACATCAATCAATTAGCCTATAGCAGTCTACTGCTGGACACAGGCCTTTCCCAATGTTGGTAGGCTATGACCTACTGTTTCCACGCTGGTTAGACAGGTTGGTACAGGCTTTTATTTCGAACTTTCCTTCTCTCGCAGTGATATCGTCTGCGTATTTTTCCGTTAGTCATATTTTACGACCCCTTCGGATGAGATGAGATGGAGAAACCCGTATTTTGTCTCCGTCACCACATGAATAATTGGCCGGAATAATAAAAGATAATAATATCGAAATAGGAACTGGGCCCATACCATGAACTCTTAAAACAGGTCAATATTGAACTGCTGTCATTCTACCAACTGCAAATGTCATTACATTACAAAGTGACATTTGCAGTTGGTGGAATGACAGCAGTTCATTATTGACCTGTTTTAAGAGTTCATGGTATGGGCCCACTACTTTTTTTAAATAAAATATCCACATAGTTTACTCACCAGGCTCCTAGGTCTCAGCCGTTACTGTATACCTCATCCTACCGAAGAAGAGCAAAACTCTCCTTAACTTCAGAAACTACCACAGAACATGCAAACTTCTCTGGCCTGTCATCAATGGATATCGGAATTTTATTAGACACACACACACACACACACACACACACACACACACACACACACACACACACACACACACACACACACACACACACACACACACACACACACACACACACAAACACACACACACACACACACACACGCCCACACACAAAAGGGATTCTCCTACCAGGCAAGGACGCCTGACGGGAGGGCATTTTATTATATATTAGTGGTTTTCTTAGTTAAAGCTCTAAAATCACAGTTTACATTGAAAGAGTCGGGATTAGACTCTCAAAGAAATTAGAGACAGCGAAAGATTAAGTCCGGTGCACATTATCGGGATCGGTGTATGATTATCATCTAAACAATTTTATGACGATAGTGACAAGTCCTTTTCTTATTCTAATTCTTATCCATGCCGATGCCGATAATGTGCACCGGCCCTTACCTTATCCATAGGTAATATCGTCCATAATATGATTACTGTTAATCAGAGTGCCATGTTAAGGAAATAAGTACCCCAAAACTAACCAGCTAAAAGAAAATATTAACCTGTCATCACCCATAACATACTTGGAACCCCCGTTGCACCCCTTTCAACCCATAAATATAAACGGACTACTTATGCATAATGCAAAAAGATTTTTCAAATTGTGTAAGCAGTTTGCATTCAGTTATACAAATAAACTAACTCTGGTTTTATTTTACATGGAGTGCACGTTTTGTATAAATGGTAATTTATGAAAATAATATGTTAATAAATAATTATAGTTAAATCAATTATAATTATACTCAGGTATCAACGTTATACATAATGTATTACATGTATGTATAATGTTAAAGGTTTACAGTACCTAAAGTTGTCACTTTCATGTAGTGTGGTGGTAATGTTTAATTAAAATTGCTACCTGTTGGGTTTAGTTGGGTTTTGGGTTACTTTCTAAAATTACGAACTTCCATACAAACTTTCACCCTCCCTTAAAACTGTAAACATAAACCTATTACTTATTATATATAAACATTATAACCTAAACCAAAAACAACATAGGCAATAAAAGGTCATACCTAGGTATATCCTTTCCCTAGCTTTAGTCCATCAAGATCGATTCGGCACCTCAAAATTATGAAGGGACGAATGGGCACGGGGGACGAATTCCAGGGGACCAGTGGGTACTAACCCGGTTTAGGATGGGCTTAGGTGTGAAAGCGTAACAGACAGACAGACAATCAATATACATACCTACATACATATACGAGTATTATGGCATACAATACATTCCAAAATGTCAAATAGCTCTCTTGGGTTATGGCAAATTCACCGAACCTATAAACTAATTGTCTTCGTCTACTTTCGTAACTGATTTTTGATTACCAGCTACGAACATGGATTTTTTTCTTACTTTGATAGCTGCGAAAAAAGAATTAAATTGTCGTTTCCAAAACCTCTAACGTTGTGTATTTGCCAACATCCTTTAAGTTGTTGTTACGTGGGAACTGTTTAATTATGACAAAATTAAAATTTATTTATTATTATCATAAGTCAAAATAAATAATATTTTTTATGCCTTTTAATTTTTTGGTAACATAATTTATTAAATAATTAAATAGCATCCGTTAGTAAAATAATTATACAATAAAAAACAGTGTAACGCTGTTTATTTTTGAAGTTAATTAGAAGATGGACCATTGGTGATACCAGTTTTTCTCATGAATCAAGAATAAATAATATAAAAAATATTTTATTTTTATGTTAATTTTGAACCAAGATTTTCTCTTAAAAATAAAAAATATGAACTTCCGTGATGATTTATGAAATAGTCACAAAAAAAAAAAGTATTTATATCCGCATTCTAGATTCCATAACACAAGCTAATTAAGCTTACCATGGGTCTAGATAGCGTTGTGTAGAATGTTGTGGAATATTTATTTATTATTTATTTATTTACTCTCTTACTAGTCAAAATTCATCATTGGAGTACTCATCATAGAAACAGAGACAAGGTATACCTCGGGACATATAAATCTTGGACCTAAAATGTGCTCTATACGCGCAATACATGTTTCCTATGTATATTTTGAAGATAGCATACAAAATTCACTAAGCATAGATTTTTTTTTTTAAAATTCTGCGTGTGCCAGGGCCTCATTTATCTCGCGATTTTGGTCCAAGATAAAATGTGTCCCGAGGTAGGTCACGTCGTTTGAACATTGGTGGAGCTTTGAACGTCTCTAAATGTTATTTTAATATCGCAACCGACCTCAAAGAAGGATAAAGGCCGGGGCACATTGAGACATTACTGTATACTTTTTGTATGAAGTGATTCATGCCTTACCGTGTCCCGGCCGGGACACGGCGTTGAAATGTCGGCGGATATTGTTTCCCGGCTCCGGCACGGCCCGGCATCGACACGTTGTATTGTAATATAAACATATGCGCCCGGGCGCCCACAGAGCAGTCAACTTCAAATCTTAGTGAGGTGAGCAGCTCAAAGCCAAAAATGGACGATGAAAAGTTATTAGAATGTGTGCGCAAGTAGCCTATGAGTTACGACATTAGCCATCCTAAGTATTTAGATAACAAATACAAAAATATTATCAATAGATTATAATATTATCGATGGCAATTGTGAAAATTGCATATTTACTTAAGGGTCAAGTCTATCGACGGATAAAATCACTAGCTGAGAAAAACCACATACAGTTATATTCGTGCAAATAATGCACCCAAAAAGCCCGGTGTAACATGAATGACTGGCCCGGTCGCGACACGGTGTAGCGTGAATCATTCTTAACACAACTTTCTGATACTATAAAAGTAAAGTAAAGTATATCATTATTGTGCACACCAAGGAGAAAACTATAACATTTTTGATACCTACCTACCAATGCTCAATCTAACCCCTCTATGTCAAATTATATTAGTGTAAACAGTAAGAGAACATTCGTTCGTTGTTCTTTCATATGTAAACGCTGAAAACAAAGTTTCGTTTAAACACTAAAATATTAAGAAAGAATGCTTCTATTCCAGCTCTAGCTTTATGTTCGTTTTGTCTAAATTCACCTAAACGAACAACAACATACAAAACGAATTCACATTATTATAATGACAAACAATTCAGAACAAAAACTATCATCAGTTACAGCTTTTAGCTGCTCTAATAGGTTTAAAACAAATCTTAAGCCTTGGTCGAAGTGATGAAAAAAATTAAGATTGCTTTGTCGTGTGATAAGTTGCCATTGTGAATGCACCGTCTGTAAACAATGTGAGAATCAGTTTTTCAGTTGATTTATCACTACTAATATTAAACAGAAATGTTTGCTTGGATGAATGGATATATTATTTATTTACTGCAGGGACATATACTCAGGCCTATAAATCCCCGAAGGGGTCGGCAGAGGTGTATTAACACCCACATTTCGCCAACTGTGATTTGCCTATTGCCGTCAGGCGGGCACTTACACCCATATTCACAAACAACACTGTGAGGTCTCATACTATTTATACTGTTGATTGATGGCACTTGGTGGAAGTTATTATTATACATTATAGATAACACACTTGTACTTTTCCACAATATTTATTGTTCTCCTAACCGGTTTCACCTCATTTTAAAAACTACCTACATATGAAATATTAGTATATCGTAATCTTTAACTAGCCAAATGTTCATAACCATCAATGTAATCCTTTGAGAATGCCGTGAGGTGAAACCGGTTAGGAGAACAATAAATATTGTGGAAAAGTACAAGTGTGTTATCTATAATGAGGTCTCATAGTGTGCTCGAGAGCATAGGGCTGGTAAAATTAATTCACAAACATCACGGAGCAATATCTTGAAGTTGAAGCGTCGGTAGCTTAGTGGTTAAGGAGTCGGCCTTACGATCGAGAGGTCCCGGGTTCGAATCCTGGCCATTACACTACCGACGTGAACCCACTCCTAGCACAAGCAATTTAGCTTAGTTGGAGGGGTTAACGGGAATATTAGTAATTTCGGTTGCTAATATTCTTTTAAAAAAAAAAAAAAAAAAATCTAACGCAGTGCGTTCCCTCAACGAAGTATCACTTATGTGTTGTCTATGAACAAAAAGACTTGCCAAAACGAACGCACTGAGAATTTGTCGTTCTTTGCACAGTTTTGGTGGTACGCATAGCGAAGTATTGTTTGTGAATACGGGTGTTAGTCATGGGCTGTATGTTTACTGTCGGATGAAGAACAGCCCAATCCCTTCGTTGCCTTTTACGACACCCTCGGGAAGAGATGGGGTGGCCCTATTCTACTCTACCGGGACCAACACGGCTACGTCACGACAATCAATTATTGCATTATTTGTTGCTTATCAAACGCCAGAATAATTAAATGGATTTGGTTGAAATTTGGAAAAATTGTCTGCAAAACACTTTTACTATCAGTCACAAATTGATTACAATCTATCACAGCCACCATTATCAGTTCGTCAGTCTATCTAGCTATGGGGCCCCTTCTCACAACTCCTCCTGGATCCGATTCAACTCCCGTTATAGATCATGGAAATTGGTCATGTGCGCGGGGTTATTCTTGAAATAATTCACGTCAATAATGTTTTTTTTTCTTCCAGTGGGCTACGGGCGTTTGGTGGTTCTACTTCGGCAAGATTACGGAACTTCTTGATACCGTATTCTTCGTTCTGCGCAAAAAAGATAGACAGATATCTTTTCTTCACCTGTACCATCACACAATCATGCCGATTGTTGGATTCATTGGGATTAAATATGCCGCAGGTACGTATTCTATAGATTCTCAAATTTTTGCATCTGTTAACTTATTTACATCATGAAACCTTAATATTACAATATTATTGATTATAAAATAATATAAACTTAGTAGAATGTGTAAGCTAAACTTATTAAATTTCCGGCTTTTTTTATTTAGTCTACTCTCATGCGTTTCTTAACATCTTAAAAATTATTTCGAAAAGGACTTCAAAAAGGAGGAAAGTTCTGAAATCGTCATAAATTTTTGAAAATATTTTTGTAATTGGCACGTAGTCATGGGGTGTATGTTTACTGTCGGATGGAGAACAGCCCTATCTCTTGGTCGCCTTTTACGACACCCACAGGAAGATATGGGGTGACCCTATTCTACTTCACCGGGAACCAACACGGCACGGTATAAAGATTATTTTCAATACGATTATGCTTGATTGCTTTCAGGTGGTCAAGCAGTACCCGAGGGTTCAATTAACGCTTTCATCCACGTCGTCATGTACACATACTACTTGATCTCCGGTCTTGGTCCACAGTACCAGAAGTACTTATGGTGGAAAAAGTACCTGACTACTATGCAATTGGTGAGCACATATTTTTTGCTTTTTTGCTTGAACATTATCTGTCTTATATGTTACATACACATGCAATGTGTAATTTATAAGTACCTACAGAATTTTACATACTATATAGAGATAATATATGTAGCCAATTTTATATTATTCTGAAAGAATATTCAATATTCTGAAATTAAACGGTAATATTAATATGTTCATGTGAAGAAATTGAATACTATATTTGAGAATTTAATTATTATTATTATTATCCTATTTCTAATTTTTTAGAATATGTTCGTAAAATATGTAAAATATTGTGATTTCCAATTTTAACCGATTTATTTAATTTGTTTTATTATTTTATTTTCAGATTCAATTTTGCCTTGTGGCCTACTTGAACATTAACAGCTACCCCTCAAGTTCTTGCAACTACCCAAAATATCTTACCACATTAGTATTGGCCAATTGCGTCGCATTTTTCTACATGTTCGGAAAATTCTATTACAACAACTATGTTGCTTCGAAGAAAAACAACAACACAAATGAAAGAAATACTACTGAAAATAATTTAGAGTCAAAAAAAGATTGTTAGTAAAATCCATAGATATGTATTTAAATACTATTTTACATAAATTATACTAATAGATTTATACTATTTATACCGATATGTATTGTGTACATATACATATACTCACGCCTGTAAATCCCCGAAAGGGTTAGGTTGACGAAATGTGGGTCTTAATACCGGCCCCGAATCAGATCAGCATCGAAAAACCGGTATTTTCGAAACCGTTTTTCTTTTTAACTGTAAAACCTACAGATCTGGAATTTACATGCCTGCATACTACAGGATATACAGAGTAACTTCTCCTTTTCATAAATTAAATAAAAAAGTGGCTGTGACACAGTGGTGTGAGGACGGACAGACAGACAGACATGACGAATCTATAAGGGTTCCGTTTTTTGCCATTCGGCTACGAAACCCTAAAAAGGAGGAAATAGTTGAAAAGAGGCTCTGAACATCACTCTACTCTTTCTTATGAAACCAAATATTTTCTACAATATTTATCCAAATAATCTAAAATTTCACATGTATGTTAAATAAGTGTATTAGAGTGACGTGATCTTCTTAGTTAGTAACCCTCGCCTATAAAGTTAAAATTTACTGATTTTTACGGTTCAAATATGAGCGAATGACCTTGAGCATTTGTATGGTCAAAGTCATTCGCGTATGTAATCACCTTAAGGTATTAACACCCACATTTCGTCAAATCTTTTTTTTTTCGGCAAATATACCAATGTGTAAATATTTATTAATATGTACAATTAAAATGTATTTTTATTCAAATAATTAATGAATAATTATTGTTTTGAATAATAATGATTTTTTAATAAAATAGTGTAGGTATGTAAGATACAGTTGTGCAAATTAATAAAGTTTAAGTGTGAATACGTGTATTTTTGTTTTACTCGAATTAATTTAAATCGAATAAACTTTATCTTCGTAATTCATAAGATAAGATAAGATAATCCCTTCCTCATCATCATCATCATCTTGGTGAAGAAGACTTCATCTAACTATATCCGTACTAATATTATAAATGAGAAAGTAACTCTGTCTGTCTGTCTGTTACGCTTTCACGCCTAAGCCACTGAACCGATTTCGATTAAATTTGGTACAGAGGTAAATCAGTCCTTGGGAAAAGGACATAGGCATTCACGCGGACGGACCCGCGGGCAACAACTAGTAAATAATAAAAATGGAACCCCTAAATGTATTTACGCGCATGACTTCCAAAGAACTACGAGGTTTTGGTCAACACATCCCGCTTAAAACTTATCCCGCGGGATAAGTTGTCCACATTAATATTTTTATTATTTTTCTTTGGTCAAGTCATCCCGCTTTACAGAAAAGGTAAACTGTATTGTTTACACCAAATTCGGTAATTCTTTTTGTTTTACTTTTGTTATTGTTAGACTAGAGCCGATAATTTTTGAAACAAAAACAAATAATAGTAGGATGAAACCCGTTATAAAAGGAAGAGAATATAACAAAAATAAAAGGAAAAATAATTTACGGGCGATCTGAGGTTGGAAAGTGGAAGGGGTTGAGTTTTTAAGGGTAAAAACCGATACCTCCTACGTAAACTGTTGTAACTTCTAAACTGTGATTTTACAGGAGAGCGTTTCAAAGGTACTATTGGCAATAAAAACCGCAGTTTTCAACTAATCTTTATAAAATTCAATATGTGACTTCAGTTAATAATACTTTAGCGTTTACCTTATGGTATTATTCAAAAATACCAAAGGTTTTAGAGATTTTGCTGTTACAACACTTTACCGCGGTATATGACCTTTACAAATTGTTGTATCAGTCACGTACAATTATGTACACCGGAACACATGAGTCGCATTTAGTCGTATGTACCAGATACAACAATTTACGCCGAAAAGCAAGAGAAAAAAGGTGTGGTATGTTTTATTTTTACTTACACACACTTACACTTAGGTGGCAGACAAGTACACAGCCCACCTGATGGGAAGTGGTTACCGTGGCCTATGGACGTATGCAACACCAGGGGCGTCACATTCGCGCTGCCGACCCTAAAAAAACCTAATGCCAATTCTTGAAGAGCCCCAGAGATCCGATTCTCAGCACTCCATGGATTCACCGTGCGGTCGCCGGGTCCTTATGGACCCGTGATACAGAGCACACCGTGACGGCGACTGGGACTTGCGACCCAGATGTAGGTTAAGGGTGGCCATTTTGTGATGCATCAGCGCTCACCTCCACCGTCAGTAGTGTACCCCCCTACCTATCCAAATTTGGTAAGATCTTATCAATGCCGCTTTGGACATTCGATTTAGTAAAGAGCTTACTGAAGCTTGAAATCGTCTTGGTCCTACTTCTACGGCGTAGAGTTTAATCACGTAGCCATTTTTGGTTAACTCGTTAGTCAGGTCAAAGTATTTGTTCGTCTTTATAGCGTGGTCTTTAGGTATGTTGGTTTTCCACGGTACTGTGCGTTCTACAAGCACTGCTCGCCTATGCGATCGTGAAAAAAGGAATATATCGGGTCTGGATGACGAGGTACAGACATCCTCCTTTTATAGTGCTTCTCATATGTGTAGTCTACAAGTATTGTCCAATCAACGGCAGCTATCAATTTATCAATCAATTGTAGTCGCTTGGGACAACCACCGCAGGGAGTTCATTCCACAGGTTGAGTGTGCGAGGGATGTAGTTCCTTACATACCGCACAGTGCGTACTGTTTCCGGACGTTGTGTGTGACGATGATTTCCCTGCCTGTGGCGAGATGCGATGATAGAATGTAGCTGTGGGTATCATGTCAAATAGTTCATCTGAGCACAAACCATTGTATATTCGGTAGAACACACACAGTGAGGCAAAGTCTCTTCTGAGACTGAGACGTTCCACATGACCTGCGAGTATGGGATGTTCAACGAGCCTCAATAGTCGTCTTTGTACCGAGTCGAAGGGGTTGACCACTTCAAGTTTCAAGCTGGCACGTAGGCGCTTCGACAAAACGGTGATTGCAGTACTCCAAGTGGGGCCGAACCTGTGCCTTATGTAGGCGAAGTCGTTGCCCGACAGTTAAGTATTCACCCTGTTGATCACTCCAAGCTTCTTTGATGCTAGCTTCACCTTGTCTTCCAATTGGCTACGGTATTGGACGTCGCTGGAGATATCGATATCAAGGATCCCAATACTCAAGGAAATGGTAAGCAGTGTGCCCAGGAATTGCGATGTTACAATAAATGGGATTTTCTTAACGGTGAATACACATACTTGTGTCTTAGAGGGGTTGAATTGTACTAAATTCAGTCTGCCCCAATCGGGTACTCTAGATAACGTAGTCTCGATTTCAGACACAAGTTGTTCGCGGCTTTCCTCCATCTCGGACTGAGGGATATTTGCACGGTCCGTGTAACAAGCGTCTCCGGTCCTGTCGTCCGCATAGCGATGAATGGAGTCATCCGACAGCATGTCATTGATATGCAGCAGTAACAAGGTCAAGACAACACGGAACTTTGTGGGACACCAGCGTTTTATGTCCATGCGGTCCGAGCAACTGCCATCAACGACGGCTTGGATACTTCTGTTGGACAAAAAGCTGGCAATCCATTCGCATAATTCCTTGGGGAGTCCATAAGAGCTTTGCAAGAAGACGTCTGCCGGACCCGATCAAAGGCCTTTCCGATATCGAGACTAACCGCCAGTGCCTCACCTCGAGTCTCGATGGCTTGCGCGCAACGGTTTGTGAGATACACAAGAAGGTTAAGATAAGATACACCGGTTAAGCTACGGTGGCGGAAGCCGTACTGTCGGTTGCTCAGTAGATCATACAGTTCAAAGTACCCCAGAAGCTATGTATTAATGATACGCTCCGTCACCTTCGAGAGGAGGGAGGAGATTAGCGGAACAGACAGACAGACCGACCAAAGACATTTAAATTATGTTCTTGTTAATGGTACCTGATATACATTCACACTCATTTAGTAAAAACTTGTTATTTTGAATATGATGATGATGATTGATGATCGAAGAAGATTTGATGAAAAAGATGAAGAAGATAAGATGATAAGATGATTAAGTTAGCATAATAAATGCTTCAAAATTTCATTCAACTTCTTATTTTTTTTATTTTTTTTAGGTTCAAATGTTTATTCACTTGTTATTTTGACATTACAAACAGACACTTCAATTTTATTTATTTCTATAGATTTTTGATCACATCTATAAACCGCAAATGTTACTTACAACTTACACAATGTCAGTGATAAGCGAAGTAGATTGTTGTATGTGTTACTTAGTAACCATAAAATAGTTAATTTGACCACGTAAATCATTGTAAGTCATCTTGCCATGTACTTTAGTATAACTAATTCCGAGGTAAAATGTTGTATGTATTACTTAACACAAAATACTTGTAAATTCAGGAACGTATATTGTTGTATGTAATCAATACCACATTTTAAATAACCAATATTTTAAATACGGAAAATATGTGCTAGTACTAGTACGTAATAAATATCAAATCAACACATAAAATACGCGCGTGACATGCAACCTACAGCGAGTTCCAACGTAGTCTGTTTTATGTCACACATACGCGGGATGAGCGCGCTCGTCAGACTCACACCGCCCGCCGTAAACTATTGCAAGTAATAAATACCACAATATACGCCGGGATACTTCGGAACTTACGATGTTATACTTCTGAAAACTATCGAAATTAATAGATTTTTGGATTTGATCTAATTGTTATAGGATACTATACATAAAATTAGACACTTTTACGTGAAAAACACAAAATGGCAATTTTGTGGGTTACAACAACTTACGTGGGAGGTATCGAAACGGTTTATCTCGATTGCCGGCAAAACTACAGTGCCTTTAGGATATAACAAAGTAAGTTTTCACCAAATTTCGTGAGAAAAAAATTGTTTTTGCATAAGTTAGTGTTCAAGCGTTATAGCGCCCGAAAGAGTATACTAGCAAAAACCAAAACCTTGATTATTTCAATTTTTCACATAAATTTTGAGGTTATGTGAAAAAAGTGTAATTACAAAAGTTGTAGGTCTCTCGATTACCTACAACTTTGTCGTTTAATTTTTTTCCATAGGACTTGTAGTTTTGCCGGAAATCGAGATAAACCGTTTTTACCCTTAAAAACCCACCCCCTTCCACTTCCCGACCTCAGATCGCCCGTAAATTATTTTTCCTTTCATTTTTGTTATGTTCTCGTCCTTTTTTAACGGGTTTCATCCTACTATTATTATTTTTTTTTTTCACTTTTTACCATTTTCAAACGTATCGGCCCCGGTCTATGTGGCCAAGGTTTGTATAAAAAATTGAATAGAAGATGCAGCCCGAATAGTAAGAGATCGCGAGTTGCGCGTCTCGGTTTGGTATTTTCACATTTATACGATCGAGTTACCAAAAAAAAACAGGGCTCATCTGAAAGATCATCAAATTCTGTGTAGGAAAAACCGGTGTGGTGTGGTATCATATAGTCCTAAATCTCCTCTATTGCCAGGAACAAACGAAAATTGGTAATCTTTCAATATTAGGTACCGATTTTTTTAGCATTTTCAAAATTGATTTTTGGTATCACCACCAGGTTTTTGACTTTGCAGCATAGCCATTTCGTGTTCTCCAATTAAAGGCGCGTCTAATGATGTACATCTCATTCAGTACGCTGATGGCACCGGAGTTAATGATCCAAGCTCTCATACTAGAACAGGACCTGAATTCCACGCATGTTGAGAAAAATATAGCGCTACCTACGAAGTTCGCCTAAGAATTATATTATACCTGCTGACCCGGCGAACTTTGTACCGCCATATTTTCCGCCCGCGTGGTATTCTGATCCCGATTTATCAGTGTTCCTCTACAAAATTATGCATGTATTATACATGTAAACCTTCCTCTTGAATCACTCTATCAATTAAAAAAAACCGCTTCAAAATCTGCTGCGTAGTTTTGAAGATTTAAGCATACATAGGGACGGACAGACAGCGACAGCGACTTTTTATTTTATAATAATATATGTAGTGATATGATGATGATTATACTTACTAAAGTAATGTAAAAGTAATGCTAAAGTAAAACTCGTTTTTTTTCTGATTTAACATAATTTGTTCAATCAAAATATTTACATTTGGTACAATATCAGAAATCACAAGTCCATACTGATGAACTGAACGTGATTTATCAACATTCACTAGAAGCGCCTGCATGGAATATTTTAGCAAACGCCAGGTAGAGGATAATCTTGTTTTTTTTAGTGCACGAAAAATCCCCGGAGAACCCCCCAACTGACCGGAGCCGATGTAAGAGGTTATGTCGGATTTGAACCGACTAAAACGCACGTTGCCGGAGGTGAGATTATCGTAATCATATCCCTCGCACCCCGGCCGACCCAGGGCCGTGCTACAAAATTAAGTTGCTAAACTTAACCCGAAAAAAGGTTCAAAGGCTTGTAAAAAACCTAGTAAAACTGACGGTAATACCTATAAATTGAAATAAAAGATACCCTGCCTCGGTTATGTCACCGTACAATCTTTAAAACAAGCTGGAAAAAAAAATTGTAAATCTTACAATTTTTTAAGACATTAATGTTTGATTAAATGTGGTGGCCACCCTAAACCTACATCTGGGTCGCAAGTCCCAGTCGCCGTCACGGTGTTCCTCTCTGTATCACGCTATGGACCCGGCGACCGCACGGTGAATCCATGGAGTGCTGAGAATCGGATCCCTAATCATAAAGTTTATTATTTGTAGTTTGTAAGTACCAATCTAGGTTAAAATCTCACCACAATACTTCATGCACCTACCTTTGACATATCTCAGCATCACCCTAAGACTGGCAGCAGATGCCTATTAACATTAAGTCCGCCTTTTTACAATCATTATGTATTTGTACAAAAAGTTTATTTTGAGGATGCAACCGTATAAAGCTGGGTCCACATTTGTATCATTTGCCCGATCCGATCACCGTATATCATTATTTATATAATCGCATTACATATAATCGCATATGTGGACGGGTGATGATACGCGTATCACTGATATATACACATTGTGATCATGATACGCGTCGCCGATACGGATACGGTGATCGGATCGGGCAAATAATACATATTTGGACCCAGCTTGAGGTTACAGTCAAAGCTTTATGCAGTGATTTATAGTCATCATAATAGCTTAGGTACACCAAACATTGGACGAAATCATTTTCAACGTTCAACGTCCACAGAAATACCCCAAATACACCAAACT
Source organism: Eilema depressum (assembly GCA_914767945.1). Taxonomy (NCBI): domain Eukaryota; kingdom Metazoa; phylum Arthropoda; class Insecta; order Lepidoptera; family Erebidae; genus Eilema; species Eilema depressum. The sequence goes on along the minus strand of OU612018.1, from coordinate 20,668,415 downwards.
TAATTGTGAAATACTAGAATTTGCTCGCGGCTCCACCTGCGTCAGTTATCGCGATCAAACATACTTACTATTATGTCATTTTCTAAGGTCTAATCTTTGTCTGTACCAAATTCCGTTAAAGTTGGTTCAGTGGTTCAAACCAAAGAATCACGATCTATTATTATACTAAACTTAGAGGTACACATTCGTCATCTTCATGGAGACGAACGTTTTTTCCTGATTGCACCCGAGGTCAAGGTGATCTCGAAGTTCAGGATCCGCCTTCTAGCTCTTCCTTCGCACGATCTTGGGTGTCCATTATAGTGAGACCATTTGCACGTATGTCACCCTCCACGAGGATGACATTCAATTGTATTGAAAAGCTTACATACAGTGTTCAAAGCAGATCATATTTATTTTAGTGTGTATCTACTTCAGGTCAATAGGAACTAGGTAGTGATTATAGATCTAGACCTTACAGATTACAGTCCAGTGGCGAAGGGTGAAAAATTTATAAGGGGTAGCCGGTGGCACAAATACTTCTTATCTCGATCTAGTTTGACATGCACCATGCGACAGTTTCGGAAACGAGCAGGAATTAAGTTATAGGGACCGTTCGCCACTGGTACAATCGGATAGATGATTTCTTCATTGGGATTATAAAACTATTAGGGCATATAGGATATGGATATAGACACATAGGTACTCAGTCAGCCTCAAATCGATCTTGGCTAGCAAATTATACAAAATAATCTTAATACACTGTCTCCGTTCCTGTTATTTGATGGTTTGCTGTTTGGTTACACATCTTTAATTCGAATGATACCTAATACAATTTAAATTAATAAAATAGTTTTGTATCACCATCATAAGTTGGTATTAAGATCAATTTGAGTACTTGCTAGTCAAGATCTATCTCATGCTGACTGCACAGTCGGCCATTTATTCTACCAATTTTTTAATTCTTTCAATACCTACCAATTTAAGTATCGTTAAGGTTGACTTTTCTGACTGAAAGAATTGAAAGACGTAAAACTTAACACGTGGCAAAGTTCTGACGGAAATTATAGTCGGTACCATAATATTATTTCGTAGAAAATACACTTCATTGAATTTTGACAGCAAATGAACTTGAATCGTTGGTTAGTTGACCAGATTTTTGACCAACTGTATATGCAATATCAATGGCGAATTGAATAAAAATGAAACACCTAACAAAACTTTATTTACTTCATCAACGTGTCACAGCTCACAGTTCTAATTTTAAACTATCACATTTGAATCACAAGTTTCTGCATTTTAAACAATAATTGGTATAGGATCTGCAGGCCTCCCAAAAACTCTTAAAACAGACCAATATAATTGAACGACTGGTATACTATCAACTGCAAATGTAACTTTGTAATTCTCTATATTTATATGAAATTACAAAATTATTTATACAGTTAGTAGTATAACAGCCTTTCAATTATTGACCTTTTTTAAGAGTTCATAGTACGGGCTCCGTTAACCACAATTTGGTAATAAATTTTGTTAACTATCCTTTTCTAACTTTGTATTATTTTCAGTAGTATGGTTTCCTTTTGTATTCTTATTCTTCTTCGAAGCAACATAATTCATGTAATAGAACCTGCCAAACATGTAAAAGAATGCGACGCAGTTAGACAATACTATAAGAGTAAGAATCTTTGGGTAGTTGCAAGATCTCGATAAGTAACTGTTGATGTTCAAGTACGCCACTATGCAGAATTGAATCTGGAAATAAACGAAATCAATGAAGTAAAAAAAAATCAAAAAAATAAGTACCTACTAAAATTTAGAAGTAACTGAAATTTCAGAATGATCTTATTACAATTAAATGATAATAATATGAAATTCATCTGATTTATACAGTACTAAAAAAATAAAATAAAACTAAAACTCAACGAACTAATAACATACAAATTATTGCTAAAAATTAAAATGTGTCGTGGAATTATTCCGTATCGCATGCCTATATATGCCCATATTGTTTTAAAGTGTAGCCTAAACGTCCTCTGGTCTGATCAGATTCCTGGATGAGAGAAACATCATTCGACGCGCCTTTCATTGGAGAACATAAAATGGCTCTATGGAATTTTGGAAAACCGAACCGTTTGAGAAACCATTATCAAAATTCATTGGAGCTCGTGTTGTCCAATTAAAGGCGCGTCTAATGATATTTATCTAATGACGTACATTGTACATCTCATCGAGAAACTCAATCAGACTCAAGTTAATGTCATCAGCTCTCATACTATTTCCATATTATCTGTTCTGTGTTATTTCGATCGGCAAAAAATTGAGAACTTCATGGGTGTGAACTGTCAAAACGGGCCTTTTATTTTGTGATAACTTTAGTGGATGTTTATAATCATAATGTAGAAGCTGCAAAACTTTGTGTTGAAAAATCAAAGTTTTGTGTTGACAAATCAGTCAGAATAAGTATAATTTGTAATGACAATAATTGTATGTAGGTATCTGTCTACTAGTACTAGTAGCTAGCAGTAGTTTACCCATTTCAGTCAAAGAGATATTCAAAATAATGTTTACATAGATCTTAATGATAATCAGCTCACCAATTGCATAGTAGTCAGGTGTTTTTTCCACCACAAGTACTTCTGGTACTGTGGTCCGAGACCGGAGATCAAGTAGTATGTGTACATGACGACGTGGATGAAGGTATTAATTGTACCCTCGGGAACTGACTGTCCGCCTGAAAGGTAATAGGCAAAAAAATATTTACTACGATCATAATAATATGAACACAAAAAAGAAGAGAATATTAAAATTACTGAAGTGGAGTGATTTAGTGAATTTCTTGCGGTCATTCTATTATACTCATTATCGTTTTTTGCACAATAAAATTGAAGAATGATTCTATTATTACTTTATTTTACATTTGAATTACAAAAATTAACATTAATTTTGACATTGAAAAACCCCACGCTACACGATTTAATTGTATGTGTCTAAAATAACTAAACTAAAATTTTAGTTTTAGGTTTTTGCATTATTAACTCATGGGATTTAACATACCAATGTATTCGACTACTATATTATTATTGTACAATTCGACTACAATCAGCCTGTTCAAATCGATTAAGAAAGGAAATTCATTGATTCCGATAAGTTCGTATGAATGTCGGTAGATGGCTTCACCGTCGCCCTTAAGACGGTTGTATAAGGGAATTTGGATCGATTTAGTACGTGTCTCGGTGGTTTAGTGGTCAGAGCGTTCCCCCTGTAAGGGAAAGATCGCGGGTTCGAGTCCCGTCCGAGGTCGATTCTTTTTCCCTTTCTTAATCGATTTGAACAGTTAGCATAGTAAATGCTTCAAAATTTCATACAATCAGCCTGGTTTAAAAGTGGGACTAGAAATTGATACTGTTTATAAAGCTAGTAGCCTAGTGGTATGGGTAATGGACTGCTGAGACGAGGTCTCGGGTTCGATCCCAGGTTTTACCATGGCACACACCAATGACTTTTCGATGCTTTTCGAAGTTATATGTGTATTTATCGCAGGTTTATAAGTGCCCGGTTAATGGCAATAAGCTCGCCACCTATTACATTGGGACCTAAACATAAACGGCGAAATGTGGGTGCTAGCACCTCTGCCTACCCCTTCGGGGATATAGGCGTGAGTTTATGTTATATGTTATGTTATGTTATGTTATGTTATGTTATGTTATGTTATGTTATGTTATGTTATGTTATGTTATGTTATGTTATGTTATGTTATGTTATGTTATGTTATGTTATGTTATGTTATGTTATGTTATGTTATGTTATGTTATGTTATGTTATGTTATGTTATGTTATGTTATGTTATGTTATGTTATGTTATGTTATGTTATGTTATGTTATGTTATGTTATGTTATGTTATGTTATGTTATGTTATGTTATGTTATGTTATGTTATGTTATGTTATGTTATGTTATGTTATGTTATGTTATGTTATGTTATGTTATAAAGCTAAGCGAATAGTGGTCAAAAACGTCCCTAAATTCAATTTAAATAATTATATTGTACGCTTCAGAGAATCGATCATTGTTGCTAACCTTATGCAAGCACTTGCTGTGGTTTTCCTAAGCGCTTATAATATAGGGTTCTTCAAGAAGAGCAGTAGAAAATTTCTCCAGAGTCGACGGCACAAGTGTAACGCCCCTGGTGTTGCAGACGTCCATAGGCCACGGTAACAATTTTCCATCTGATAGGCCGTGTGCTTTTCTGCCGCCTAAGTTCTATAAACATAATGATCCCCGAGAAGAGTTTACAGATTCTATATTTTGAGAAGCTGATAGAAACGTTACTAACCTGCAGCATATTTAACTCCAACAAATGAAAGAATCGGCATGATTGTGTGATGGTATAGGTGAAGGAAGGATATTTGCCTTTCTTTTTTACGTAGAACGAAGAATACGGTGTCTAGGAGTTCCGTGAGCTTGGCAATGTAAAACACCCATATACCCGCAACCCACTGAAATTAAAAAATCATGATCACAATAATTTTAAAACACACATTTTACCCCTTCGGCCGTCTACGAAACCAGAGCTACGTAACTAGTTACTAACTAAACATAATTCGTCCTTGTAGAATAAGCAATGGCGCCCTAACTGGATCCTGGTAGAAGGGGTGTCAAAAAGTCCTAGCTTGACGTCATGGAGGGTGACATGCGTGCAAATGATTTCACTACCATGGACGCCCAAGATCGTGCGAAGTGGAGGAGGAAGAGCTGGAAAGCGGTCCCTGAGCTCTGAGGTCATCTTGGCCACGGATTCAACCAGGAAAATGCGTCTCCATGTAGATGATGACAGCAACGGTGGGAAACTCGATGTGAGAAAATGACATCAAGAGCATCATCAAAATACGAAAATGGACAAAATTTTCTTATTTCGATACCTAGTTACCAATAATAAAAAAGTTTTCTTTCGTAACTGGTTTGGATAAGTAAACGTCAATTTAATTCCTTGTTCGTAACTGGTAGTAGAATTAATTTTATGTGGGAAATAATCAGTTTGCTTTGTGAATGACCTTTGAACTTTGAACATTTTGTATCATTTTGCATTTATATTTATATTTGCACTGTTGGTTCCCGGTAGAGTAGAGTAGGGCCACTCCATCTCTTCCTGTGGGTGTCGTAAAAGGAAGGGATGGGACTGTTCTCCATCCGACAGTAAACATACAGCCCATGACAAAGTGGTGAAAGTTGGCGTGGGAAGTGGGAAGTTGGCGAAATCTGGGTGTTTATACACCTCTGCCTACCCCGGGGTAGAGCTGTTTTTTTATACCACTTAGATCGCAGACAAGCTCACGGCCCGCCTGATGGGAAGTGGTTACCGTGGCCTATGGACCAGTGCAATATCAGAGGAGTCACACTCGTGCTGCCGACCCTGTAAAAATAGAGAGATTCTGTGCTGTCAGCGTAGAAGACAAGCTTACAGCACACTGTCAAGTTAAGAGGGCGGGTTAGCTCTCTTTCAAAAGTATCAGTAGTAACCAATACCGACATATATCTTAGATATGTCGGTATTGGTACACTATTTGTAATAGTGCCCTTCTTGGCGATTGCTTCCATCATCCCTCGACATTGCTCTTGCCCTTAGCTAGGAAGAATCCGTAGATTTTTTCACAAAAAAGATAATTTTCCAAAGTACTTATAATAATTAAAAACCTACCATCATTGCTCTTGGGCTTTCGGAAGTGTCTATCATATAACATCCATCTTCGTATTTCTCTGTCATATAAAAGTAAACTCCCTGAAAATAATATAGCATTATTTTAACGGTTAAACAATCAGGTTTTACTCTTGGTATAAGTCAAATCAAGGAAAAAAGTTCCATAGCAGATCCAAATTCCAAACTAGAAGCTATGGATATAATTGTGAGTAACGTTTTGTAACTCTTAGTAACTCATTGTTATAATATGTAGCGTCGAGTTACTAAAAGTTACTTTACCTCCCGTTACACAGCACGAAATGCAATTTAAAAATACTGAGTCAGATGATGGTAGTACCCCGATCAGGGTTACCTTCAGTTATTCTTTGCAAATAAATGCTAACTCACCACATATGTCATATAAAGACTAAGGCAAATTTGAAGTAAATTGTATAGCATAATAACATTTTTTATATTGTATGGTTTTCTTGTCTGCATAAACTTAGGGCCAGCTATTGTGCAGAAATATAGGTATGATGCTAGAATTGTTAGAAGAGGACCAGGGCCTGATGCGAGCCAATAGTCTTTACTTCGAGGATCTGAAACAGGAGATTTTCATTCAATAAATGAAGCAGCAATTAAAAATAGAAGTAGTAATTGTATGTTCACGGGTTACTGTCTGCAGAGGGACGAGAAGAAATAAAGGACGGGAAAATTGAGGAGTGTGAATTTAGAAGAATTATGGAAAAATGGGAAATAGGAACTGCAAAGAGGAATAAGCTCCAGCATTCTCTAGGCTCGCCTGCAGCTTAAGATAATTATGATTCCAAACTCTACAGCACGCAGCAGTACTGACGAAGCGCCACAGTGGCAGCACTGCTGCGCGCTGCACAGTTCGGAATATTGACCTTAATTAAGCGGGTGGTACTTGCCAAGTGAAGCTGGTAAATTTACGTTATAGTAGAAGAAGTGAAAGGTAAGTGGCAGGATCGCAGCAAGTTGTAACATGGTATCAATTGGAAAAGAGGCCAGAATTTGACTGTTATATTATTGAAAAAGTTTCCATACCCACATAAGATTTGAAACGATTAAAGACTCAATTTGATTATCTCACCGGAAATGTTGTATGTTTTTTTTTTCGTTGTTCAATCCTCCCTTCCCCTCTTTCCCCCTCCCCACCTACAATTGGTTATGCGCAAGTGACACCTCTGATATATTTGATAAAACACCATTTGCATTGTTAATTATATTTTGCGAGTAAGTGACAAGTCAATGTTGCTGTATTTACATAAAATAATGTCCAATCAAGTCATGAATGTTTGCAAATTAATATACAAACAGACATTTTGTTTGTTCAATTTATTTGCAATTTGTCAAGGTTTGTATGAAAATCATCATCATACGAGCGCTAGTCCTGGTATCATATAGTATCTTAAACCTTCCTCTTGCATCCCATCCTTGTATTTCAGAGCGCGTGCTGTCCTATTCCTATTTCCCTTTTTAGATTATATTGGCTACTGGAACGACTACCATCTGACCCCCGTAACTTCGAGAGGAAAACATGTACCAGAGCCTTGTTCGTCAATCAGCAGGTGCTCCAGCTTACAGGCAAGGTGGTGATGCGAAGGGGAGAAAAATGCGAAAAAAATACATTGATGGGTCCAATGTATACATACCTACATTTTGACTTTTATTATAGTAAACACATCCTATTGATATAAATAATCATGTGAGCTATGAAAAACAGAACATTTCTGCATGGAAACACGATATTTTATTGAAGTTTAATGACATAATGTGATATGAATTTAAAAGTATGTCTCATTATTCTTTGGACCTTGTATCTAACAAGGTCCAAAGAATAATGAGACATACGGGGGGAGTTTCAACGCGTTTTTTTTTTTAAATTTTGGACCTATCAGCGAGTTTGAAAATTTTGGAATCCTCTACGTTAAAGTTGTCATTTGCATCTATTTACAGAATATTCACTTGAAATTTTCCCGATTCAAGTTAGGCACATAAAACATAAAAACTCTGTATGATTTATTATATTTACAAATAAATGAAAATTTTTAAAAAGCTCTTTTGAATTGTTTTTATGGTTCCGTAGCCAAATGGCAAAAAACGGAACCCTTATAAATTCGTCATGTCTGTCCGTCCGTCTGTCTGTCCGTCCGTATGTCACAGCCACTTTTTTCCGAAACCATAAGGCCTATGCTATTGAAACTTGGTATGAAGATGTATTCTGTGAACCGCATTAAGAGCTATTGAGGTTTCTAACATATTTTTTTTCTAAACTGAATAGTTTGCGCGAGAGACACTTCCAAAGTGGAAAAATGTGTGTCCGCCCCCTCCCTCCCCCCTCTAACTTCTAAAATAAGAGAATGGCAAATCTAAAAAATATATATGATGTAAATTGCTATGCAAACTTCCACTAAAAATTGGTTCGAACGAGATCCAGCTAGTAGTTTTTTTTTAATACATCATAAACCGCAATTTTCGCCTTTGCTACTACGGAACCCTTCATGGGCGAGTCCGACTCGCACTTGGCCGATTTTATTTAAGTTATTCAACAAATAAACTATATTTTTAGGACAGCTGGAATTATAATACAGCCCAATATTTTTAATGAAAAATACACACCTGATAATTCGTCGAATACATAGTGATATCCTTGTAAAAATTTCTCGAAGACCGCCATTATTTCGAAGAAGTATGTATAAGTAAGCCAAAAGTATAAATTAACACATACTAATATTGTATTTTCTTTAATTTATTACTCTATTACTCAGTGTTCAAACATAATGTCTTCATATAAATAAATTTAACATTATTGGACGCGGAGACTACAATAAACTAAGACGGATCGACCCCAAGTGCTAAGTAATATATCAATTGCGCATCTTAAACACGTCAAACTCACTGCTTTTAAATTCACTCATACAAATGAAGGCTTTAGTTACTTAAGAATTAAAAAAAATATATTACAATGACCAGGGCCGTCTCTACCGGGGGTGCAATGGGTGCGTGGCATCAGGGCGCAGGGTCTTAGGGGGCCCAAGCTGACCGCATTAATAGGTTCCTAAAATTTTTTGTGCATCAATCAGTTTTTAAAACTACGAGTACCTTACATACCCAAGATAAACCCATAAGGGTTTAATGGTTGCTTTTGTATCAATTTTTATAATGTTTTTGTTAATTCAATGAATAAAATTAAAAAAAAAAAACTAATCATTATAATACTTACTATCTCTGCCTGTAAAAATGTTAACACAACGACAATATTGTTATGAGCTAATCATTATGAAAGGGGCTTCATTCATGCGCGCTCAAGCCTTGAAATGATAAGGGATCATTTGCCTGCTGTGATTTTTCCAAACGGATTTTTAACTTTGACTTTGACTTTGGCCGGTTCCAGCCGGCAGGACGAGTGTGGTTGACCTGGTTCAGGCGCTCAGTTCACGGTTGCACACGTTCATAGGCAAGGGTAATCACTTGCCATTTTGAGGGTCGTGTAGGTACCTGTATAACAGCTCAGTGGTATGTTAGTCAGCGATAAGGCCGCCCATTGTACATTATACTATATAATATAACTTGCTACCTACTTGACATACTGTAAATCTATTGGTGTACAATAAAGAATTATCTATCTATCTATCTATCTATCTATATTAAAAGGGGGAATTTTGATCCCCAAAACCAAATCGGGGTCCTATCCTTACTAGGACACATCAGGTTTCTTGATCACACAGGTCGATATGAGGAAACACCGTGAGGTTTTAGTCGGTTCACGTCTGACATCCCCATTTACCTCATCGTTAGCAGCCGGTGAGCTAAAACCCTAGGAAGTTAACTGTACGGAAAAAACCCGACTGCCACTGAAAAGATTGAAATAAGTTTGATCGCAGGCGGTACCCATTTGCCAATCATAAACTGAAAGAAAATGAATGGGTACCGCCTGCTATCGAACTTATTTCAATCTTTTCAGTGGCAGTCGGGTTTTTTTTTAATCATTTGTTTTATTTTATACTTTTTAGTTATGATATAACATGTCTATATTTTTGTGATATTCTTCTAATTTCCCTTTATTTTGATACCCTCCTTGATAAGCTAGAGTGAAAAAAACCTAATGTCACTCACACATTCATGACGAATCAAATGACACCTCGCATGTCAAAATCCGTCAAGCCGTTCAGGCTGCAGGGCGTGCCAAAGAAATGGACAACATGCATGCATACATACATAGTCTCGAAAAAAAAAACATATAAACATCCGAATTGAGAACCTCCTCCTTTTTTGAAGTCGGTTAAAAACATTACCCTCCTTTCTTCGGCAGTCGGGTAAAAAGGAGAATTGCGCGATTTGCTCGAAATCAAGCTGAATTTTCACACCTCGGCGCCGAATATAGTTAAGACGGCCCTGACAATGACAATGAAAAAATATGTAAAAATATGTAAATCCAACATATCTACCGAATTACTATTTCCGCGAGCTACGCCAGGCTTACAAAGTAGACATTTTGACAGTTGATGCTTTCTAAATTTTAAACATCTACGAGAAATAATGGATGGAAGGTACAAAGAAATTAACATATAACATAACATAAACTCACGCCTGTATCCCCGAAGGGGTAGGCAGAGGTGCTAGCACCCACATTTCGCCGTTTATGTTTAGGTCCCAATGTAATAGGTGGCGAGCCTATTGCCATTAACCGGGCACTTATAAACCTGCGATAAATACACACATAACTTCGAAAAGCATCGAAAAGTCATTGGTGTGTGCCATGGTAATACCTGGGATCGAACCCGAGACCTCGTCTCAGCAGTCCATTACCCATACCACTAGAGATGAGATAGAGAGAGAGAGAGAGAAGAGATAAAGATGGAGGTTTTCTGACAGGCGAGGGAGGAGTGCGTGCTGGAGATAAGAAAAGCCTATTTTTACAATCTTTCGTATCCTCCTGGATACGTAAGCGAAACTCGGAGAGTCTGGGATGCGAAAGTAAAATCTCTATGAAAAAGATTGTAGACGCGATGAACTCCTTCTTTTGCAGCACCATTAAGACCTGGAATTACTTGCCAGTACACGTGTTTGCCTCTTCCTACAGTTCCGGGTCCTTTATGCGGGGCATGAAAAAGCATCAAGGCCGTCAAGCTGAGTGCCACCATTGTAAAATGGTTATCTGTAATTGTGACCTTCTTTTTCGAGACTTTACCTTCAGCTTACCACCAGGCGATGTTTTTTTTTTTTTTTTATATAGGACACGTCAATTTGACTTTGCCTCGCCTGATGGTAAGCTGAAGGCAAAGTCTCTGAAAAGAGGGTCACCATTACAGACACGTATCATGTTACAATGGTGGCACTCAGCTTGACGGCCTCATCAGATGCTTTTTCACGCCCCGCTTAAAGGACCCGGGACTATAGGAGGAGGGAAACACGTGAGCTGGTAAGGAATTCCAAGTCTTAATAGTGCGGCAGAAGAAGGAGTCGCCGAATCGCTTGGTTCTTGATGGAATATTTTGCACCGTATGCGGGTGGCATCTGAGTCCTGCACGTGTTGTCCTATATAGGAAAGGAGAGGGTGGGATTACTTGGAAGAGCTCATCAGAACATTCACCATGGTAGAGATGGTAAAATACCGCCAAAGATGCCACATCTCTACGCAACTGCAAAGGCTCAAGGGTGTAAGTGATCTCAGGATTCCCAATAATGCGGACCGCACGTCGCGCACTGACGGACAAAATTTGCCGCAATCTCTCGCGGCACTGCAGTTTAAGTGCGGTATACCTAATAATGTCGATACGTGTCGCGTCGCTCCGCTGCTGTGACGCGCCACTCAGTGCGGTCCGACCTTTATAATGCGAAGTGACCGCGTGGTCTGACTGCTTCATTCGACTGATCGAACGACGAAGCAGTGCGTCAGCCCCCCTAGACAAGTGGCAATTCGTTGCTCGGCGTATGATGGAATAGAATGACGAATGTATAGGATTTGACGTTTTTGACATTCGTTGACGCCTGTCATATACGTCAAATACCATACATTTGGCATTCTATTCTACCAAACGCCAGCCGACGAATTGCCACTTGTCTAAAGGTGGCTTTTGACTATGGGATGTAATGTAAATATTACATCTTGACATATCGCTCGTCATACATTTTGTACGAGACCGTTTACACTACGCTATAATATATATTACATCCCAAACTATAAATATTTTTTCGAGCGATATTTGAAGGTGTATATTTTACCTCACGTCCCCGGACACCACGCCTCCCCCTGTCTCGCCCGTTTAAATGGCGACGTTTGATCGCGCATGCGAAATCACGTTGTCATTTTAAACTGAGCAATCAGAAGTCAGGGAATTCGCGCATGCATTCTACACAGACCAATCAGATTCGCGTACGCAGTTCGATAGGGTAACGAACAAAGAATGATGCCCACTTTCCATACATCCGTTGACCTGTCATTACATTTTTAAAATGCTATCGTATTACTGTACTGGTATCATTGATGAATAGATACTGCATCTTTAAAACCATAAAACCAATAATGGTTTAAATCTTTAGACAGAAAAATGTGTATTCAAGGTATTAAAACGTGTAGGTAAAGTATTTATTTATCTGTGCTTTGACTAATGAACTGTGTGACAGTGTCAAAAAACTTAAGGGGTCCATTACACGCTCATGCAAACGTCATGCATCATGCCGTCAATCATGAATATTATTGGTCAATCGGTTATTAGACGTTATGTTATTGGTCACTCACGGCGTGATTGATGGTTAAACCATGGCAAAACCTAGCGTGTAATGGACCCCTAACAACCAATGATCGTGTTCTGACATACATTTTACTTATACGCGGGTGCGACCGGGTCTAACGCTAGGATGATGACGATCTCATGTTATAATTATTATCATATATTATATTAAATATATTAAAAGTTAATTCTTCACAGTCAAGATTAATTTACTTCACAGTAATAATTTAGATTTATTTCATGTCATATGCTCATATTCAGTGATTAAATGAGCTTTCAACATACAATTTACTGTTTGCAATTTTTGTCATCATCATCATCAGCCTTGCATTCATTCTGGTTACATCCAGGGCCTTGCTTCAGAGTCCGGGGTCCACCTCTTCCAGTACTACCACGACGCGGCTGAACTTACATATTTTCAGTGAAGCAACTGCCATCTGACCTCCAAAACCCATTGGCGACATTAAAGTATTGTGTAGACTAGTTGTTGGATTTATAGGGCTCTAACTACCCCTAACGACTGCCATTAGATGTTCGTATGATAACTGGTACTGACGGCTTAACGTGCTCTCCAAGGCACGGAGATACCATGACCCAGGTCAATGCAAGTAGACATATTCATGCATGCAAATATTTGCACTGAGCGGAAATCGAACCCGCGCCTCCTGCGTAGCATTCGAGTTCACTACCGCCATGCCACTGAGGCTGAGGGAATTTTTGCATTCAACAATAACTAAATAAAATACTTTTTAACTTTATTGCTATTACAGAAATGACAATATGAAAAGTCAAAAATGAATATTAATAATACAACCTTACAACATTTTATTCATTACAATTGGTATTTTTATTCGTCTATTTTTTTATTTTTATAATGTATGTGTTCTCTTATTATAATAATCGTCAAAATAATGTTGTGTTTTTAATTGAAGGCAGGAATCTTAGAGCCCAGGGTCTGTCTTCCGACTTTTCTAAAAGGTTAGGGTCAGTCCACACGGCGCGTTGCGTTGCGTTGCGTCGACGCAGCACTGTGCCACTGCGTCGCGTCGTTTTACATACAAATAATCATAGTGTCCACACGGCGCGCTGCGTCGACGCAACGCACACACGACGGAGCTGCAGCCCCGGCGGCGAAGCGGGCGGGGGTGTACGCGTTGTGACTGTGACTGCATCGTATCGTAGTTAACGCTGCGCTGCGGTGACGCAGCGCACGTGTGGCCGGCTATGCGTCAAAATATTTGCGTTGCATCGACGCAACGCAAACAACGCACCGTGCGGACTGGCTCTTAGGCTCTGTATCCACTTTTCACTGTTTTGGGCATCACTGGTAATGAGATAATTGGCACGCATAACACATTCTACAACGATAGTTGAGCTAAGACTTCTTAGGTTTGCTCTGCTACCCGGCGGGGCGGTATTGCCAGACATTTTTATCATACACGTAGCCTGGGGGTTGCCGAAAAACTTGTCCAGCAATGAGGCTCTCCTGTATTTTATCTGCTATGTCATGGACAAGGATCCCACGGATGCGGACATTGCTCTCCTCTCAAATGGGGTGATATCAGAGTATCAAATTGAATTTGAACGCAACAGGAAGAGGAATTACACTACACATCAGCAATAAAACGAAACCATGAAACCAAATGAAGCTGTCACTGTCATGTCATAGTCGGTGTTTGTTTATAGCGTAGAGAGAGGACAAATACAATTATTATTTGTAATCGTAGCAGGTACCAGTAACACAATATAACAGTGGTATACCTACTAGGTATACCTAATACGATTATTTCATATTATTTAATGATATCTTATTAGGTAATAGTCAAAATAATAGCGACAATGAGCGATATTATAATCTATGTGCGTGCGTTAATCCTAAGCCTGTTAAAGTATGAAGGAAAAGTTGGTCACTATTTCGTATTTATGTTATAGGCAATGTGTATAATACGGTTAATTTCATACATTGCCTAGGTATTGTATTAAACAACTCTCTTTCCATCAGGTTAGGTGGCTGACAAGCACAGGGATGATGGTAAGAGAGTGGTTGCCGTGGCCTATAGAAATATGTATGGTAATAAAAAAAATAACCACAAAGGCTAATGCGGGAGCTCCGCTCCGCTCCCGCATTTACCTTCTAACCTAATCTATCCAAGTCGGAATGTGCAGCTTTGCTTTCACTGCTATGTGAGAAACATTCTACGCAAAAAACACGTAGGTACTTAGGCATACCTACCAGTAGAACACAATACATGTCTTATCAGCACTTTCACTGGTGGAAGTTGAAATTAGGATTAGCTCTCAAAAGATTAGTATCTATCTAACTAAATCATAGAGAAGAAAAATAGATTACATACATTACCTATGCTTCGACCGGCATTCTATACAATGCCTAGGTATTCTATACGGGTGCCCCTTGTTTCGCAGACAGAAATTTCATAGAATTTCGTTTCACAGAAAATGTTTCACATAATATTTGGTACTTATATTTTTATTTGGAATATTATTGTTTCAAAGACAATTTACCAGAATGAAACATTTTTCACAGAAAAACAATTTAATGAATTTTTATTTAATTTTTTTTGTTTAATAAACTTATCAAACAGAAGAATTATTTTTTAAGGAATATTAAACCACCACCATAATCGAAAATAATTTGGTTTAACGTTTAATAAATTAGAACACGTCATTATAGTTTACACCCCGACTCAGAGTACCCCGACTTGGATAGGTTAGGTTAGAAGGCTAAGGCGGGAGCGAAGCGGAGCGGAGCTCCCGCCTTAGGCCTTCGTGGTTATTTTTTTTAAAACCACCCAGAAATAGGAGCCCCGCGGAGCGGGGCTCCGTCGAATTATCTTAGCGCAAATAAGTTTTAAATCTTTTGAGTGGTATGTCAAACGATTTTATATTTAATGTATGTTATGATTATAAAGAATATTTGATTTGTTATTCTATGATATGATTATTCTAACATTAAACTTTATGTGAAACAAAAATCAATGATTTGAAAATCTTCAAAGTAAGTATTCTGTGTATTGATTATTCTATGAAACGAAAATATGAGAAAAATTTTATGTGAAACGAAATTCTATAAAACAATTAGCTATAAAACAACGCACACCCATTCTATACATTTCCTAGGCAAAGTGTAAAATAGTTTAAAAATTGAATATCATTTCATACATTGCCTGAACGACCCCGGCATTCTATACATTTCCTAGGTATTGTATAGAATGCCTGCATTATACACATTGCCTATAACATTTACATTATATTGAATAACTGGACGTAGTCGTTTGATTGAAAAGTAGTGCAAACAGCCACTATTATTTACTGCAATAGGCTCACCCCCTATTACGTGGGACCCAATACAATGATTTAGTGAAATGTGAGTGTTCATTCACCTCTGCCTAACCCTCCAGGGCTAAAGGCGTGATTATGTGTGTATGTGTGTGTGTGTGTGACTAATATTTGTCCTACTGGGTAACAGGAAGAATAACGTAATATCTGTCAAGTCATTTGTTCATTAATACGATTATTCTAAATAGTCCCGATTGTAACATCTCTAAAGAGAATATAATCATAACGTGACAGAGAGTAGAGAATATTTTCCGTCTATGGTTTCTGCTTTAAGATGGTGAATTTCGTCTTACGCAGATTGATATATTGCTGATCATTTTGATTATCATTAAAAAACTGATACCTATCTGATTTTCTAGCCTAACACTTTCTTTCTAAGTTTTTTTGTTAAAAATAGAAAAAAATATGCTATTTTATGAGCTAATTATCTAGGCAATACGGGCAAATTGCTTATTCTGATCAGACAGGTGAAAAGTGGGCATTGTTCTTTTGGTGTCAACTCATGGTAAAGCTACTGAACTATCCCAAATATATATCTTACAGTGTAAACAGCAATCGCGGGATGTAATATATATCTCAAGATGTAATATATATTACATCCCATAGTGAAAAGCCGGCTTAAAGGGCCAGTGATCACAGTGATCACGACCTATTTCAATTTAAAATGCGGTTTTACAAGATGATTTCTGTAATAGTTTTCCTAAAGAAATTGACCGGCTTTTTGTTGTCATAATATTTCTAGACAGACTTCGTAAATACTTAAATTTATAAATTCGTAGGTACGTGAAGTTACGTTCGTTTCTATTTATACCTTTTTTTATCGTGCGAAAAATCCCCACGGATACAAATCAGTTAAGAAAATGCACGAAACCTGTTTAATATAGGTGTACCCAATGATATATTATAAACTATAGATATGTTGTCCACACTCTAAAATGGCGACAAAAAATGATGACTTTTGGTCATCATTTTGTGCACCAATCAGAATCGGAACAGTGCGCCACCCAAAAAAAAAACGTTTTTAATAATAAATACGTAATAATAAAATATGATTAATATAAATTATGATATAATTCATATAAATTAATAACATTGACGTATTTTTAGAAGTAGCTAATATGTTGTGTTTGCGCCATTTTTGAAAGCCGCCATCTTCGTGTATGACGTATCTATAAAAATAATACATCATTGGGTGTACCCATGTTTTATTTCCCATGTACCTATATTTAGAATTTTACTAGCATTATTCTGAGTGATATCGAGTTTCAAACGCAGTCGTAACTTGAGAAGACAGTGGAGCACAATTTGGATAACATTGAAGAGAAAAATAGCGTGAAACCAGACCAATTTCAATGTGTCGGCTTTTACAAACGCTTGTAGTTACGAAATAGTTTGTCACTCTGAATAAAGGGTCTACACGACAATAAACGCAATGCCTTGCATGATTTTATTATCATTAAACTTAAATTATAATCGTCAAAAATTATCAAAAAAAATGTTGAAAAGTGGACTACTACGGTCCTCTAGTGGTTGTTTTTGTTACTTTAGAATAGTTTCAGCTCGGGGACGTGAGTTCGGAGTGTAAACATAGATGGCATTACGAGATACATTTCAAAGTTTATAAGTCATTGAAAGAAGCTAATATAAAAGTTAAAAGTTACTGTATTTTATTTTGAAAGCTGTCTAACTATTTATTAATTTATTATTGACAGCACCTTGAGAACGTAACTGTTCCGTTATTCGTAAAGGTAATCTTGCTTACGAGTTGTTTGAAGGATGGAATAGGGACGTATTATCGCATGAACTGTGATTTACTGCCTCTCCACCGAGTCTCCTGTAAAAACTCCTCTCCTTGAGCATAGAATAGGCCTCTCTTAAAATGCTGTAATTAGAATAGAATAGAATAGAATAGAAATAAACTTTATTGTACACCAAACAAAAAAGAAAAGTATACATAAAATAAATGGCAAACATAATTAGGTAATGTACAAATGGCGGCCTTATCGCTAAAAGCAATATCTATATGAATAATAAATAAACTTGTTTGTATATTGGGTAGTTACTGGTGTAATAGTAAAGGACAGATTGTACTCTTATAATGGATTACACACACTTAAATGTAATAGGTAGATATACCTACAAAGGAGCAAACATAAATACGATAAATAAATAATATATTATAATCATCATCATCATCATCATTTCAGCCATAGGAAGTCCACTGCTGGACATAGGCCTCCCCTATAGATCTCCAATAAGACCGGTTGGAAGCGGCTCGCATCCAGCGCGTTCCCGCGGCCTTAATAAGGTCGTCTGTCCACCTTGCGGGTGGACGTCCTACGCTGCGCTTGCCGATACGTGGCCTCCACTCGAGGACTTTTCGACCCCATTGGTCATCAGTCCTCCGTGCTATGTGCCCTGCCCACTGCCATTTCATCGCAGGCTCGCATCCAGCGCGTTCATACATAATATAAATTATTCAGACATACATTACATACTATACATAATACCTATAAGTTTATTACAAATTTACACAGAAATTACATAGCGCAAACATGGAATGTGGGAGCCTATAGGCCCAGGTAGTGCTCTTTCACCATCCTTTTGAAGATAGCCAGTGATTGTGCCCGCTTAATCGGTAATGGCAGTGCATTCCATAGCCGTACCGCCTGTACAGTGAAAGACTTGTCATAAAAATTCGTGGAATGCCTAGGTACTGCCAATACCACCGATTCTGACGACCTCAAGGATCTTGAATGTGTGTCATTGAGGAACACGAAACGTTCTTTTAAATAGGTGGGAGTAAAGGGATTAAAGAGGATACTATAGAGCATGGAAAGTATATGAGCATTCCGTCGAAGTCGAATAGGGAGCCACTTGAGCAAGTTGCGAAATTCTGAAACGTGATCATATTTGCGTAGACCAAATATAAATCTAATGCAAAAGTTTTGTAGGCGCTCAAGCTTATCGAGTTGCTCCTCGGTGACATCAAGATAGCTGACATCGGCATAGTCAAGTAGAGGAAGAAGAAGAGATTCTGCAAGCGCAATTTTAGTGGTAGTTGGTAGAAAGTTGCGCAGTCTGCGCAGTATAATCAATTAACAACTTTTGTTTATTAAGCACAATATAGATATGAACGTCAAATATGTATTACAATTTATGTCAAGAATTATAGCAACAATGAAGTGTATAAATCTTATAAGAAAATTATTCTTTAAGTTTCGTTAAGTTGGTTCTACTGAGGAGATACCAGCAAGAAACTCAGAGTACTAGATTATCCTTATTTTTTTAAATATATGGTTTTGTATATAATTTATATTGTACGAGTAAGCAAGAGATTAGGATGACTATGCATTTTTTCATTAAGATAATCGTCTACTTCATAATAACCTTTTTCCATTATACACTTTATCAATTTTATTTTAAACTTATTATGTGGCTTGTCAACCAAATTCTGAAGAATTTTACTAAATATTTTTATACGGGTGTGCATTGTTTTACAGAATATCGTTTCACATAAAAAAAATCTCATATTTTCGTTTCATAGAGTAATCAATATAAAATGAATATTTTTAAATCATTGAGTTTGTTTCACATAAAATTTTATGTTAGAATAATCATATCATAGAATAACAAATCAAATATTCTTTATCATCATAACATACATTAAATTTATAAAATCGTTTGACATACCACTCAAAAGATATATAGTATAATAGATACAAGAAATGAAGATAAACTCTAACTATCATTATGTTTGTAAGAGTTTTTTTTAAGTACCTACCAAGTTCTTTCGTACATATCGGGTTGAACGACATTCGGGACATTCCATACAATACCAGCATCAAATAATTTTCTGTATGAGTTGTAGTTGTACCTACGACATATTATTATTGTATTTATTTCAAAAGCAAATGTCTAACATAATGTCTATAATATTATTTAATTTCAATATTTGCCTTTAAAAAATATCTTCTCGTGACTTTAATCTGCTGATGATGGGAACCTAAGCAGAGGATGGAAGATGGATCGATTTACAATTTATAACTCACTAAAAAGAGAAAAATAAATTAATTCTAACAAAAAAATTTAACCGACTTCAAGAAACGAAAAAGAGGCACTTCTTCTTCTTCTGTCTATTATGGTACAAGTGAGTAAAGATGGTATACTCACGCGTGGCATACGACGTTTTACAACACACTTGCGAATAAAATAATACTACAAATACACAATAAATAAACAATACTACAAATTAATTCGTTTTCCTATGCGCGCGTATCTAACAATGGCGATCAGCCATATTTAAAAACCTCATTGGTTTAAATTTTACTTTTTTTACTCTGTTTTTTTTGTACTTCGAGAAAAAAAAAGTTAAATTTGAGTGAAAATTTTGTTTATTATACAAGTATTACAAGTTGAAATTATTTATTTATATACGAAAGTGCATCAAATGACCATATAATAGGCATATTAATTAATTCGTACTATTAAACACGTTTTTTTTTGTATCGAAACTTTTTGAAGAACATAGAAACTTAAACTATAACCTTTAAAAAAGAATCAATAACTCACTTGTGAATAATAGCAATGAAAAAGTCACAGTTTGATAATAATAGGTGTTTTACGTGCCTAATTGCAGTGAAATAATATCAATTTTATGAGCAGGTGTGTTGTAAAATAACTTAATTTACAGACTTTACTGATTTATTTGAAGTACCGACTTTTAATAAATCAGTAAGTCTGTAAACAAAGTTGACTGGCACCGGCCAGTCAACTTTGTTTGTTGTGTCTGAACTACTATGATGCAATCAATTGAAATATGGCCTCTCTTGGGCTAGGCACCGACTTCTAATAAATCAGTAAGTCTGTAAGTCTTTTTCGCTTTTCAGTGCCCTCTCCGTGAGTAGCGGCACCGCCTTGAAACCAATAACTACACCACGATGACAATCCAACGCCGTCGATTCGACAGAAGAAGAAGAAGTGCCTCTTTTTCGTTTCTAGATGTCGGTTAAACTTTTTTGTTAAAATTTATTTATACGTATTGAAACTAGTTAAAGGGAGATGAATATATTATGTAGGTACAAATTATTCATATTTTATTACAAGTTTCTATATTACCATAACAAGGTCAAAATGTCAAGTATATTCTTTCAGTAATGACGTAGGTAGATGATATTTTTCTAATTATGCAAATTTGTTTTCCTCTCTAGGTAGGTACATCAAGTAACCTTGGAGTGGGAGTCCTCTCCCCCGTCTATTCCTGTTGTCCCCATTGACACTGTCTCCATTCTATGGGGACAACGAAACTTAATAAAAATAATTAAAATTTATTCTTGTTGTCCCCATTTCGCGTCTCTCGCCCGGTGCCATGCTCATAGCCATAGTGCGGAGTGTGAGCGCGTGAACTGCCATTAACTTCTATGAGCAAGTTATTCTTAAGAAGGAGATGGCGGAACGGGCCCAGAAGAGACTTCTATATTCTTCCAAGTGGTCGCTCAATAGCTTCTCTCTTCCATGAGCGCAGACTTGGAAAGGTGAAAATACAAACAGATTAACCTATAAACCTAGTTTTACCACGAATACTGTAACAAATATGTTTGCTGAGGCGAGAGTAGACGGGTTCCATGCCATCTGGCGCGAAAGATCGGCGTCGCTGTTGAGCCGTATCTCTGGCAGCTCCAACAGTATTCTGAGAGTAATAGCAGCGCGGTACAAACTCACCCATAATGAGGCATATCACCAGTAGAGTGAAACCCTACATGGTCACTCTCATTAATTAAAATATTCATTTATTGTATTATTATATTGTGAATTGACATTGTTGATTATTGCATCTATAATTAATTTATGTAGGTAACTTTGAATTTATTAATGATTTAATTACTTATTTAATTTTGTGACTTCTAACTTCTTTTCTTCTTCTTCTTTTCTTATTAACTGACATTCAAATCAAATCAAAAAGGATCTAATGCAATAAATTATATTATGATATCGATTGATAATAATAATTGCCTGATTTTATTCTGTTGACATATTTTATACTAGCCATAGTTGTAAGACGAATTGTTACTAACAAATTGGGCCCTGTTGCCATCAATAAATAAATTTTAATTTAATTTAAAAATAAAAATAATATATTGCAAGTAACATTTATTACTTTTACAATCTGTTAGTTTAATACATAAATATAAAACAATTCAAAATATAAAAAGCTGAAAACTAAAAGTGTATATTACAGTTCTTTACACGTTGAGGCCAGTTATCAATAGAAGCACGCACTCTTTCCATGGGAAAGTTTTTCACTGCCAATCGTATGGATTGTTTTAGGGACTCCACCAAATTATTATGACGTTTAGAGTAAGCCGTACTCTCCAAAATTGACCATCAATCATAATCCAGCAGATTAACATTGGGACTAGACGACGACGCACGACGGCCAGTCATCAGCTCTGTTGAAACCGTTCGAAACGTTCGTTTCCAACCAAGACTGCGTAGACCGAGCTTTATGACCCGGCGGCGCCGAGTTTTGCTGGAAAGACCATTCTTGGTTATTAAATGGTGTTGTTAAGGGGCTTCACTATCTTCTCAAGAATGATGTCTTCATAGACTTGTGCCGATGTTTTGATACCTTTTTCACAAAACTATGGTTCAGTCACTCCTTCATAGCTAATACCCCACCGAACCAACACTGAAGTCGGATAATGCCCACGTTGCACTCTGTCGGCTAATTGGGAAGCTTCCTTAGATCTTTGGGCATAAATACGATCATTTTGTTTGTTAAAATGTTGCTCAATTGTAAAAAAATTCTCATCCGTAAACAAACATTTTCTGTGTCCTCCCTTTGCGTACCGCTTCAGTTGTTGTTTCGATTTTACCACCCTATTCTTCTTTACATTATGAGTTAAGAAATAGTCCCGTCCCTTATAGGCTGTAAGTCCTAAGTCATCCTTTAAAATACGCGACATGGTTCTAGGTGCTATCTTCAACTCCCGAGATAAAATCTTTTGCTTTCGGACAGGATTTCTTCGAATTCTTTCCCTTACTGCTTTGATTACCTTTTTTGTACAAACACTACGTGGAGGGTCAGATCAGGTCAGATCTTTTTCTGACACAAACAAAGGAGGTCTCAAGCGTATGGATAGTTTCAAAAATTGTATTTGGCTATGGAGCCAAATACAATTTTTGAAACTATCCTTACACAAATTGATTGAATTACACAAAGAAGGTATGGACCTGCTTTGTTTAATTCAATCGCGGCGATTCGGTTCTCTTTATCACCCCGCTCCATTTTAATAATGCAAAATATTTTACAATAAATATTGGTGCCAAAATAAGAAAACAATGAACAATCACATGTACTTAAATATGACAGATTCCAAATTCAAATGTAATATTTTGTTTATTTTTAATTGTAACAGTTTTTATGGCCAGACTAAGTAGGTATAATGCACAAGTTGAATAAACTTAAGTATGAAAAGCAATCAATATATACAAAGTAGGAATGAATTTCAAATTACCATGTCGGTTAATAATATATTTACATTAAGTCAGTGTAAGTACAAATAAGTGCGGATGACACGATCATGCATCTAACTAATTTAACTATCCAATAAAGTTACAAGACTTACAAGAAGTTGCGTTACAAGTGCATAATATAAGTTTACTAACTTGTATTTCTGCACCTAGTCATGACAAATAAAAGTCATAACTATTTATTTTATAGAGATAGTAATAGTGGTCCCATAGCTTGGGCATAATGAGTTGGGCATAATGTTTTTCTTACTAGGTACGTCAAGCAATCTAATGAATTTAGTGGCATAAAAATACTTTGACTAAAACAATCTGCCGCATTACATTACCATTAAATTAATTTAAAAAACTTGACAGATATTTATACACCAGCGCTCAACAAAGATAACTGTGGAGCACGTGCAGCAGAAGACCAATCATTATTTAAGATTTGACAAACCACGGACACTTCCTCGATAAAGTACACACTACCTTGAAAGCTATTGAATTCATAAAATATTATACTTTTAAAATTTTAGTGGAAAAAATTTGCACGCTCGGGATTTAGTCATTCACTTAATTCGAGCCAAGAAAATGCAAAATACAACAAAATTTAAGAAAGCTGTTATTAATTCTGAGTAAATAATCACACCTATAATTCAAGGTTTGGGATAAATGACACTTCAAACTATGGGACAACTACCATCTTTAGTCCCTCAGTAACCATGGCTGCGGAAAGCAAACGAAATTTCGGGTTTAGTGTAAATAATAAAATTAGTACATCAAATAAATGGATGATTGTATGGATCGTCACGTTTGGTCTTAAAAAGCGATGGATGAAAGACAACTGCATGTAACTGAGATGTGAATGTTAAAATGGCGTGATGAGAATGGACAGAATAAGGAATGAGTATATATTACAGTGAAAGTAATGTTATTAAGAGGACCAAAGTAGTAGTGGTTAGAGGCTCTAAGAGCAGAGATAGGCCCAAAAAAGATGGATGGATTACGTGAAAGAGGATATGGCAAAAAGGAAGTGATCGAAGAAATGACTAGAAATGTATGGAGGAGCATTCTCCTTCATATATTTCTATCAGAAGTCAGGGGCAGGCAGATGATGATGATGATGAAATGGCGATACAATCCATTAAAATAGTTTTATTCAAATGAGTGATATCCGCGTAAAAATTCTACGGTACATTACCATTCGATATTTAAATTACTCGTGCCTGACGCCGTTACCATAGTTTACAGTTTACAATAATTACTATAAAGTGCAGTAATTTAGTTCTCCTCGAGTATGCTTAAAAATTTCACCTTGTACCTAATAAGAATTTAGAGAGAAAACAATATTCATAATCCGAAAAAAATATGCATAATGTATGAGTGGTTTTTGGTGCCTATTGAAATAAATCTAACAATAGGTTGATTGGTAATCAAAATGCTAATGTATTTAAACCCCTTAACATTGAAGCAAATATATATTCGTCTCTTATACTTACTAGTCGAGCGACAACATTGCTTCTGAAAGGTTCACAAAAATGTGTCAATTTGCAACAATTTGAACAAAAAATAAAATATGTTAATAAGATTGTTTTCCGTAAAAGAGCATTCACCATAATAATAAGCATTCATCAAATATAAACAAAACAGTAACTATAAAATATTTGCAATAAAAATAACAACATATAATATATTCTACGCACAAATAAAAGTAGTCTACATTAGGAGTTAATCAGTGAAGATGGCTTTAGTATTGCAAAAGCTCGGGCAGGTTTATTGGTTCCTGTTTGAGGAGTTAGCTGGTGAGTAAATTTTTTAAAGATAGTTTAGCTGTGAATGAAGTTGCTCCCATATTTCTGTACCTACTATTTTTATCAAAATTGGTATATTATAATACCTTAATTAGAAATAAACTGAAGTAATAAACTAAAATATTTAGTTCAGGCGTCAAAATATAATAATAATCTTAAATCTAAGATATTAATTCCTGATATAGTTAATAGAATTGTTATGTCACTCAAAACTGAATTTTGACTAATTTTCCAGATTCCCGTACAAAGTCATGGCCATTAATAGCGAAACCATATCAAGGATTAATAATAGTCGCTCTATATCTTATGTTTGTGATAAAATGGGGACCACAGTGGATGAAGAATCGTCAACCATTCAAATTAGATAAAATAATGATTGTCTATAATGCCATTCAAGTAATAGCTTGTGGCTACATACTCATCTATGTAAGTTTATTGAGATTTGGGCTAAGGTTGATTATTTATTATTGTAGGTACTATAGCTCGTGCCAAATGGATTGAGAATAAAGTTTGTTAACCGAGTTGACCTTGCGACTGGTTTGATCCGTTTACTAAGGGGTTGTAAACATTTTTTACACTGAAACGAAACCGATTGCAGCGCCACGTGGCGCCCGCGTGAACCTCTATTTTGTTTACACAAAAATTATAACGATATTTTAGAATATGTACTCAGTGTTTAAAATGACTAATGACACGTGGCGTCGATGCATGCCCTGACGTTGCAGTCGATGTCAGCAGTCACGTGAAGTAAGAATACGTACTTCAAATCTTCGCCACATTTAGCTTCAAACCGCCCTCTTATAGCATCTCTTTCCACATTCTCACACTTCGCACCAATCTGTTTTTGACCGTGTCCTTCTGCGCAATTATCATCAGCATACATGAGCAACTATGGAGACTGCTCATTGCATTAATAATTTACTAGATGATTGAATATAATTTTTGACAATAAAGAATATTATTATTATAATAGTCATTATCACTCGTATCGAGAGCCGATGTTACGTTGTAACTATTATCTAAACCGTACCCAAGGTGATGCGCAACTGGCCGTTTTTCATGTCAGGTTCTTTGAATTAAAAGCGTGTTTTGCTCTAGTGATTTCTCAAATTATTGAATATAATGGTTAAAATGTATATAATTGAAATAAAATAATAATCAAGGAGTACAGCCTGCATCAATTCCTTGACCCAATGGTCTAACCCAACCTGAGGTTCTTCAGGTATTGTTCGAGGCTCTTGGCTTTTAGCCTGTTGAGTGATACGACTATCGGTTCAATGATTGCTAATACAACATTCTACATGTCGAAAATTTCATGGGCCAAGTCAAGTTTAGTACTTAACCTATTTTTCTTTGTCAGTTTTCAAGACATTCTAGTCATAAGGAATGGTGACATCAAAAGTCAATGCTCGGCGTTCGGATCGGTTTATCATCACAATGTTTGGCTTGTTGGCTACAACAGTCCTATCAAAGATGATAGATCGAGACATATCACGAGCAATATCACATTGTTGGTATATGACTATTTTCCAGAACTGACTCAGGAACATACCTATAGTACGGCAATTCAACTTACATTAGTTTGCACATTTCAGAGCAAGTCGGTCATGGATTATCTTGGCTACTTGATTATGTCTGTGCAAGCACTCACCGTTAGCTAGACGACAACAACCTGAAATGTATTTTTCTGAGGGTTTCGTCGGATTGGTGTACATTCGACAAAAATGACAATTATACAATCCCTCAAGATATATTTCCAGTAGTTATTCGTATTAATAACTTCGTCAGCAATCGGACAGACTAACTCTTCAGTGTTCCCAAAAAGGTCATTGAAAAGTACCTGACAAAAGATACGTACGTACTTTTTTCAGGCGGCCAAAGAAACGTTCCTTCAAAATTTGTTTCATGCTGTTTCATTAATGCATAATACCTGTGGCATTATTATTTCAAACGGCGGCACTTCTTCCATCTTCTAACTACTTCATCCATTGCCCTCTCCCTAGAGCGACTGCGGTTTATTTATAAATTCTTAAATTTAATGATTTCAGGGTATAATGATAGCATGGTGGAAGGATTACAAGTGGTTATGTGAACCAGTTGATTATTCAAATAGCCCAAAAGCACTAAGAATTGCTGAATTGACATACTGTTACTTCTTGCTCAAATTATTAGATCTTTCGGATACGGTAAGTGTGTTTGATTAATTATTATCTTAAACCACTGCTACACAAATCATATCATATTGCAGATTGAGTCTTGTACTGAGTTCTAAAGAAATGACATCTATGTCGTTTCTGTATAGTAATGAAGAGGTCTGTTACTATTTTTTAAGTACAATAGCCAACAAAGTTCGCTCACCCTGTACATTGAACTTTTGAATATATTAACTATCCCTAATAATCAGTTTTAACTATTTGATTTTTACACTGTCATAGTCAGTGCAATATTTACAAATAAATGAAAAAAGAAATGCTCTGCTACGACTTATTGTTTTTTTTTTAATTCATGCAAAATTTAAAATCTCCTGACCGCCATGCTACTAAGAACCAATAAATGATGCATGTAGAACCAAGTAGTTCGGTGACTTCTTCTTTCGCCGCACCATTGAATTCCTTACCACCTCACATATTTAAAAAAAAAAGCATCTGACGATGCCATCAAGCTGAGTGCCACCATTGTAACATGGTACGAGTCTGTAATGGTGACACACTTTTTTGAGACTTTGCATTTAGCTTACTATCAGGCGAAGTAAAGTCAAATGGCACGTCCATTTAACTTTACTTCACCTGATAAAAAATAATAATAATTCAATATCTTAAGTAAAAAATAATAATTCAAGCCCACTTAGCTCAGTAACGAAACAAGCCTTTGGTTCGTAGTCGACCACATACAGCAGCAGATACAGCATAGGTACCGTGAAAATGAACTTGAATGTGATAATAATGTTTATTGTTTTAATTAAAACAATAATAATTGTTATAATTCATAAATTAAAATAATAAAACTATTACTTAATTTTCGTTTCATGTTGTCAATCCGAATCGAAGTTTTTGTTTTTTTTTTTTTTATACCACTTAGGTGGCAGACAAACACACGGCCCACCTGATGGGAAGTGGTTGCCGTGGCCTATGGACGTATGCAACACCAACAAGTAATGTATGAAAATGTGTAGATCAATGAGCGGATCGCTTATTATGTGCGGTCGGATGACGTGTCTGCGGTCAGCTGCACATTCGTGCCTCTGCCGTTGACAGCACAAAATCCATCCAGTCCAGTGAGCTCTGGCTACCTTACTTACCACTAAGAAAACAACTTGAGTGTTGTCTTCTATAAGGTAGAGATACTACCCCAGTCGGACTACTCAATTCGGATAACGGCGCATTTTCATTAGTCGATAGGGCCCGCATGCGGGGTGCGGGAGATTTCTGGAACGCATGCCACGGGGCACGCATTCGGGGAACCGTTTTCATTAGTCGGTAGGGTCCGCATGCGGGGAGCAGCTAGAACCTCCATGTTCGTCGCCAGTTATTAACGACCGATCGATCAATGAATTTCATTGGTCGATATCACGGTCGGTATAAAGCATGCGGGGTTTCCCGAACACGTATCGCCTTGTTTGTTATCTCGCCTGCGGGGACTTCTCGTATGCTGTATACCGTACGAGTTAACGACTAATGAAATTGCGCAATAAGGGATACAGTCGGGCCCTACCTCCTTAATAGTTAACATAAGTGCCCTTCTAAACGGGCCATGTTCTTCTGCAATATGTGGCTGCACTATTGGTAACTGATTGCCTGGCAATCTCGAAAATATTTCATTGCAACTGATGGCTGGGCAATGTGTTGCAAATATGTCTGCAATAGTATGGCTCTTGATGCAGATTCATAAACGGGCTACACAAACCGGCAACAATGGCTGACGAAATCACACTTGTTGCAGCAGCTTATATTGTTTTATTAAAAAATAAACAGAAAAAGAAGAGATTGTGGATTCGACCTTACTTAAATAGGCGTGAAACTTTAGATAATTTAATTCTAGAAACAAGCCTTGGTAGTAAATTATTTAACAATTCGCGTAGAAAAGTATAGACTGTGCTATAACAAAGAGAGCGACTGAAACAACAATAGAACTGGCCGAGCAATATTGCAGTAAAATCGACCACCTAGCGATCGTCCGGCAACCCATCGCGGCAACATCGGCCATATGTGGCAACACAAAACATGTTTGGCTATATGGCCAGGACATTACTGCAATACTGGCCGGTATTGCTTGCAATAGTTGTTGTTGCCGGGCTATAGTGTTGCAGCCACTAATTGCAGTAAAACATCGCCCGTTTAGAAGCACCTTAATAGTTAAAAGTAAAACAACATTCTAATTATTCTATTTGAAGTAATTGGCCTCTTCACCTGCCCGACTTCACGTCACATGATGCATAAATACTCCAGTTGAATATTTATTTATTGAAAATGTTACGATATGGTTAATATCAAGCTGTAGTTTCACTTTTTTTTTTCAGATATTCTTCGTGTTAAGAAAGAAGAACAACCAAATATCTTTTCTGCACATATACCATCACGCCGGAATGGTTATGTTGATATGGGGAACCGTTACTTATTTACCAGGTAAATAGCGAATACATTTTTTAGAAGTTATCTCACCTATATTCCCACTTCTGTAACTTCTGTGAACCTGTGTGAATTCTATGATACACCCGCCGTACACATTTGTATCATTTGCCCGATCCGATCACCGTATCCGTATCGGCGACGCGTATCATAATCGCATATATGGACGGGTGATGATACGCGTATTACTGATATATAGATTGTGATCATGATACGCATCGCCGATACGGATACGGTGATCGGATCGGGCAAATGATACAAATGTGGACCCAGCTTTACTCAGTGTGTTCGTGGGTCACAACTGCCCCCTAGACAAGTGACAATAATTAATTGGCCGGTGTATGTAGAATGACATTGTTACGTATTTTGACGCATGTCAATCCCATAATATTGATCAATACTTTCTATTCTACGAATTTTTGCCACTTGTCTAGAGTGGCTGCACTTTTATTTTTTGCTCTCTGAGCAAAAAGTTGTGCAAGACATTTTTAGGGTTCCGTACCTCCGTACCGTAAAAAAAGGAACCCTAGTAGGATCACTTAGTTCTTGGTAATGTATGAAGCCATCAAGTTTAAATTTCAATTCCTTGAAATTGTGAAAAATTCAGACTTCAATGTCATAATAGCAAAAATCAAATGCGAATCCTGCTGTAGGGCATGCCAAAGAAATCGACATACATACAAACAGTCTCGAAAAACATTAGCCTCCTTTCTTCGACAGTCAGGTAAAAACAACGACTGGACGGATTTCGATGAGTAGGGTCTCAAATTAAAGGTATTCATATCCTGAGTGTCATAGGGTACATAAGATGTCAAAAAAAGTATACTTGGATTTTAGGTTAATGCGTGTTGACAATAATTTATTTTTCTCAAACTTATCAAATTGGGTATCAAAATGAAGAAAATCAGAATGCGATTACAAAACTACATGTATTGTCATGTCATAACTCAAAATTTTAAAATAAAATAAATTACTAAAAATAACAAAACCCGACTGCTGTTTAAAATATCGGAACAAGTTTGATAGTGGCCGCCCACTTGCAAACTTGTTTGTTTTTAAAATATTAACAATGAGAGCTCTCTTATTCCATCAAAACGAAAAGCGCACATATACTCGTACAATTTATATGAACAATGAATGCATGATCAGATGGGTAAATTATATTATTTTGTATGGCATTTTATATAAATTCGCATGATTAATTTTGTATTAGTAGTCTATATCGCATAAATACACGTGGTAATAGAGTCAAAATATTTTGGCACGCTCTGTTGTATCGTTTTCGCTGGCCTACTAACAGCTACCTGCTCCTAACTTTTAATCTTAGAGTATATATTATTATAAATAGCAATGTATACTCTAAGCTTCTAATCAATAATTAATAAAAGGTTCTTGTGATATAATAAAAGCGAACGTAGTGAGTTTGGGTCTCAGTTGGATCTTGATCCTGAACAGTGCAGTCTACTTGTCATAGATTATTTTTGCTGTTTTTAGGCCAGAGTAATTTGTGAGAAGTGAAACAGCGGGTCAAATGAGCTGTGTCGGAACAATACGCTTCTGAATTTATTTCGGAAGTTCCTAACTAGTTTCATACCTATCTATACCTACATCCATTAACAATATTTTAACGAATCGTTCGCTATTGATAAGTAGGTTGTAGGCAAATTAAAAGCGTGTAAATCTGGAATTTGAGAATGAATTCTGGAGACTATTCCAATACCTACTCCTTGTCACCTAGGTTCCAGTGATTCTATTATAGGAAATTCTGAATGGAATCTCACTTTCCTCTTATAGGTACCACAGCTTAGATTGCTACCATAACACAATTCATAAAACACACATAAATTCATACACACCTAAGTGAATGTGGTGATTTACTCAGACCTGGTACAATACGCTAGGGAACTGGCCTAGGCTATGGAGGTGCTCTATTGTGACAGAGAATTAGGAGTGTAGACATACGCATATAAAACTATAGTGGGAAACCGTACATTACGTTTGACGCTGATCAAATCTGTGGTTTGATCTTTGTTGACATAATAAGTTGATTTGGGGTGAATATTCATATATTATAATTTGGGTTGAAATTGATAGACAAGTGATATCGCGTTGAGTAACAGTGATTTATAATTGAATTATCTTATCAATAGTTGGTTATAGCCGGTGGACATTGAATCATATTTAGTCGATTACATTAATGATAACGTTTACTCATACGAAAAGCTTTATTTCATGAGATCATAAAATATATCATTTAGCACACGTGCTCGTAGGGAACAATTTGATGTTTCCTAGAATTACTATCGTAATTCAAATATAAACTGGATCTCAATACTCACCCCTTACATATTCTTACCAACTAATAGTAATCAAATAGATAACTCCATACGAGGGTTTCTCAAAAATAGAAACCTAGATAAATAAGAAACCTGTGTAAGTATAGGCTCCGAATTCGGGTCGGAGGCGTCAGACTAACAAAACTAACAATAGATAACTCCTGCTTCTCGTTGAGAAATGGTTTGAGTACATTCCAATTGAAGAAAACATTAAATGCTAGTAGCGGGTTTGAGATTATCTATGAGCAAATAAAATAATATCGATTCGTTATTGAGTGGCAGCCGTTGGCAGTCGTGTGATGAAATAATATTTAATCTTATATTATCATTATCACGTACGATCGCAGATTATCTAGCCCGTGAGGCGAAGAAGGTTTCTACATTGTATAATATCGCCTTAAGCTGAAAACTGAAGGAAATGATATACAGTGGAGATAGCGCAGGTTTTTGCAACTGAAAATTCATTAATTGTGACCAAAGTAGTGGACTGCCTTGATCTTTTGATCGGCATTTTTAATTCTTCGGAATTGATTTATCACTATCCCGCTGTTTCAGGGCTTGAGATCATGTGTATTACAATATACAAAATATATAATAGCTCCGGAGCACATAAAATAAATCATATATGAAATAAAACATCTACAGGCCTTTATAAAAATATACCTACAGCTGAAAGTAGCCTACGAGGCACTATTTCAAACTTCCACAGATCTATACTTATATGTAATACAATACTTATTATTATACTTTGCATTACACATAATTCATTATTGACAAAGAAATCCACAGTCTCGTTATAATATTCATGCGTCTAAAAATAGTTAGGTAATGAAACAATTCAATTTTGCATACTAGCCGATAACATCTGTTATTCAACTATATTATAACAGTCATTGGTTGGTATGGAACAATAGCTAACTAAGTAGGACATTCATTTAGGGCACGAGCATAGATAAATTTGACGATCACAGGCTATACATGACGTGGGAGCACACCCCTGTATTTCCCGTTACAAAATTTGTTTGGATCTTATAAACAGCTGTCGGATTATTTATTTTTTAATAATTTATTTTATTTTTAAGATAGATAGATAGATAGATAATTCTTTATTGTACACCAATAGATTTACAAGTGTGACAAGTAGGTAGGTAGCATGTAGGTATATACTTAGCTTAATTTACAATGGGCGGCCTTATCGCTGGAAGCGATTTTTTCCAGGCAACCTTGTACATACCTACCCAATATTCTAAATACACATTTTTAATTTCGAGCTTGTAAATAAAATTGACAAAAGTATTTCAGACTGACAAATAAACTGTTACAATGACCAACAACTTAAGTGCTTATACATAAATTTATTATCCAAATTCCATATTATTATGTATATTTCCTGGTATACATTATTGATTAGTCTGGATGGCCTGAACAACAGATATTTTTAACTGCTAGGAATTCTAAATGAGCTCTTACCCACGCTATTCCGCAGTATTGTGTTAGGTGAATTACAAGTTAAATAACAATAATATGTAACAAAATATAGATCACTATCAAAGTCAAGTAGAATGTTCCCTACAATGTAATAGTCAGTGTAAATAGTCAAAGAATTCATTAAATATAATTTTCTCTCAATAACCGTAATGTCCCATAGCCAGATGGACTGACGACCTGATAAAGGTGGCTGGGACAGACTGGATGTGCAAGACGGAGGATCGGCAGACGTGGCGCATATTGGTAGAGGCCTATGTCTAGCAGTGGACTGCGATAGGCTAATTGATTAATTGAACCGTAATTTTGATAAAAACTAAATCAAAATATGAAACAAATTATAACGTAAACAACAGACAGTAGTCCATTGCTTTTGACTTAGAACGTTTATGGTTTTTTTGTACTAGTCTAAGATTTTTGATATCTTGCAAAATTGAAAATATGAGTACAATCGCGAATTCTATTTTTGATGCATTTAAGATCAGAACGCTGGATCTGTGGTATTTAATCGCTTTATGAAAAGCACTCTAAAGGATATTTCTTGGGAAAGCTTTTTTTTTTCAACTTGATTCGCATCCTAAACCAGGCCTCCGTCACTCGCCCATAGCTGCGGAGATAAGCACCTACGACGCGCCAAACCCCTGAGTTGTTATAGCAGTGGGGGCCGGCGCGCGACGGCGAGCACACGCGTGACGTAATTTGCGTATTGTGATTTCATCGTATTGGGATCGCAATACAAATAACTGTTGTGTGGACGAATGTCGAAATTTACAAAAGAACTCTAAATTCTCTTTTTTTAAATTACAAGAGTGTGAAATGTAAGATTTTACTATTTTTATGGCAGTACCAAAGACATTACGTTCTAGTTGACACCTTCGTATTATATGTAGGTAGTTAAATAACTAAATCGTCGTGAACCTACGACATTGGTACTTACCTATTATAGGAGCCTACGTATAATAATGAGTTTCCTCCTTTCCTTTACATCATGGCAGCGCAAAATAAAAAACATGGATGCACAGCGGCGCTATTCCCTCCCGCAAGCTCGCTTTTTGAGGTGGAGTCCACTAACATCTGTGGGCTCCATGCAAACCTCAACGCCGTCCACCAACACCTCGAGACGGCGAAACCAGCCATGCTTTTTCTGACGGAGACGCAAATACGCCGCCCCGACGACACGTCGTACTTACTTTACCCCGGCTATGTTATTGAGGAAAATTTCCATGCAAAGGCCGGGGTGTGCGTGTTTGTTAGGGCGGATGTTTGTTGTCGCCGTCTGCGCTGCCTAGAGGACCCATCCTTTTCCACCCTATGGGTACACGTAGACCATGGCTCTACGAGTCAAATCTATGTGTGCCTCTACCGTTCCCATACAGGAGATACCGAGACAACTCGACTCTTTGAATATCTGAGTCAGGCAGCAGATGATGCGCAGGAGCGGTTTCCGAACGCAGAACTGGTATTTTTGGGGGATTTTAACGCCCACCACGAGATCTGGTTGGGCTCCGCCAAAACTGACCATGCGGGAAGAGCCGCTCACGCATTCGCTCTGGCGCATGGCCTGACACAATTGGTACACGAGGCCACTAGGATACCAAGAAGGTCGGGCCTAGCACACTCTCTTCTGGACCTTCTGCTGACGAGTCACCCAGACCAGTACAATGTTTCGGTGCGTGCCGCCTTAGGCAACTCCGACCATTGCCTGGTCTGTTCCAAGGTGCCAATCATAGCGCCCCCACGACCCGAGCAGGGGAAGCGGCGTCTCTGGCACTACTCGTCAGCGGACTGGGATGGGATGCGTGAGTATTATGCGTCCATCCCGTGGGGTGCACGCTGCTTTGAAAGTAAGAACCCCTCGGATAGTGCTACTGCTGTCGCCGGTGAGATCAGTCTAGGTATGGAATACTATATACCATACACTGATGTCACCGGTGTCCGCGGAGAGCGCCCTTGGTTCGGCCGCGAGTGCGCGGAGGCTGTTGATCAAAAACAGTCTGCGTACCGCGCCTGGGTAAGGGCGCGCGCCACGCGCGATCCCAACGTGGGCCACTTCAAGGCGGCGTACAATAAAGCCACAAAGGTCTGCAGGAGGGCTTACGTCAGGGCGGATGCCCAGCGCATAGCGCGGCTTGGTCAAGAGCTAGTGGCGCATCCCACGGGCAGCCGTGGCTACTGGCGACTGGCCAAAGCCGTGCAAGCCAACTTCTGCCAGCCTTCGCTGCCCCCGTTGCGCAACCCTGATGGATCCCTGGCCCATGAGCCGCAAGAGAAAGCAAATTTGCTGGTCAATCTCTTTGCGGCCAACTCCCGAATCGATGATTGCGGTAAGCAGCCACTGACAATGCCCACCTGTGACCACGCAATGCCTGAGATCCGTATCAGGCAGCGCGATGTCCGTGCTGTGCTGCAGTCACTCGATGTCCGGAAAGCCAGCGGACCGGACGGTATTCCAGCGGTGGTTCTTCAAAAATGTGCAGCGGAGTTGTCTCCAGTGCTGACGCGGTTGTACCGGATGTCATACATCTCGGGTACAGTGCCATCGGCTTGGAAGGAGGCGAATGTGCAGCCGATCCCCAAGAAAGGGGATCGCTCGGACCCAGGCAACTATCGGCCCATAGCCGTCACCTCAGTGCTGTGCAAAGTGCTAGAGCACATAATTAACAAACAGCTCATGCGTCACCTAGAGGATCATTCCTTAATCAATGACCGGCAATACGGATTCAGACCGAAGCGGTCAACGGGTGATCTTCTGGCGTACATTACCCATCTTTGGGGTGAGGCTATGGACAAGCATGGCGAGTCACTGGCAATTAGTCTTGACATCGCCAAAGCTTTCGATAGAGTCTGGCACAAGTCGCTTCTTTCCAAGTTACCAGCCTTTGGTCTGCCTTCCGGACTGTGCGACTGGGTGGCTAGCTTCCTGCAGGGGCGCCGTATTCGCGTCCTCTGTGATGGTCGAACTTCGGAGTTCCTGCAGGTAAACGCTGGCGTGCCGCAGGGGTCCGTCTTATCACCCACTCTCTTTCTTCTGCATATCAACGACATGCTGTCCACTGGCAGCATTCATTGCTATGCAGACGATAGCACCTTACACGGGAGTTATCACGGACATCCTGCGGCCAAGCAGTCGGATATCGCGGAAAGGAGGCAGCTTCTCGTCAGTGAACTTGACCGGATCCTGAGCCTCGTTTCACAATGGGGCTCTGAAAACCTGGTTGAGTTCAATGCCAAGAAGACGCAGGCATGCGCGTTTACAGCAAAGGTATCTTCTTTCCTTCCCCTTCCAACTCTTCAGAGCACGCCACTGCCACTACAGGACAATCTCAATATCCTGGGTATGGATGTTCGCTGCAAACTGAACAACAAAAACTACATCGAGAGTATCATCAAAACAGCCTCACGTAAACTCGGAGTCCTGAACAAAGTGAGACGTTTTTTCACGCCGGAGCAGCGGTGTCTTCTCTACAAGACACAAATTCGCTCTTGCGTGGAATACTGCTCGCATCTCTGGGATGGCTCCGCAAAGTACTTACTAGATGCTCTCGACAGGTTGCAGCGACGTGCGGTCCGCATTATTGGGAATCCTGAGGTCACTAACACCCTCGAGCCTTTGCAGTTGCGTAGAGATGTGGCATCTTTGGCGGTTTTTTACCGTCTCTACCATGGTGAATGTTCTGATGAGCTCTTCCAAGTAATCCCACCCTCTCCTTTCCTATATAGGACAACACGTGCAGGACTTAGATGCCACCCGCATACGGTGCAGAATATTCCATCAAGAACCAAGCGATTCGGCGACTCCTTCCTCTGCCGCACTATTAAGACTTGGAATTCCTTGCCAGCTCACGTGTTTCCTTCCTCCTATAGTCCCGGGTCCTTTAAGCGGGGCGTGAAAAAGCATCTGATGAGGCCGTCAAGCTGAGTGCCACCATTGTAACATAGTACGTGTTGTAATGGTGGCCCTCTTTTCAGAGACTTTGCCTTCAGCTTACCATCAGGCGAGGCGAAGTCAAATTGACGTGTCCTATATAAAAAAAAAAAAAAAAAAAAAAAAAAAAAAAAAGTTCGTAAGAACAAAAAATTGTTCTGTAGGTACTTATTTTGAAACAAGTATGTATTTATGTCGTGCTTGTATTTTTAATGACTACCTAGTTTATTTAATTCGTATTATTACCGCACCTAAAAGGTAGGTACGCCGCCGCCGGCTACCTACTACATGATGATTGATGAATGATGATCGTAAGATTACAAATATCGGTGAACGCCGTAGAAAATTTACTGAACATGATACTATTGCAAATATGTAGCTATCAACTTGCATAAAATGTAGTTATTTCATCGTCTTATTCAAAGTTTCGTTTCAACCAAGGTCAAGGCACAGTGAAGGTGTGTTCGGCTGTGTTCGACTAGGTTCGGCTGTAGGTACTCGTACCTCAGTCGCCCACACTCATTGTCATTTATCACGCACAATTATCAATTATTATTATTATTATAACAAGCAGGCCGTTTTTGCGTCGAAGGTTACAAATGAATAGTGATTGTAAACATTTTATTGGATTGTTTTATTTTATTTCCTGACAAAGTGACAACTCTAACACCAAGTTGGCGGCGTTGGATATTCGGAACAATGGGCGATTCCAAGAAAATATCGTAGGTTATTATAACGGCGGCTTTCGTCAATAATAAAGGAGTGCAACTTCTGTACGTAGTACTATTACTTATTCTGTGCCTAAACCCAAACTCAATGTGTCGTATCGCACTGAGCTTAATAACCGCACAATTTATAAAATGTTGTGATCATATTGATGATTCTCAATGTGAACTTGTTACTTTCAATGAAACTCGATAGTAATTAACTAATTAAGTATGAATGCAGAGGGCACGGGATCACGAGACTAATGCGACCACTCGTATAATTATGTGTTCATTCCCTACTTTCGTAATATTAGCGTTATTTTTTTTTTACTTTTTAAATAAAGAAGCACGAATGTCAATATAAAAAAATATGCAGTTATGGGTTCAAGAATGGTGACCCATTCTTGACTTGCCTTTTCCATAACCTCACTTCCTAAATTTGTTTTTCAATCTTCTTTCATCCATCGTTTCTACGTGTTCGAATCATCTTACTCGTAGCATCTTTGTCACTACATCATCTAACATACCACAAAGTTTCCTTATCATGTTATTCTTCACTTGCTCTATTAACACCACTCCTTAGAGTAAATATATAGAGAGCACGCGTATCGCTCGGCTCCATGGAGCCAAAAAAAAATTAAAACCAAGTTACAAAAATGGTAGCATTTTACGTATTACGAAAACAATCAATACTACAAAATTTGTAGTATTGATTGTCGAATTAAATAACATTTGCGAAGTCACTCTTACGGGTATTGTTTTGCTACTGGTTGAGGTTGAGCCAGGAGCCTCAGTATGAACAATACTCGTGCTTATGGTTTTTTCTAAAATAGGCACGCTACTTCACATTTCCATTTTTACTTTACTTTGATAATATATATAATATAAGTATGAGGACGAGTACTCCTCTGTGTACAGCGACTCTTGCTTTTTTAGAGATGTTTAGACTGATAATGTTTTATATTGTTAATGTTTTTTATTTTCAGGTGGACATGGGACGTTGATTGGTTTAATTAACTCGTTCGTCCATGTAGTAATGTATTCCTACTATCTCCTCACGGTGGCCATGCCAAGTTTCAAAGATGCCATTTGGTTCAAGAAACTCGTTACTCAGTTACAAATAGTATGTATTATAGTAGTTTCTAATTATTGAATAAATTATTTTAGGATATACCTCATACCTATTTAGGGGGCCCATCAAAATCTTTAGAGGCCAAGCCTCATATTTCTTTTGCTAGATCTGTTACCAGATAGCTATAACTTGGGTAGTAGTAGTGTAAGCCCTAAAATGTCCAAGAACTGGTCTAACTGCAATGCTTCGTTATCACCAATGGGTTGTGCAGGTCAGGTGGTAATAGGAAGAAAATATCGAAGTGCAGCCACACCCGCAGTTAGACTGGAAAAGGCGGACCAAAGGAAAAGCGTCGGTAGCTTAGTGGTTAAGGAGTCGGCCTTACGATCGAGAGGTCCTGGGTTCGAATCCTGGCCATTACACTACCGACGTGAACCCACTCCTAGCACAAGCAATTTAGCTTAGTTGGAGGAGTTAACGGGAATATTAGTAATTTTGGTTGCTAATATTCTTTTTTTTTAAACAGAAAAAAGAAAAATAAGCTTCTAATGGAAATTTAGTAGCATAAGATTATTAAGTTAGGTTAGAACCTACATACAAATTTAAGTTTACTATTAAATATATCTGGATCCAAATTTATCATAGCTTGTAATTATTGTCTAAACTACTGATAAACTAACTTAGTTACTTTTTACTAATATTGTAAATGTCAAAGCTTGTGAAAATGTTTGGATGTTTGTTATTCAATCACGATCTTATGGCTGAATGGTTTTTTGGTACAGGGATACATTATAGTCAAGAATAATGCAGAACGCAAAAAGTATCTAATATCTATGGTTATACGCATTCTAGATTTTACAACACAAGCTAATTTAGCTATGCTTACCATGGGTCTAGGTAGCCTTGTGTAGATAATAGAATACAATTTAAATCCCATAACAGATTTAAATTGTATTCATTTTCATTATTTTCCTTGGAATAGGCTCTCATAGGTTTGCGGAAACAAGATCAAAATTCCACTAGGGGCATCAGTTAGTTTGAAATAATACAAGTTGTTATACTTACGTATAATCTTCGAAAAATAAAAGGTATTTTAATTTTACTGATCTTACTTTTTTCAGGTACAATTCTTTTGGTGCGTTGTTCACATGGGTGCACTTGTGTTCAAGACCGACTGTGAATATCCTCGATGGACTGCTGCTATCTTTTTACCTCAAAATTTATTTATGCTTTTACTTTTCCTAGATTTTTACATAAAAACGTACGTAAAAAAGCCCCAAAAAAAAGTATTAGCAAAAGCCAAATTAAGTAATGGATCAGAAAAAAATAATGAGTACAAAAATATTACTGACAAAATAAGTAGTAACGGAAATGGAATCATTAAGTTAAATGTAGGTATTAATAAAGTTAAAGATATAAATGATTTAAATAATAACGACCTGATTATACGTTCAAATGTCGAAAATGGCAAAGGCAAACTACCATACGTAATTAGTAAAAGCATTCAAGAAGATCATCATAAAAAAGCATAGCATAATAAATATTAAGTAGATAATAATGATATTAGTTATGAAATCGAACGGTAGAATACATTTCCATTACGTTTTTGTACAAGGTATAAAAATAAGTTTTAATGTTATTAAATAATTATCAAATATTTTTGCATTTTATTTATTTTTTATTTGCAGAATAAAATTGTTAATAAAATTAATTGAATTGAGAATAATTTTATTATCACAAATATTATAAAGAATATCACATTTGTAGCGAGAACACAATATTCCCCATTATTTCGTACCTATAGCATATTATCTGTTCTGTGCCTATAGTATCACTACCATGAATGCCTAAAACCGCGTGAAGTGAATGTTTAAAAGTCGGAAAGTGGATCCCGGACTTCGAGGTGAGAGCCTCTGCTGCGTACGACCGCGAAGAAGATGAATTTACAATTATTTATTTCAGGTACAGAAAGAGGGACTGCAGTCGTCGAGCGATCTCCGATGTCTCAGGCGACGTGCAGGCAAGTTGATGATCTACATAATATAAAGAAAATGTTGTATTGACTTATTACTAAATTTGAAGCGTATTTTACGCCTCGGCGTAAGACGTGGTATGGCAGGCATCATAAGCGAAGCGAGCGCGACGCTGACGCTCTTGCGACATAGATGCATTGTTTTGCATGTTAGCTGCAAACTGGTGTACACCAAGCAAAACAAGCATATACTAGCGAATACCCGTCTATGCAGCTACAGTTCATGTAGGCTTTACTTAAACAAAGTTAGGTGCCTGTAGAATCTCAACTGGCAATACTGAAGATACGTACCTACATTATGATTTGTTTTTTCTTTGCATCAGACAAAAACTGACACGATTTACTGAATTATCAATTATTGTACTAGCCACGACGTGCAAACTTCAATAGCTGCAGCAACCACCTTCACCAGTGTTTAAGAGTTGACCTTCACCAGTTTTTCATACTCAGAATTTGATGATCTTTCGGATGAGCCTGGTTTCTTTTGGTAATTCGATTGTACTAATGTGGAAATACCAAAGCGAGACGCGCAACGCGCGATTTTCAATCGCTGCAGTAACCACCTTCACCAGTGTTTAAGATTTGCAACACCGGTTTTTCTTACACAGAATTTGATGATCTTTCAGATGAGCCCAGGTTTTTTGGTATTTCGATTGTACTAATGTGGAAATACCAAATCGAGTCGCGTAATGGCGATCTTCAATCACTACTGCAACTACCTTCTCCAGTGTTTAAGATTTGCAGCACCGGTTTTTCATACTCAGAATTTTGTTGATCTTTCAGATGAGTCTAGTTTTTTTTGGTAATTCGTTCGTACCAGATACCTGGTTTTAGGCCGCACTTTGCAAAATGCTGCCTCTGACAAGGCTAGTCATGGAGGTTTGCAGCGCTGCACTATCATGTAGTCCTAACTCTCCTCTATTTCCAGGAAAAAACGAAAATTGGTAATCTTACTATATTAGCTACCGATTTTTTAGCGTTTTCAAAATTGTTTTTGGTATCACCACCAGGTTTTTAACATTGCAGCATAGCCATTTCGTGTTCTCCAATTAAAGGCGCGTCTAATGATGTACATCTCATTGAGGAATCTGATGGTACTAGAGTTACTGACGTTAGCTCTCATACTATATAAGGGTGAATATCATTTTTATCCTAAAATACTGAACTCATATACCTATCGAATAAACTTTGAATTAGGTTAATTATTATGAAATTTATACATGATTCCCCAGGCTTCTGCACCCATTTATACACACAATTCAAACTTGCATAACAAAACGACTGTCGAATCAATTACTAAGCAGTGTTTAAGCACGCTGAGTCACGCAACTCGTGTAGTATGCAAGTACCTCGATTTGACTGAGTGATGCCGCGATGGTGGCCGCTGGTAAAGGTCAAAGATGTATACATGTATAACACTGAAGGTGAAACAATGTATTTAGAGTTGATTACATGAATAGCGTATATTTTGAAATACTTGTCCGTCTTTTGCTGGCAATTCGTTGGCCAGCGTATTGTAGAATAGAATATTAATGTATTTTGATACATGTATTTTAAGGTCAATAGCATCAGAAATGGTGTTCCGTATCTTCTGGACTGCACCCCAGCTTTTTACTATCTAGCGGGGTGCAGTCAATTGATGGACTAAATATTAAAAAAAAAACGTTTATGACGTTCAGGACAGTCATAAACGTTAATTCCATACATTGGCAAATGTATTCTACTACTCGATTCTGAAAACGTATTATCACTTGAAATAATTTTAAAGCATTTAGTATGCTAAACTAAACAAATTATTTTAAATTAGAAAACTCGCCCTAAGATGGATGTATGTATTGGAAAATTTGGATCAATCTCGGGCGAAGCTCGGTGGCTCAGTGGTCAGAGCATTCCCCCTGTAAGGGAAAGATCGCGGGTTCGAGTCCTGCCTGAGCTTGATTTCGCTTTTTACAATTAAAAAAAAAGGGCAAGAATGAAGACTAACTAAAAGTACACTCTTCTCGATCTATCAATTACGATTGATATAAAGCTAAGCACTTCGGAGTTCAAAGTCCACATTTTTATTACTAGATACTTTTTTGATTTATGTTCTGCTTTATACGGGAATGATTACCGTGTGACTATGTGTGAGCCGGAAAATATTGAGGTGATAGTGTGATTAGGTAGATTCGCTGGATTTGTTTAGTGGATTAAAGTGGAATAGAGCGATTATTCAAAATAATACACTTGTGACTAATCCAGGATGTATTATGGGATTTCAGAACCCCGTTTCTGCTAATTTTCAATTACTGTCATACTACAGGCACTACAAATAATGCATCTCATGTCTAAAATTAAATGGTATTTTATAAAGTAAATGGAAAATATAATGAACTCTTTTTCATTTAATTTTGAACTTTGATTCCATATCAATAAAGCGTATTTATTAGCATTTTTTTGCAGTGACAGTGGCTGTCAATTTCATTAGCAGAATCGGGATACGGTTCGAGTGAACCTGTAAAGCTTCAAAACGTAACGTGAACCCTATACATTTTTCAAATGATTAATTATCCTATTTTGAATAATTTTAGTGTAAAATATTTAAACACTATGTAAATAATCGGAAACCGACACCAACTGATTAGTAGGAACAATTTAAATTAGGTAAATTATAGCTATCAAAGTGGTATCAAGTATCAAATCTAAGTATCGAATTAGTAAGTAATAACATAAAAGGCTCATAAATGTGAAGAAAAATGATAAAATTGCAAAATGGTTGTACCTAAACATAGTTATTTGCACCTTGCCATTCAACTATTGATTTGACTAATTGATTGATACATACATACATACATACAATCACACCTTTATCCCCGGAGGGTTAGGCAGAGGTGAATTAACACCCACATTTCACCAATCATTGTATTAGGTCCCACGTAATAACAATTGATTGATATGACCAGTTTTTTAGTTAGCTCAACAGAAGTATTCTGTAAGTTTGTATAATTTGCGACTTTGCTAAATATGGTCTAAAACCAACTGTG
The DNA here is from genome assembly GCA_914767945.1 of Eilema depressum. Taxonomy (NCBI): domain Eukaryota; kingdom Metazoa; phylum Arthropoda; class Insecta; order Lepidoptera; family Erebidae; genus Eilema; species Eilema depressum. The sequence goes on along the minus strand of OU612018.1, from coordinate 20,624,116 downwards.
TCTTTTGAATTAGAAGTGGCATAGAAAGCATTTCCACAGCCTGCTGCAAGAGTATACAATCATGTTGGCCTACTATGACGTGCTAAAATAAAAACGATTGTACTTTGCCGAATTATTGCTTCAGACCAGAAGGAGTAGAGTTATACACCCTATATCAGTAGCGAAGGGTGAAATTTTACAAAGGAGAAGCCGGTGGAAAAGAAGTTTTTACCTTTTTTTTTTATCGTGCTAAAAATCCCCACGGATACCTCCCCCGCCGGAACCGGAGGAGAAGGTTATGTCGGACTCGAACCGACTAAAACGCACGCCGACTATGGGCCGTCGGTTGCCGGAGGTGAGATTGTCGTAGCCATATCCCTCGCACCCCGGCCGACCCAGGGCCATATCTCTCGAACTGGCCCTCATCCGGTGTGGGGACCACGGAGTCCCCAACTCGCCCCAGAAGTTTTTACCTTGACACTAGGTTAAATTTAAATATCTGCACCATCTCTCCAAAGGAACGCCGCCGGTAGGAATAGGGTCCTATTAACCTCACGTCAATGATCTATTTAGATTCATCTCTCCTCATCTGGATCGCTCACGGACTTATAATTGTATTGTTAAGAATCTGAACCATTTTATAAATCGTTATGATAAGGTAATTTTTGATAATTTCAACTTAATATCTCCTCGCGTTCTTGAGAAACGGACAAACAAGTGATTTTATAAGAGGAATTTTAAAATGTAGCAAGCTACATTGTTTTGGCAGAAAGATAATCCATCATCATCTGGTACTAAGAAAGTAAGTTTATAGGAAATCGCGTTTCTAGTACCTGTGCAGCCTGTGGGCTAGATATACTCAAAAAGCTCACAACGCCCTTCGCGTGCAATATAATAACGCGTTCAGGGTGCTGCTGGGGCTGCCACGCTTCTGTAGCGCATCAGGGATGTTCGCGGAGGCCCGCGTGGATTGCTTTTACGCAACCATGCGTAAGAGATGCGCGTCCCTGGTGCGCAGGGTGAGGGAGGGGGGCGGCAGCATCCTGGACATGATCGCGAAAAGACTGGACAGTCGCCACGTAAACCATTGCTGTGCCATGGCAGGGGGGATGGTGCAGGAATGGCCTTTGTAATTTGTAATTTTGGTGTACTTTTATTTTACTAACATAGACTAAGTAATACTTACAAATATTGAGCCTTTGTTGCTTGTAAATAAAGAAATTCATTCATTCATTCATTCATTACGTTGAAGAAATGAAATTAATAATCCAAGTTGTCTTTTTACTTTGGTCACTGTTTAATAGATATTTTAAAGTATTTTGAAGTGCTCATAGTCCGGCTCCGGAATAGCACAACGGTTAATATTTACTTGGATTATATGGGAATGGGAGTCAGTACTTCACGCGGGTTATGTTCAAGGCAAACCTAGTAAAATTAAATACGTAAACCGTATCTATGCAGCAGTCTCTATGGAGTGGTGGTAGTCAACGTGACCGCTACGCAGGAGGCGCGAATACGATCTCCGCTCAATATGGGTATTTACATTGGTTTGGTTGTGACTCGGATTGCTTCAACCGTCGCGTCGCCCCAAGATTAGCTTCGGGCGAAGCTCATTGGCTCAGTGGCCAGAGCATTCCCCCGTGGGAATGTAAGGGAAAGATCGCGGGTTCGAGTCCCGCCTGAGCTGTATTTCTATCTTAATCGATTTGAACAGTTGTTTACCGAGGTACCATGAGACAATACCATTGATGGTACCTATTGTGGCAATTTTGATTTGCCTAGGTTAGTTAGCATAGTAAATACTTTAAAATTTCATTTATTATTGGTAGGTATAGTAAAGATGTAATATAGATAACGAGTATAATATTAGTTTTGGTTGGTACCTACTTAGTTGAGAGGATTGCAAAGAACTGAGGTAAGTAGTCGTTTCTCACAAGAAAGTTCAATATTTTACAAGGTTAGGATTTCAATTCTTGACCTTAGCATCTGTAGATGTACGCCTGTTGAAATCAAGACATATTTTATTGAAAATTCAATCTCGTCTTATTGTTTCTGTTATATTACCTCGAACTATACTACATTACTATACTTTACTACACGCACTACACTATAATACATCGCACTTCTCGCCATAGGCTGGGAATTCATCCTCACACATTGCGACTGGAAACGGTGCGCACTTTGCGGTATGAAAGGAACTTTATCCCTCGCACACTCAAGCTGTAGAATGAACTCCCCACGATGGTTTTCCCATACGACCACAATATGGGGTTCTTCAAGAAGGGCATTAGAAGGTTTCTTCAGGGTCGGCAGCACGAGTGTGACGCCCCTGGTGTTGCATTCGTCCATAGGCCACGTAACCACTTTCCATCAGGTGGGCCGTGTGCTTGTCTGTCAACTAAGTGACATAAAAAAAAATACCTACTATATTCACTGTAGTTTAAGCAATAAACAATCATCTTGTTACACTAATCAGTTAATTAGATTCTTATACTACTAAGATGGCAGACATGCACATTGGCTATCGTGGCGAGTGGAGAGTATGCCGTCAGCGCAGAAGACAGGAAAAGCAGAGAACAGAGAAAGCAGGACAAGCCTTTGGTCTTCCCACTGACAGAACAGAATTTCTCCGGTGAGCTCTGGCTACCCTACTTAGCACTGGGAACATAACAAGAGGTTATAAATATAAATAAAAAATAAATAAATATTCTACAACATTCTACGCAGCGCTATCTAGACATAAATTAAGCTTAACTATAATTGTACCTATTATAGAATCTCGAATGCGGAAAAAGATTGAAGAAAAGCATTTATGTATTTGAAATTCACTTATAATATATTATTTTCATCTAATGTACTGACATAAGTACCTACTAATGTTTCAAAGTCCAAACAGAAATAAAGCATCTACCTCTTCAAAGTTATCTCAAAATTCTCTGATGTCAACTTTTTTATAAGAGAACTCACGCACTAGACAATTTATTTGAAACCCAGATGTTCCCGGATACTTCACAAATAAAAAATGAACGCCCACAAACTACACTCGGATCTAGAACAAATTATATTCATTACAATAATAACGTGATCATGGTTTAGTTCAATGCTTGATTTTTGTTAATTACTAAACTGACATAATGGTCCCTTTCCCGCTTCCCATGGGAATTGATTCCCGGGATAAAAAACCTAGACTATAATCTAATTCAGCGCCAAATTTCATCCAGATCCGTTCAGCCGTTAGAGCGTGATTGTATAAGAAACATCCGAACATTCAAATATATTAACACACTTTGACATTTATATTATCTACTAGCTGACCCCGCGAACTTCGTACCGCCTAAATGAAGAACCGCTAGACCGATTTTGTGCAAACTTCATATACTTAAACCATCTATTAAATAGGTAGTCCGAACAAAGCCTAACCATTTGGTTTGGATAGGTGAGCCCGTTCTTGAGTTATAAAATTACAACGTAAAGTGGCATTGATTTTTGTATATTAGATAGACTAGCTGCTGTCCCGGCGAACTTCGTACCGCCATATTTTTCCCGTTCCCACTGCACCTATTTTCTCACCGTTTAAACCTTCTCTGGACACCCACGAATATTTCAAGACTAAAATTAGCCAAATCGGTTCAGCCGTTCTTGAGTTATAAAATAACAACGAAAAGTGGCATTGATTTTTATATATTAGAGAAGGATTAGTAGGAATAGCAGTAATAGGATTAGTAAGATTATAATATAAATAGAATATTCATTATCGTCTTGTCATTAATCCTGGCTGTATACAAGACCATCGGCCGCGAGGCTATCGCTTACCTCCTCCTTCTTCTTATAAAACTCTTACATAAGTGACTGCCGTCTGACCTCGAGAGGAAACCTATGCCAGTGCCTCGCTAATAAGTCGTTTTAACGGTTTGCAGGTAAGGTCGGTTAGACACCAACATTTTTGGTAGTGACCCCAAACATCCCTAGTTGTGACTATGAGGGGGCCATCTCGAAGTTAGAGACGCCCCTTGGTTGGTTGGGGTGCGAGAGTTATGTTACTGGCTATCACACCTCCGGTAACTCAAGATCCAAGATGGCGTGCAGGTATAATCAGTTCGAGTCCGACCAATATCACACTTTTCGTAACGGTCTCGTCACACATCCATCAGCTTACTCCCCAAGTCACGCGTACGCAAAGAAGTTCCACTTCAGAAATCTTAACAACATGTTCATAGCCTTTTCACCTTCTTTAGTCCCCTGCTGAAAAATAAAGCCACTCTAAATGTTATACCATAGCAGGCAATCTTCCGCATATCCTAGCTACCTTTTTCAAGCCGTCATCGTCAGTCCGTAAGATTGGGGGTGTCCGAATTCCCCTACCGTTTACCGATTCGCGGTCTCCACTTTCAGATTCGCTTCCAACGGTCAATCGTGCTAAAGATTATTAAGCAGGAAGCTAGCAAGACAACGACGTTTTTTTTTATATGGAATACGTCAATTTGACTTCGCCTTGCCTGATGGTAAGCTGAGGGCAAAGTCTTGGCAAAGAGGGTCACCACTATAGACACGTACCATGCTACAATGGTGGCACTCAGCTTGACGGCCTCATTAGATGCTTTTTCACGCCTCGCTTAAAGGACCCGGGACTGTAGGAGGAGGGAAACACGTGAGCTGGTAAAGAATTTCTGTTGTCAGTCATATTTAAGCAATCGAATTCGCATATAATTATATTGAATTAGCTCAGGTAACAATGAAAACATAAGCGAAGTAGGACGACACAATATCTTAGGGTAACTAAGTATGTCTGTTACATCGCGTGCTATGCGCTTATTTTATATGCCGGGCGGTCGATACGCCGCAGTGCTGTGTAAAGCCCCGAGCTAAACGCACGGTCTGGTACTGCTATTTAGTTCTAGAGTTGGTGTCGTCCGTTGTTGCGTTCGGTATAAAGTGGTGAGTTCTATTTTTTAAATTTGATTTTAGAATGCGGCAATTCTTGATTTGAAATTTATTATTTTTATTTTTGTTATGATTTTAATTTTAAGTTCATTTTGTGCCAGTTAGAAATGAGGTTTTAGTTTAGAAATAGGGTTTGATAAAGTTATCAAAATGTTAACTTGTAGAAAAGCTTTGTTACAGTTATTAGTGTTGTTTCTGCTGTTAAAAAATTCTCTAAACAGGAGTACAAATTACTGAAGAATAGATTAGTCCTGTTCAAAGGACTTATGTACAGTATCTCACAATGTAGAAGTCTAGTAATGCCTAAATGTCTAAGTAGGAAGTATTATGTTGAAGATCTTATAGTGTAAATTTAATTTTATGTCAAATATGAGTACAAATAACTTTATTTTTATTTTATTTGAAATTCACTTGAAAATATTTAAGAGATAGCTTAATTCATTAAAATGCGCAACAAAAACAACATCATTGTCAATTTTTCCAAATACTTATTATAAAAGTGATATTAAAATAAATAAATATTCTACAACATTCTACACAACGCTATCTAGACCCATGGTAAGCTTAATTAGCTTGTGTTATGGAATCTAGAATGCGGATATACATACTAAGATACTTTTTTTTTGTAAATACATTGTTACATAATTTTTTACATACGGCTTAGTGAAATATTTTCCCAGCCGTGTTGGTCCCGGTGGAGTAAAATAGGGCCACCCCATCACTTCCTGTGGGTGTTATAGAAGGCGACTAATAGATAGGGCTGTTTACCATCCAACAGTAAACATACAGCCCATGACTAAGTACCCACTTGACGGCAATAGGCTCACCCCCTATCACAGTTGGCGAAATGTGGGTGTCAATACACCTCTGCCTACTCCTTCGGGGGTTTAAATGCGTTAGTAATGTTTATGTATGTAAATCGTGCAATGGGGTAAATGAAGGTCCACGTGTAATGTTTTTATTATGTCATCAAAATAACAATAACATAACATTAGCGGCTCGTTCGGATAATTTTATATCGTCACGCAAATAATTTGAAAAACATTATCTATTTGAATGTCATCTCCCAATTATTATATCACCCCCCTTAAACAGGTATTTAAGTCAATGAGAGAGATATATACAGGAAATGGAAGTTGTGGTAAAGATGTTCAACTTTAGGCTTTATTAAGATAAGGTTTTATTCATTATTTTATAACACAATTTAAATATTTACAATATTAACAATGAAACTAAAAATATATACTTATAAGGACAAATTAAAAACTAAAACCGAACGCGTCGTGGAATTCCTCCGCATCGCATGCCTCTTGTGGTAACGTTCCCAGAAGACTGGCAGCATTGCCACGTTGTATGGCAATGCTTATTCTCTGACCTAAAAAGAGGCCAGCCTTCTGGTCACGAGAAGCGTCGACCATACGCTTCGCAATCTCCCTGAAGAGATTGCGCGCGCTCGGACCCCATGGTCCCAACGTTTCGACTCCAAACGGCACAAATTCATAATCTCCAATGAGATTGGAGTATTTGCGCCGCTTGAGAGCCTCTGCAGAAGCAGCAGCAGCACCGGCACAGCCAGCCGTGCCAGGAATATGGGTAGGGGCAATGGTGTCGACGCATGTTGCGTCCCACACCAGAGTCCTACCCATTTTCCATGGCATTAACGACATACCATCCGGTCTCTTGCCATCGTCGCGCGCCAAACCGTTTGGTTCAAGCACGGCTGGCACACCGGCGGTGACAAGAGCACGGCGGATAATGTCGTTTAGGCTGGCGTGTCGTGGAATTCGCCCAGCGCTCCTGCAGCACGACAGGCCATGGTGTCCGAGTCGGTCAACTGCTTCTCCACAACGGCATATAGGAATATATTCTCTAATTGACTTGGCATTTTATTTCCATCTATCGCCCCTCAAGATAACACAGTAGAAATATGTGGAATATTATTCCACTTTTACCTACCAGGGGGGATTCGTTGGTAGGGACAAGAAGTGGAATAGCCCCTTTATTTTAGACCCATTTCTTTGGAATTTTAGTTTATGGTCCCATGTAGGCAAATTAGGGGGTGATTTAACTTTCATTCACCAGGTAGATTATGTACTCAAAATGTATTTTACTTGGATAATTATATGTATAATTTATTGACTCAATTTATACAAATATTTATATAATTACACAAAAAAACAATACATAATATATCTATATACAAAGCTGCAGGTTCAGGCGTCAAAGAATTCCTCCCCATCCACGTCAACTGGGAGGGTGGCCAGAAGGCTGGCGGCATTGCCACGTTGAATGGCAATACCAATCCTTGGATAATATAATTTCCTAACAGAGATATAAAATTTACTCGTCCCGGGAACCAAATCTCAATCATGTAAAATATGAGTGTAAATACATCGGCTATTCAGATCGGTAGCGCTCTTTGTAGGTACAAAAGTTACGAGTCACTCGTAAAACTTTCCCGCCCGGGAGTCGAACCAATTGGACTGCGATTGGATTTTCGCCCCTCACCTATCAATTGTGTGACGCATCGAACTTTCCAGACGTTTATGTATTTACGTACACTCTCAAACATTTTTTTTAATCCTAAATAGTGTGTTTATTGAGATGGAAAATCACTAATTTATATTATTAACGATTAAGTTGAGTGCCACCTTTGTAACATGGTATATGTCTCTAATGGTGACCCTCTTTTCCGAGACTTTGGCCTTAGCTTACCATCAGGTGAGGTGAAGTCAAATTCACTCGTCCCCTGTAAAAAAAAAAGTAACCCAAGAAAATCTTCCGCAGGGAAAATACGGTTTTTCTTATGTATTTGTGATGTATTTGACGTTAATTACATAGGCAAACCTGCATGAACCCGCTATACATATAACGACCCAGATTATAAGGAGAGCAAGTACGAGTTGCAGCATCAGCGCCCCGTGCAGCGAGCAGCCTCGTGCATTCGCCTCGTGCCGCACCGTCAGCAGATTTAAGAATCGATTGCATCAATACGCGAACTGATTTTACATCTTTAATTAAAATAAATATAACTCACTTCTGTTCTAGCATCGAACGTAGTCGTTAGTATAGTTAAGAATGTAGTTCTCATATCGAACTCATTCGCTTAGGTTAGTAAGGTGTAATGTAGTTCTAATATCGAGTACATTCACCTTTAGGCTAGTACGGTGTAATGTATTTCTAACATCGAGTACATTCACCACCTTTAGATTAGTTAGATTTAATTAAATAAGTATAATAAATCTCGTTTAAGTGATTCTAGTTTCCTTCTTGTACCCTCTGGCTGCGGAAAACGTAATTGGCGCAGTCGGTAGGATATTCGAGGCAGTGCGCGGCGCGGCATAGGTTTCCAAAAATCGTTAACCTGCTGAGTGCTGACTCCGATAGTCGCTGTCGGTATCTTAATACCTCATCGAATATCCAGAATCTACGTGAAACCGCAGGGGAGGTTATCCAGACATTGATAGCACAGGAAGGATCCGGAATATAGTATAAAAAAAGAAAAAAAAAACTAGTTATATAAAACGAATTTAATTTATTACCTACGAGAGCTGCAGCCATCAAAAGAAGGGAGAATAACCAGCTATCGATACGCAAGAAGAATTGTATTTGTAAGTACTTGAAACTTTTCTAAACTGTTGCTTCCTTGTCTTTCCCTTACCAGTTTTACCTAGTATATCAAAATTTTTAATGACCAGTCTAATGTAAAGTTTTTTTTCTATAAATTCCATAACCATCTCGACGATTAAATAGGATTAGATCAGTAAGATGGCGCTCAAATAGACCTTAAAGATAATTATTTAATTACTGACTGTACTAGAATCCCTATTCACCTGTACCAATGTAAATTACCCAAGTTTCAGGAAACAATTCCTGCTAACTCTACATCATAGTTAACATATTAAAACTAATTTACAGCTCTGAACAGATTTTAGATCTAGACTTGAGAGAATACTACTTTATAATAAAACCCGGTTACTATTATACAGGAAAAAGAATAGTTATTATTCAAATGACCAATAATCTCTCCCACCAAGTTCGATTTATACAGAATAACTATAGTTCCCAACAAACTAGAATATACTTTGATCCCTCCTTATCCCTTCCTAGCAACATATGGTAAAAGCTTTTGAGTACATAGAGGCTGAATGCCCGAAGTTGAACCAGTATCATCTCTGCGAGGAAGAGATGAATTATCCAATGGGAGAACTTCTCGACTGTATCCAGGGAATCATCTCTAATCAGCCCTCTAATAACTCATGCGCTCCAGTCAAGATCACTACATACTAGTCAAGATAAAATTATAACCCAGCCTCCGCTGCAACTGAAAAATTCCTCTGGAACAATTTATCACACAACTATACCACTCTATATAATTATAACTGGCACAATCATAAGTATCTCAAGCATCATAGTTCGCCGGTTCTGGAGAAAGAAACAACAAAATTCAACAGAAAAGAATCCCAGCGTCCAACAAAATGAGACACATGAAGAACCTGGAAAACCGACTATACCAGCAATATTTTCACTGAAAGTTGGAAAATAATTGCTTTTCTGAGGGTGGAGGAATTACATAGGCAAACCTGCATGAACCCGCTATACATATAACGACCCAGATTATAAGGAGAGCAAGTACGAGTTGCAGCATCAGCGCCCCGTGCAGCGAGCAGCCTCGTGCATTCGCCTCGTGCCGCACCGTCAGCAGATTTAAGAATCGATTGCATCAATACGCGAACTGATTTTACATCTTTAATTAAAATAAATATAACTCACTTCTGTTCTAGCATCGAACGTAGTCGTTAGTATAGTTAAGAATGTAGTTCTCATATCGAACTCATTCGCTTAGGTTAGTAAGGTGTAATGTAGTTCTAATATCGAGTACATTCACCTTTAGGCTAGTACGGTGTAATGTATTTCTAACATCGAGTACATTCACCACCTTTAGATTAGTTAGATTTAATTAAATAAGTATAATAAATCTCGTTTAAGTGATTCTAGTTTCCTTCTTGTACCCTCTGGCTGCGGAAAACGTAATTCGTTGGACTATGTCAAAAATCGCCGGTTTAATTCTCGCTCAGTGCAAATATCTGCAAGTTTTCGTTCGCATCTGCAATACCGTGAGTATAGCGCACCGTTGCCAACGCGTCGCCAACTTGTTACGCGTCAACTGTTGCCTAATTGGATACAAGATTTTCTAACTACACCTTTTTTACTTTTTTTACTACGTTTTTTTAACTAAAACTGACGCCTGTAAATCCCCGAATGGGTAGGCAGAGGTATCTTATCACCCACATTCACCAACTATGATTTTCGAACCTACGTAGTAGGCCACCACTTTCCATCAGGTGGGCCGTGTGCTTGTCTGCCACCTAAGTGGTATAAAAAAAAAATGAAAAAAAGGCAGTCGTTACGGGTAGTTGAAGCCCAAAAAGCTAAAAAAAAACAACGGTCTAGCTGCAAAGCTTCGATATCGCCTAATTACCATTGGGTTGTGGAGGTCATATGGCAATCGCTTCACGAAAAATATCGAGGTCTAGCCAAATCCGTAGTTAGACTGATAAAGCGGACCCCAGACTCCGAGCTGAAAAAGCTTCGGATGCGACTGGGAATTAACGCTAGGATGAAGAAGAAGTAGTAGGGCGTGAGCCTTTTGCTGTCAAGCGGGCAATATATTTGCAAATATTATCTGTAGTAAGCGGATATCAAACCCTCGAATGTTGAAATTAACAGTCGTATGCGGAGGAGGTTCGATTGCTGGAGTGCTACGACACATAGTGTTGAAATGAAACTTACAATAATTTAAACTATGAATTCCCTAGTTCTTAAGGCAGTTACTATGGTGTTGCAGGAACCCATCATAATTAACAATAGGTATGTACTTATTTTAATCCAAACAAAAACGGAACTTCGGGGTTCACAACAACCTGACCAGCTATGTAACTTGCACATTTAAAAAAAAGGGATTCGGTTGCGCTCGGACGTAGGCTTTTTTCAGGGTTGAGAGGTCAGTCAGCAGTCGCTCTCGTGAAAGTCAACCTTACTACTAGCACTTGGTCCACTATCGACGATAATAAGCGAACTATGGGTTCAAAGTTCAATGCCTTTATTCAAGCATAGCTTAATTAGCTTGTGATATGACTTCTAGAATGCGGATAAACATACTTGGATACATTTCTTTTGTAAATACCATACGTATTGTGAAACACCACGATCAATGCAAATATTCATATTCTTGGATACAAATATTTACACTAAGTGGGAATCGAACCCGCGTAGCAGTCAAACGTTTAACCGCTACGTAAGTAATGACCCATTCCCCTAACGTTGACCTCATTTGATAACAATTTATTTTCATATTTCTACGTACGGAAGTCAACTACGTTCGCTAACATTAATTCACTAAAATTGGCCATTAAAAATATTAAAATAAGTTGATTACAAAAATAGAACTATCAATATGGGGTAAAATCGATTGTGTTTATTACATGGTTCAAAGTTGAAAAAGGTATTGAAATAAAACTGTTTTAACGGACCTTTATTCTTCTTCCTAAAGTGACTTTATTTTTAAGCTATTGCATAGCTTCTATCGCGGGCTAAGAGCGTGGAGACCGAATCCAGAAATTCTGTAACGAAAAAACTTACGCTGACACTCCGAGCTCGAACGAATCAAGCCGAGCAGCTCGGCTCGATTCGTGCGAGCTCGGAGTGGGGGGATAATTGCATAAGTTGATAAAAAATGCTATGCAATAGCTTTACCGCGGCAGTCCCCGAGTGCCACACGTCTTTATTTTTTTTTTACTAGCTGTTGCCCGCGGCTCCGCCCTCGTGGATGTCGGTTGTTGCGACCAAACATAGCCTATGTCTCTTCCCAAGGTCTAATCTATCTCTGCACCAAATTTGATCAACATCGGTTCAGTGGTTTGAGCGTAAAAGCATAACAAACAGATCGATGGAAAGACAGACAAACAAACAGACAGGCAGACAGACAGATAGACAGGTAGACAGACAGAGGTACAGTCACGTGCACTGATATGTAAACAGTGATAAATTTGCAAAATGGAATAAATACAAAAAAAATGCAAAATGACAAAAATGTACATTATTGCGAGAAATCCCGATGATTACAAATAATATATTGATACTCGTAATGTGACTATTTATTTCTGAAATTTTCAGAGTGAAATTTATTCAAAATTCTGTTCATGTAGGTATACATTTCATTGCACGTGACTGTACTTTCGCATTTATTATATTAGTATGAATTATTATCTCCAGTCGCAAACATATTACGTATATTTTATAATAGCTACTACGCGTGCTACTGCGTAACAGTTATATCCCTCCGATGAAAATCACTTTAGCCGTCTACGAGAACGCCGATCGATGGTCACGAAAGTTTACGAAGGTATAGATGCTATCGGTGCTAACGTGATAGATAGGAAAAAACGAAGCAACGTGTTACGTACTAGGTATACTACTAATATTTTACAAGTAAATATGGAAGATTGTGTAGCGGTTTTACTTATTGTAACTCAATCGCACAAACGTTCGAACGGATTTGGCTGAAATTTAGTACAGGGATAGATTATTGTCTGGAACAATACTCGCCGCGGACCATAGGTAGTAGGTACTTTTATAATATACAAGCAGTTAGCATTTCCCGGTCACTAACTTTAGGCCTGAACTTTTTACAATCATTTAAAGTCGTCATTAGTGAAATCAGCACTGAAAGGTAAATGTAAAATGTGTGCTTTGGTTCATCTTGTTAACTGAGCTTATTTTTCACTTTTAAATACATATATTGTCTTTAATATTGTGTCGATAATACTAATTATATTAAAAGGCCATATATGGAATCTCGGCTTAGCCGTACTTTTATCAGTTTCGTAGCAAAACTGCTACGAAACTGCTGTCCCTTGGAAAATCAACTTCAGTCAAGCTCCTTTATGGACAATGTATTTCAAAGTAAATAATAAATAACTGAGCTAATAATGAGTCGAGATCTATTCAAGCTATGCTTGAGCAAAGTCAGAGTACGCCCTTCGCATTTTCAATAAGATATTATTCCGTAGCCAACCACATACGACAAATGCCGACGCACGCAGCACATACGCCGTACGCGTAATCCATTGCGGCTTTTAAATGGTTTTCTTTATCCGTATCGGAGTTTAACAAGTAATGGGTATGCTGTATCTGCTGTATGTGTATGAAGTTGTCGTATGCGGTCGACTTCGGAACCATACCCTAAAAGACTCAAGGGGTTAGTTCAACCAACGCGCACGCAACCTCGGTAGATATGATGAGTTACCCACTTACGGCAACTTATGACGTTGACCTCAACAATACTCAGCTAGTCCTATAGTTAGTCCTCATTTTCTTTGTATAGGACACGTCAATTTGACCTAACCCCTCCTGATGGTATGCTGAAGGCAAGACTCGGCAAAGAGGGCTACTATTATTTTAAATTCGCGATATCTCCGAAATGGTGATCCGCACAAAAAAATGAATGAAAACAATTTTGTAGGTAATTACAAGATCTATAACTTTGTCTAACCTACTTTTGCGATAACATTTGTTGTTTATGAGAAAAATGCGAAAATCCAATATACTTAACCTTTAACCTTGAATAAAAAAAATGCAGAAGTCCAATCAATGGGGATTTTTGATATTTCTTTCATTATGGTGTAATTAAGACCTCCACCAATTTTCAGCTCTATGCGAATTTATGCAAGCTTACCATTTAATTTCGTCTATTTTTCCTGGATTATATAGAAACGTACTAAGTTACTATGATGACACTCAGCTAGACAGCCTCTTCAGATGCTTTTTCACGCCCGCTTAAAGAACCCGGGACTGTAGAAAGAGGGAAACACATACAGTAAGGCATACTTTCAAGTTGAATTAAATAATCTGCTAATCCATTTGGAAGTCGCAAAACTTCAATATAAATTACGGATACATTTTATTCTATTGTGTTGTTCGGTCAAATATGTTGGTTGTAGAGGTCAGATAGCAGTTGCTTCATAGCAAATATCGAAGTCCAGATGTGTCGCAGTTAGACTGGAAACAGCCTCGCCTGAAAGAAGGGCTCGGATGCGACCGGGATTAACGCAAGGTTGATGCTGATTATACTCGTATTGTGTAGGTGTGTAGACAATCAAGAAAGGACGTTTGTGTGTTTGTTACAGCAATTTTCATCTGTAGTGTGCAAGTGTCCCTGTCGAGTGCCTCAAATGCTTTGGAGCTTTTGGTTCATTGGTGGTATATCGCGATGATGTTGATGTTTTTTGACTTATTCACAAAACTTAATAACTAAATTCTCGTATGAAATTTTAATACAGAAAGGAGTGAATGGTGAGATGACTACAAAAAGAGATGAATGGAAAAAGCACACATGTGGTGTGCGGTTTTTTTTGTTAGAAAGGGCTTAGTCAGATTTAAAATCTTACGTTAGTTTGATCGCAATCGGTTGAGTAGAACCGAAGATATGAGCAAAGGTCGCGTTACCCGAGATGCACGCGGGCGGAGCCGCGGGCGGAAGGCTAGTTAATAATATTATTATTCTAAGAAAACAAAGTTTTGTTTTGAGAGGCTCAAAATAAATTTCATTTATTTCTTAGACGTACTTCAAAATGCTAACAAGAAGTACCTACCTATCTAAAGTTCGCTAACTCGGTAAAACAGAAAACTTAGAAGTGATTAATTTGGTTTCTTTGATGTTTTATTCTCTCAGAATTATTTTTTGCAAAATTCTTCCAAAGCTTTGTTTAGTTCATTTTATCGCATAGGAATAAAATTCTAGAACAAAAAAAATACCTACATGAAAAACATTCTACATAAAAAATTGCAAATTCATTGTGATTAAAGCGGTTTTATTTTTTATGCATATTATTACAATAAATTAAATAAAATACAGGTAAAAGAAGCTACTTATCAGGAATAAAAAAAAAACATTGAATAATAATAGTAATTTGAAGTGCAAGTAATTTCCTTCTTTTTCTCAATTTCAAATCTAAGTTAGAAAACTTATGTTTACTTACGGTAGTATTCAATGAAAATTCAATAACGTTTTGTAATATCCTGAAATAATACGTAAATAAAAAATAATGTCATTAACCTAAAATTACAATATAATTATATAAACATTTCATAATACAATCTGCATTGAATTGATTGTATTAGATACAAAGTAGATGACCTACAAACATGCTTCTATTGTCTACAGTCGTATTCAACTACAATGTGTGAGATAATGTACAAAACCCTAAAGTTAAAAGGGACTAAATAGGAATGCAATGTCACTTGCTAAATAGGTCATCTTTAGGTGTTCCTATTTTGAAGGTAAAAAGAATAAACTGAAATTGTACATTTTTTTAACTGGTTGAACCAATGATCGAAGTGATCAAGGTATAATTACAGCCAATATGAAATCAAAACAGCACAAACGTGCTCACATGAACTGTTTGACATGATGCCCACAGCTACATTCTATCAAAAGATATACCCCTCTCGCCACAGGCAGGGAATTCATCCTCACACATTGCGTCTGGAAACGATGCACTGTGCGGTATGAAAGGAACTTCATTCCACGCACACTCGCTTGAGTGTGCATGACTGTGGAATGAACTCCCGACGGTGGTTTTCCCAAGCGACTACAATATGGAGTTCTTCAAGAAGGGCATTAGAAGGTTTCTTCAGGGTTGGCAGCGCGAGCACAGATTACCTGGCACGAGTGTGATGCCCTGTGTATTACATAGGTCCATAGGCCACAGTAACCACTTTCCATCAGGTGGGCCGTGTGTTTGTCTGTCAACTAAGTGATATAAAAAAACAATAGGGTGCAAGCCAATCTCATCTGCCTGTCGGTCCACCTGCTAATTATCTGATGAGCCTCTGGGTTTTTCCGCTCAGGGTTAGAAGTTAGACGGCAGTCACCTCGTTGCAATTTCTATCGTTCAAAGAGACTCCTAGCAATGCTCGCTCCATAGCCCGCTGTGTGACTTTTAGGTCATGGACTAACCCAACTGTCATTATAATCATCATCTAAATATTGATTCCTTCCATCTGAGGGTTTAATTTGACTTGACTTTATCTTCACTACTTCTTCCGGTCTTAGGAATCCATAGCAGTGAGACCCGGCGGTGAACCTCTCAGGACTCAGCGGAAGCGTACTGGCTGGAAAATGTTTTAATCGTGCTTCTGATAAATATCGTATTAAAAACATGTATATCAAATAGCCTTGAGTAGATTACTGTTCTAAACGGGTTAGTCTCATAATGCCTACCCACTTGTCGTAAAACGTTCTGATTGCAAAATGACCAGATAGCAAAATGCCCAAGTTGCAGAATGTCTATATGGCGTAAAGTCTAGGGAGCAGAATGACTAGGTGGCTAAACGTTCAAGTTGCAGGCAATCAAAAAGCCCATCACAGACAAAGCGCTTTTGGTAACCTGGTCGTACCTAACGTCGCCAATTTTGTTGTTCTTGTTCCACCCGGTACGGAATTCAATTAGCTTCAATGTTGATGCAGCACTGCGACACCCCGTAAACAACATTGTTTCAGGAACGAAACGAGTACATCACCTCTATCACCGAGCACTTTAACTATTTTTGAAGTCAAAGCTTTTAAATTTACCACCCTTGCTTTCGAATAGATTGACTAACTAGCATATAAAAATTCAAGTGAAAACATAGCTATGGTTTTAGACAATGAAGTAGGTATCCTACTTCGCATGGGAAAATGGTTGGGTGTTATAGCTCAAAAAGGAACCCATATAATATGAACACTTCGTTGTACATCAGTCTGTCTGTCAAGACCTTTTTCGCATAAAACAGTTCGCATTTTCATAATTGCCACGATTGCAACAATTATCTGTTGCCGACCCTGTAATAACAGAGAGTTTCTGTACCGTCAGTGAAGAAGACAAGGCAGGACAAACCCATGGTTTTCCCACTGATAGAAAAAAACTCTCTAGTGAGCTCTGGCTACCCTACTCATCGGCGGGAATACAACACGAGGTTATTATGACCGCGGTATTTTTTACGGTGAAGGTACTTCCCCAGTCGGGTTGCTCAGTTGGGACGGGAACACCATAGATATTGTCTTAATTTAATTTGGAAATACAGATTTTTCTTTTCAAACAATGATTATAGTCATTGACTTACATGATATTTTCTAAAGTTTACGCGAATGTCTTTCATTGAAATAAAACCAATTTTTAACGGATTCTTCTATCGCGATTTCTTTGTTATTAGCTGACCCGGCGAACTTCGTATCGCCATATTTTCTGATCCGGTTCCCGCTGCATATCTCTAAATTTATCAGTGTTTCTCTACAATATTATGCATGTATTATACATAAACCTTCCTCTTGAATTACTCTATCTATTAAGAAAACCCGCTTCAAAATCTGTTGCGTAGTTTTGAAGATTTAAGCATACATAGGGACGGACAGACAGCGACAGCGACTTTGTTTTATAATATGTAGTGATTATTTACTTTTAGTCCAACGTTGCGGTCACTTTTCAGCAGCCATGTTCGTGGGGTGACTAGAGATGGTATTTGTCACATAGTTTTGAAGTAAAAGTTTAGATTACCCGAATCACGATGACTTGTTGGTGTTAAATACGCAGACTGAGCTCACTATGGGGTTAAGTCTAAAAGTAAATAATCTCTATATATAAAAATGAATCCCTATTTCCCTTGGTCACGCCATCACGCGTGAACGGCTGGACCGATTTCGTTAATTCTTTTTTTAGAACATTCCTTAAAGTACGGGGATGGTTCTTACGGAGACGAAAATTGAAAAATAAAGAATTGATTGTTAGGCGGTACGAAGTTCGCGGGGTCAGCTAGTAACAAATAAATCGCGATAGAATCCGTTATTTCATTAACTTAACATAATATTATGATATTCTATTTTTTTTTTTTCGGGTTTCGTAAACTTTATCAAATGGCGCAATGCGGGTTTATAGAGCACGTTAGACTTGCTACTGAACGTCCTATATTTTATTTAAACGTAATTGCATTTGTGTTTGAACTCTGTTAGAGGTTAACTTAGTTGATAATGCTAGTTTAAATGCATAGGCAATGATATATGCCTGAGGAAGTTCATAATGTTAAATTTCAAACAATGGTTTAATTACACGTGACAATGGTCATTTAAGTAGCAATCTACTATTTTATTTGATTTTTAAATATATATTTTTATATATTGCATATGTTTTTAAAAATATAATTTACAACACACCTGCTCATAAGAGTGATATTATTTTACCGCAATTAAGCACGGAATGACACCTATTATAAAACTGTGACTTTTTCATTACTATTATTCACAAAAGTGAGTTATAGATTCTTTTTTAAATTTTATAGGAAGTGTCTATAATTGTCTATGTTCTTAAAAAAGTTTTGATACAAAAAATAACGTGTTTAATAGTACGAATAAATTAATACGCCTATTGTATGGTCATTTGATGCATTTTCGTATTTAAATAAATAATTTCAACTTGTAATACTTGTGTAATAAACAAAATTTTCGCTCAAATTTAACTTTTTTTTTCTCTCTAAGTACAGAAAAAAAAACAGAGTAAAAAAAAGTTAAGTTCAAATCTCATTTTTTTTTAAATATGGTCGACCGCCATTGTTAAATGCGCGCGCATAGGAAAACGAATTAATTTGTAGTACTGTTTATTTAGTATTTGTAGTATTATTTTATTCGCAAGTGTGTTGTAAAACGTCGTATGGCACGTGTGAGCATGATGATTACCGTCCTCGGCTGTCTTAAGACCCTCGCCTGGCGGCTCGGGTCTCAATGGCGCCTCGGCGGTAATCACCAACGTTGCTCACTTGTACCATAATGTACTATTCTATTGTCATTGTAATTGTCATTAGTGACAAGTTCTGTGTAAACAAATGCTGGACCAGAGAAGGCTCGGTTGACCTTGATAGGAGGAATCCATTCGCTCCGTGATCTCGAGAAAATAAAGTGCTCGGATATTGAAAAGACCTGGGTTCACCATTTACAAGTTTCTATAATCAATGTCTAACGTGACTAAATTATTCATGAAATTCATATTTTATATTGTATTCTGGCTCAAAAGCAGATAATAGTACACTATAGAATAAATTATATGTTATTACTGAAAACGTCTACTTTAAACCAAGCATTTTGTCTTTTGATTCATTATGTATTTTATTTACGTTTATGCTTCATGAATTTTAAATGGAAGTTGATATGGAATTATTACAAATTGGAAAAAGCGAATGAAAGGAAAAAGCATACTAAATGCTTTAAAATTATCTCAGTTGATATCGAAGTTGATCGGGAATATCAAAGTCCAGCCAAATCAGCAGTTAAGGCCCCGAATCAGATCAGCATCGAAAAATCGGTATTTTCGAAACCGTTTTTCTTTTTAACTATAAAACCTACAGATCTGTAATTCACATGCCTGCATACTACAGGATATACAGAGTAACTTCACCTTTTCATAAATTAAATAAAAAAGGAGGAAATAAATGAAAAGAGGCTCTGAATATCACTCTACTCTTTCTTATGAAACCAAATATTTTCTAGAATATGTATTCAAATAATCTAAAATTTCACATGTATGTTAAATAAATGTATTAGCATGACGTGACCTTCTTAGTTAGTAACCATCGCCTATAAAGTTATCTATTAAAATTAGTTTTACTGATTTTTACGGTTCAAATATGAGTGAATAACCTTGAGTATTTGTATGGTCAAAGTCATTCGCGTATGTAATCACCTTAAGACTGGTAAAGCGGACCTCAGAGTCCGAGGTGAAAAAAGCTTCGGAGGCGACTGGGATTAACGCTGGGATGAAGAATAACTTCGAAGTTGCTTGCCAATAATGTTAAAACACATTTCATGTAGTATCTATGACGTTCTTTTTAAATGGTATACAATAAATTTTTATCTTCAGCGCTTACTAATAAAATCACCGCTAATATTGTACATCGGTCTAAATTATTCATTGTTGTGGTTTTCACACAAATTATCTTGAGTAAGTTAATATTTATACAGGCTTTTGTGACTCATTTTATTATGTTATTTACTCTGCGGACGTTTGAATAAGATCAGCATAAAACTCACAAATTCAGGAGGACATTTTGTTTCTTCAAGGTCATCATTAAAGATAGTTATTCATTTTTATTAGTTGCCTACTGATCGCCTTTCTATATAATACGAGTATAAAATAAGCTGAACTTTAAGCTTTCAACCTTTCTTTATTCTTTGTTTATTTACATAAATATTATTTTCATTGTAGTTGTTATTGAAGAACTGAAAATTTTAACAAAAAATCCAGAATAGTATTTTATTTTTCTTTTCTTAATAATTACTGTAGCTGTTGCTAATTTTTTTTAGTTTTTTTTTTTAGAAGTTTTAGAATTATTAACTACTAGCTTTTGCCCGCGGCTCCACCCGCGTGGATGTCGGTTATCGCGACAAAACATAGCCTATGTCCTTTCTCAAGGTCTTACCTACCTCTGTACCAAATTTCATCAAAATCGGTTCAGCGGTTTAGTCGTAAAAGTGAGACAGACAGACAGATAGACAGACAGACAGACAGACAGAGTTACTTTCGCATTTATAATATTAGTAGGGATGACGTTAGACCGAAAATTATAGTTGACGAAATTTGGGTGACAATAAACCTCTGTCTACCCCTTTGAGGATTTACAGGCGCGAGTATATGAATGAATTTAATCTATTTCTCCACTAGATTAGCATAGTCCCATACATTTTCCTTTTTTTTCACGACGCGACGTGTGTAACCGTAAGAACGTATTCTAGGCCCTTATGGTTTACAGACACGCAAATGTCATGTGTGCTTGTTATACAATCAAGTTTAGTGTTTTATTCAAATCACGACCTACATACATAATAATGTAATATAATCAATATAATATTGTATCATTCAGTGACGATTAAGTCTAGGTAAAGGCAAAAAGGTGCAGGTGTGAGCACTTAATGAAAAAGTAATCTGCTACATGAATTTGTAAATGTAAATAGGTACTGATATTTGCGTAATGTGCAACATTTTATTTGACAAAATGTCGACGTTGATGACCATAATCAAAGTCATCATCATATTCAGTAGATTATTTTCTACTGCCGACTTTACTGACTATACCAATGTTTAACCTGTGTTTGTATGACTATTCTTTATCAGGTTTCTTCATAACTAGGCATTAACGAGTGAACCAATTTTGATGAATTTTGATGATTTATCACATCATTCATATTTATTGTATGATTCTTTTCCATCTTAGCGTTAATTCCAGTCGCATCTGAAGTTTTCACTTCGGAGTCTGGGGTCTGCTTTACGAGTCTAACTGCGGATTTGGCTGAACTTCGATATTTTCGTGAAGCAACTGTCGCCTGACCTCCACAACCTAATGGCGATATCGAAGCATTGCAGCTAGACCAGTTTCGGGACTTTTTGAGGCTTCAACTACCCGTAACAATTGCTACAGATGTTCGTATGGCAACCGGGATCGAAGGCATAACTTACTCTCCGAGGCACGACCAGACCAATACAAATACCCATATTCATGCATGCAAATATTTGCATTAAGCGGGGATCGAACCCGCGTCTCCAGCGTAGCGGCCACGTTCACTATCACCACGCCACAGAGGCTGTCGATCTTTATTGCATGATTGTAATAATAAAATTTAAATGTATAAAACCGAATTATCCAGCAAAGCCTCTCTTGAACAAAGTGATAAGAATCAGTCGTTTTGGTAGTACCTACCATCGACCCAATACAAAAAATATACTAAAAGCTTTACGGTAGTAGAACCGTAGCCTTTGACGTAGGTCAAAGCCTATAGAGTTATAGGTACCTAAGTTGGGTAAAAATAAAATACAATGTGACTGGGTTGAAAGGAAATTTGTAGTCATTTCAACGTTAAACCTAGATAGATTAATGTTTTGTGGCTAACAAACACGTAATTCGTAAGCCCAATTATGTATTACTAGCATCGCCTCGCGGTTTCAAATTCCTATTGTTCCGCAGGTACGCAGTAGATAAAAAGAAGCGTTTCAGCGGAGATAGCACGCTATGACGGCTATTCTCACTCTTACGACGCCGCCGTACGCGGCTGATAGAAGCATAGCTGTATAAGTGTGACCATAATCGTATAGCGAAACGCGAATGGAGCTGAATAAGTGTGCGCAGTCCCTAAAACGCCTATTGTTATAGTGTGTTTACCCAGAGATAATATAACATTCTAATGGTGAAAGAATTTATGAAATCAATCCTACTGGATCAAAATTACTATTTTAAATAACAAATCATGCCACTTTATAATATTGGAATCACGTACTTATAATGTATTACCAACTTATGCTTAATCTGTATGTAACTCTACATGTACTCTGTTCCATGAGGCCTCTGGGCCTTCCTGAGGGCCGTATGCTTGTCTGCAATCTAAATGGTATATTAAAAAAACTCAAGGGACCGTTTTTACTCGTACCAAGAGAAACAAAATTATCTCAGGGATCTGCTTTTCTACATGACGAAGACGATTTCTCAGTCGGGTTTTTCGGTCTAAATAGGTACAGGAAATTCCGTCATGCCCTGGTTCTTGTAAATGTACAATCTGATTATTTAGATGTATCCTATTCAAACATTGAAACTAAGAACAACATTGGAATTCGGCAAAACAATAGACTGGATAACAGAGTGCCTTTAGTGCATAGGCTACTTGTAAGCTCGGAAATAGTTCGTGGGATCAGTAGGGGGAATAGGGAATAACCCGGTATTTCACATAAACGGAGCCATGAGCAACCACTAACAATAGAATGATAATCACACCCCTCTGAGTCAGACAGTTACAACATACCTTGTGTGTATTTGTTTTTTCTATTTACTCATTATGTAAAAAGAATTTAGATATGATATAGCAAGGATCTAGCATAAATTAAAACTACAAACCAAGCATCATATTAAAATACTTTATTCAAACCCCACACAAACACTCATATAAGTTATTCCAAAGCATGTCACTTGTGACATTTCCAAGTATAGGTAGAATATTAGATTTTCCGTCACCCTAATAAAAAATTAAAAGCTGAGGCCATTTTTCCTGCAGTTCTTCCAATACTTACTTTAATGGTTTGATGGTGTAGGTATTACCCGACCACTTAGGTTAGCACATTGCACGATTAAGCATACTTACATAAGTCAGTCTTAGGATAGGTGACCATTCTTAACATAACATCTCCGTGCCTTGAAAAGCACGTTAAGCCGCTCGCTGGTCCTGGTTGCAATACGAATATTTGTGATTTGTTACGGGTAGCTGAAGTTTTCCGTTGCCAGTGGGTTGTCGAGGCCACTTAACAGTTGCTTAGGAAAATTTAGAGAAGAGAAACTACGGTTATTAAGGAAGGTGTCCGATTAGATTAACTAAAAGGATTGATGGATTTCACTTTTGTGGAAGAATTCGAGAAAATCTATCTCGAGAAGTTATAAACTCAAAGCGATTGTATCCTAAATAACTTCAATAAATTTTATAGGTAGGTATCACTCACAACACCTTATCTATTTTTAGGCTATTAAGTTATTTTCATTATTATAGTTCATCTATATATAGGAAAATGATGGTTTAGAAGTTTATGAATTAGTTATTGATATTCAGAAATTATAAGGGGTATTCAAGTGTTCCATAGGTCACTGGGGCCGAGGGTGAGATAATTATAGCCTCTCAAATAATGGACAAGTTTAATGTGTAGCTCGAAATAATACTATCTATGCCGGCTATTTTTGAGACACAACACTATATTTTTACCTGACTGCCAAGAAGGGTTATGTAATTTTCTTTAATACCTCATATCTTCTGAACCACTTTATGGATTTCAATGATTCATGTCTCAAATTAAAGGAATGAACTCCCTGCAGTGGTTTTCCCAAGCGACTACAATATGGGGTTCTTCAAGAATGATTCACAATTTCAATTCAAAACAAGAACAATTTCTTCAGGGTCGGCAGCACGAGTGTGACGCCCCTGGTGTTGTACACGTCCATAGGCCACGGTGACCATTTCCCATCAGGTGGGCCATGTGCTTGTCTGCCACCTAAGTGGTATAAAAAAAATCATTGCCCAAATTTTATACTTAAAAAAATGTGTAATAAAAAAATATATAATACCTATACATATATCCGAATTGAGAACCCCTCCTTGTTTAGAAATCGGTTAAAAAGTATACAATAATATAAATTATTAAAAATAAAAAGCCTAACTGATACTGAAACGATTGAAACAAGTTTGATAGCAGGCGGTACCCATTTACAAATCATAAACTGGTTGAAAATTAATGGGTAACGCCTGCTATCAAACTTTCGATCTTTTCAGTATCAGTTGGGTTTTTGGAGTTGGTAAACACAGCAGGCTTACTGCCACACACATGTTTATAAATACTTTTTTATGTAGTTAAGCTATTCACTGCCGACTGTATTGACTGCCTCTGTGGCGTAGCGGTAGTGAACACGGCTGCTACGCAGGAGGCGCGGGTTCGATCCCCGCTCAGTGCCAATATTTGTATGCAGAATATAAATATTTGCATTGGTCTGGGTGTTCTATGTATGTTATGTATGTATTTACAAAAAAAAAGGATCTAAGTATGTATGTATATCCGCATTCTAGATTCCATAACACAAGCTAATTAAGCTTACCATGGGTCTAGAAAGCGTTGTGTAGAATGTTGTGGAATATTTATTTATTTATTATTTATTCAGTACAAAGTCACTTGAGAAATAAAACGAAATGATATCTCCATTAATTCAAATAAGTAATATATTTTAGATTGTACAATACTGTTAGACCTAACCGAGTACCTCTACATTATCAAAGTAAGCCCATTCGAATCTCTTCAATCGTCAACAATACGTTAATCACTACCTGTCAATGCCCTTTCATGTCACTTTAATACAAGTACTATCTTCACTTTAATAACAGTGACCACTATTTGACCTACTCCTGATTCCTATATCTTAAGTGCATCTGACTGTGAATATTTTATGTTATAGTGCTTTCTAGAAATAACGTCTTCATCTTTGTTATTTCTTTGTTCTTTATTATTGTTTTCCTAGGTGGGCTTTTTGTATAGAAAGTCGATTTTCGTTTTTATGATAGTCCTAGTTGTATTCGAAGCTATCACCTCAGCGTACGGGGTCCGCTATATCCATAACATACCCATACATAACATAAATTTAAGAACCGTAAAAAAGAAACTAAACGACATCTTTGCAATTTATGAGGCTGAAAGCGATCGTAAATGTTTAATTAACAGGTTTAATTAAACATTTACGATCGCTTTCACAAACAATGATTTATTGTTTACGATGATTAGAAAAAGCTTTAGACTAATCTAGCTTTACAATATCAATATTTTATTGTAATAACAAAACATTTTATTGCTTTCAATCCAAAGGCAATCTCAGCAATCTGTATCTTCAGTAACTTGCGTGATAGTTCGTCACAATGAACCTCAACGGGCTATATCTGAATACGTAGACTAACGAGGACATTGGCACACATAATATCTAGGACACTGAGAGACCTAAAGGGAATTAACCTACAATAGTACAAACACATCGCAACAAAAACACTTCAAAATGACTTTATAACAACAATAGTACAACGAAGCATTCACCACTATCAACGTACTTCAATAAAGTCTAGATTTAACCAACAACTGAACTTGCTTATGCATCAAACGAAATTGGTGTCACAAAAGCACCGTGTCAAGATGCACCGGTGGTCATGAATATTTTATTATCTTTGAAATTCACCGTGTCGGTTGTTGGAAATCTAATACCGGGATGTGTGCCAAATGACAACAAAAAAGTTGATATGTGTGTTCGTGACACTGCATGGATGAGACGAAACTATTCGGTGTTGTCATAAAATGTATTGAAGGCGGTTTGATGATTGATGTTCCTTAACAAATAAGGAGAGGTCACGGATTGAATTTCTTCTGCTTATTCTTTAGTGGTTGTATTTACCGTTATTCGATGAAAGAGGATGGCCGAATTGACTGAATGTGTTTACTGTCTACACAAAACAAACAATATCGTTATTTATTACGAACATTTGAACAGTTCTAGTACCGTTTAATAATATTATCTTCTAAGAAAGGTGTTATTGCTTATTGAAATTTTACTATTTCGCTTTCAACTTGAACAAGCTTTTCAAATAATAGAGCCCCATTCATATTAAAAAAATGGTTCAAAAATATTTAACAACACTATGAACTACGAAAGATAAAATGGGTACCAATGAATGTCACCAAACCAATCTAGAGGTTATTATACAGAAATGTATCCTCCATCAATAGATACTTAATTACTGTTATTATTATTATTTCCTATATTCATTCTATAATTATGCAAATAAATTATATTTCTAAATATACTTAAAAAAAACAAATCAATTAAAAAAAATAGTGTGTCACCGCCATCGGGTAGAAGAACCAAGCCACCGGTGATTAGGGCTCCAGGGAGAGGAATCTCTTCACAATACGTACCTTTTCGAGGAGTACCGCCTTCTGCATCAGGCCCTTGACTCAACTGTCTAAGGCGAGCCTATTGAGATGTTAGTCGAGGCTCTTGGCAATCAGTCCGTGAACCGACACGACTATCGGAACAATATTCACCGAATCCACATTACACACATGTTGACAACTTCGTGGGCCAAATTCAAATTATTTTTATTTATTATTCTTCTTCATTCTTCTTTATCCCAGCCGCATCATTGCGGTCTGGGGTCTGCTTCACCAGTCTAACTGCGGATTTGGCTGGACTTCGATAGTTTACTGTTATTTATTATTATTTAATTTTACTAAATCACACGACAGTTCAATATTTCTACATTGGATGGCCATCATTGATACATCTATTTCTTTCCATTATTTTGATCAAGGATAGTAAAAGGTAATTTAGGTCAAATGGTATGATGTAACGGTGACTTATAGCGGCTAGACTGAAGCCGTACAGGGGCTAGACTAGCTGGTGACTGCCCGCAAAACGTTCAAGGTGTGCGTGTGTTCGACATTATAACTTGTGTTCAGTTCTCCTCATATTTGTTAGAATTTAATGTGTGTTCTTTTAATGGTAATTCTATTAGAAACTGTGAATAAAGTCTTATTTTTGGAATTGCATAATTGCATAATGTTATTAGTCAAAGTCAAAAGTCATTTATTCTGTATAGACCATCAAAATGGAACTTACAAAACGTCAAAATTATATAATAATTATGTACAGACTAGCTTAGCAAATGGACCACCTGTTCGAAACGCGTCCCCGGCCTGAGAAGACTCCGGCAAGAAAATCAGCGGGCTTTTATTTGGTTTATTTACAAAAAATGCTTAGTATTATTATCAAAGTAGTTATGGATACAGAGCTTATACTAGAACCTAGATAGTTAGACATTTTTATAAATTGAATCCGAAAATGAAATGTTGAAGTAATTAATATGCTAACTATTCAACTCGATAAAGATCAAAAAAGTGAAATACTATTACGGGACGTTTCATTCTGGTCAGAACATGCCCCCTGTAAGCGACTGCTCACGAGTTCAAGTTCCATCTGAGTACCTATTTCACTTTTTTTATCTTAATCGGTTTAAAATCTGAAAAACTCAACTTCAGGTTGGGATTCGAACCCGTAATCAGTCATAAATATTTCTAATGAAATACTCAGAACAAGTTACTTGCAGAGTCACATGCATTGTACTCACCTTCGTGCAATTGCGAGCAATAATGTTAACATAATTTTGTCGCGGATGAATGGGACATCAGCTCTGAAAATACAAATAAAAAAAATGAATATGAGTATTAAATTAGATATACAAACTTTTCCTGTAACGCGAAAAAAAAACTGGCACAAAATAATATGAACAAAAAAGTAAAACTATACTTACATTGACATTTGACATTCTGTTCATATTTCATTTCTAAAATTAGTCTGTATTTTTTCAGAAAAACAGCGCAAAAATGAGTTACTTGGAGAAAGTTGACCGGTACCTGGATTCCCTGAAAGTAGGGAAAAGTGAGTATTAAAATTTATATTATTTTTCCATTTATTAGCAACATGAAATGGATTACTTGAAACATCGAAATCAAACTGAATTCCGTTCCTAAGTTTTTTTTCACCACTTAGGTGATAGACATGCATATGGCCCACTTGATGGCAATTGGTTGCCGTGGCCTATGGATGTATGCAACACCCTGGTCGAGATGGCACTTCGGCAAAAAGGTGACAGCAGTAGGTACTCCATGTGGGGCCGAACCTGCGTCTTATAAAGAAAGAGTCTTTGCCCCGCAGTGAATACCGCTTTGCCCTGTTTTTCACGCCTAGTTTCTCTGATGCCAGCTTAACCTTGTCTTTTAAATGACTGCGGTTGAAGTTCATCACGTTATACTATTGATAAGTAGGTGATAGGTCGTAAACATTTTTTACCCCTGAGGGACCCAATTTCCGAAGCAGCGTTCACAGGAATGGCCTTGACCCACTACAATATTTTTTGAAAATTTTTTTGGAGAACAATTTTTTTTTCAATTATTTAAATAACATTTTCCAGGTGCTATGGTGGATTCCTGGTTCATGATGTCAAGTCCAATGCCCATCCTGTCGGTCGTGATAGCCTACCTTGTCGTCATACGCATTGGACCAAGGTTAATGAAAAACCGACGACCGCTACAGATGAATAAACTAATCGCTTACTACAACGCTTCGCAAGTTTTTTTGGCTTCTGTGATATGTTTTAAGGTAAGATTATAATATAACTGGCCGGTCCGCCCCGGCTTCGCCTGTGGCATACTTCAAAGCATACTTAAACCTTGAAGCCATAATCTGCCGGATTTGTTTATATTTATGATTACTGCTTCGCTCCCTGAGGTGGCAGCGTGATAATATTTTATACCTTCCTCGATCAACGGACTATTTAACTTTATGATTACTGCTCCACTTCCTTAAGTAGTGGCGTGATAAAATATGCCTGTAATTTTCCTCGATAGACTATTCAACACAAAAAGACTGTTTTTTCAACCATCCTCACATTTGACATTTTAATATTTAATATTATTATATTTCCTCATAAACCTGCTTAATTTAATATTAAACCACTATTTTATTGTTTATAAATATCAACTGGATTTGTTTAATATCTATCGGACATCCCACAGTGGCAAATATAACATAAAATGAATTATTTGTTAAATTACTAAAACAATAGGCGGACTTAAATAGAGTATGGGTTACAATGCCTATAATAACACAGACCCTGTACATTAATTAAGTAGTTAAACACAGACTAGTTCAAAACTGTTTTATATATCTAACAATAACTAATATTTTCAAATAAATAAAGCCCTTTATCGAAATAATTGGAATGCCCGCGCGTAGGCTAGCGTGAATTGCTATTATTAATTAGAGTAATTATGTTAAACTGAACAGGTATGTAATCAGTCCACCATGAGGCGGCATGAATGTAATCAAATGACACGTGAATTTAAATAGTACCTAATTTTCGTTATTCTCTGCGACACCATTTGCTGTGTTATTCGTTTTAGGCGCTTTTAATAATTTGAGAACAATCCTAAAATCGGTGCTATGAATTAAGTATAAATAGAATAAGAATAGAATAAACATTTATTTTCTCACCACATAATTATTTGGAATATACAATAATAAGAGTTGACTTAATCATACCTATTTTTCTTATATTACATACCTATTTTTCTCTGTGAGAGACTGGTGCCTAAACTAGGAAGAATCCTGTATTTCAGGCCACCAGTACACATCCATTAGACTTGTAGTAAAGTACAATTTAGTCGTGATGTCAATGGTATTTTAGGACTAAGTATAAATAGATTGCCCTTGTACAATATTAGGTACTTTAGTCCCCGTTGCATCCAAGATTCCCTATCCTTGGAGTCCAGGACCGGTTTCTGACTTATTTCTCTACTTCGCATCGTCTTGGTCATTCATAGTACTGAGGCCATTGGCACACCTATTATCTTCTACAAGCCAGCACTTTTTGGATCCACCCTTTCTACCGGATTCCAGCGGAGGCAGTATGGCCAATGGCCAGACATTTATTTTGTTACCCACGCTTAGGTCAGCTAATCTTTATGAAACTGAACATTAAAGTGTATTGTTATTGCATGTTTCAGGTGCACAGATTGAATCTCTTCAGAGATGGCATTATCTACGCAGGGTGTCGTTTTCCGTCCAATACTCAAAATCCATTGGTAAGAGTTGATCGTGAATTCATTCATAATTCATCACATTCTTAATTTATCTCTCGACTCACCAAACGTACAACAAAACTGGAGACGCGAATCCCTGTTGTCTTCAAAATATCGCTTTGAGTCTGAGGTTGACTTTCCTCCACTTCACACGGTCTTCGGCTTAGAGTATACATTATAAATATAGAGCGCGCCTATCACTCAGGTCTTTGGCGCCGAGTGTTAGCAGATACTTTGAGATGGTATAGCGCACCTATAGTGACGTTTCATGCATTACCGAAAATATCAATAGATGCACTTATTAATGTAGTTTGTTGTTATGAAGTTTTTTGTTGGATTTAACATGTATGAATAAAATTAAAGCCAAAATACAAAAAAAATGGCGTCATTTTGCGGTATTTTTGCGTCATTATAACTACAAATATACCTACGATGTTGTATAAAATTTTGATTTCACATATCAAATTAAATATTACTTGCGAAGTCATTTTGATGGGTATTATTTTGCTACTGATTGAGGTTGAGCCAGGAGCCTCGGTACTGTTCATACCCGTGATAGCAGTTCATACTTGTAAGGCGCGCTCTATAGCAATGTATACTCTAAGGTCTTCGGTATCTTTGATAGGTAAGGCCCGGGATCGATATTTACTGTAAATGTTTATTAAAATGTGTGACTATTTTTTCAGTTACTAGATTTGGGCTGGTGGTATTTCTTCGCAAAGTTCACAGAGCTTCTAGATACAGTATTCTTTGTACTCAGAAAGAAAGAAAAACAGGTAGATAATAGTTTTACTTTTATTTATCTAATTTAGTATTTCGGACAACCAGTTACAAACAGATGATCGTTAATATTGCATATGATACATAGCTTCAGAATTTTAAGAATTTTGATACTGTCAGTTCATTTCTTATAAGTTTTGATAATAAAAGGAAAAATTGTTATTATTAAGAAATGTTCAACTGTTTTTATAATGTTATTTACAATTTCGTATGACATTAATTCTACATCAAGTACAATAATCTAAAATAAACAAAGCTCGACAAAATTGTAATGAAAATTTCTATTGAAAATATGAGTCACCAAATTTCGCACAATTATGATTAATTACGATATCCTATCCTTGTAACATGGACATTTTAATTTACTATTTCAGATAACGTTCCTTCATGTGTATCATCATGTGATCATGGCCTTATACGCGTGGAGTTACCTGAAGTTTGCTGCCGGAGGGGAAGGAGCAGTCCTCTCCCTTTTGAACTCTATCGTGCACGTTGTCATGTACTCTTATTACCTGCTGTCAGGTCTGGGTCCCAGATTTCACAAGTATTTGTGGTGGAAGAAGTACGTTACTAAGTTGCAGTTGGTACGTATAAGATCTAGTTTTTACAAACATATGATTTTCTTTTTCAAATTTCATAAAGGTGAGAGAGAAAATCTTCCTAGAGACACATGAGGGAATCCTTACTTAATTCAAACAAGGCAGAACTGATGTTTAGCTACCTTTTCTGCGATTGATACCTATTTCTATTCAATTCTTTAATTAGAATAGAATTGTCTTCAGTCTACAGAATATCTAATAAAAATACGTTTGCTAATCAGGTAGCTAAAAAAATATTGTTCATTTTAAGACTTCTCTTCTTCTTCCTCTTAGCGTTAATTCCCAGTCGCATCCGAAGCTTTTTCAGCTCGGAGTCTGGGGTTCGCTTTACCAGTCTTAACTACGAATTTGGCTAGACTTTCATTTTAAGACTATTCTGTGAATTCCATTACAGATTCAGTTCGTTTTGATGCTCACGTACTGCGCCTGGACACACTTTTCCCCACGCTGTCAATACGCAGCCGGCTTCACCTACTTCATCTGCTCAAACATCATGATATTTCTGTTCCTATTTCTCAATTTCTATTCAAAAAGTTACAAAAAGAAAAATATCGAAAAAGAAATCAAAGATGAATATGAAAAAGCCCATAATGGTGTTAAAAGCACCACTAATGGTGTCCACAAAAATGGCGTCGATAAGAAGAAAAGAAATGGTCTACATGAGACTGATTGCAAAACTATTTCCAATATAGAAGAAGAAATTCCATATGATAGCAAAGCTGGTGGAGATTGCATCCCAGATTCAAACTTTTGCCTATCGAGACGCATAGGTACAGCAGCCTACGGCGCGGAATATGATTTTGATAGAATAACACAATAATGATATTATCATATTATTTAAAGACTACAGCTAGCGGTTTTATTGAGACTGATGCATGTGATGACATTGGTATTGTTAAAGTAAGAATTTGTGGAGTATGAAAATTAATTAAGTATGCTTAAGTATCCGCTTCACTAGAACTCTCTCCAATCAAAAAGGACCATTTTGGTGCTATCATTTGTTAGAGCCATTAATTTCAAGTGGAGTTTAAAATTACAGCATATCGTAGTTTGTACTGCAAAATTAATGAATTTAAAATAATTATCGTACCAGTGAGAAGACGCTTTAAATTTACAATAAATTGCCAACCGCACAATTGTTAATGTAGATTCTAAGGTTAAGCATTTGCTGTAAATATAATGTTATAGACATAATCGTGCACTTTTCGATTAAGATAGAAGTTATGTTTAGTTTTGAGATCTATGTACTTAAATTATTGGGAAGCATTTCGGAGATAGACAGTCACGCTAGTATTTATCTAGCATATTAAATTGATCAACTGGTTACATCAAAAACTGTCATAACTGGTCATACAGAAAAAGTACAATATTCGTTTCAATTGAATCATACATACTAAAGTAATAAATTATTTCGATAAATTATTTTTTTTTGTAAATATTTGAAATATTGCAAAACAGGTTGTAACGAATTATTTTATTTAGGAATAAGAAACTAACAATGCTTACTATGGTTGCCTTTTTTGCCTTGACCAGTTAATTGACTAGTTTGTAAATAATTTAAAATTAGCCAATAATATCAGAAACATTTTCTTTTCCTAAGATAAGCAACCGTCCATGTTCAAGAGCTATTCGATAAATTTTCATAAATGGGACTTAAATTTTAAACTCCCGTCACGTGTTGTGGTTTAACCTGGTTGAAATTTATTTTCCCATTAAATTTTTCAATTAAGTACATTACATAGTTCAGTTTATTTTTTAGCTGTTATGATTTCAAAATAAAACATTTTGCAAAATTTCAAACCCTACTTTTTTGTGATCAAGATGTCATGCTATTAAGTAAATAACACTATGTAAGGACAATGATTTAAATGTTAATTTTAATAGTTTTTGTTGTTCTTTGGATGTACTATATTAATGACAATAAAACAATATTGAGGTAATACTAATTGAAGTTGTGATAAGGATAAACGCAACTAGCGTTCTTGCCGATATTTTGCAGAAACGCATATTTTTATGCCATATTGTACCTATCTAAAATTAATTTTCCTAATGATAAACTCTAAATTTGAATAAGCTTGACTTACTATACTTATTGCTTGGGACATTTATTATCTTGACATTATATTTAAAATGTGCTCTACACATGTATAGAGCACATTTTATACATATATTAGTACAATGAGGTTCCTCATTATGAATTAATTTAGAATACTTACTACATATTTTATGGTTGAGTCAAGCAATGCGCTTGTGTTTGTTCAGTTTGAGGAAGTACGGGACCACACAAATGAAATTAAGAATGGATTAGGGATAAGGAAACTTAAAATGTGATGTAAGAAGAACCTCAGTGTTGTTTCACATTTTGTTTAATAATAAAGGTGAATGATTCTGAACTATGCAGCATGCAGCAGCAGATAGTGTTACATAGCAGTGTTGTACAGCAGTGTTGCACAGCAGTGGTGCACAGCACTGTTGCACACCAGTGTTACACAGCAGTGTTGCACAGCAATGCTACACGGCAGTGCTGCACAGTAGTGCTGCACAGCAATGTTGTGTTGTTCGTGGTGATGTGCTGTTGTTTAATAATTTATTTGAATGCGGCAGTGCTGCTTAGCTCGGAATGTTGTCCCATATAAAGTCATAGAGATTATAATATATGGGGACCAGTAGTGCTGTGCAGCACTACTGCATGCTGCAGAATTCGGATTCATACCTTAATGTAAAATGAACAATGCCGTGAATGGTTAAAAAATTGCAAAAAAATTAACCCGATTTCACATTACTGAAGAGACTGTGGCGGGTATCTTTTCACGGAATTGCTGGTTTTACTAAAATCCTTATAGGCAATAAAGCCTACCGACAATATTACAGACAACTTAAGTGGCTAAATATTTTTGTTGCATATTTAGGTTTTCAGTTCAAATTGCAAGTTCTTTGGTTTCATGGACGTGTGTGTTAAATTATTAACAAATACTATATTTATTGATTCATTTCAACGTAATTGTCGTTTTGTAAATTTATTAGTGTTCAGTTACTTTTGAGGACGATTGCTCCAATCGTCAAGTGCAGACTTTTTGATCTGCCGATAATTTGATCGGGTTGGACTGTAAGCGCGCGCGTTGGTCCAACTGCGGCCTTACCATAAACCTTAAAACAGGTCAATAATTGAACTGCTGTCATTCTGCCAACTGCAAATGTCACTTTGTAATGTCATATAAATATATTGGATTACAAAGTGACATTTGCAGTTGGTAGAATGACAGCAGTTCAATTATTGACCTGTTTTAAGAGTTCATGGTATGGGCCCTGAACTGTCGAGTTGAGTGTATTTGTCCGCCGATACTTTAATTTTTAAGCAATCGTGACGCCCAACTAATTTGTCGGCCGATACCATACCATCAGTGTGGTATGCGCACTTTCATACATGTTCATGCTGATTAATAGTCCGATTAAACAATCGGCAGATAGAAAGTCTGCAATTTGCGGGGGCTCTTAGGCTAGTTGAAAAGACTGTCCTGTTATGTTCTTCTCTTAAAACCTTCAGTTGTGTTAAAGAAATCCTCAAAACATATTCTAAAATACATTAATAGTTATTATTATAAGGATATTTTGTTATTCGATACGGAATTAGTTATTGTTTAATTAGTATATTTTATTTCTATATTTAATGCAATTAACAATAGTACAAAATAATGTTAATTTTAAGAAACTAATAAAGTTGAAATAATATGGATGGTTTTTGTTATACAGAATGATTTTTAAACCCTTAACTTATTTAAGTTTACCACATTATGGTTCTGGACTAATTTTTACACTACTTTTAGCCAGGTTTTCACTCCGATCAACTGAAACGAATCAACTATTTTTTGTTCCCAACGAATCAATCCAGTTTCAGTTTGTTCCTATCTACACAACTCATTAGAGTGATATAAAAACCTTTTCTGAGTATTATTCTTGAGAACTGTCCACTTGTAAAGATTGTTTGATATAAGCATTGACATTGTCATAGAACGTATTATTTATATTATATTAATTATTTTCTTATATTGTCGGCTGAGTTACCTAATCATCCTCATTATTTTACGTTGTAAAACGGGGTTGTATTACCATGGAGGTAATTGAAAAATCAAGGTCTTGACTTAGTTGCTAATATACCACGTTTTTCTGATACAAAAAGTGACCTTTACAAATCTAGAAACAAAGCAGTTGGTTATAAAAAACTGTTTTTAAGAATTTCCAAGAGGTTGAAATACCAAAAAAGTTTACTGATTTTCTATTGTGCGAATTCGTTGATGAGGCAATTTGTATAGTGTTTTTTACTTTTTACAGTTGTCCTAGTCCCTTTTATCAATTATTGACTATTCAGGGTGACTTTGGCAGTACTGAATTTACAACTAATACGAGACCATCAATTTACGTTTTGATGCCAAATAAAAAACAGACAACGTACATCAAGGTGTTCCGCTTGATTAAAAATTTGCCAGAATTAGATAATCAAAACTTGCGACTTCGAGATTGCCCTATGGAATGGTTTACTAAAATTTTATCTAAACGCACAAATAATAGGTTGCTATTATCACTGGACTCGGAACATGTGGCGCATGGGAAAGAAACAAAAACACAACAGCAAGGATGAAAAACGAATTATAGCACTATGTGCAGTTTTACCACTTCTTCCGAAAGAATCAATCAATGTTACATGGATATGAAGCTATAAATTTGAAAATGCCTGAATTTATAGCATACGTTTTTAAATAACGCCCTGAACTTATTAGATCTCCACAATTGTGTGTTACACAAAAGTGATAGACACTTGCACAATAGTCCGCAGATTTTTAAACCCAACCACCCTCACGCTTCACACTAGTCACACTATACAAGACATTCACCCAAATAATTCATCTACACATAACGCACACACACGCATGAACACGCCAATCACCATTTATACACCAGGATCAGAAAACTTGGCATAAGCCCTTCCCTGATCGTTAAACCGACCCAAGAGGTTGAGAAAACAAAAAATCTGTTAGAAAATAACAATAATAAATATCTTTTCACGTACACACCAATTATACAGCCCAAAGTAAGTTTCATTTAAGAATTTGTGTTATGGATACTGGAATATAAACATACATAGATATATTTTTCTTTTGTAAATACATACGTTTTTCTTTAATGAGCCTTTTTCTCTCAGAATAAACGTTAAACGTCAAATTATTGCTAACAATTCTGTACGGAACCCTTTGTGCAGTCCGACTCGCACTTGGCCGGTTTTTATGTTCTATGGTTATTATTACAGTTGAAAATATTTAAAAGATACGATTTGACGTTTATAGTCTAGGGATGGAGCTTCTTAAATTAATTGTCAGAATAATCGATTCAAGTAACAAAAGATTAATCGCATAGCTGCCAAAATGTAACTTTTGTAACATTGTAAATAAATAAAACTATTCATCATAACCGCGCAATATAATAATTATCCGACAAGATTTCCATACCATAAAACAACGTTACTTTTTCCCTGTTAAGTAACTTTTTAAGCTATCTTGTTTACATTTACACTAGACTATCTGGCCCTGGCAACACTGATTAATCATGTAATATATCTAGTATTGATATTTGGATTAGTACCTATATGTGTTAGGCTTAATGAAAACATTGCAATAATATGCGATTGCAGCAATCGCGGCTGATTTCCTGGTACTTTTTGAAGAGTTCCTTGGTCTAATCTCGGAAACCCATCATCAGATCTTTACAAAATTTAAATGGGACCATTTCGAAATAATCTACTTACGAACAAAAAAAGAATTTTCAAAATCCGTCTAGAATTGGCTTCACAATCGCATAACAAACATACAAAAAAAATAGATAAATAGGTTAAAAATAATAGATAAATAGGTATTTGTAGTTATTCGGTCCCACGTAATAGGGGGTGAGCCTATTGCCATATTCCTGGCACTATTGTTGACTCGAGGTATGCATCTGAGGCTAAGTTGTGGCTGTACCTATATAACTGTCTGGTGATAAACAGCCCTATCCCTTAGTCGCCTGGTACGACACCGCATAGGAAGAGATGGGGAGGCCCAAGTTCTACTCTGCCGGGAACCACGCGGCTCCTACGGGAAACCTAAAAACCTAAAAATTATAGCTTTGGCAAGCTTTGGCCTCAGATGCAATTAGGAAAATACGTCTCCATGCGCATGATGATGCTGGTAGGCAAAATAATCTAAGAGGTGCATTTTTACAATCAATTTAATATTTATCTAGTATTGATATTAGGTTCAGGATATATAATGTTAATAAAGCAGGGTAAATGAAAATACGAAATGGGTATTTATAATTTTTATATATTCACTGTCTGAGCTACTTTCGATTTCAGTATCAGAAAAAAAATAAAAAAAATTCGTTGTCTCTAGTATGCGATACGATAAAAGAAAAATCTAAGCAATATTTTCATTTGTATTACTTAGAAGAAACATAAGAGGGTAAAAAGAAATACATAATATTACAAAAGTTACATTCTGGCAACGCCGACCATAAACGTAACGAGTTGACATAAACTCCATACGATTAAAATGTAACAACCATAGAGAACACAGCCGCAACACTCAAATGAAAAAATAAGAACGATATGACGTAGCTCTCTGTCACACGAGATTTCGAAAAATGAAGAATCACGTCTTATTTTAAATTATTTGTAGCAATTCTTAAAATATTTGTAGTAATTTAAAGTGAAATATGTCACACCATATTTTTTATACTTACTATTATAAGTTATTACGTATTTAGAAATGGTTTAACTTAATTTATAACAGTTTCATGTAGGTATCCTTTCAATAGTGCCTAGTTACCTACCATGAATCCAGACATCTGTCAAATCGTATCTCTTAAATATTTTCAAGTGTAATCAGAGCAAAAATCTGATGAATTCAGCAAAACGTTTTTATTTTTTTTTAAATAAAAATTGATTCGGTAGGAACACATTTGAAAGAAACTTTAGTGAAAAAATTATCGAATCAACTAGTTGATTCGAAAGGGACATATGCCTGAATCGACTTCCACTCTGATCAACTGGTTGATTCGTTCAATTGATCGGAGTGGAAAACAGGGTACAAGTGCAATGTATAATTTTATTTCAAGAAGAGTGATTTTTATTTTAATATATTTTTCATTTTAAAAAATATATTTTTACATGACTGTACTATGTCCAATTGAGAATCTGTCCAGTTGAGAATATGTCCAAATGCGCCGGAGGGCACCAGAGGCGTCACACTCATGCTGTCGTCCCTATAGGAAACTAATGCCCTTTTTTAGAACCGTATATTATAATCACTAGGAAAAACATCCCAGCAATGCACCAAAAGCTTAATTATTGGAGCCCGGATCTGCTCTCTTACAGACGTAAGAGAGAGGGAAGACTCCCTTATACATACATATATTGGAGCCCCGGTCTGCTCTCCTACGTTTTATAACAAGCCTACCGCCGTCAAGCAGGTACTTCGTCGTGGGCTGAATCTTAACCATCGACTGGAGAGCCCTATCCCTTAGTCGCCTTCTACGACGCCCTATAACCGAGAACCAATACGGTAACGGGTTACCTATTATAATAATAAGATAAGTATAATATTAATACGTTATTTAGATAATAATTAACTCACACTTAGGTATCGACACGTTATCTATTCAGCTGCCAGTTGAACCCAACATTCTGATATCAAGATACTGGCTCACATTCTTTTTGTGATAACAACAGTTGTAAGGATGACCTACAATGAATCATAATATTAGTACAATGAGGTTCCTCTTTAAGAAGACTTTCAATATAATTAAGAGAAGGAATTCTTCATACTACATGTTATAAACCGACAGTGACTGTTAAGTATGCGTGGCGTGGCGGGGGACGAGGTAAAGAAAGGGAAAGAAAGAGCATGACATGAGTCGAGTGCGAGCGAGATATCACTGTGAGCTAAGAAAGGCGGACTGACCAAATCTGACGATCGATTATATTATTCACTCGAGTTGAACCATTGGTGAAGATATTTCCCCATAGAACAATCATTTGAACCATGGGTAACTTTACTTCTCCGTAGTACAACCAGTTGAACATCGCAGTTGTACCACGGATCGGGAGGGTTATTCACGTCTCGCTGTGCACAACTGCACATACCCAAAGCGCGGAACAGCGGTTACGGTCGGTCTATAGTTTATACTATAACACTATTGCACACAGCTCCCTCTATTCACTCTTTTTCTCTATAATCCCGGTTACATTGTAGCCCAGGGTTTACTATTCTGGTCCTCCTATCTTTGAATTGGTTACTTTAACTACTGTCATCTGAACTCCCAACTTTGAGAAGAAGGCTTGCGTCAGAAGTAATATAGATTCTAGAAAACGGATAAGTAAACTTTATTTGTTTTTATGAAAATTCATTCATAATATACTCAACTAATCTAAAGTAAATAGTTCTATGTCGGATGACCTCGGGAAGGAGGGACGCCCCCTAGCCAGATGAACTGACGACCTGACAAAGGTGGCTGGATCAGACTGGATGCGGAAGGCGGAGGATCAGCAGACGTGGCGCACATTGGGAGAGGCCTCCTATGTCCAGCAGTGGACTGGAATATGCTAATTGATTGAATAAACATAGAAACACTCTGAACTGTAAAGATACCTCTTTACATTCCTCGGAGTTCGAAGGCTCTGCACGTATTTATTTGCACTAAGTGGGAATCAAACCCACGATCCTTGACGCAGCATCCGAACGGTCTACCGCAACGTGATATAATAGATTATCGTGAAGAATCATAAACCATAATTAAAACCATTTTCGTTGATTAATGCATAGAAACAGTATCGTGAAGTGATATCACTTGATAACAATAATTTATACTGTGTATTTGTGGGATATCAGTGATGTGTGTTGCCGCCAGTTGTTTTATCAAAATAACATAAATATTATCTGTCATAAATATCGCTTCACTTTATTTTTTACTGTGGTGGGTCTCCAGTGACGTTCTTCATAATTTCTTAGTTTTTAAAGTTGTTTAGTTGTAAAAATTAGCTGCTGCTCGCGGCTCCGCCCGCGTGGATGTCGGTTATCGCGACCAAACATAGCCTATGTCCTTCCCCAGGATCTAATCTATCTCTGTACCAAACATCAAAACTAATAATTTGATGATTTTTGCCTTTGTTTATTTTTGTTCTAGTTTTTTTTTGTTTTGTTATTGTTAATTATTATGTTATTATTTGATTGTTTGTGCGTCACTGGCTCGGTTTGCGTGGCGGCGGAGCCACTAAAGGCGCCATCTGAAAACCAGCGCTTCGCATGCTCCGGTGTGCGGGGCATTCATGCTGAGATGGTGGCCTGTTTGAGTGCGCACGATGTACATTGAATGCTTGATATAATGTATTGTACTTATTTGACTTTATATACATTGTGTGTTCTTAAATAAATTATTATTTTCTTTCTATGTATAATTGAAATTTTAAATTCTAGTCAAACGAAACTCCTTTATGGATAATCGAAGGACATGCCCATATTGCCCATGGAGAAAGAAATATCATATATTCAGTCCTCTGTGAACATGCCCTTCAATTATAATCGTGTTTGTGGGTGTGTAAGTGCAATTTTTATTTAATCAAAATGTGTCATTTCAAAATCCACAAGTACGATTCCTATTTAGGAAAATATATTTTTCAAAAATCCAATAATGCAGGTTTTGATTTCATCATAATCGAGCCTGAGACACCTTTGACTACTTTTTTCACTATTCCTGAAAGTCACCCTCTATAATAAGAGTCTTGGAAAATTTATATTTCACAAAGTATAATCAGTAGAATTACAGATGCAGACTATGTAAATAATAAGGCCACTTCAAGTACAGATGAGGTAGTCTGAATTAAAAGTTAAACAATACCTACATTATAATATTTAAGTATGTATTCTTAAAGATGCATAGACGAAACTAATTAACCATATAAAGTTACGGCTACTTTGAAGCGGTGTGACGGTAATTAATTAAGCATTTGACTTATATTCTTTTAAAGTCTCTTTCCATTCCTGTTAGTTTTTTCAATTTGTACAAAATCAAAACGCAATAATATGTACTGCTCCTGCTTGCACAGCTTTACTCTGTTATGCAATTTTGAAATTTTAATTATAGATTTTAAGCTGTCCATGGACTTTTGTAGCCCACTGCACATAACTATTGTCTCAATCTTATTTTGACAGGATAAGACAGAAACAATGAAATCTGTAGTACGCAAGCAAATTAGAGGTTAATCACGAGGTTATCTACAAAAAAAGTGACCAAAGTAAAAAAAAACAATGTTATGAAAAAAATCGTTAACACGATCCCTAAACTGACAGTAAATTCTAGCCCGCTGTAATTGGGACCACACCTCAATACATATACTTCTTTAATCATCTGTTTTCAGTCATTCTGCTTCTGAGGCAGATAGTGTTAGGTTATTTATTTTATATTTTAAACAATAGTAACATAGTTTAATAATTTAAATATTATTAATAATTTTTTCAAAATGCTTTGCCAAGATGACCCAAATTGTGCGCCTGATATGAGGAAGAGCTGTAAGTACATGATTTTTTAAGCGTTTTTTTATTAGCTTGTTTCTTAATCGTCTATCAAAATTCAAGTTTAAATTTGTATGCAGGTAATTTGCTGAATTATAATAATAATAATAAATATCCTACAACATTTTACACAACGCTATCTAGACCCATGGTATAAGCTTAATTAGCTTATGTTATGGAATCTAGAATGCGGATATACATACTTAGATACTTTTTTTTTGTAAATACATACCTACATATTATACTTACATAGAAACACCCAGACCAATGCAAATATTTATATTCATGCATACAAATATTTTTAATTATTATTTAAATGCAGTCTTGCAAGCTTGCATGTAAGGTTTAATCACATTGTAGGGAGCTCGGAATTATGAAAGGGTAGAAGCAAAAGTTGACCTGATGTCTCTGCCTACCCTGAAGAGTAAAGGCGTGAGCATATGTATGTTCGGCCGTTGTTGTTTAATTAAAACATATAAATAACTTTAGCTATAGAAGATTAATATTTACGCAAGTTTTATTCTGTAGGGATACTTTTCACAATTAGTCTTTAAAATTTAAAAACTGAAATGTTACTCGACTTAAGTTTGAATTATTGTATAGTTTATAGTAACATAGTGTACTCATTATAATCTGATGTCCCTTCTGTACCAATTGTATACAATAAAAAATAAATAATTCCTTTTCTTTTAATGCAATATTATCAGGGAGCTCGACTTAAAATTATCCACTAGGTCCACTTTATAGTCTAAGAGCCGGTGGGCGTTCGACCTCCACCCATCTGATAACCTGTTGAAACATATTTTTTTATCAATTTATAACTAGGTGATAATATATCAAGCAATGCACAACATAGCCGAAATTTGCATGCATTTTAGGAATATATCCAAGTTCCCAAAGACTGTTAATTTGGAAATTTTATACTATTAAGCATCTTATTTAAATGTTCTTCTTTTCCCAGTGGATATAATCGACAACTTGCCGCTAATGTCGTCACCATATCCTATGCTGACCATCACTGCGGCATACCTCCTGTTTGTGCTGAAAATCGGACCATATTATATGAAGAATCGCCAAGCATACAGTTTACGTGGAGCTATTGTAGTTTATAATGTAGTGCAAGTGTTTGTATCGACATATATTGTATATTTGGTAAGTAGCAACTACATGAAAACTTTTAACAGTTATAGAATAAATTACGTTATACATATTATTTATTAAATCAATTAATCTGAAACTCTTGCACCGGCTCGTACCAGGTACAAAGGCTAGTCATTGCGAGTCAGCGCGGAAATGCGTCAAGCGTTCTGGGCTCCTTTGAACCAGACACGACCTGAAGCGGGTTATTTACATGAGAAAAGCATGGTTAGTGCAGTTGGTGCTGGTCGAGTGCCAAGTAGTTCTAATGAGCTATAATATTTCCATAATAAGCTTTTGCCGCACCATTAAGACCTGGAATTCCTTACTAGCGCACGTGTTTCCCTCTTCCTA
The DNA here is from genome assembly GCA_914767945.1 of Eilema depressum. NCBI lineage: Eukaryota > Metazoa > Arthropoda > Insecta > Lepidoptera > Erebidae > Eilema > Eilema depressum. The sequence goes on along the minus strand of OU612018.1, from coordinate 20,580,454 downwards.
CAACCCCGGGTCCTTTAAGCGGAGCGTGAAAAAGCATCTGATGAAGCCGTCAAGCTGAGTGCCACCATTGTAGCATGAACATGTCTGTAATCGTGAGGGTCATCATTACAGACACTTTTCTGAGACATTGCCTTAAGCTTACCATCAGGCGAGATATTGCCGGAGCGGTCAAACCAGTAATTGGCGTGTTTTATACAAAAAAGCTACCCGGCTACGAAGTATTTCTTCAATAAATCTCTTTCGTTTTTCTTTCTAGGCTTGTAAGCTATCATGGCCATATGGATGGATATCGAAAACGTGTGTGTTGGAAACAAAAGAGACCAGAGACCAGGTAATTATTCATTTATTTGTATCAAAAATTATGTGTACAAATATTTTATTCGCATACAAAAACAATGTACTAGATCTTGACTATCAAAGTACTAAAAATAATTTTAATACCTACTAAGGATGTTAACACCAAACTGTTTAATTAATTTAAATTGACTATACAATTGCGAAAATTACCTACCTTTGACGCTATTGGTGGCGTCATGGGGAATAATTTGTACTCTTGACACTACCATTAGGTAGAGCCACGGGGCAGTCAGTTATCTTCCGAACTTAAGCCTTTAGTTCAGGCGATAATACAATTTAAATCAATAATATGCCTCCTCAATATCATGTACCCAATATCAGCCAACAGGAAGGGGGAAATACCAAGGTTAAAGATCATATTGAGAACTTTGCTAGTCAAGATCTGATGCTGACTGTACTATTGATGTTCTTATAAATAACTTTAGACTGACTAAATTATTTGATACTTATCATTCGTTAGTACGAGCAAATTTTGTCGTTTTTGTATACATATATAATTTTTATTTTTACCTCTAAATTACATAGTCAACATCATCGACCTTGCAAAACCACTGTCATATAGGACACTGTAAAAAAAACTACCTGTAACGACTGCCATAGATGTTCGTATGGCAACTCAATAGGGTAACATTGCATACAAATATTTGCACTGAGCGGGGATCGAACCCGTCAACCCTTCTAATATTTGGTATTATTCAATTTCAGATCATAGCAATAGCATACTACTACTTTCTAGCCAAAGTGACCGAAGTATTGGATACAATTTTCTTCATTTTCCGCAAGAAGTACAATCAAGTATCTTTCCTTCATGTTTACCATCATTCCATGATAATACTAGTATCATGGGGTTTCTTAAAATACGAGCCAACATACCCGACGATATTTCTTAGGAATATCAACTCATTTGTTCATATAATAATGTATTTGTATTATGCATTATCGTCGTTCCCGAGTTTGACGAAATATCTTTGGTGGAAGAAGTATATTACTACCCTACAGTTGGTAAGTAAAATTCAATCTTATTATTATCTGGAATAGAAATTATAATGATTTATTTTAAATATCAATAAATTTAGGCACAATAAAACGCAGACGTGTTTCTTCCCGGTGGAGTAGAATAAAGACAGGATCTCTTCCTGTGGCTGTTGTAGAAGGTGACTAAGAGATAGGACTGTTCTCCACCTGACATGAAATATTGCTAGCCCATGATAAATGCCCTTTGGATGGTAATAGTACCTAATAACGAGGGTCGGAAAATCATATTTGGCGAAATGTCAGCAGGTATTGAAAAAAGCCTCTCCCATTCAAAGTTACCAACCCTAGTAGGGACGATTGCACCAGAAATTTAAACGGGTATAATTTTCCCTATTAGAAAGAATTTAGTGGGGAAAAGTGGATATACATTTTTTTAACATTCCACTTTGCCCCATCAGTGGCGGCGCTTGGCGGGGAAAACTGGAAGTACCTTTATACATATAATATTTATGTAGATTTGACAACTTTTAATTTTTTTAGAATATGTATTGTATCGTAAAAATCATCAGTGACCTTGTGTTAAAAGGGTATTCATTGGCTGTCCGTGAGATTCTACTAATGAATTGTAAAAGTGTACAAAAAATGAGGTACATACATCTTACTGAATTGATGACTTAATAAAAACAATGATAAAATCAGAATTATACTGCATGTTCTTGTGAAAAATATTAACAATTAAGATTACATCAAAACAATTGTAGGTATACCAATGTCTGTATTTAATTAGGCACGTTCAGCTTGACGGAATTTTAAGCTATTGCATAGCTTCTATCGCGGGCCTTGAGCGTGGAGACCGAATCCAGAAATTCCGTAACGAAAAAAACCTAACACCCCCCACTCCGAGCTCGCACGAATTGAGCCGAGCTGCTCCGAAGTAGCTCCGCTTAACGTAAGTAATTATAATTGCATAAGTTGATAAAAAATGCTATGCAATAGCTTTACCGCGGCAGTCCCCGAGTGCCACACGTCTTTTTTTTTTAAACCACTTAGACAAGCTCACGGCCAACCTGATCGAAAATGGTTACCGTGGCCTGTGGACGTGTGCAACACCAAGGGAGTAACACTCGTCCTGCCGACCGTGTAACAACAGAGATCTTTACTGTGTTGTGAGTGCAGAAGACAAAGCAGAGCCAGCTTTGGTCTTCCCACTGACAGCACACGCTAGTTCTATGCGTTCCGTCTATGTTATTCTTTTACGCGCAGTTTCCGAAAGGCTGATCAACGTCAAATTAACTAATCGACTGTCAAATCTGTTGTCAAGTAGCAATTGGGTTGCTAGAATAATAGTTAAATAGTTTAATTTGATCATCGTGTCGGTTAAAATAGCTGATGATCAAATAGTATCTATATATTATTTAACCATGTTTTTAGCAACTCAATTGCTACTTGAAAAAAAAATTAACAGCCGATTAGTTAATTTGACATTGATAAGCCTTTCGGAAACTGGGCGTTAGTCTAAGAAGTATTATTTATAGCACATTTTTTTTATTGTTTTCAGGTGCAGTTCATTCTAGTTATGATCCACGCTTTACTGACGTTTGCGATTTCGGAATGCACTCCATCATATCCCGTGATGATAGTGACAATCTGGAATGCGGGCTACTTATGTTTCTTATTCAGTCAATTTTATTTGCAAACATACAAAAAGAGCCCCAAGAAAGACAAATGAGAACATAGAACAATTTTTGATAAAAGTGCAGCAAGTACAAAATTGGTGAAAGAAACGAATTTTACAGGAGGTTATTTATAAAAAAATATTATAATTTAAACAGTATTAAAATTATTTCATTTCTATCAAATTATGTCGTCGAGTCAGGATAAAAAAGTCAGGAGAAAAAGTTTTAGGTCTTTGAGTCAATGGCTAGATCAATACCATGAACTCTTAAAACAGCTCAATAATTGAACGGCTATCATGCTACTAAAGAGTTTACGCTAGGCTTATACCTATAGCACAGAATAAATAATAGTACTACCTATAGTGACTAGATTTTTCAATTTTGTCGGCCCAAAACATGTATTTAGTCGGTAACAGCGTTTTCTGTTGATCTATAATAGGTCGTCGGTAGTACTTACTGGTGGAGGGGCTCAGCGACCAGGAGAGCAAATGTGGCATGGACAATAATTGTCGGCAGCAGGAGTGTGACTCCCTTGGTGTTGCACTACTTTCCATACTACGTAACCACTTTCCATCAGGTGGGCCGTATCCTTATCTGCGACCTAAGTGGTATAAATAAAAAATGGACTGGGATTGGGCCCCGCAACCGCAAGATTCCTGCAACCGGTCGATAAAGCTCCAATTTGCCATGTTTTCGCTCAGTGGCAGTGTTTACACTGAAATAAGTATGTGTTAATACGCAAAGTGTATTAATTGTGTCATCATAGCTTTCAAACTGTTGGCCGATTCTAATGCAGTTTTTATTTAAAAACTGACATGATTTAGAATTATTCATAAATGTTATCACTGTTATCAGTATAATATGTGTAGTTTCTCGAGACTCTCAAATTAAAATAACGTTAGCGTTATCGTTATCAGATATCATAGTTTTATTCATTGACTAGTATTTAGCAAGTCACGTTTATTATAGATAGGAAACAGGAATTCAATGTATAAATAAATCTATCATAAATAATTTACGATAAATCTATCCGATTAGGTATTTACTGTTCTTAGTCATAGTTCTGTAAGTCTGATAGTTCAGAAGACTACATTACTACTAGTATAGAAAAAAATCGAGAGTCTAAGACGTGTTTGTCAGGGCATTCCCCTTTTGAGCGGATGAGAATCGCAAACCGTGCAGCCCGCGACGACCGGCGGCAACTCGGGCGTCGGAGGTTGCAGAATGACCTCCGTCCCCCATGAGCGCAGGCCTGGGGGTGGCGGGTGAAGCCGCCTGTCACCCTAGCAGAAGCCTCACACCGGAAGAGGGTCGTATCGAAAGATATGGCCCTAGGTCAGCCGGGGTGCGAGGTATATATCTACGACTAACTCACCTCCGGCAATCGACGGCCCACAGATGGCGTGCGTTTTAGTCCGTTTTAGTATTGGGATTAAGTGACGTCACTGGAGATCGACCAATGACAATCTATATCAAGGCCGTGGCAACGTTGTGCTCGTCGTTGTGTGCTTACAGAATAATTGCATCGCTGGTTGCGGGTTGATGAAGTCCCTTCTGTCCCGTCTGAGCGTTTCACTTTTTCCAATCTTAGTCGATAAGGTCTAATCACATAATGTCCTTTCTCATAATGTCCTTTCTCAAAATGTCCTTTTCCCAAAATGTCCTTTTCGCGAAATGTCCTTTTCTCAAAATGTCCCTTTCTCAAAATATGTGCATGATTACAGTACATGTCCGCCCACAATCAGACTTGGATAGATTAGGTTAGAAGGCTAATGCGGAAGCTCCGCTCCCGCAATTATTCCTCCGCTTCGCACCGCTCGTGGTTATTTTTTTTTATGACCATCTAGAAAGCCAAAAAAAAATACCAATAAGTAAGTAACTAAGCATTTATATAGACTGTAATCATGTAGTGCACATATTTTGAGAAAAGGACATTTCAAGAAAAGGACTTTTTTGAGAAAAGGACATTTTGAGAAAAGACATTATGAGAAAGGACATTGCGAGATAAGGACATTATGCAATGAGACGGTCGATAATAATTTATCCAAGCCTTCGTTTACACGAGCTCACTTGCTGTATGTATGGTACATTGTAATCGCTCCCAAGTTATTTTTAGTAGATAGATAGATAGATAGATAATTCTTTATTGTACACCAATAGATTTACAGTAGTACTAGTAGGTAGCATGTTACAGTTCAATGTACAATGGGCGGCCTTATCGCTGGAAGCGATCTCTTCCAGGCAACCTTGGGATGGACAGTAATGTGATAAAAACAAAAGATATGGTGTAGTTAGCAAATAAACTAGATACAAGGTGTATTAAAAATAAAAAGAGAGAGAGAAAAGTACAGATCAAGTAAAATAAAATAAATATACAGCTTTACGTAAAGTATTATAAACATATACAACTATTACATACAAACAGATATATAAAGTAAATAAAACATACTATAAAAAGGGAAAACAGTGAGTATATAATTGTGAGCAATTATTGTGTACATGATAGATAGTGTTCCTTAACCATTGTTTTAAAGACGTTTATGGATTTTGCTCGTCTGATGTTCAATGGCAATAAGTTCCACAACCGCACAGCCTTGACAGTGAAAGACTTGTCAGCAAAGTCAGTGGAATGTATCGGCATTCTGAGCCTCAAATTCTCGGATGACCTCAGGCATCTCGTATGTGTGTCATGGAGGAACTGAAATCGTTCTTTGAGATAAGAGGGAGTGGTAGGATTAAACAATACATTATATAACAATGTTAGAATATGGGTATTCCTGCGAAGCCGAATTGGGAGCCACTTGAGTTGTTTACGAAAATCTGACACGTGATCATACTTGCGTAGACCAAATATGAATCGTATGCAAAAATTTTGGAGTCGTTCAAGTTTATCTAGTTGCTCCTCCGTGAGATCGGGATAGCTGACATCGGCGTAGTCAAGAACAGGAAGAAGAAGCGATTGTGCGAGCGCAGTCTTAGTGGCAATAGGAAGAAAGTTTCGGAGCCTTCGTAAGGCGCCAGCTGACGCGAAAAGCTTACGACTGGTTTCCTGTAGCTGGATGTTCCATGAGAAAGATTTATCCATGTAGATACCTAAATTTCTGACATTGTCCCTAACTGGCACTACTGCTCCACCCATAGCAATCTGAGGAAGCTGGGCCCAATCTATTTTTGAACCCAACCTTGGACTACCAATAACAGCTACTTGTGTCTTGGATGAATTTAAAGTGAGTCCATGGTTCTTACTCCATTCACATATCCGAGCCAGGTCCTCGTTGAGGATAGCAAAAGCATCGGTCAAGTTATTAGGAGGAGCCTGGGTGTAAATTTGTAGATCATCAGCATACAGGTGGTAGGAGGAAAGTAATTTTTCGGAGATGGTATTTATAAAAATGGCGAAAAGTAACGGAGATAGAACGCCACCCTGCGGTACACCAGCGGTCGTATTGCACCAGGAAGAACTAAATTCTTCGACGCGAACACGTTGCTGGCGACCAAACAGGTAACTACGAAACCACCGAACAGCCGTTGGAGATATGTTAATAGAGCCGAGTATACCAAGCAGGATGTCGAAATCCACGGTATTAAAAGCGTTGCTAAAATCAAGTAAGCATAGGAGCGTGAGATTTCCACTATCCATGCCCAGTCTTATGTCTTCCGTGACATTAACCAATGCTGTCGCAGTACTGTGTCCAGGTCGGAAGCCGGATTGTAACGGATTAAGTAGTGAATTTTGATTAAGAAAGGAGCTGAGTTGCGAGTGAATGAGGCGCTCCAAAGCTTTAGAAAGGAAAGGAAGGATAGATATAGGACGATAGTCAGAGAAGGAACATGGCTTAGATTTCTTAGGTAAAGGAATTATCTGGGCACTCTTCCACGAGGATGGGAAAATAGCAGAAGAAATGGAGTAGTTAAAGACGTGACATAGGGTAGGAAGCATTTGCTCCAGAATTGGCACAATCATATTTCGGCTAACAGCATCGCTACCGACAGCACTGGATGAAATCGACAAAATGCTCTTCTTAACATCACAAGCGGACAATTGGTTGAAGATGAAAGGTGGATGATCAGGAGTTGGAATAGATGAGAGATGTTGCAGTGTGTTGCTTTTAGTAGCTCCATTAAAATTGGACGAAGTAGAGAAATGTGCATTAAGCGCATCTACGTTTAAGTTTTTAGGAATTGAGTCTTGACGTGACTTTCCAACTCCCAATGTATTCAGAAATTTCCAGACTTTAGCTGGATCCCCGCTTTCTACCGAGGAATGGATATGTTGGCGTTGTGCATTCCTACACATCCTGTTGCATCTATTTCTGAGGGAGACATACTTCTCCAAATTGCTCTGGGTAGACCTAACTTTGTACCTAGCCTTAGCTGCAGCTTTTTTCGACATTAACTCCTTAATATCAGGTGTGAGCCAAGGTGCAGGCAAGTGCTTAACTTTGATGGCACGGATTGGTGCATGCACATCGTAAAGCTCAATTATTTTATCAGTCAGGATATTGACTTTGGTATCTACACAATCAGACGACAGCAGAGAATTCCAGTCGATATTAAGAGCATCCTCACGAAGCTTGTCAAGAACAATGCCACTAAAATTGCGCTGCATTATAATTTTGGGTTTTAGTTTAGGTGGCCGTATCTTGTAAGAAAGGAAAATGAGATCATGGTACGAAAACATATATAAACGAAAACATAGTAGCAAATAGTAGTTACAAAAAAGTCACCCTTGAAGTTTTTAGTCACCTTGAAAATAATTCACCTATTTACATAATAACAATCATTTTTCTCGAGTTAGACAAAACATCTTTGTTCGATTATCTTACAGATCTTAAGTATACCTACCTAGCTCAACAAAGTTGTGCATACGTAGTTAGTCCATGAGGAAAACCTGAAAATAAATAATATGTAGGTACAGTCGACAAGGAGATATTTGCACCTTTACATACAACTTTATATAAAAAAGTGCAACCGTATCTCCTTTGTTGACTGTACCTACCAGTGGTGCGGGGTCTCTATAACCCTATTTCGGCCAGCTTACCCTACAAAGGGAAGCCGCGGTAAACATGTATAAATTTAAATTAAATTATTAATAACTAGCTTTTCGCCCGCAGCTCCGCCTGCGTGGATGTCGACTACCATCACCAATAGTATTTTTTTCTAAACTGACGGACTTGTTGTATAAATATAAGTATCCCGATAGTTCTAATAGTAATTGTTGTATAAACTTTCGACACCTTATTTCGCTCTCTCAGTAGTGTTTTTTTTTTCAAAATATTAAATGAAAACTGTAAGAAACATCGGCCTTGTCTTACAAAAAAGTGGTAGATTTTTAGAATATTACCTACAACAAAATAAAAATACTATTAGTTAGTATCTTTATACCAATAGCTAGTAAATGGCTAGAAAAAGACTGGTAAGAAAAAATTACTATTGCCTAACATTTCGTTCTTATCAATCAATCAATCAATAGCCTGTTTCAGTCCACTGTTGGACTTAGGCCTCACCCAAAGTATGCCATAGCACTCGATCCTCCACCGTATGTTGGGGACATATGCTGTCAGTTTGCATATTTGGGCCCCATGAGTCATAGCAGGGGAGTAGAAACCTCGACGAATTTTCCCAATGTTGCCCAACCCTTGTCGACCCTTCGACGTACCTATATCTCTTTCTGGGTTTCGTCTTCTAATCTAAAATTACCATCTCAGCAATGAAAATATCGTATCAGCAGGACACTGTCGTAGACAATCCAGAAATGCCCAGGTCTAGATGATGTCAGAAGGCTTCTCGTAATCTACAAATGCCATACATAGCGGCTGATTATACTCTCAGGTCTTTTGTATAATCTGCTCAACAGTATTGGCTGCAACACTATAACCCTTTTAAAACCCGGCTTGCTCCAGTGGCTGGAATTCACAACTATTCAAGACGATTCTCAAGAACAAAACTTCTATAGAGATATGACTCAGGAGTCTTATAATTCTTCAGCAAGACCTTATAGCCTTTTTTGTAGAACAGTACCACCGCACTACAGTTCCATGTTAAGTTCTGCTGGATGACGGAATCAAAGAGGTTCTCTTTTAGAACTGAGATTCCACCTGCTTTTAAGAGCCCTGTCAACCAGTGCGATATCATCAGTATACCATAACTATGAAGGTTGCTGTTGTATGCTAAGGATACAAAAAATCATCAATTGGCCTATTGCAGTCAACTGCTGGACATAGGCCTCTCCTAATATGCGCCACGTTTGCCGATCCTCGGCCTTCCGCATCCAGTACGTCCCAGCCACCTTTCGCAGATCGTTGGTCCAGCTGGCTAGGAGGTGTCCCACCTTCCGTATTCCTTCTCACGGCATCCACTCTAGGACTCGTCTGCTCTAACGGCCATCAGTCCTTCGGCAGATGTGGCCAGCCCACTGCCACTTTAGCTTGCTTATTCTGCAACCCTACGGCCAGATTGGAAACGAAGGTTTGGAAACCGGTTTCCATAGCAGAATTATTTTTCTTTTAACGAACCTGGTTTCCAAGAAAGAATAATAATTCTGTTTACGAAACTAATTTCCAAAACAGAAAGTTGGATCTTCGTTAGCTATGTCGGTAACTTTGGTTCTATGTCGGATGACCTCGTTTCGAATTCTATCCTTCAAAGAAACTCCAAGCATAGCTCGCTACATAGCCCGCTGCACGACTTTTAGGTCACGGACTACCCCACCTTCAGTGGCCACGTTTCGTCACCGTAGGTCATAGGTAACATAACAGGCAGGACGCACTGGTCGAAAACCTTTGTTTTGAGGCATTGCGGCAGGGGGGAGGAGAAGACCCGACGTAGTTTGCCAAATGCTGCCCACCCCAGTTGAATTCTTCTGGCTATTTCTTTCTCGAAGTTGGTTTTACCGAGCTGGATAACCTGCCCCAGGTAGATAATATTTTTGAACAACTTCGAGTGTCGCTCCTTCGATGGCAATCGGTCTCAGTACAACATGTTCGTTGAACATAATCTTGGTTTTATCCAAGTTTACACCGAGGCTGACTTGTCGAGAAGCTCCATTCAGGCTGTGCAGCATTTCGCCCCGATGTTCTAGCGACTCCGCAACTATGATGAAGTCATCGGCGAACCGAAGGTGCGAGATGTAACTACTCCAGCGTCTTGAAGACGTCCTCCAATGCGTTAGTAAATGCTGAGGATACATAAATTACTATGTGATACGTCAAAAATGAATACAAATAAAACAACGTACTTGAAATTTGTGGTGTTTTAATTTTTTTATAATTATCTAAAAATAATATTAAGAAAATAAACATTTTGCATTATATTCTTTGTCATCTTAATCAGAAGTGCTCTGTGCTTGAGTAATTGAGCCCACAGCTGATAAGTGGAAGTTATTGAATTGTGGTCTGCCATCTCTATTATTGTTGCCTTAGTATACTTCTTGTACGAAAATGGATTTAATGGTGGATAAATAAAATTCGGAAATGCTAATAAGACTTCTTTATCGTGCGAAAGCTCAACAGTCATTAAATTTAAATTTATAAAATTACAATAGGATAATTAAAACTACCGACAGGACGCAGCGCCTGCGTATTGCATAAGTCGTGTATGCTCTGGCTCCACTAGTTGCGAGAATAATCCCTCAGGCGCTTTAACGCTTCAACATGCCCCCGGGCGTTGAAACAACGGTTTCAACCAGACTCCGACGGACAGATCCTGTTGAATGCTCGCCGAATGACTCCAGCAGATGTGTTCAGCTTCAACGAGTCCTTTTCTGAACGCCATTGGTCCGCACCTGCAATTCTGCAACATAATTCGTTGCTCCATCTGTACCAAATATTGCCGGAGTTGTCCTATCCGTTGGGAACGAGATAGATAGTCAGGCTGCGGTCGAGAAGTAACGGAGCGTCCAATGAGGAAGTGACCTGGCTTAAGTTGGCGAAGTGTGATCTGCTGGATCTGAGAATAACGGCGTCAGTGCACGAGAGTCTAAATGGCTTCAATCTTCGTCAGTGTGGTGTAAAGCTCTTCAAACCTAATGGTACAATTTCCCAACACTCTTTGTAGGTGGTACTTTTTTGACTTTACACCTGCTTCCCAGTGACCACCAAATGCGGGGTGTATGCGGGGTATAAATGAAACCGAATACCATCATTCGCCGTGCACTCACTCAAGGACAAACTATTCGAGGTAAAACTTATGAATTTCGTTACAAACACCGACAAATGAGGTACCGTTGGCCAAAAATATCAACGGGTTTGCCTCCTCAAGATATAAATCGATACAAAGCTAGCAAAAATCACCCGCAAGCTCTAAATGGATAGCCTTGGATGTACAACAAATGAAATTGGCGATTTACACCTTTACTAGCCTGCATCATAATTAGCACACATAATAGGGCCTGCGTAATCAACGCCCGTAGTCTCAACGGGATAACCGGGACAGAGACACTCACGTGGTAAGTTGCCCATCATCGGGGCTACCACCTTACCCTTCATACGATAGTACCTGACACATTTATAATAGCAAGATTTGCTCAAAATTAAATAATAGGTTTGTTACTTGATCCTAGGTTTAAAGTTTAATGATTATGTGGACTGTAAATAAATAAATAGATAAATATTCAGTTATAGAATAGGTTTTCCTACTGGAAATAATAAATCTAAAAAACATAGGCTAACAAAACGTATGACAACGGGTAACGTATATCATTCATAATGACCGCTCTTAAAACTAGGTACATTAGTTCGAACCTCTGGTAGTGTCTCCGATCCTAAACACTGAACGTCATTGAACGATACTCGCGTCGACGTTTACGTTTCCATTTAGGTACTAAATAATGTAAACAGTGTGCAGCCTTATGATTTACCCACTCGTCATGATTATCGATAGAAACATTACATTTTAAATCATGCGAGGGTAGTGATGAATAGTTCTGCGTAACTGGGCCAGAAACTATCCATCCTAAACGGGTTTCACACAATACTGGCTTCCCAGTACCTAACTTTATTCTTTGAGATCCCAACAAATCCCAAAACAGATCAGCACCTATGAGAATATCAATATCTCCAGGCTTGTAAAACTTGGGATCAGCTAAAGTGATATTCGAGGGTAGTTCAAAATCACTAATATTTATTTCTCGGCACGGTACGTTGCTCGTAATATATGGCAAAACAAAACAATTGAGTTCGAAATCAAAGTCGTCTTGTAATGACGTCAGTTTGACTCGACATACTTTGCCTACGCGCGACGTGACATTGTTTATGCCAAGTATAGATTTACTTACCGGGCTAGTTAGTAAATTTAGTCTTTTGCATAACCGATGTTATGAATGACGACGTGCTCGCACTGTCTAGAATGGCGCGAACGAAATGGACACCGTTATTATGGTCGCGCAGTTTGATCAAGGCAGTAGACAACAACACATCTCGCTGCTTATGACCACGGACAGACGCAATGGTAGCTGATAAAGCTACGTTAGCTGAGGTCGTATTGGCAGACGGAACAGATGGATGAAAGTTAGTAGTCGTTTCAGGAGGAGAATCATCTATATGTGTATTCGGAATAGTGCATGTATTATTATTTGTGTGAATAAGTGTGTGATGTCTACGTTTGCAGTGTTGACAACCCGGTTTTTTACACTTGTTAGCGTAGTGACCCGAGTGAAGACAATTGTAGCACACTTTATAGCTAGGTAGTAACTTGATACGAGCGTCAGTGTTTAATGCGAGAAACTGTTGACAATTGTTCAATGTGTGATCGAGACTATTGCATTTAGGACATACTTTCGGAACCGAATGAGTAGAAGAACTGCTAGAAGACTGCGTGGCTATCATAGACTTTAACTTAGGGTCTGATTTAGATGTCTGTGAATAATGTTGACGTGAGGACTCTAAGGTTTCTATGAGATCGGCTCGGCCACGTAAGAGCTGTAGAAATACAGCAAACGTAATCGGGCTGTCCTTGTCTAACCTGCCTTTGTATTCCTCCCACTCACGAAAGGTTTTTTGATCAACCTTCGGAGTGATAATACAAATTAAAAGTGTATCCCACTGGTTGACAGGTTCTCCTAACGATGTCAAAGCTCGCAAGTCTTTATTTAATTTATCGATTAAATTCTTCAATGCAACAGAAGACTCCTTATGAATAGACTCAATATTTAATAACGAATTTACGTGATTAGTTACTAATAGTCGTTTGTTGTCAAATCGATCACACAATAAACTCCAGGCTACGGCGTAATTACTCGACGAAAACTCAATGCTTTTTATAACCACGGCAGCAGTACCCTCAAGAGATGCTCTTAAGTAGTGGAATTTGCTAACTACATCAATGTCATCATTAAAGTGAATCAGGCTAGTATAGGTGTCACGAAACTCTAACCAATTATCATATGATCCGCTAAACTTAGGTAACTGAATAGTAGGTAATTTGACTCGTGTGTTCATACCAGTACGAGTGCTTTTACAACTCTGCATCGATTTATTCTCGGTATTAAAACTAACAAGCATACTTTGCGCTCTGGACAAGGACTTGTAATAAATAGACTCGAAGTCAGAACGTTCAGCATATTGCAATTTTACATCCTCAACAAGACATTCTAGGCGCAACTGTACCTCATCGTATCGCTCATACACCGACTCAAGCTTATCCATACGTAACTGTAGTTCCGAAACATCGCAACTTGACAACTCTTTGTCCTGAAGTGAGTCCAGGAAGTGAACGAAGGTCGTCAATCGACCCTTGTAGCTACCTCGCGTTTTAACTAACTCCTTTTCCTCGGCCATACTGGGAAGCAGGTGTCGTCAACCTAGAATTGATACAATGATACAATTAACAACTAATGCTTATATTACCGGAACCATAAAGTTTTCGATGAATACCTACACTTGACTAAAGCTTACAGAAAGTTACTTTTCTAGCAATATGATTCCTCTTATTTAATTGACAAGGGTATATGTAGGTACTTAGGACTTACAATATACCTATAGTACTACTTGTATTAATTTACTATAAAATTACACAATATTATAAAAGACTACCTATATTAAATTAATTTGTAGATCTTTTTACTTTCCAATAATACATTTATTACATATATATTTTAATGAATACAATAATAAATCCTGAACTAATAACTATATTAAATTGATTGAAAATGAATGACTTGCAATTATTAATATCGAACACTCGAATGTACCACCTGTGTCAAGATACCTAGCTACCTATTAACAATCACAGTTAATGATGTGAATTAGTTGCAGCGTTATATAAATTTAGACAAATATGTAGCAAATTAGCTAACTATACTATATTAAGTATGATTTATACTAAATATTAAATGCTGATGAAAAAAATACTAATTACAATGTAAGTAGGTACCTGATGATTTTACTCTAACACTGTACGTTTAATGGTAAGCTATAATTAGATAATATGTTACCTGAGTGTTGGGTGAAGATATTAAATTATAATAAATAATTGCTTTACACCACGAACTTCGTCTTTCTTGAACTTAATCCTCTGGTTCAGATCCTTAGCAATCCTTAATCCTTATTTTGCTATATCCACTTCCGCTAATCTTCCAGAATATCCGGTTCGTTAGGACCATGTACGAAAATGGATTTAATGTTGGATAAATAAAATTCGGAAATGCTAATAAGACTTCTTTATCGTGCGAAAGCTCAACAGTCATTAAATTTAAATTTATAAAATTACAATAGGATAATTAAAACTACCGACAGGACGCAGCGCCTGCGTATTGCATAAGTCGTGTATGCTCTGGCTCCACTAGTTGCGAGAATAATCCCTCAGGCGCTTTAACGCTTCAACACTTCTCATCAAGAAAGAAAGTGAAGTTTTCTAGAAGCCAGGCGTTCGTCTATTTGGTGAAACATTTCTAGCCATTGATATAAATTGCTTTGATAAATTGTTATTTTGTTTCTAGCTATGAAGCCGCCCCTTGTGTTATATCGGCGGCGTCAATAGATTTAAATTCACATACCTTACTGTTTGAGAGCTTGTAAATGAGGATTGATCTGGATGATAATGTGCTGTATTACTTTTAGGCTTTCTTTTATATACAGGTATATTCTTTTATATAGCTCTAGATAGCTATCATCGCTGCTATCAAATATGTTTTTTTTTCTATTTCCAATCCAATCAATTAAATAAAGAAACTGCAGTACATACATAACTCTTACACAATATTTTTCACATTCTTGCATATTATACGTGACAGAGAGTGACATTTTTATAAATATTATCATTTGACAGATCAAAATGTGACTTAGGGTTGACACCATCACTTTAGTTCCGTTGTCATGGTAACAATTTTGCTAGCGATATTAGCGCCATAATATTTCGTATTTTCTTTAATATTACATTATTTCGTGAATTTGCCACATTTTAATTGTGATAATTGCTATTCGGCGACAAAGCCAAATTCAATAAACCAAAGATCATGAAAATCTGTTCAGCCATTCTTGAGTTATAAGAAAGTACGTTTTTGGCACTTTTTAGGCACTTAGGGTCTGAATTTCGAAAAATCGTTTCTTAGTACACCTCCACGCATCAAAACATACACTCTCTATAAATTTCAAGTCTCTAGGACCAGCGGTTTAGGCTGTGCGTTGTCTCTAAGTGAGTCAGTCAGTCAGTCAGTCAGTCAGGACTAAGAGTTTTATATATGAGATATACATAATGCATTATCAAAATTTTACATACTTAATTTGAATATCATCATCATCATCAATTAGCCTACTGCAGTCCACTGCTGGACATAGGCCTCTCCCAATACGCGCCACGTTTGCCGATCCTCCGCCTTCCGCATCCAGCCCGTCCCAGCCCGTTCAAAATCAAATTCTTCATTTCTCAGAATAGTGCAACACTGTTACACCTTTTTGACGTCAAAATCCTGCTTAAAACTAAATTTACCACCGCTTTCCAGGCGCTAGTGGAGAAGAAACAGCGCAACAAACTCCACTGCGGCATTACATCACGCCTGTAAATCCCCAAAGGGGTAAGCAGAGGTATCGCCAACTATGATTTTCACTCCCATGTAATAGGGGGCGAGCCTATTGCCGTCAAGCGAGCACTAGTCATGGGCTGTATGTTTACTGTCGAATTAATGTACCTACCTGAACCTACCTAGCTGAACTCGTGCCTCGGAGAGCACGTTAAGCCGTCGGTCCCGGTTGCCATAAGAACAACTATGGCAGTCGTTACGGGTAGTTGGTGCCCTAAAAAGTCCAAAAAAAAACAGTCTAGCTGCAAAGCTTCGATATCGCCTAATGTTAACATTGGGTCGTGGAGGTCAGATGCAATCGCTTCACGGAAAATGTCGAGGTCTAGCCAAATATGTAGCTATGACTGGTAAAGCGGACCCCAGACTCTGAGCTGAAAGCTTCGGATGCGACTTTGAATTAACGCTAGGAGGAAGAAGATAATGTACCTACCTGAAATTCTGTCGGTATCTAAAATTGGGAAAATGCTATGGTCGTTCTATAACAGGTATGATGTTTTCCACCGGCTTCCTTTCCCGGCACCGGCTCGAGTCAACAATAGTGCCCGGAATACGGCAATTGACTCACCCCCTATTACGTGGGACCTAATACAGTAATTGGTGAAATGTGAGTATTAATTCACCTCTGCCTAACCCTAAGGGGATAAAGGCGTGATTATATGTATGTATGTATGTTTTTTTATTTTTTTGCCAAAATCGTGTTAAATTAAAAGTCGTGAGAATCAACACTAATTTTAATACAATATGCTTGAAAATAATGTTGATTGTCATGATTTGTATTTTTTGGAACGCAATTTTTAAACGATTTCAAAAAATTAAGAGGTTCCTAATTCCATTGGTATGTTTTTTATTGTATGTTTGTTACGCAATTTTAAAGTCAATTATGAACAGATTTTTATTATTGTTTTTTTTGGATAGGATATGGGATACTATCAGAGTGGTCCCATATCCAAATACAAAAGTCCGACTAGTCTAAATTATAGTACGACTTTTGTGGGTTCCAACTACCCGTAACGGCTGCCTTATTATTATGTGTTCGTATGCCATTATGCCGCTTCTGATCATCATGCCTCACACTTAATACCTCACCACAAAAAATCATAGAACACATTTATTTCAACTTCAAATGCTAAAACTATTACAATATTACAACCAATGACAAATCATCCATCACCCATCGTATATGATTTGATATAATCTTGATGTAATCTCATAGATAAAGTGAGATTAATTTTACTGTAGTTACATATCGTGGTATCCGTGGGGATTTCCGTAGAAAAAAAAAGGAAAAATGCATAGATATTTCCCCTTTTTTATTTATCTTGTTTTATTTATATCCTTAGTTTATATCATGCACAATTTGAACGTCATCATCTGAAATTACAGCATTTATTTTGAAATGGCAACCTTTTTCGGTTTTGTATAGTTTTGAATAAAATAAGAGAAGTATGTGCTGTTAATCTTAAACTTCGAATCCACTAGGCAACATTATTTTGACACGCAACACGTGTTGCTCAACAAGTTCTGCAACGTTGCACAACGCTCGCGCGATGTGACCTATTGAACATTATTCGAACTTTCATAGATAGGGTACCGAATCGACTTGTGAAGACACCCCTGCTTTAAAATCTTACAAAATAACAGATATTTTGACACCATGAAACCTAGTAAGTGCATTTTCACTCTCAGAAAACAACTGAAGCTGGAACATTTTGGTATTCGAGGCAAATTACTGAAGTGGCTTGAAAACTATCTACTTAATAGAACGTATCAGGTTAGGGTGGGAAGTGCACTGTCAGACAAACAAGATGTACTGAGTGGTGTTCCTCAAGGTTCGGTGCTTTCTCCAACTCTGTTTAATATATACACCACTGACCTTATAGCGGTGATAGAGTCAGAATCATGTTTCTTTGCCGACGATGGCAAGTTCTTCGGCGATCCACTGACTCAGACTGGAAGGCTGCAATCTGATCTGGATAGGTTGCAAGCCTGGACTACAGATTGGATTGCTAAACTAAATGCTGATAAATGTACGATTCTGCGCCTGGGCAGAAATAATCCCAACACACAATACACCATAGGAACCACAACAATTACTACTGTTACTACACAAAGGGACCTGGGAGTAACAATGACCAGTGACCTGAAGTGGGCGGAACACATAAGCAATATAGTAAAAAAAGCAAACTCTTTCATATACGTCATACGCAGGTCCTTTCAGTTCTTGTCACCTGATGTTTTCGTGAAGATCTACAAAACATACATAAGACCGCTTCTGGAATATGGTTACCAAATATGGAGCCCATACTTTATTAAAGACATTGATCTGTTGGAAAGTGTACAACGAAAAGCCACAAAAATACCGTATGATTTCCGGCGGAAGACGTATGAGGAACGGCTGAGACTATTGAAATTACCAACGCTCAAGGATCGAAGGGCGAGGGGTGACCTCATTGAATGCTACAAAATCTTAACCAATAAGTATAATCTACCCAATATTGGTGACATTTTTGTTCGGCAGCAGAAAACCTACTCATCTCGTGGACACAGCCTCACTCTAGCACGCTCACGCGCACATTCCCTGACAGCTTACCATTCCCTCAACAACCGAGTTGTGCAACAGTGGAATAAGTTGCCTGAAGAGGTAGTGTCAACTGCAACACTAAACTCTTTTAAGTGTCGCCTGGATAAGTGGCTTTTGGTGAATCAAAAACAATAAAAGTGTTATGGACTGTTAACAATGATCGAACTATACTCCAACACCAGTGACGTGGACACATCAGCAGTTTGCTGCTCGTCCATAATCCAAATAATAATAATAATAATACCTTTTTTTTTTTTATACCACTTAGGCGGCAGACAAGCACACGGCCCACCTGATGGAAAGTGGTTACCGTGGCCTATGGACGTATGCAACACCAGGGGCGTCACACTCGTGCTGCCGGCCCTGAAGAAACCTTCTAATGCCCTTCTTGAAGAACCCCATATTGTAGTCGCTTGGGAAAACCATCGCGGGGAGTTCATTCCACAGCTTGAGTGTGCGAGGGATGAAGTTCCTTTCATACCGCACAGTGCGCACCGTTTCCGGTCGCAATGTGTGAGGATGAACTCCCCGCCTATGACGAGAAGTGCGATGATAGAATGTGGCTGTGGGCATCATGTCAAACAATTCATCTGAGCACAAACCATTGTATAGGCGGTAAAACACACACAGTGAAGCAAAGTCTCTCCTTCAAAACTCAGCAAGTCACATGCACTTACTGTGTATTTTACTCATTATGTAGTCAGTGGTTAGTACTATATCCAAAAAATATCACTTTATTACTCTAACCCCAATACTTTTGAAAGGCTTGCCCGTTTTATGTTTTTACGCTCTCCTGTAAAATTTGTTAAAAACCACTTACCTACTGGGTTTTGAATTTGGGCAGCCGATTAGATATGATTCCGTAGCCGACCGCATACGACAACTGCCGACGCACGCAGCACATGCGCGTAACTCATTGCAGCTTCTCAATGGTCTCTTTTATCCGTATCGGAGTTTAACAAGTAATGGGTACGCTGTATGTGCTGCATGCGTCGACAGTTGTCGTTTGCGGTCGTCGCTGAATGTATTGCTAAGCGCAAATCTCGAGAACAGCTGAACCGATTTCGCTAATTCTTTTTTTAGAATATTCCTTGAGTGTACGAGGAGGAGGAGGAGCAGCAAATTAAAAAAAAAATGATTTTTTTCTCTTTTTATAAAGGACACGTCAATTTGACTTCGCCTCGCCTGATGGTAAGCTGAAGGCAAAGTCTCTGAAAAGAGGCTCACCATTACAGACACATACCATGTTACAATGGCGGCACTCAGCTTGCCGAACTGCATGCCTGCCTGCAACAGTCTCAAATTGTAAAGTAAAAAATTATGAATGAAATAAAAAATAAAGTAAAAAGAATGAACTCCCCGCGATGGTTTTCCCAAGCGACTACAATATGGGGTTCTTCAAGAAGGGCATTAGAAGGTTTCTTCAGGGTCGGCAGCACGAGTGTGACGCCCCTGGTGTTGCATACGTCCATAGGCCACGGTAACCACTTTCCATCAGGTGGGCCGTGTGCTTGTCTGCCACCTAAGTGGTATAACAAAAAAAAAAATTAAAATTGTAATCTAAAAAGGTAAAAAATTAAAGAATCGACTGTTAGGCGGTACGAAGTTCGAAGGGTCAGCAAGTCCTGAATAAAATGTTTTTCCTTCTTTCCAAATATTATCATCGTCTTCATAGTTAACATCTGCATATTTGTTCGAAAATCCATACTCCATACTAATATTATAAATGCGAAAGTAACTCTGTCTGTTACGCTTTAACGCCTAAACCACTGAACCGATTTTGATAAAATTTAGTATAGTGGTAGATTAGACCTTGAGAAAGGACATAGTCTATGTTTGGTCACGATAACCGATATCCACGCGGGTGGAGCCGCGGGCTACGGCTAGTTTCGAATAATTCTGTATTAATTTATTTGCCTATCATAATCTCACACCAAACGCCTTACACAAAGAAATCGCAATTCTGTTACATAGGAATTTGCTTCTAGGTTAATAAAGTAAAAGCCAGTGGTCATGTTATTGAAAATTATTATAAACAATGTATTATACCTACCAATATTTCAACTTGTCGTTACTTTACATAAGGAAGTGTATGAATAAATCTGGGTAGGTATTTTCGCTTGAATCTATATAGCATATGCATTAGAAATTTGGCATGTTTAAAAGTGCCCGCTTGACGACAATAGGCTCGTTCCCTATACGACAATCTTACAGAAAATTATAGTTGATGAAATATGTGTCAATTGATTCTGATTTGCATGAAATTTTTTAACCATTAATTAATTCGATTTTTCTTTAATCCGTGTTTATAATAAGTTAGATTGTAGTCCACAATGTGAATATTTAAATGTAATTTTAACGTATTTACTATGCTTACTATTTAAATCGATTAATATATAGAAAAGAAAAGTATATTTTCATCACATCTATCTGTCTCTTTAATAGTAATGTAAGTAGGTATGTATAAGTATTTTTGAGTATGTATGTATATTTTGTGTATATGTATACTTATGTATAAACATATTTAAATATGTATTAATATAATTATGTATTTATATAAGTATGTATAAGATAGATATAACTTTAAATGAACGCCAACAACTACCAAATACTCCAACCAACATATATTTCCATCCAAAGGTTGCCTGGAAGAAATTGCGTAAAGCGATAAGGCCGCCCTTTGTACTGCTCTTGTCTTCTTAATTTCTGTATCATGAATATTGTAATTGGCGTACAATAAAGTATATAATAAATAAATAAATAAATAAAAGAGAATCGACCTGGAGCGGGACTCGAACCCGAGATTTTTCCCTTACAGGAGAAATGTTCTGACCACTAAGTCACCGAGGCCCGCAATATCTTTTCTATATCCGTGTGTAAAGGCCGGGGTGTGCGTGTTTGTTAGGGCGGATGTTTGTTGTCGCCGTCTGCGCTGCCTAGAGGACCCTTCCTTTTCCACCCTATGGGTACACGTAGACCATGGCTCTACGAGTCAGATCTATGTGTGCCTCTACCGTTCCCATACAGGAGATACCGAGACAACTCGACTCTTCGAATATCTGAGTCAGGCTGCAGATGATGCGCAGGAGCGGTTTCCAAACGCGGAACTGGTATTTTTGGGGGATTTTAACGCCCACCACGAGATCTGGTTGGGCTCCGCCAAAACTGACCATGCGGGAAGAGCCGCTCACGCTTTCGCTCTGGCGCATGGCCTGACCCAACTGGTACAGGAGATCACTAGGATACCAAGAAGGTCGGGCCTAACACCCTCCCTTCTGGACCTTCTGCTGACGAGTCACCCAGACCAGTACAGTGTTTCGGTGCGTGCCGCTTTAGGCAACTCCGACCATTGTCTGGTCTGTTCCAAGGTGCCAATCACAGCGCCCCCACGACCCGCGCAGGGGAAGCGGCGTCTCTGGCACTACTCGTCAGCGGACTGGGATGGGATGCGTGAGTATTTTGCGTCCATCCCGTGGGTTGCACGTTGCTTTGAAGGTAAGAACCCATCGGATAGTGCTACTGCTGTCGCCGGTGAGATCAGTCTAGGTATGGAATACTATATCCCATACACTGATGTCACCGGTGACCGCAGAGCGCGCCCTTGGTTCGGCCGCGAGTGCGCGGAGGCTGTCAATCAAAAACAGTCTGCGTACCGCGCCTGGGTAAGGGCGCGCGCCACACGCGATCCTAACGTGGGCCACTTCAAGGCAGCGTACAATAAAGCCACAAAGGTCTGCAAGGGGGCTTACGTCAGAGCGGATGCCCAGCGCATAGCGCGGCTTGGTCAAGAGCTAGTGGCGCATCCCACGGGCAGCCGTGGCTACTGGCGACTGGCCAAAGCCGTGCAAGCCAACTTCTGCCAGCCTTCGCTGCCCCCGTTGCGCAACCCTGATGGATCCCTGGCCCATGAGCCGCAAGAGAAAGCAAATCTGCTGGTTAATCTCTTTGCGGCAAACTCCCGAATCGATGATTGCGGAAAGCAGCCACCGACATTACCCGTCTGTGACCACACAATGCCTGAGATCCGCATCAGGCAGCGCGATGTCCGTGGTGTGCTGCAGTCACTCGACGTCCGGAAAGCCAGCGGACCGGATGGTATTCCAGCGGTGGTTCTTAAAAAATGCGCAGCGGAGTTGTCTCCAATGCTTACGCGTTTGTACCGGATGTCGTACATCTCAGGTACAGTGCCATCGGCTTGGAAGGAGGCGAATGTGCAGCCGATCCCCAAGAAGGGGGATCGCTCGGACCCAGGCAACTATCGGCCCATAGCCGTCACCTCAGTGCTGTGCAAAGTGTTAGAGCACATAATTAACAAACAGCTCATGCGTCACCTAGAGGATCATTCCTTAATCAATGACCGGCAATACGGATTTAGACCGAAGCGGTCAACGGGTGATCTTCTGGCGTATGTTACCCATCTTTGGGGTGAGGCTATGGACAAGCATGGCGAGTCACTGGCAATTAGTCTTGACATCGCCAAAGCTTTCGATAGAGTCTGGCACAAGTCGCTTCTTTCCAAGTTACCAGCCTTTGGTCTGCCTCCCAGACTGTGCGACTGGGTGTCTAGCTTCCTGCAGGGGCGCCGTATTCGCGTCCTCTGTGACGGTCGAACTTCGGAGTTCCTGCAGGTAAATGCTGGCGTGCCGCAGGGGTCCGTCTTATCACCCACTCTCTTTCTTCTGCATATCAACGACATGTTGTCCACTGGCAGCATTTACTGCTATGCAGACGATAGCACCTTACACGGGAGTTATCACGGACATCCTGCGGCCAAGCAGTCTGATATCGCGGAAAAAAGGCAGCTTCTCGTCAGTGAACTTGACCGGACCCTGAACCACGTTTCCCAATGGGGCTCTGAAAACCTGGTCGAGTTCAATGCCAAGAAGACGCAGGCATGCGCGTTTACAGCAAAGGTATCTTCGTTCCTTCCCCTTCCAACTCTTCAGAGCACGCCACTGCCACTGCAGGACAATCTCAACATCTTAGGTATGGATGTCCGCTGCAAACTGAACAACAAAAACTACATTGAGAGCATCATCAAAACAGCCTCGCGTAAACTCGGAGTCCTGAACAAAGTGAGACGTTTTTTCACGCCGGAGCAGCGGTGTCTTCTCTACAAGACACAAATTCGCTCTTGCGTGGAATACTGCTCGCATCTCTGGGATGGCTCCGCAAAGTACTTACTAGATGCTCTCGACAGGTTGCAGCGACGTGCGGTCCGCATTATTGGGAATCCTGAGGTCACTAACACCCTCGAGCCTTTGCAGTTGCGTAGAGATGTGGCATCTTTGGCGGTTTTCTACCGTCTCTACCATGGTGAATGTTCTGATGAGCTCTTCCAAGTAATCCCACCCTCTCCTTTCCTATATAGGACAACACGTGCAGGACTTAGATGCCACCCGCATACGGTGCAGAATATTCCATCAAGAACCAAGCGATTCGGCGACTCCTTCTTCTGCCGCACTATTAAGACTTGGAATTCCTTGCCAGCTCACGTGTTTCCTTCCTCCTATAGTCCCGGGTCCTTTAAGCGGGGCGTGAAAAAGCATCTGATGAGGCCGTCAAGCTGAGTGCCACCATTGTAACATGGTACGTGTTGTAATGGTGGCCCTCTTTTCAGAGACTTTGCCTTCAGCTTACCATCAGGCGAGGCGAAGTCAAATTGACGTGTCCTATATAAAAAAAAAAAAAAAAAAAAAAAAAAATGTAAAAAAATTTAAGAAATAAATGAATTGAATTGAATTAATATAACTCTGAATACCCCTTCGGGGATTTACAGGTCACGCCTGTAAATCCCAGAAGGGGTAGGCAGAGTAAATCTATGTGCGTATGCAACTTGACCAGTTAGGTATTATAATTATACCTTTGTACGTCACCCGAGCTGTGTCGCCACGTGCCACGAGTAGGTAATATATTGATACAAAGGTCAGTCCCAAAGACCGGGCGCGTGTTTGCAACTACATCAACTACACATTTGCAACTAATTTTATAAATGCGAAACTAACTTTGTCTGCTTGTTTGTCGGTTTGTCTGTCTGTTCGTCTGTCTGTTTGTCTGTCTGTTTGTCTGTCTTTTTGTCTGTCTGTTTGTCTGTATGTTTGTCTGTCTGATTGTCTGTCTGTTTGTCTGTCTAATTGTCTGTCTGATTGTCTGTCTGTTTGTCTGTCTGTTTGTCTGTCTGATTGTCTGTCTGTACGTCCGTCTGTTTGTCTGTCTGCTTGTTTGTCGGTTTGTCTGTCTGTTTGTCTGTCAGTTTGTCTATCTATTTGTCTGTCTGTTTGTCTGTCTGTTTGTCTGTCTGTTTGTCTGTCTGCTTGTCTGTCTGCTTGTCTGTCTGTTTGTCTGTTTGTCTGTCTGTTTGTCTGTTTGTCTGTCTGTCTGTCTGTCTGTTTGTCTGTTTGTCTGTCTGTTTGTCTGTCTATTTGTCTGTCTGTTTGTCGTTCTGTTTGTCTATCTTTGGTTACTTTTTTTAAGCCACCCAGAAATAAACCCCCGTCGAATTATCTTAGCGCAAATGAGTTTTACTTATATCTTTTGGGTGATATGAAAACGATTTTATATTTAATTAGCTGACCCCGCGAACTTCGTACCGCCTAAAAGTTAATTCTTTTTTTTTCTCTCTCCGTAAGAACCATCCTCGTACTTGAAGGAATATTCTAAAAAAGAATTAGCGAAATCGGTTCAGCCGTTCTCGAGATTCGCGCTTAGCAACACATTTAGTTACAAATTTTGTTGCGTACTTCGTATACTGCGGTTTGAATAACTGAATACCTATAGGTAGGTGTTAAATGCGCGTAAAAACTATTTACTTTGTAATAATATACTCGTATTGTAAGTCTGACCTATATACATAAGTCACATTATGTGTCTGGTTATTAATAAAACATTACGTGTTCTAAATTTTATTTAGGTACATAAATACTTAATACAATTTGATTCTAAGCCGCATGATTCCCGGCAGAGTAGAATTTGGGCCACCAAATTATCGTACAAGGCGACTGGGATAGGGCTGTTTAACATCAGACAGATACGAGTATATACAGCTCAGAATCATCCTGCCACAAAAATATTTATTTAGAATTCTGCTCTGTTTGTCTGTTTGTCCGCGTTGGGCGCGAAAACTACTGAACGGATTTTGATGTAATTTTTTCTCAGAAAGGGCTTGGTTAGAGCTCGTTCACATGAAGACGAATCGCGTTTTTTCATGAGTCGTTTTTTTCACGATTCGTTATTTTTTTTGACGGGAGCAATGCTTTTTAAATACCCATGTTCACATGCTTAACGAATCGTGAAAAACGACGGATATGGATACGTCTTTTAAAAATCATGATTCGTTACAAATCAGGTATCGGCTTTTGAAAATCTCGAATCGTGAATGCTTTATGGCGGATCCGCTGTTGCGCTGAACTCTGAACTGAACTCAATCGCGAAACAAATGTGAACATCAATTCGGATATTTTGACGAATCGTAAAAAAACAAGATTCCGTATTCAATGTGAACATCTATCCGTCAAGGCGTATCGTGTTTTATAACGAATCGTCAAAGACGTAAAAATTTTAATTAAGTTTGATCGCAATCGGTTGAATAGAATCGAAATGATCAAATGTCGCGATAACCGACATTCACGCAGGCGAAGCCGCAGGCATCAGTTATTGAAAATAACAGTTTAAATTAATTAAGTGAGGTCAACTTCCAGAACCGATCTTGCCTTCAGTTTACCATCAGGCGAGGCGAAGTCAAATTGACGTGTCCTATAAAAAATAGTACACCTCACTTCAATAAACGGTCTGAGTTCAATTTAACCACCCCGATGGGGCCGACGACAACCCCATAGAGGTTTCCGCACGAAAAATAAACCAAATCAATGGAAGCATACATATTCAAAATCAACGTATGCTGTGTGTAAAACTGTGGTAAAACCCTACAATTCGAAAAATAACTACAGAACGAATGTCTGTAAACTTTAACGGCAGTGACAATGTGGATGTGTGTTCAGGTCAACCCGCTTCTTTTTTAAGTAACCTCGTGCGCTGCCCATACTGTTCCCAGGCCCGGTTCTTCAAAGGTGAGCGGGGCTTGAAAGTGCATATTGGCAAAATCCACAAATGTCAAAATGTACTTCCAAGTCCCACGATTCCTGTAGATAGTGAAGTTCCACCTAACTCCACCCAAATTCCTTTTTGGCAATCCTTAAGTGAAATGAAAAATTCCATCCCGGTTTTAAAGAGAATTCCCAGAGGCGCAAGGCCCTCTGTGGCTCAAAATCTAACAACCTGCATCAAAAATGTCGTTAATATCAACTCCATATCGGCCTGGGAGCAATTGCTAACCTTCCCTTATAGAATATTACACATAAAAAACAATAGTAGACAAAGATCTTTGACAACCCAAATTAAAGAAAATTGTTTTAACACTACGTATCATTTTGAATCAAAATTAACTCATTTTTATAATTCTCAATCCAGTAAATTTAAATTTATAGAAAATAAAATAAGGGAAGGTGATATCAGGGGAGCATCGAGGTTACTTTTTAGCAGCGATGTGGTGGCACCTTACTCTCCAGACACGCTCGCGGGTCTGCAGAGTAAGCATCCGCCGGCATCAATTGACCTCTCTTTCCCTGATCCACCAAATGCTGACACTGAATGTCTCCATATTACTGCCAAGGACGTTTTTGCAGCCGTTTGCTCTTTCAGGAGTGGATCAGCTGGCGGTCTCGACGGCCTAACCCCTCAGCACCTTAAAGATTTAATGTGCCCGAGCGCTGGGGAGGCTGGCGATGCCCTTCTGAAGGAGCTAACGGCGTTAGTGAACCTGATGCTCTCCGGCAATGTGGACGAAGGTATCACCAATATTTTATATGGGGCCAACCTATGTGCGTTGCGTAAGAAGGATGGTGGCATTCGTCCCATTGCCGTAGGAAGCACCTTACGGCGGTTGGCAGCCAAAATTTGTTGCAAGTACTATAGTACCGAGCTTGCAGCAAAATTCCAGCCCCTTCAACTCGGCTTTGGTTCGAAAGGGGGCTGTGAGGCTGCCATACACGCACTTTCGACGTACCTTGGCAGCGGTGAAAGTGAGGTCATTTTGAAGGTTGACCTGAGGAATGCCTTCAATTCAGTGAATAGGGATACTTTGCTGACCCAAGCAAAATTAGAAACCCCGCATATCTTTAAATTCCTTTGGCAATGTTATAGACACCCGACAAAATTAGTTTATAAGAATCATCTTTTGGAATCAGCAGTTGGTTGTCAGCAAGGTGACCCTTTGGGACCAGTCATCTTTAGCCTAGCAATACATCCCATCATACAACAGATAAATTCAAAATTCAACATCTGGTACCTAGACGATGGGACTCTAGGGGGTGATGTACAAACAGTTCTACAAGATCTAGAATTCATTAAAAATAACTTTCAATCCGTTGGCTTACAACTCAACACAGACAAATGTGAAATCTTTATTAGTGACACTACAGACAGACCCTCGACTATAGAAAAATTTAACCAATTAGCTCCCAATATAAAAATTCTGGAAAAAGCTTCTCTGCGCCTCCTGGGGTCCCCAGTCCTGGTAGATGGATTTCATTCATTTATTGAGGAGAAAATTCAAAATTTTGAAAACATCACAGATCATTTACAAAAAATAAGTGTTCATTCGGCCTTTACTATACTTCGGTTTTGCCTCTTTGTACCTAAATTTACTCATGCACTTCGTTCATCCCAGTTTTGGCAACATTTGACACTTTTGGCAAAAATTGACAAAATTCTGCAAAACACTCTCAGCGAAATTTTAAATGTGGCCTTGAACGACCGAGCCTGGCTCCAAGCGTCCCTACCAGTTCGCTTGGGTGGTCTCGGTGTTCGCAAAATTTCAGACGTTAGTCTACCAGCATTTCTGTCATCGGTTCACGGCACTGAAGAGTTAACCAGGAAAATTCTTATAAATACACAGGTTGACTCTGAGGTGTCGTGCAAGTCCGATGCCATTAATGCTTGGAAGGTTGCTTGTCCCAACACTGAATTGCCTGGTAACCTTTTCTCCCAGAGACAATGGGATGCGCCGCTCTGCAAGCTGGTAAGAGACAGTTTGTTAAACACAACTTCCCATGTTTCAGAGCGCGCGCGCCTGTTGGCGGTGGGGGAGTGGGAGTCAGGCCTTTGGATTCAGGCACTTCCATCGCCCAACATAGGTACTATGTTGGACGACACCACTTTCCGCCTTGCCACTTGCCTTCGCCTAGGAGCATCGTGTGTTTCTCCCCATCGTTGCCACTGCGGTGAAGCTGTCGACAGCCTTGGGCACCATGGCCTTTCATGCAGCAGAAGCGCTGGTCGTATATCGCGACACGCCTGCATCAACGACATTATCCGCCGTGCTCTTGCCACTGCTGGCGTGCCAGCCATTCGTGAACCTAATGGACTGGCGCGTGACGATGGCAAGAGACCGGACGGTATGTCGTTGTTGCCTTGGAAGATGGGTAGGCCCTTGGTGTGGGACGCAACATGTGTTGACACCCTGGCGCCTTCACATCTTCCAGGCACAGCAGGCTGTGCCGGCGCTGCTGCTGCATCTGCGGAAAACCTCAAACGGCGCAAATACTGTAACCTAACAGGTGATTATATTTTTGAGCCGTTTGGGGTTGAAACGTTGGGGACATGGGGTCCAAGTGCCCGATTTGTATTTAAAGATTTGGCAAAGCGGCTGATCGACGCTACGCGTGACCAGAAGGCTGGTTATTATCTTGCACAAAGAATAAGCATTGCCATTCAACGTGGCAATGCTGCCAGTCTTCTGGGAACGTTGCCGGTCG
Source organism: Eilema depressum (assembly GCA_914767945.1). Lineage (NCBI taxonomy): Eukaryota > Metazoa > Arthropoda > Insecta > Lepidoptera > Erebidae > Eilema > Eilema depressum. The sequence continues at coordinate 20,551,039 of OU612018.1, read as the reverse complement.
GTGACGATGTGGAGGAATTTCACGATGCATTATGTATGTAAATATTTTATTAAGTTATTTTAATTTAATTAGTTTTAGTTAATTTAGTTCCCTTTTTTTTAGTTTTAATAGATTTTAGTTTAATTTAATTCGTATCATAAAAAATGTACATTTTTGTTGAAAATTAAATTACATTCAGAACGAATATTATAAGTAGATAAATCGATTGGGATCGACCTTAAAAAATCATGCAGCGATGAAAGCGCTGATTTTATGAAATCAAAGTCGAAGTCAAAAATTATTTTATTCTATACTAGCTGACCACGTGCACTTCGTACCGCCTGACAGAAAATTCTTTTTTTTTGTATTTTTCCTCGTATCCTCCTACTTCAAGAAATATTCTAAAAAAAGAATTAGCGTAATCGGTTCAGCCGTTCTCGAGATTTGCGCTTAGCAACACATTTAGGGATTCATTTTTATATTATAGAGATAATAGACCACCTGTAAAATACCAACCGGTGCCCGGGCACCGCGAGTGTTAGGTGAGAGTTTGTTGACGTGGGTAGACTGGTTAAAACGGAATTTACAAAACATTAAAATTCAAAACAAATGTTAGACTAGTTTAACAAATGGACTGAAAAGGTCCCGGGCTAAGAAGAAAACTCAGCAGGCTTTTGAAAAAAAAACGAATCGTTTAAAAACTTAACTCTTCGGTTTGCATAAAAGGCATAACGACGGTAGGTGAAACATTTGTGGACAGTCCAATCTGTCTATCGTAATAAGGAGAAAGTGTGAGCGTGTCCGTGAAACTAAGCACTGCAGAAAAGATACCATCAAAATTATTAATAATCAAGTAAATAATAATCAAAATTATTAATAATACAAATACAAATAAAATTTTCGTTTTTCTCGCTGTAAATGGAACCATACTCATTATATTAAATGTTTGTGAGTTGTTAATATGTTTCCGTCATTCCACTACTGAGGCAGGTCACGAAAGGTCTCTGTCCAGATTTAAATTTTAAATATTATATCAAATAATCTTTAAAAATGTACTGCAGTGATGAAAATATTTGTGGGCTCGAGAATAATGAGTCGTTTTGGAATTTCAAAGGAAAATGTAAGTATTTTTTTTTGTATTTTTTTATTGCACTTATTCATTCTAATAAACACTAAACTTGAGTTAAGTTTTTTACCACCAAAAGATAAACCTTTTGGTATTTAAAGTTTTATCTTTTGTGGTGTTTAGGTATTTAGGTATGTCGCACTCAAATCAGGATGTTACTTTTTCGGATTTTAGTCGGTTCGATTACCGGGTGTGGCAAGCGAATTTTTAAAAATCTTTGAATGCGGTTAAAAATAAAATGATGTATCCTTTAAGTAAAATGAGCTCACTTAAGGATTTAACGTCTTTTCCCTCCATGTGGCATCGCCGTGGTACGCCCTGTATATACATTTATATATATAATATACAATATTTTGTCCATCAGACAGTGGAGTGATTTTTGACATGAACTGTAGGTATAAAATCAAGTCTGACGTTGGAAGGAGATCGGTTTCCATGGCCGATTTCCTTCCAACGTCATACATCAAGAACCGTGTGAAATTGTTATTAATAAGTTATGAATAGCCCTTTATGTGGTAATTATAATGACCTTGCTGTGAGTTGATTTATTTTAAATTCGGATGACCAATGAGAAAAAAAACCCGAAAAAAGTTGAAAAGATCGAAACAAGTATAATTGCAGGCGGAAGGCCAATCATAAATCGCAGCTGGGGTTCAAGTCCGACTAAAACGCACCGATTCGGTTTTAGCATCCGATTTATTTTCAACAGCAATTGAGTTTTTTCATTTTTTTTCAATTTTTCTTTTTTTTAATAAGCCAACTTTTTGAAAACAAATGTCAATAAATTACGCATAATACAATAAATGAGCTCAGGATCATTCGGTTTAATTAGTTTATAGGGATTTAAAGAAACCTATTGCTGCAGAGTACTTCTTCTTAATTTTGTTTATATTCCGTGGTTAAGACCTTCAATATTTGCCACATGGCTGGTATTTTATGACTTGTGACATGGCACCCAACGGCACTCATCGAGTCATTTCGTTTCTTACAATCGTAAAACACGGTCGATGAATGTACTTATATTAGCCAGTTGTCTGAATACCACACAGACATTGAATGATTATATCTAGTCGATCTATATTAGTCGACCCTGCCCGACCTCGCCCGTTGCTAACTTTACCCACCTCACTTCTTCAAACGCATAGAATCTCCAATTCTATGTTCAAAACATATATGTGCCTGAATAATCTGTAGGAATCTGCCGAATTTGTGGACATTTATGATTACTGCTGCACACCCTTGGGTAATAGCGTGAAGATATATATAGCCTTCGGCGATAAACGGACTATTCAACACAAAGAAAGAAAAAATTCCTGCGTTCAACCAAACGAACAAACTCTTCACCTTTATAATATTAGTAGAGCTATGCGTTGAGCTATATGACTTTGCATGATAGCAATAGTAATCCACTACTCATAGCATAACACCAGAAAATACATTAATAATGCCCTGCTGTGCAATTCTCTAAGCGTTTAGCGGCGAACACAACATTGCGACAAGCTTGATCGAGATTGTCATTAGTCTATTTCCAGTGACGTCACCCTGTCTGACCAATAACAATCTCGATCATGGTTGTCGCAACGTTGTGCTCTACACTGAACGCTTAGAGAATTGCACAGCTGATCCGGTCATTGAACCCGAAATTAAAATAAGAATACCGCGGGTATAATAACCTCGTGTTACTCCTCCAGAGCTCATTGGAGAGGTTTTATGCTGTTAGTGGGAAGACCAGAAGCTTGTCCTGCTTTGTCTTCTGCGCTGACGGCACAGTGATGCTCTCTATTCTTACAGGGTCTGCAGCACGAATGTGACTCCCCTGGTGTTGCACTCATCCATAGGCCAGGGTAACCACTTCCCATCAGGTGGGCCGTGTGCTTGTCTGCGACTTAAGTGGTATTAAAAAAGGAAAAGTCTAATCTTTAAAAATCTTTTTTCCTATTTCAGTGGACACAGTGGACAGTTTACCACTTATGTCGTCACCATTCCCGGTGCTGACAATCACTGCATTATACCTCCTTTTTGTGCTGAGAATCGGGCCAGATCATATGAAGAATCGCCAGCCATACAATTTACACAACATCATCGTGTTATACAATATTGTACAAGTCGGCATATCGGTGTATATTGTTTTTTTGGTAAGTAATTTTATAGCTACTACCCCTTCTTCCTTCCTCCTTCGTTCTTCTTATCCCCTTGTAGTCTGGTCCTTTCTGGTTCCTTTCTAAAGAGAAGGGTCTAAAATAGTCCCATTCTAGAACCCGATTCAGTAACGCTACACATACAAAACGCGAAATTAAACCTTCAGAATGAAATAAAGGTTCACATAAATATGTTATGCGTATGTACCTACTACACCGGGTACCTTTTTTATCGTGCGAAAAATCCCCACGGATACGACCCCCCCTCCTCTCGCCGGAGCCGGAGAGATGTTATGTTGAACCCGAACTGACTAAACCGCACGCCGTTTGTGGGCCGTCGATTGCCGGAGGTGAGATTACCGTAGACATAATCCCTCGAACCACTACACCGGGTACCTATACAATAATAACAGTGACTCAGTGTCTCGGAGGCAACTTGCACGAACTAGTATTTGCCCGACTGCTCTTAAAAGTCAGGTAGCATGTTTTTTTTTTCACTGGACTGTAGTTCAATCATTTTCTTCTGTCGAGTCGTCGTCGATATCTTGTCATTTATTTTTTTTATTTATTTATTTATTTAGGAAACAAACAGTCACATACAATTTTTACATACATAATTCGGTAAATACTTATAGACTTGGAGTTCCATAAACATATATACTATAAACATTCATCACAATACAATATACACAATAAACAAAATAATTATAAGGAAAAGTACATACAGTTAAAAAGATAAGAGTACTACATAGTCTGCTCTGTGTAGTACGACGAATATAAGTTTATAAATCTAAGCTTCTAAACAAAAACACTAAACACTAAACAACCCCATCGATGGCCAATGTGGTATGTAGGACATAGCACATTAGCCATCAACCAGGCCATCCCATTCCCCGTTCAGAAGCTGTTGAATTAATTTAGTCCTGTAAGTAGCCAAACTGTTGCTGAACATATCTAAGCCCTTAAAATCGTTATTATATGCGTCAACACTACGTCTAAAAAAGTTATTGCTAGTATAAATTGTTCTATAAAAAGGCACCGAAAATAGGTCCAAGGTACGAGAACCGGGTCTGGGTACTCTCAGGCTTATCTTTTCTAGAATGTGGGGAGCGTCAATGTTGTTATTTAAAATTTTAAATAGGAACACCTGATCAAACATTGTCCGACGGTCAGCGAGTGTGGTTAACGAATGGCGTTCAAGTGAATTCTCATATGATGCGTATTCATAATCCCCACGATAGTCTAATGACTTAATAAACTTCTTTTGGACTCTCTCAATACGGTTAATATGACAGGCAAAATATGGACTCCAGATTATGCAACCAAAATCTAAGAGCGATCGAACAAAACTGAAGTACAACACTTTTAGAGTATGGGGATGCTTAAAAGGTTTAGAAATCCTTAGTATAAATCCAAGTTGACGGAACGCTCTATTTACAATGGAATCTATATGTAAGCTGAAGGATAAGTTAGAATCCATGACTATACCCAAGTCGCGTACGGATGTAACTCGACGCACCAAAACATTGTTAATTTTATATTCAAAGTCATAAGGATTGTGTTTACGGGTATAAGATATAACGGAACATTTATCAAGGTTTAGGTATAATTGATTTAATAAACAATACTCAGATATCCGTTCCAAATCAGATTGCAGCTGCAAACAGTCAGAACCACTTCCCACTGCTTTGCGATTGTCATATTTTGTTTGCCCAGTATGTAGCCACTCCGATAGCGTTCTCAGAGGCACTCATAACTCATAACATAATGACACAATTAACAATAACCGCCTGCTCTGGAAGGTGGAGCGAACTATTGGGGACCGCAAAGTTTGGTCCCCACACCGGAAGAGGGTCAGGTGGCTTACCATAAGCTCTACAGGTCAGGCTAAACAGGTCAATATTGGCCGGGAAATGAACGGCTGTCATATTTCGTACTATGAACGCTATGTAAAGCAGGCGATACAGCGATTGTCTGGTCAGTGATCACGTGATTAACATTTCACCGGCTGACTCGCGCCGACTGGTAATAATTTCGTACCATGAAGTGGCTTTTGACATCTTCACGCAGAAAACCAAACTGCCGTATTGTCATAATGGTTGTCAAATTTGAAGGCGTTCAAGAGCACCTTTTATTGAACTGTTTTCTTCATTTTCATAATAAAAACCTAATAGTTTGTTAATTTGTGCAAAGATTAAGTTTTCTATATCCTTCAAGATTATTCGAAAAAACAAATCTCATTATATTTCCATTATTTTAGATGTGTGATGAAGATGACATTATGAGAATTTTTAGAAGATGATTTTATTTGGTCGAGAACACGAAAAGAAAAGAAAATTCTAAGGAATATCGACTGGAGAGTGATAAAATCATTTGAAATGCCGGACGGAATGTATTTGCATCGATACAGACTGTCTAAAAAGTGTGTGCTTGAACTGTGCCGTGAAATAATACCATTTATGTTGCAACGTGAACATACTCGTAATACCAATAATATCATCACCTAACCATATTATAAATAAACTATATGTTTGTCTGAGTAACCTCCGCCGTCTCGGGCGATCTCTGCCTACCCTAATTTAACACAGAACATCACGTGAAAACTCGCAATGTGGTAGAAAAGGCGATAAAATTGTGCTCCTCAAAGTACGCTTTAGATGTCTCACAACGTTCTACATTATGAAGCCATTATAGCAGCGGCTATTGTAAATGCTTATGTGAAATTAAATGTTGATTATATAATAAAGCTTTTAAATCCATCTACTTCCATACTTCATCCATACTATATACTATAATATCCATTAGTATATTATATTAGTCTATGATATCCATACTAATATTATAAATCCGATAATAACTCTGTCTGTCTGTCTGTTACACTTTGATACCTAAACCAATGAACCTATTTTGTTGTAATTTGGTACAGAGATAGATTCAACTTTGGGAGAGGACTTAGCTATGTTTGATCATAACCAACACCCACGCGGGCGGAGCCGCGGGCAACAGCTAGTATTTCTATATTTCTGTCTGTCTGTTTGTCTGTTACGCTTATACGCCTAAACCACTGAACTGATTTTGATGAAATTTGCTGATAATTCATATTAGAGCTAGGGAACGGACAGAGGCTACCTTTTATCACAAAAGAAGGGGTGAAAGGGGGGAGAAATTAGGGAAATAGGGGATGAAAGTTTGTGTAATACTTAGTACATCATTGAAGATATCCTGATGAAATAGATAGATTTGAATGTTTGGGAAATCTAAAGGTCAATGGCCCACTGAAAGAGCAGCGGCCAGGGTTTAGTACTAGAAATGATTGCGAGAAGGTTTGCGCGCCCGCGCGATGCCTGGCGATGCCGCGCCGCTCCTTCGTCATTTGAAGGCGAAGGTCGCCTTCAAATGACGATGATCTTTTTCTCCTGTAGGTAGATAGGATTCAAAATGGTTTGTAATACCTATAATAGATAAGATTCAAAGCCTGTTGACTGACATTGACGGGATTGATCCTAATCTTTCATCGAATTAATAAATAATATAGTAGTGATCATTTAAAATAAATCATTTACTAATTTCATAACCGAATTTAAATACTTGGCAGTGTCGGACTCGTGGATAATTCTATGATCATATTTCGCTCGTAATCACCAACCGTATACCTACCTCTTTGAGAGTATGACCTTATTCTTATTTTATTCCATAAAAAACTAAAGTACTCACTGTCAAGTTTTTTTTTCTGGCGATTCCTTCATAAATTGTCATAATAAATTTCGTTCAAGAATAGTAACATCTTAATAACTTTTACAGTTGAGTATATAAAATGACTAAAAGAGTCCTCAACCTCTCAAATGATATTATAATGTACGTTGTTATTGAAGAAATCGAAATTTGTTCAAAGAACTTCATCATCGGCTATTATATTATATAAATAATATTTATTTGGTATATAAAACTCCTTTGGTAACGATTCCGAGAAGTATTTTAGAACGTTGATGGTGTGCCAAATTGATCAGAGACAATTTACGCGTGTCAGTATTCGGTACATTGCAGCTCAACCGAAGAGGTTCATGGTACCAATGGAAAAACTGCCAGGTTGGGTGCCAAGTTGAGCTGCCCTGCGCATGGCAGTTGAAGCAAAAGTTTATGGTAAGGCCCCAGATCGATAGATATGGCTCTGGATCAGCCGGGGTGCGAGGGATATGGCTACGATAATCTCACCTCCAGCAACTGACGGCCCACAGACGGCGTGCGTTTTAGTCGGTTCTAGTCCGACATATACTCCTCCTTCAGCTCCGGCGGGGGAGGAATCCGTGGGGATTTTACGCACGATAAAAAAAAGGGACCGCAAAGTTACGGCTATGCTGAGTGAACTCCTTCGTAACCGGCGCTTCCAGGTGCACCTGTACTCCGACAAGAGCCGCTGGAGAGATCAGAAAAACGGCCTACCCCAGGGTAGTGTTCTCGCCCCCTTACTCTTCAACTAAAACTAATTCAATGACAAAAGACATGCTACCAGCTGATAATAATATGAAACATGTTTTAAAGTTACGTTCAATATTTTACAGGCCAGTAAACTATCGTGGCCACATGGATGGATATCAAGAACCTGCCTTTTAGAAAGAGAAGACACGCGAGATGCGGTAATTTTTTATAATCATTGCTACCTACATAAAAGTGTTTTTGCTCTTCGATATTTGAGTGCAAAAGTCGTTTTAATCCTCTAGTCTAGAGGGTAAATTAAATTTGAATTTAGAACATCGTGTGCACTAAGTTTGTGAATTCAAAACATCATTAAACCTTGTACTTCTGCATCAATGCTGCCATCAATCATACAACTTTTTTTAATTTATGAAAACCTCAGACCCGCAACCTCCTTGGTGTATCTACTTTTTTTTTAAATTTGCTTTGCGCGCATCGATCGATCGATTGCCATACAAGGTGGCAATGCTACCAGTCTTTTGGGAACCTTACCATAAGAGGCATGCGATGCGGAGGAATTCCACGACGCATTTCAATTGTTTAATAAATTATTAGTTCAGATAAGTAGTTTTAGTTTATTTATTTTTTAGTAGATACCTACTGTATAAATAGGTTTAATTTCATTTTATTTGAATTGTCTACTTAAGAATTAGCTTATACTTACAAAATGTATCTTAGTATGGTCATTGAACTATCGACATAATATATGACGTGTTATCGTCAGAATAGGAGAATAATATAACTGAAATTATTATAGTGACCTTTATTCCTAGACTTTAACTTATCACGCGAGGTGAAGTCAATGTAGACGTGCCGCCTGTACACATTTGGCGAAACATAGTTCAATTAATTAATAATTAAGCTCAAAAGTAATTAAATATCGAGCAGTCTGACTGGGGAAGTACCTTCGCCCTAAAGAATACCGCGGACATAGCCTCGAGTTGTGTTCCCGGCGGTGAGTAGGGTAGCCAGAGCTCACTGGAGAGGTTTTTTGCTGTCAGTGGGAAGACCAAAGGCTTGTCCTACATAATATCTTCTGTACTGACGGCACAGAATCTCTCTATGCATACAGGGTCGGCAGCACGAGTGTAACTCCTCTGGTGTCGCACTCGCCCATAGGCCACGGTGACCACTTACCATCAGGTGGGCCGTGTGCTTGTGTGCGACCTAAGTAGAATAAAAAAAATTCAACATAATATAGAAGAAACAAAACAGTAGCCTTCCGGGAGTGCTGACTGGAGTGAAAACAGTCTGTATACAAAGTAAAAAGTATTTACTTCACAAAAAAACTATCCAGCACGACTTAAGAAGTTTTCATTTCTACATAAATTAATTTATGAAAATCTCCATCACAAGCTTTGCTTCTTAAAGGTATGCAGCACGCAGCAGCCACTGTGATGTTGCACAGCAGTGCCGCCTGCCGTGCTGATTACGAGTGGGGATATGCTGCTCTGTTTCCACGCACAATGACCCAACAAAGAGGCTAAGTGCGGATAAAAGAGTCCCCTTTCCATTCCATGCTGCTGTGTTTGTGTATTCATTTATTTGTACGCAGCAGTGTTGCAGCGTCATTGCTGCCCAGCTCGTAATGTTCTCATAAAAACTCATAGAGATTTTATGTGGACCAGAAGTGCTGCGACAGTACTTCTGCAATAGCACTGCTGCGTGCTGCAGAGTTCGTCATCGTACCTTAACTGTTCGATAGGCACTGTTGATAAACATTATAGCGTGTAGTAACATCATTCTCACCACGACTACATTGTGATACAGAGTGACACTTTTAGGGTTATAAGTTAATGATAACGCTTATCAACAAGGTTAGACTAATGCCATCAGCTGCTGTGCTCATCGAAATGCAGCACGATAAATGATATTATGATACATGACGCTCATGTTATTATACAACAACGCAACGCAATCCGTTTTTAGATTCTTTCAGCTAAAATCAGTGGTCGTCAGATTCTACTGATTGGTCTTTATTTCAGAACATTACCATCCTTTAACCATTAAACTGGCGGGGCCTGAAAAAGCATCTTTCAAGGCCGTCAAGTTAGGGACCACCATTTTAATGCCAATAGCATCAGAAATGGTGGTCCATATCTTTTGGACTGCACCTCAGCTTTTAATCATCTAGCAGGGTGCAATCAATTAACTACGGACAAAATATAAAAAAAGAGATTACTGGATTAATCAATATCCGTATTTAATCAACTAATCTTATGCCACATATTATTCATGTTAATCTTATCTCAATTGTACCTATTACAATGGATTAAATAGATTAATTGGATTGGACATTAACCACTATAGGCATACGGAAATAACTCGTTACTACAGAATATGAAATAGCTCAGCATCTGATAGTTTGAGAAAAATAAATAGACTTCAGTTAGCAACCAATCATGTTGCACATTATGTTGAACAACTTTGCACAATGTTGTGGCACACAAGTGACAGCGAAGGCACGTTGTTATAATAACGTCCATTACCCGTGGCACTACTGCTTGGCACTACCAGAAAGGAACTACCACCTTTCTGTGCTTAGTTTTTTATATAAAACTAGCTCCCACGTGGATGTCAGCTTTCGCGACATTTGGTTCTGGTTCTACTCAACCAATTTCGATCAAACAAACGAAAGATTATATGTTTGACTAAGTTCTTTCAAAGTAAAGTACTGATATTATTTTTAGTATCTCCAATGTATAGACCCAACCACTTTACAATTATATATGATAATATCAATCAATCAATCAATTACAGTCCACTGCTGGACATAGGCCTCTCCCAATATGCGCCACGTTTGCCGATCGTCTGCCTTCCTATGATAGTATAGATTAAATTAAATCCAGCCACTCATATTATTTTTCTTGTAAGTTTTTCAATATAGTTGCCTTTGCCTTGCCTTGGGCATTAAGTCCGCCTTTGTACAATTATCTTGTATTTGTGCAAATAGTTTAAATATAAATATATATATATATAGTTATATAATTACAGTATTCTATATAACTATATTAAAAAATAAATTACCAACAATATTTCTATTAGAGTAACTTAACAATTCTAATATCTATTATTATTTTCTTTCAGCTCACAACAATAATGTACTACTACTTTCTGGCAAAAGTGAGTGAAGTTTTGGACACAATATTTTTCGTCACTCGGAAAAAGTTCAATCAAGTTACTTTCCTTCATGTTTATCATCATGCTATCATGATAGTCACGTCATGGGGCATCTTGAAGTACGAGCCGACGTACCCCACGCTGTTCATAAGGAATATTAATTCTTTTGTACATGTAGTAATGTACACGTATTACGCACTGTCGTCGTTCCCGAGTTTGACGAAATATCTTTGGTGGAAGAAGTACATTACTAGTTTGCAATTGGTAAGTTCAGCTCAAGTTTTGAGCGTGTCGTTTTTGGTTGGTAATTAGTATTATTGATTTGGTTTTTCGTACATTTAAGTACTCAAGGATTTATTGAAATGTCAAATCTTGGTCCATGTGAGAATTATTTCGATGTAATTTTTTTGACAAATGTCCTACATAAACACTTGAAAAACTGTTTCATTATGGCCAATTATGGCTCAGATCAAATAAATCTTTGGAATCAAAACAAACTTGATATTGGCGTCTCGCCTTTATTAATTTTATAAATATTTACAATTTACTCGATATTGGCCTAATTGCGGCGATTTGCTGAAGAAGCCATTTAGAGGAAGAAGAAGAAATAAATCTTTAGCTTAAACACTCGTCGCAGTTAGACCATTTGTAAGATTTTATAGGGGTTGCGCATAATATAGAACTCGAACAAAAATATAATTTTAAGTTAACACAAATAAATAATAAATAAATAAATAATAAATAAATATTCTACAACATTCTACACAACGCTATCTAGACCCATGGTAAGCTTAATTAGCTTGTGTTATGGAATCTAGAATGCGGATATACATACTTAAATACTTTTTTTTTTGTAAATACATACATATTATACATAGAAACACCCAGACCAATGCAAATATTTATATTCATGCATACAAATATTGGCACTGAGCGGGGATCGAACCCGCACTCCTGCGTAGCAGCCGCGTTCACTACCGCTACGCCACAGAGGCAGTCAAATATAAGAAATCATCTTTTTGTTTGCATAAGTAACGGATGCTATAGCACAAATAATAATACAGCTCCTTTTATAATTTCAGGTCCAGTTCACGTTGATTCTAATCCACTTTGTGATGACGTATGCAACTTCAGAATGTACCCCGTCATACCCTTTGTGTATAACGGTTTTCTGGAATACAACCTTCTTCCTAGGATTATTCTTTAAATTTTATATTGATACGTACACTAAAAAGGTCTCGAAAAAAGTAAAAATTGATGAGAAAAAAGAAGACAAGGAAATAAAGGCAGATGTAACCCATTTTGATACTAGGCATGTAAATAACAACGTGAACTCAAATGAACTAAATAATAGAAAGAAATTACCGAATGGAAGTTGAGTTTTATAATAAGATAATTTAATAATTTATGCATGATGGCGTATAATATTATTTATTTAAACATTGTCAGAGATTAAGCCTATTAGGATATTGCAAAATATTTTAGGTTTACTGATTATTTTATGAAGTTTTAAGTTTAACAATAACATAGTTATTAATAATATAATTATTAGTAATATATGCATGATGGCGTATAATATTTATTTACACATTTTAAGAGATTAAAATATTCTAAAATATTTTTTGGTTTTACTGATTGTTCACTAATTTACTGTTATTTCTGATGCCATTTAAAAAAAATATGTCGACAACGTGCTCCATGCAAAAGCGGAGATATCTAATATTTAGATCAATAAGTGATTATATATTCTTAATAATTAATCACACTATTCCATAACCTGAATAATTTTGTATTACATACATACATACATATCTACAGTTACGCCTCTTTCCTAGGGGTAGGCAGTATATTTTACGGAAAAAACTATCACGCCTATATAGGTATTTTGTGCTTCAAATGATAAATTAACTTCATATCTATCTTGAAAAAATTTGGTGTAACCATTAAAAAAGGGGAATATTAACAATTTTGAATTCATTGGATAAAATGAAAAACTATGCAAGTCCTCACAAGGCTTAGCTTTTTGCTAGTTTAATATCTAAGTAATAATAATAATAATATAAGCTTTATTTTCCGAAAGATTACATTTCATACATTATAAATGTTGGTTATGATGAATTTTATTCGGACCCCTTTCGGGTAAAAGCCTCCCCCATTTTTTTCCATTTATCTCTGTCCTGGCCTATTTCCATCCACACATTTCCCGCAATCTCCATTAAATCCTCAGACCATTTCTGATCTCAGATCATTTTTGACACTGAAAGAATATCTAAGTATAAATTATTTTTATATAGAAAATTAGTGGTTTTGTTCGGTGGAAGGATGTTATTAACTCTATTCTTACAGGGTCGGCAGCACGAGTGTGTTGCACTCGTCTATAGGCCACGGTAACTAGTTTCTATCAAGTGGGCTGTGTGCTTGTCGGCGACCTAAGTGATACAAAAAAATATCACTGATGGGTTTGTGTGTATTGCATTAAATATTTCATCAGGCGGATCCCATTTAGGGCTCCCATTTAAACTGCTATTTAAGTATCTGGAACTAGACAGTTACAGAAAATTTGAAGAAAATTTTATAAACTTTAATTACGTAGAAAATGTTTTTGAAGCCTAGTAAAACATAAGAATATTCATTCATTCATTCATTCATTTATTTATTTCGTGAACACAGGTTGCTATAGATGTTTACAGGCTGCTTATGGTACATACTATGTTCCGCCGATAGCCATACAAAATAACATACATTAAAAAACATTAAACATTAAACACATGCAGGATGCTGTAGATGCAAGAGTATCGTAGTTATGTAGGAGGTAGGACACGACGATTTTTCCGCCCCAATCGAGCAATCCGACTGGGGAAGTACCTACGCCCTACAGAATAGCGCAGCAATAACCTCGTGTTGTATTCTCGGCGGTGAGTAGGTAGCCAAAGAGCTTCCTGGAGATGTTTTGTGCTGTCAGTGGGAAGACCAAATCATTGTCCTACCTTATCTTCTGCGCTGACGGCACAGAATCTCTCTGTTTTTGCAGGTTTGACTCCCCTGGTGTGGTATTAGTCCATAGGCCACGGTAACCACTTTCCAACAGGTGGGTCATTTGCTTGTCTGTGACCTAAGTAGTATAAAAAAAGAGTTTTATACGTGTCTCGTCAACAGACTAGCTAGGTTATAAAATAAAAGATGAGAAAGGTACCCATAATTATATTTATTTGTAGTGTACGATTCGTCGTATCGTATCATTATTTGAAGCCAAATTAATAATGGCAATTAATATTGGCCTACGTACAGCAGTGGCGATATTATCAATCAATTGGCCTATTGCAGTGGGCTAATTGATTGATTGATAATATTGCCATTATTATCAATTACGGTATTCTTAAAATTGAACCAGTTTTTTTATATCATATAGGCGACAGACAAGCACACGTTCCGCCTGATGGATCTTTATAGTATCACACGGGTGTTTTATGACTAAATTATGTGCAATTTCATACAATACTTTATTTATTCTCATGAAATATAATAAGTACAATTTGCGTAAAATTACACAAACGTTGAGCGCCAAAATGATCGCGCATGCGGGTTGCGCCGCATTTACAGTCTATTATTTATGTAGAAAAAAATCAATTTAATTGAAGTTGTATTGCAATGGAAAAAAAGTTACATTATGATAAAGTTCCATAGAAGAGCTGTATGTATAATACCATAATGTATTTTTTTAAATTTATTTTGATATTCTGTGCGTAAAGACCGTCATTAAAGTTTTGTTTTTAATTTTTTAATGTTTACATTTCAGTATGAGATATGTGAGGTTTACGGGCCACAGTGATCAATAAAATAAATAGGCTATTTGACAACATTAAAAATATACTACAAATTGTGGCAATCCTATTAGAAAATAACGTTAAAAGACCTACGAGACTACAATTTACTCTCAAATATGTGTATTTTATGAGAATTTCAAATATAAAAATGATATATTTTGTTGATTTATTGTCTATGACAAAAACGCTCGTGATTGGTTAGAGCTCTGGGTGACGACATTGCTACCAAAATATTTCCAGTTAGAGAGCTATTATTATTTGTTTCGGTGTTATTATTTGCTTTTTCCTTGATTATCGCGAGTTTTATGGACATATTTTGTGATTAAGTTCGAAATGGATACTTTGTGCGAGCCGATGATAACAGCAACTTACCTACAATAGAGTGACGTCACAAATCACTCGCATCGCCATGTTTAAATATCCTAGCGTTTTTCGCGCACTTTTGAAAATTTAAACTTTAGCATTGATTTTTTAACATAATGCATTGTTTTTTTACAGAAATATTAATGTGATATGTTTATACTGTAATAAGCAATCATTTGAAATGGTTTTTGAAACTTAGTCAAATAGCCTATTGTTGACTGTTTTTACAATTCGTGAAAAACCGTTTTCTTTCAATGTTTGTCGAATTTTTTTATTATTTTAATGAAATATTTGTCACGTGTAGACTTCAAAGTGAAGTACCTAATAAGGTCCGTTAAAATAATAATCATAAGGTTATTTAAAAAAACTGGTCAAGTGCGAGTCGGGCTTGTGCACTGAGTGTTACGTACAAAACTGAATTGAGGGTCGAACTTATGTTACATAACGAGAATATTTTTTTATTGCGGTGACCTAAATATTTCTTTCACAGCTATAAGAGGTTGCAAACCTGGGAATTAGATACTAATTTCAACATGTTAGGTACCTTTACGCGTTCTTGAGGGAATGGTCTTTACAGACATACAAATATTTTTATTGTGATGTAGGTGGTTACATATTTATAGTTTTCGGATTTCCCCTTTAAGTTTGCTATAGAACCTTGCTTTATGTCAAATTTCATCATTCTAACTAAACCTATTGAGTACCTGTTTTGATTATCTTGCATTTGGTTAAATTGTGTCTTTATATGGCATTGATTTAGAAGTTTGACTCAAGCTTCAGGTTATTGAAGACTTGAATATTTACTAGAACTTTCAACTTGATTCTACTGAAAAAGTCTTGACACACAGACAGACAGATGGATAACGTAGTGATCCTGGGTTCTATTTTCCATTTGAGGTACGGAACTCTAAAAAAATAAGCGTGGATACTGTCAGCAAATGTAAGTAAAAAATGCCTAAACTCTATGAAATGATAAATTATTCCTAATTATGTGACATGTGGAGACCTTGACTGTAGTTATATGATGAGGGGTTCATAATAGGTGTGGTTAAAATGATTAGATGACAAAACAAAGAACAAAATGTATGGTTTACTTTTCAAATCATAAATATTATACCATGACGCCTCTTAAAGGTATGATTCCGAATGTGATCGCATAAATGACAACTGCAGATGCACGCAGGAGTACCCCGAAATGCTACTTTAATATGATATGTAATACTTTTATTGTTTTAATTCATTGCGGCTTTTCAATGGTCTCCTTTATCCGCATCGAAGTTTAAACAAGTAACGTATGAGAAGAGACGACACGTCATCGGACTGTACATGATAAAAAAAATAAGATAAAAAAGAAATAAAAAAGATAATTTAATAATTAAACCGACTTCTAGATTGAAAATACACTGTAAAAAAAATTAGGTAAATGAATACAACTGAAAATACAAAAAATGCGCGTAGGACTTTTTTTTTAATACCACT
Organism: Eilema depressum; assembly: GCA_914767945.1. Lineage (NCBI taxonomy): Eukaryota > Metazoa > Arthropoda > Insecta > Lepidoptera > Erebidae > Eilema > Eilema depressum. Next base: position 20,534,537 of record OU612018.1, on the reverse strand, counting down.
TAGTTGGCAGACAAGCACACGGCCCACCTGATGGGAAGCGGTTACCGTGACCTATGGACGTTTGCAACACCAGGGGCGTCACACTCGCGCTGGCGACCCTGAAGAAACCTTCTAATGCCCTTCTTGAAGAACCCCATATTGTAGTCACTTTTGTAGAAGTTAGTAAAGCTAAAGCGGTATTAGGCAGGCATGTTGTAAGGTATGTTGAATATAATCACCACACCGCCAGATCATTAAAAAAATGTGTACCTAAAAGGGGCTACACACACACCTGCCGCAGGGGCGATTTAGGGTGCAAAGCGGTCGGGGCAATATCGGAGCAATATCGGGCCAATATCGGGGGTTCTCTTGAACGCAATAAACTTGAACGCAACGCTGGCACACACGTTCATGTATACTTGTATATCTTCCAACACACGTTCAAGTATACTTGCGCAAGTCTCGACTTGCGCAAGTATACTTGAACGTGTGTGGCCAGCAGAAATTGCCCCAATCGCGCTACACACACGGCAACGGCAGGGGCAACTTAGGGACAAAACGCGCTACACACACACCTGCCGCAGGGGCGATCTAGGGTGCAAAGCGGTCGGGCCAATATCGAGGCAATCTAGAAAATTGCTACACACATAACAACTAAGGAAGCGATTAAGGGTCAACCCCACTTTTCCACCCTAGATCGCCCCTGCGGCAGGTGTGTGTGTAGCGCGCTTTAATGTGTGTGGGGTCTTATGTAAAACAGCAAGGCAACATAATACAAATGCGCAGGCGGGGTTGAAGTCATTGCCAACCACCTCTATCGAAATTCTACCTGTTTACATCGTGGCTGATTTCCTAGTATTTATTGAGGAGTTCCGTGGTCTGTCTCTGAAACCCATAATCAGATCTCTGCAAAATTTAAATGTGATCCTATTAAAATTTCGTAAAGATCCTAATCCATAATAATTCATCTTCATCCTAGCGGATTTAATTCCAGTCACATGCGAAGCGTTCACCTCGGAGTCTGGGATACGCTTTACCAGTCTAACTGTGGATTTGGCTGGACTTTGATATTTTACGTGAAGCGACTGCCATCTGTCCTCCACAACCCAATAGCGATATTGGGCGATATCGAAGCATTGCAGCTAGATCTGTTGTTAGACTTTTTAGGGCTACCTGTAGCGATTACCTGATGTTCATATGGCAAACGGGACCGACGGCATAACGGGCACGACCAGACCAGTGCAAATACCCATATTCCTGCATACAAAAATTTGCGCTGAGCGGGGATCGAACCCGCGCCTCCTGCATAGCGGCCGCGTTCACTACCACCACGCCACAGAGGCTGTCAAAGATTCTAATCTATATTAATGACTATTATGAGACTAAAAGTTTGTTTATTTGTTTCGTTGAACACGATTGATTCTCAGAATCTCAAGATTCAAATTGAAAAATTTTTGAGTTGAATTTTCTGTTTAATAGAGGAAGTTTAATCAACATTATATATGTATATCATCACGTTACTGCTCAAGGTCAGTGTCAAAAAAACCCGTCTAATTTTGAGCTGCTTCTAGTATCTATACCTATATTTTTGCTAGGTTTTTTACTCGCCAATGCGATCCGTGACGCAGAAAAAGCATAAGAATAGGCAATAATTATCGAATAATAATCGATTATGCCTTACAACTTATACATTTTCTGTGAATACTTCCATACATTTTCCCCTACTACTGTAACCATGCGTTAGATAGCAATGGGTCGTTACCCAGCGCTATTTTGGCCCAAATTAGATAAAAATTAACTACTTAGTATAATGGGTACTAAATAAAAAGGGTACTAAAATGCGAATATACATCAGTTATCTATACTATTATAGAATTGTAAATGAGTTGTGTGTAGGTAAACTGTACATTGGAGCTATTAAAAGAGAGATCCGATTCTCAGCACTCCATGGATTCACCGTGCGGTCGCCGGGTCCATAGCGCGATACAGAGAGGAACACCGTGACGGCGACTGGGACTTGCGACCCAGATGTAGGTTTAGGATGGCCACCTTGTGATGCATCAGCGCTCACCTCCACCGTCAGTAGTGTTCCCCCCCTACTTATCCAAATTTGGTAAGATCCTATCAATGCCGCTTTTGATATTCGATTTAGTAAAGAGCTTACTGAAGCTCTTGGCAATCCGAGGTCTTTAAGTAAGTTGTACAGGGATTTAGCTGGAATTCCCCTTGCTCCTACTTCTACGGCGTAGAGTTTAACCACGTAGCCGTTTTTGGTTAACTTGACTTATGTTAAATTAACGATTCTGAATTCAAAAATATTCTTTTCAGATTTCTTAAAATCTTGCATAGCTTTCATCGCAATTGGTCGAATGAGTTTCAATATGGTATAACGAAAAATCTAGCTGTAATGCTTTCTTTGTTCAATGTAATGTAGGTAGGTACCTCACGACAACAAAAGAGTTATAGAACTAATTACTAAAGATATATCCAGAAATCGCAAAGGAGCACGTTAAGCGGTCGGTCCCAGTTGCCATATCAACATTCTATGGCAGTAGTTACGAGTAGTTGGAGCCCTAAATAAAGTTCAGCAACTGTTTTAACTGCAATACTTCGATGTCGCCAATGGGTTGTGGAGGTCAAATGACAGTCGCTGCACGGAATATATTGAAATTCAGCCGCGTTTCAGTTACAATGGAAAATGCGGACCCTGAACTCCGTGTTGAAGGCTGATAATCTATAGATATGTAAATAGATATAATAATATACATACCTACACACAAAAAATTGTACAAAATATAAGATCAAGCGGCGGTAGCTTGGTGACGCAGCTGAATTATCTGTGAATTTTACCTAGCACTAATACGCTAGTACTTTTTATCTGTTCTGTGCTAGTAAGGTAATTTATTGCATTCATTATGCATATTTATTCTATTAAATAATATATTTTGTTATTTTCCTCGATCCCAGGTATTACCATGGCACACACCAATGACTTTTCGATGCTTTTCGAAGTTATGTGTGTATTTATCGCAGGTTTATAAGTGCCCGGTTAATGGCAATAGGCTCGCCACCTATTACATTGGGACCTAAACATAAACGGCGAAATGTGGGTGCTAGCACCTCTGCCTACCCCTTCGGGGAATATAGGCGTGAGTTTATGTATGTATGTTAATGGAAATATATTTCAAACTTATTGAAAACTAGCTGTTGCCCGCGGCTCCGCCCGCATGGAATTCTGATCCCGTTGATAAGTAGCCTATACGTTAATCCAGGGTATAACCTATATACATACCAAATCGGTCCAGCCGTTTATGCGTGAAAGAGTAACAAACATCCACACATCCACACATCCATTCTCACAAACATTCACATTTATAATATTAGTAGGAAAGTAGGATAAAAGGTTAATGACTATATGAATTGCATTTAATCGTACTTTCAATGTATGTAACGAAAAGAAAATAAAAATTGTTTATTTACCTATAGGAAAATGTAGGTATATTATGAAAATATAATTTAGATATATTCAAATTATGTCAATGTCAAACAAAATCATAATTCAAATATGAAAAGTATTTCATTAGGGGGAATTGGCAAACTTTGTGGCGCCGCGGGTCATTCAGTGCAAATATTTCGTCTTGGTATTTTCGTGGCTCGGAGAGCACGTTAAGTTCTCGGTCCCGGTTGCCTTACGTACTTCTATTTTTCAGTCGTTACAGGTAGTTGGAGCCGTAAAAAGTCCGACTAGTCTGAATAAAGACTAATGATATACATTATATTCATCATCTGACAGTAAACATACAGCTCATGACTAAGTGCCCGTTTAACGGCAATAGGCGCGCCCTCCATTACGTAGGACCGAAAATCATAGTTGGCGAAATGTGGGTGTTATTTTTTTTTTTATATGTATATAGGACTCGTCAATTTGACTTCGCCTCGCCTGATGGTAAGCTGAAGGCAAAGTCTCTGAAAAAAGGGGTCACCATTACAGACATGTACCATGTTACAATGGTGGCACTCAGCTTGACGGCCTCATCAGATGCTTTTTCACGCCCCGCTTAAAGGACCCGGGACTGTAGGAGGAGGGAAACACGTGAACTGGTAAGGAATTCCAAGACTTAATGATGCGGCAGAAGAAGAAGTCGCCGAACCGCTTGGTTCTTGATGGAATATTCTGCACCGTATGCGGGTACTTTTTTCTAGAATTTAACCGATTGTTGACATATTATTGTTAGTTTTTTGTTTTGTCTATTTTTATGTATACAAAGTAGGAACCTAATGATTGTGCTTTGTGTATTTTTTCTTTATTATAATAGAAATAGTAATTGATATTTGACAAACATTTTACGTAGTTGAATAAAAAAAAGATCATTTAGAATTTTCCCTGTTTTGTTTTACTTTGGTATATTTTGGTTGAGTAGTCATATAACAAAGAAATTATTTTGTGAGGTTTTTGACTCCTCGAGTTGCATTCAACTTTATTGTGAATGACTGCAGAAATACCAAGCTAAATAAGATGTATCCGTGATGTGCTTTTTTTATTCGACTTAGGTGGCAGACTTTTGGAAAACCACGGCAGGGAGTTCATTCCATAGCTTTTTGAAGATTTTAGGGTTAAATAAAAAAATAAGTTTAAAACTAAAACCCGACTACTTAAAAATCACGCTCTGAAAAGTATTAAACAAGAAAATATCTAGGATAGCCGTGGTCGTATGCCACTTTTCCTTAGAATAGCATGTATGTATCGTTTTATTATAGTAAGTGGCATACGACCACGGCTATCCTAGATATTATTTTCTTGTTTAATACTTTTCAGAGCGTGATTTTTAAGTAGTCGGGTTTTAGTTTTAAACTTATTTTTTTATTTTTTTTATTTTGGGGCACCCAACAACTATAATTTATGCATATTTGAAAATGTGCTAATTGAGCTCTTTAATTTGATACCATACACGGCATATTTATCCCAAATTATTTTTTGAACACAGTACTTTATGGCCGCTAGAGGGCGCCACATTAGATTTAGTGACACGTCATATAGCCTATAACCATCGGACGATCAAGACGATTCTAACGGTATGCTATATGTCCAGTTCTAATAAGTAGTTGAGCAGCTATGAGGGAACAAACGAACATACATACATACATACATACATACATACATACATACATACATACATACATACATACATACATACATAGCCTGTCAAAATCATAACCCTCCTTTGGCTTCGCCGTAGTCGGGTAAAAACTGAAGTTGCACATGAAATTCTTTTGGTTTATATGAGGATATCGAAGCATTGCAGACCAGTTGTTAGACTTTTTAGGGCTCCAACTACAACTGCCATAGATGTTCGTAAGGCAATCGGGACCAACGCAATAACATGCTCTACGAGGCATGACCAGACTAATGCAAATATGTACTCATATTCATGCATAACTCCTGCGTAGCGGCCGTATTCACTACCGCTACGCCACACAGGATGTCAGTAACGTCATTGTGACAAAAACAATAAGGTGACCAACGTCATTTGCTATATCCAATGACACTGTATCACGTTGGACGCAGTAGCATAACAATGACCATTTTTATTGTTTCGAAATAATAAAACAACTGCATAGGTCATGAAGTTAATGATATAGTGTTTCTTTATTTTGTATAATAAATAATTTACTTAATTAGTCATTAACCTGTTACAGTCCACTGTTGGAGATAGGCCTCCCTAGTAGGCGTAAGAGCCCCCATAGACAAGTGGAAATTTGTTGGCCGGCGTATTGTTGAATAGAATGACGAATGTATGGGATTTGCTGTTCAAGACATACGTTGTCATGACCATTTTATCCTTTCACTCTGACCTTTCAAGGTTGCCTGGAAGAAATCGCTTCCAGCGATAAGGCCGCCTATTGTACATTGAACTGTAACATGCTACCTACTAGTACTACTGTAAATCTATTGGTGTACAATAAAGAATTATCTATCTATCTATCTATCTTTCACCATTTACAATTTCACCCTCTCACGAGTTCACTCTTTTACTATTTCACCATTTCACCACTTTACACTTTTATTATTTCACCCTTTCACCACTTCACCCTTTTACCATTTTGTCCTTTCACCATTTCATTTCTTCATTATTTCATCCTTTCAGCCCTGTAGCTATTTCACCCTTTAACTTCTTACGCTTTCATCACCCTTTTCACCCTTTCACTCTTCCACCCTTTTACCCTTTCACCATTTTATCCTTTTATCCCTTTAGCTATTTCACCCTTTCATTCCTTCACCCCCTCACCCTATTGCCTTTATATCTTAGGCGACTAGTCTTTCATAGCGTCATTTTACATATTATTGGTCATTTGACGTGTTGGTTAATATAGCGATTGGTCATTTTGCGTATTCATGATACAATTTTCATATGTCATTAAGATGGGTATTGCGTCAAATTTTAAATTCTAAGTCAATGACAAAAATACAGGGCACAACAGCCAACTGAAATGTTAATGAAACAATCATAATAATAAAATGCATGAGTTCAACAATGAACGCAATATAATGTGGGTTATTTACTCGTAACTCACAATGTAGAGAGGTCAATTTTCATTTTATTGAAATCTAATTTGATACGACGTTCAAACGATGACGTTCTACAACATTTTACACGCTACAACGCTATTTAGATCCGTGGTAAGCATTGTTTGAGTTATGGAATCTAGAATGCGGATAAACACACATAGATACGAGTACCTACTTTGTATTTTGGTAAATATGAAGATATTATACATCTATTTTATTATTATAAATTGTACATAAAAAAGTTATTGCGAAATAATGTTGAAAGAATTTCGAACATTTGCATGTTGATGTAGATCAGTTGGTTAGAGCATTCCCCCTGTAAGGGACTTTTCGCAGCCGTTCAAGTCCCGATTGAGATGCTCACTTTTTCCGATCTCTACGAGTAGAATCGCACTCACGGTGGTTTGGAATCTCGATTTATCTGAGAACAAGTCAAATCAGTCAAATATGTCAAATCCGTCAAATCTATCAAATCTGTCAAATCTGTCAAAACTGTCAAAACTGTCAAATCTGTCAAAACTGTCAAAACTGGCAAAACTGTCAAATCTGTCAAATTTGTCAAATCTGTTAAATCTGTGAAATCTGTCACACCTGTTAGGTCTGTCAAATCTGTCAATCTGTTCATACAATCTGTCCTCAGATAAAACGAGATTCAGAACCGAGTGTCGTTCTAGATTATGGACCTATGCCTATGGCTAAATCTTTTTGCAATCTGTCAAAATAGATGTCAGAGGGGTATGATAGTGTCAGAAGATTACACATTAAAAATATCACATAAAAGTTGATAATGAATACGAAAACGGATAATATGTATTGTACGGAGCTCGTGACCGTGACAGCTGAAAAACAAAAGATCGGTATCTGGGTAACTAATTAAATGTTAATGCACAATGTCAATGTTAATGCACATGCAAAAGAAAGAAAACAAATTAATTACAAATAGGTAAGAGTATAATTCAAAATATAAAAATGCATGGTATTAAACAAGCATGTAGAGTATATCCACAATCACAGCCCCGTCACATCATCAATGAAATGTGTATTTATGTATGGGTTAGATAATGAACAGACAATTGTCCGGCGTTTACCCATGGTCCTACCAGTTTGACCCCCTAGTGGGACCACGGGGATTTTTTATTCCCATAGTCCCTTCGCACTCAGTAAAACGTAATTTCATTCTACATAATATTATATGACAGTTTTAGTGGTCCCACCTGGGCCTCAATATCACTAAGAGTCAAGTGGATATTTTGACTGACTAGTTTTCTTATTATCACGTTATTAATATTTCGAGTACGCAGTTTTTAGCAAAGTTCAAAAATGTTTGTAATTTTTCGTCCTAACGATCACTTGGCATAATGTTTTCAGTCCTAATGATCGAAATTCCTAATCATCGGAAGTTTAATTTTATATCAAGTATTATTCATAAATAAATAGGTACAAAACTTATTTTTACTGTCATGGATTTTCTGATACTGAAGAATTCCTCAGGTAAGTATAATAATTTGTTTTTCACACCAGGGCAGGCTGTTGATCAAAAACAGACTGCGTACCGCGCTTGGATACGTGCGATCCCAACATGGGCCACTTCAAGGCGGAGTACAACAGAGCCACAAAGGTCTGCAAGAGGGTTTACGTCAGAGCGGACACCCAGCGCATAGCACGGCTTGGTCAAGAGCTTGTGGTGGTTATGGGATGCCATAATACCTATTATTCATAAATATCTTTTGTACAATTTTTTAAATATTATGATTTTTTCTAATACTAAAGAAAACAACACCAGTCATCGGAAGTCATAAATCATTCAGCCCGACATTCATTAAAATCCATTATAAAAAAGTTCCGTCAAAAAGTGGTTTATTTCAATGACTGATATTCGAGTAAACTTTAGACAGTAACAGGAAGTCATAACGTTACTAGTCATAGATATCTTTTATAGTATACCATAATGTTAACGGAAATTACCACGATCATGGTATAGGTACAGTCAACAAAGGAGATACGGTTGCACGTTTTAATATACATAAAGGTGTATGTAAAAGTGTGACACTATCTCCTTTGTTGACCGTATTTATTGCTAACGGGAATTAACGTTATTTTATCGGACTGTTGTTGACTGTTAATGGTAGTTGAGTTGGTAGCAGACTGTTATCGTTGTTTTGGTACTTTGTAAGAGTTACACATTACGTAGGTTTATGATTTCTACTACGACTGGGGTCGCGGGTTCAATGCCCACTCAAAGCAAATATTTGTGTGCATAAATATCCTTACTCCTTACTAATTTTATAAATGTGAAAGTAACTCTGTCTGTCCGTCTGTTACGCTTTCACTTTAATTATTAAATTCTGGGGTCCACTGTACCAGTCTAACCGCGGAATTGGCTTGATTTCGATATTTTTCGTGAAACGACTACCATCTGACCTCTTCAACCCAATAACGATATTGGGCGATATCGAAGCATTGCAACTAGACCTGTTGTTAGACTTTTTAGGGCTCCAACTACCCGTAACGACTGCCATAGATGTTCGTATAGCAACAGACAGACAGTCAGACAGAATTACTTTCGCATTTATAATATTAGTATGAACTTTAAAAGCACGTCAGTCCTTAACGCCCTATGTGTTAAGGAACATATTATAAAAAGAATTTTAGGTATTGTTGTTATTTATTATTTGAACATTGCTGGTGCAAGTCGTGTTGGCGATAAAAAATAAAACTAAGTTTATTTGTAATGACTATGGAAAGTTTATTGGATTTCATTAGAGATAAAAATGGAACTGTGGCAATGCAAGCAGCGCAAAATCGCAGTATGTTATATTTGTATTTTTAAACTATAAAACATCTGACACTTTTTTTATACGATTTGACATTTTGTTAATTTATTGCAAGGTCACCCGGGGTAAAATTAACCACACGTTAACAAAAATAACAATGTAATTGAATTTTCTCAAACATTTTTTACTAAATTATTTCATAATTATAATTATTTCTTTTATAATTCAATAGATATTTTTACTTATTATTTTATATAGACCAATTATTTCATTGAGTAATATTTCAAATATTTAATTACAATTTTTTTCAATCCCAATTTCTTTTTCTAGTGCAATTCGTGAACTCTTGGTTGCTAATGAGAACTCCTATGATACCTGCCATCATATTGGCAACTTACCTGATGTTTGTATTAAAACTGGGTCCAAATTATATGCAGAATCGAAAGCCCTATCATTTTCCAAATATTATGACCCTCTACAACGTCGCACAAGTAATCATATCGGCTTTATTATTATATGCGGTGAGTTTTTGTGAAACAAATAATAGCTGCCTACTGCCTGCCTGCTGCATTTTTTAATGTAACTACGAGTAAATTACTTTGAAAATCTTGTCCTCACACAACCAAAATTAATTAGGTTTTTCTTTGCAATTAATTTAAAAAATATTAGAAAATGGGAGTTAACTTACTAAGTATATTAAGTTTATGGTTTAGGAATGACTTATAATTGGATACTACGCGTCTATCGGGCACTTTGTCAATCGTACTGCTATGTAACTTTACATTCGGATGGAGAACAGCCCTATCCCTTAGTCGCCTTTTACGACACCCACAGTAAGGGATGGGGTGGCCCTATTCTACATCATCTGGAACCAACACAGTCGCCACCGAGAACCAATATGGTCGACCGGGAGCCAACAAGGTCGACCGGGAACCAATATGGTCGACCGGGAACCAACAAGGTCGACCGGGAACTAATATGGTCGACCGGGAACCAACAAGGTGGACCAGGAACCAATATGGTCGACCAGGAACCAACAAGGTCGACCGGGAACTAATATGGTCGACCGGGAACCAACAAGGTGGACCAGGAACCAATATGGTCGACCAGGAACCAACACGGTTGACCGGGAACCAACACGGTCATAAATAAATATTGTTATTATATTTCAGAATGGTCGTATGCTGGTACACAATGGGTTGTTACCTAAAAGCTGCTCCCTGGATTCTGAATTTAATAGACAAGGAGTAAGTAACTATAACACAGAATTTATTCTTTATTGTACACTATTAAAATATCCACGTACGGAATATACAAATAATATGTACAAATGGCGGCAATTTCTTTTCTCAAACCTTTGGATCAATATATTTTGATTAACTTAACAATAAAAAAACTTAGGTATGAGTAGTTATTACTATATATAGTTATATATTAAGTACTTAACGCTATCTTCCCTAACAATCAAAGAAGACTTGAACTTGTCCAAGTCTAAATTAGAGTTAAAAATCGTTTATTCTGTATAAACCAGTAAAACGGCACTTACCTACAATAGGTACGTCAAAAACATTAAACTACGTCACAAAAAAAAAACAAAAACATTATCAATGTTTAGAAAAATACAAAAAAAAAAGTTTTGTACTAGGTATTTAGAATAACTAAGAAACACGCTACATAAGAATGTTTCGTTGTCCGTCAGTCTGTCTGTCAAGCCCTATTAAACAGGAACAGGCAATTTCTACTAAATTCTATTAAACTTCAATTTCAGATTGCAGCTGCAATGTACTACTATCTACTAGCAAAAATATCTGAACTTCTAGATACAGTTTTTTTCGTACTTCGTAAAAAGGACAAACAACTTAGTTTCTTACATGTCTATCATCATACTCTAATGATTGTTGTCACTTGGTGCGCGTTGAAATATGAACCTACTATTCACTTAATGTTCTTAGGAGTCGTCAATTCCTTTGTCCATGTTATTATGTATACATATTATGGATTATCAGCCTTTCCGAGTCTAGCGAAGTATCTGTGGTGGAAAAAATATATTACCAGCCTGCAACTTGTAAGTATTACCTATAACATGGGTTCCCTACTTTTTATGGACTATCACCCCCTTTACAAAAAAAAAATTCGATAAAAAAAAAATCCCGAAAGAAAATCATATTTTTTATATATTATTTATATAGTTTAAATCAAAATATTACTAGGTATATCAAAGTTAAAGGACTAAACAACACGATTTATTTTTTTACTTTTTGGTGGTATTTTTTAAATTTAATTTTTGTATGGACTGTTCCACAATCCTATTACCGTAACTCCTGGATACCAGGATGAACAACAGACATCCACCAACGAATCGAGTAATTACACTTGAGAAGTTCAAGGCACCGAAAGTTAAACTGTCTTGGATGATCTTTACATATGTGGTCCAAAAAACATCTTGGCTTGACTTTTTCTGTTAAATTCTTAAGAAGTTATTTCACAGAAAAAATTGGACATCTAAACTAGAACTTCCGTTTCTCACTTTCTGTTTAATTTTTCAGGTGCAGTTTATTACAGTATGGTTAATTTTCATGGTAGCCAATATCTTTTCGGATTGTACACCATCCGGTATTCTCATAACTGCTTTATCATCGAATGCATTTATTTTCCTATATTTATTTGGACAATTTTATGTGAGGACCTATTCGAATAAAAGTCTTAAGGCTGCTAATAACAATAAAAATAAAAATATGGATAATGGTAATGGAATTCAAAATGGAAATATAATTTTAAATAATGGAAAATTAAAGAAGAATATGGACAATGGTAATGGAACTCAAAATGGAAATAGAATTTTAAACAATGGAATATCAAATGAAAAAATCGGAAACGGTAATGAAATACTACATGCAGTAAAGGAATGTGAAATGTACAGTACTTATGTAAACGACACCAAATCTGAAAAACGAGAGTAATATCGTTATTGTAGCATACTAGCTACATTCAGGGAGCTTAAAGGGCCCTGCGCACTCAATATAACAATGCGTTCAGGATGCTGATGGGGCTGCGCCGTCATTGTAGTGCTTCAAGGATGCTTGCGGAGGCTGGCATTGATAGCTTTGCAGCAATCATATGAATGAAGATATTGTATCCTTAATCAATCGAGTGCGGGGTAGCTCCAACAGCCTCCTACAGTGGGTTGCGGTAAGGCTTTATGTGGACCGTGCTATTATGCAGCATCGGACGCAGGTTCACCTTACCAAAGACACACAGATTAATTATGTCCATATATATGACTAGGTACTAACATAGTTCATAAGTTCTTTTGTTACTAACATTTTATGGGCAATGCCTGAAATAAACTATTTTTATTTTATTTTATTTTTATTGTCAAAAAATCATCCAAATTTACGGACTAAAGTTTCTAGCTACTATGAATCGCATCTACCCCTAATCAAGGACGAAGACTGCACGCGAAATAGAAAAAGTTCGGTTTAATTAAATTCTATTGAAGGAAATCGCAAATATTTTTATCGTGAGACAATACTAAAGTTTACCCAGCGTTATCTGACGTAATCAAGCTGAACTACTACAGAACTACTGATCCTGAATCACGCAACTGAAGTTCACCTACGGGATAGCCTTAGTACAGTAAGCTTCAGAGAAAAGGGACCCCCCTTGATAATGACATGAAAGCATTGAAGTTTTTTGAAACTTTGTGTAAATGTCATGTTGGTCTAGTGGTTATGACCTATGCTTTGTGAATACGGTAACCGGGGGTTCAAATCCCCGGACACAAACTTCTTTTTTTATTTCGTATAATTATTTTTTTATTCTCATAAGCACTTTTGTTAATTATTATTTAATGAATCAAATTTCATAGTAGGTATGAGGTTTGTAAGAAAAGATAGGCTTGTTGTATAAACAATATTAATTTATTTCTCGAATTACATTTCTAGGACTACATGGAGTCCATTTCCTGGTTGAGTATACAGTTTTTCTATCTGAGTTAAATTGGGGTTACTTATTTTTAGATTTACTTATTTTTAGAACGTAAATTTATTGACAAAACACAATACCCCAAGAATAAAATGTTTACTTCACTTAGGGTCTAAGTGAAGTATAAAATGTTTAATATTATACATAGTTCTAGAAACATAACTACAATATTTATTTACTTATTTATTTAAAGTTGCAAACATTAATTTTTTACACTCTGTATAATCTTTGAATATAAAAGAATGGTTGAAAAATGAAATGTTATTTATGCCTATGAACCACAAAGAAAGAACCAACATGCTAAACTATAACAGTATAGCAATATACATCTTCCTCTTTGATCACATTTTCTGATAAGTAACCCTTTTAACACAACATTAGAAAAATATGTGAGGTCAGATGGTGCATCGTTAACACATTAGAAGATTACTAAACTTGTAAACAAGAGTAATGGGATTAGGTATTAATTATTATTATTATGAATGTTAGGACACTATTTCGCATTAGTTCCCAAGTTCTGTTTACCTTAGTTCCAGTTTAAAACCATCTGACCCCACAAGTTTTTTATAGGATTAAGATCCGGGCTTTTAGCCGGCCACTCAAACACCGTTATATCTTCTTGTGCATTTAGCCAGTCTTGCATAATTCGGGATGCACTAAAGGGTTATCCTGAACCAGGTAAATTTGTCCTTCTGGATATGCGACCCGCACTGATTATGCGCAGCATTACGTCTTTCAACACTTCAAGGTATCGCTCACTGTTCATGCGGCCACCTATTTCCACTAGCTCGCCTGGGCCCATTGAAGACATCCATATCCAGTAACCTAAAATAATAAACCTTTTCAAATCTGTTTTTTTTTTGTGATTTTATTTTAAACAATATTGTTATAATCATTTACTTACCTACCTAATGTTAACCGCCGCTTGTTCTTAAGTCTTATATGTTTTTAGGGTTGAAGGGTGCCACTGAGTGAACTTCCACAATATCATGATGCCGTTCTGATTCATGAGTTTATGCAACTAGGCGAGGTCCTTGGCGTTCACATTTTTTATATCACCCGTCGCTTGATACCTTCGAATCCATCTACGCACTGTATTTCTCTGTAATGAAAATGATAATAAATAAAAGAAACTCCAAAAATCTAACTAGTAAATGAAAAGGTAACATGATTAAGCAATAAATAGGTATATAATATATTTTTATCGTAACTCTTACCGTTATGCCTCTATTCTTGCTCCCAGAGAATAACAATTTTAGCTTTCAAAAATGTTGTTATTCGAACCATACTTTCAATTTGCTCAAAAAACTGATCAACAACTTAATAAATTGAATAATATTACGAGGAGGATTAACACCAATGCAAATTACCACGAATTATAAAGTTACCTTCAATCACAGTTTAGTAATTATGACAAAGAAGTATTCTAATTGCAACCTTAGCGCGCTGTCACAGATATTAAAATACTATAGCCGCAGCTCATACAGCAGATAAGTTTTTGAAGTAAAAAACAAAATGACGGTAGTGCAATAAGCTGTATCAAGCGTAATCTATTGAACTAAACGAGAAATCTATACTAATTTCAACCTTATCTTTCAGTCAATTGAGCAGTTATTATTATCATATATGGTGTAGTTGAAATTTAAACCTTATCATCTACAAAATAACACCGTAATCAACTTTGTTCGATAATAGGAGTAGGAATGTTATTCATTTTTTCGCCATTATTATCAAGTGAACCGTAGCCTAGTGGAGTAAGGCGCGGTCTAAGTAATCGGCTGGCGCTGGAGATGCGGGTTCGTATCCTCAAACGCCACATAAATTAATGTGGCATCTTTTTGTGAGTATGTTGTATCTTGGTATACAATTGAGCCGAAAGACGAAAAATATCAGAAAATTACAAATATGAACATGCAAATAAAAGGCAAATGAAGCTGTTTGCAGTTCAGCGACGATCGCATCGCGTGACGTCATTCGTGAGTCATGTGACGCGGCCGGCCGGCGCAGGCGGCGATATTCTTTAAGTATTGAGGGGGTCTGTTTTCTCTGACGCTGACTGTACAACAATCCATTCCAATGTTGATGTATTGAGATGAGATGGCACTCTATTTTATATTAATGGTTTTTATTAACCGATCTATAGACTGAAAATACGGTACTTTAAGTGATCTACCTATATTCAGGTACTATAAAAACGGATACTGCCTGATATAGATATTTAGTTTTATCTAGTTATATTTAGTTCGTTAGTACTTAAATCAGAAAATAGATACTTCGATTGATGTAGTTATTAAGTTCAAATTCTAGACAAGCTCAAGTAGCCTATGACTTGCATTCTACATAATATTTATGTTGTATTTTTGTGAATGGTGACAATTTAATTTAAAAAAGCTGTATAATAAATCTTTCTGGCTTCTGGCTCCCTACTTCATAATATAATATTACAATAAAAATAAAAGACGTATAATAATAAAACTATTTTTAATAAATCCTATAAACTTCTCCATGACCAGTCTGTTGAAAAGCAATCGAAATGTCAATTTCAGCGTAAATAATAAAATAATATGCTTATGGATATGCATAACAATCATGGAGGACAGAACATGATTAATATCTGAAATAGTCATTTTTTTTTAGTCCATCATATAAGTGTGACTATGGGATAGTCAGACTATTCTATAGTGATTTATTTTATGTTGTCGTATTATTTAACATTTACAGTTGCCTACATGCCGTAGAATCTATAAAATAGTTATTTTGTATTATAAATCCATAATATATCTATTCTATACTTTAATATTATAAAGCTGAAGAGTTTGTTAGCTTGGTTGAAGCGCTAACCTCAAGAACACTACTATGTATTTCGAATTGAAAAATTCTTTGCGTCGAATAGCCCATTATATCGAGGAAGGATTGTATAATAAATCATTACGCTACCCCTTAGGGGAGCGGAGCAGTAATCATAAATATCAACAAATCCGGCAGTCATCGCAGCATTGCGCAGGGACAGGACAGCACATTTTAATTATTGCAGTTGTGTGAATGTTGAATTATACCTACGTATTAAAAAACATAAAAAATCTGCAATTTTAGTAAACTGGCAGTAGACGAAGTCGTTGGTGCACTTTCGACTACGCCTTCGGCAAACGAAAATCGCTAGCCGAAGGCGGTGCACGACCTGGTGTAAATATGCCTTCGACTACGCCGCCTTCGATAGAAGAAAGATGTTTGCCAAAGTCGACTGTCGACCTGGTGTAAATAAGCCTTTAGAATATTAATAGTGTCCGTCTAAACAGCCCCTCTAGACAAGTGGCAATTCGTTGATCGGCGTAATGTATGATGGAATAGAATGACAAATGTATAGGATTTGAGGTTTTTGACATTCGTTGACGCCTGTCATATACGTCAAATCCTATACATTTGGCATTCTATTCCACCATTACGCCGAGCAACGAATTGCCACTTGTCTAGGGGGGCTGAATTTCCAAGCAATAATTGTATTTTGACATAGGCGATATGTCTGTCGCGTATTTCGTATGATATATCGTAGGCGAGAATGTAGTGTTTGCTTATTATGTGTAAATACTTTTAAACGATAGGTATGGCGATATTAAATATTTTAGGTGTGCACCCATACAGCTTACAAAAAGTCTATGTGTATGCTTAAAGCAGGTCTATGTGTATCGATACTGTACTGTAACCTGTATTCTCTTTATTCTTTTTTCTGCTATATTCGCTTTTTTCTATCTTAATCGATTTGAATTATTGAGCGTATTAAATACCTTCTTTAAAATTCCATTCAAATCTATGTGCATCATTCATACACAACCCCCAAGTGTCGGGTACAAGCGTCTAGCAGCGATATTAAATTTATTTTAAAAGCATGTGATTCGCTACAACTTATGCCTTACTCCATTACGCACTTATTATAAAACGCAGTATAGAAACTGTTGTTATTTATTATTTTTACATTGCTGCTGGAAGTCGTGTTGGTGACAGAAAATTAAACTAAGTTCATTTGTAAGGACTATGGAAACTATATTGGATTTTATTAGAGATAAAAATGGAACTGTGGCAATGCAAGCAGCGCAAAATCGAAGTAAGTTATGTTTTTGTTTAAACTTTAACTTTGCACTTAAAAGAACAAAAGCAACTATGAGATAAAAATAACTATGTAACTGAATATTCTCTAAATTTCTTACTAAATTAATATAATTGAATAATTAGTTTAATTAACTAATTTTCATAATAATACTTAAATCAAAATTTATTTAAAATATACATATACAAGTATTTACAATAAATATACATCAATTCACCTTACTTTTCGTCGTTAAATTACTTTACATATCAATAAATGTCACTATTCTCTGACCAGACCATCCTACGAACGAAGGACGAACAGGCACCCGAGGCAATAGTAAAGTAAATTAATGAATGCTTCGCTCATGCGATAAAACAAAATACATTTATTTAAATATTCCTTAAATCGTTAATTTACATCGTTATTTGTTAATCGTTAGCATTCATTAATTTTACTTTATTTTTTGCCTCGGGTGCCTTACCTAATATTTTACGTATTCACTCATCGTTACTGAAATGCAAAAGTTCATCTAGGTATTTTTATTTTATATATTGTAATAAAAGTAACATAAATACGTATAAATACGAAATTATACACAATTATATCTTTGAAAGATAGCAGAGCAGGCAGCAAAGACAAGTGCCTTAACTAGTATCATTACAAAAATAATTTAATCATAATTTCTTTTTCTAGTGCAATTCGTGAATTCTTGGTTGCTAATGAGAACCCCTATGATGCCTGCCATCATATTGGCAACTTACCTGATGTTTGTATTAAAATTGGGCCCAAATTATATGCAGAATCGAAAGCCCTATCATTTGCCGAATATTATGACACTATACAACGTCGCACAAGTAATCATATCGGCTTATTTGATCTATGCGGTGAGTTATTTTGGTGTGTGATTTATCTATCGTCAAAATAATAGGGTTTGCCTTTTACAAGGAAAATGGGCGGCATTTTTTCTTTTTTGTTAATTTAAAATTATAAACGGGGCCATATTCCATACAGTCAGTTATTCTTATGTTTTGGTGGTTTTGAAAAATTAAAGTGTAAAGTGTGTGAAAAATTAAACCTCTTTGCACGTTTTAATTTTTAGGGTTCCGTAGCCAAATGGCAAAAAACGGAACCCTTATAGATTCGTCATGTCTGTCCGTCTGTCTGTCTGTCTGTCTGTCTGTCTGTCCGTCCGTATGTCACAGCCACTTTTCTCCGAAACTATAAGGCCTATGCTGTTGAAACTTGGTAAGAAGATGTATTCTGTGAACCGCATTAAGAATTTCATACAAAAATAAAAAAAAGCATTAAGTTTTGGGGGTCCCCATACTTAGAACTGAAACTTAATTTTTTTTTTCCGTCAAACCCATACGTGTGGTGTATCAATAGATAGGTCTTTAAAAATGCTATTGAGGTTTCTAACATTTTTTTTTTCTAAACTGAATAGTTTGCGCGAGAGACACTTCCAAAGTGGAAAAATTTGTGTCACCCCCCCCCCCCCCCCTCTAACTTCTAAACTAAGAGAATGATAAATCTAAAAAAAATTTATGATGTAAATTGCCATGAAAACTACCACTAAAAATTGGTTCGAACGAGATCCAGTCAGTAGTTTTTTTTAATACGTCATAAACCGCAATTTTCGCCTTTGCAACTATGGAACCCTTCATGGGCGAGTCCGACTCGCACTTGGCCGATTTTATTTATTAACTTTGTTTTGAAGGATCACTTTTTCGAGTATCAATGGTAAAAATACTTTACAACACACCTGCTCATAAAAGTGCTATTATTTTACCGCAATTAGGCACGTAATGACACCTATTATCAAACTGTGACTTTTTCATTGCTATTATTCACAAAAGTGAGTTATAGATTCTTTTTTAAATTTTATAGGAAGTGTCTATAATAATTGTCTATGTTCTTAAAAAAGTTTTGATACAAAAAAGAACGTGTTAAATAGTACGAATAAATTAATATGCCCATTGTATGGTCATTTGATGCATTTTCGTATTTAAATAAATAATTTCAACTTGTAATAATTGTATAATAAACAAAATTATCACACAAATTTATCATTTTTTTTTTTCTAAGTACAGAAAAAAAACAGTAAAAAAATTTAAAGTCAAACCCAATGATATTAAGGGTCTAGAAAGCGTTGTGTAGAATGTTGTGGAATATTTAGTATTATTATTAAATATAAATAGATGTGTTATTGCTATTTCTACGTTGATTTGTAAGCATATGACATATCTATGTTATGAAAATATCATTGGTCAAACCTCATTCTTTTAAATATGGCCGATCGCCATTGTTAGATGAGCGCGCATAGGAAAACGAATTCATTTGTAGTATTGTTTATTTAGTATTTGTAGTGTTATTTTATTCGCAAGTGTGTTGTAAAACGTCGTATGGCACGCGTGAGTATGAGGATTACCGTCCTCGGCACTCTTAAGACCCTCGCCTGACGGCTTGGGTCTCAATAGCGCCTCGGCGGTAATCACCAACTTTGCTCACTTGTACCATAATGTACTATTTCATATATTTCAGAATGGTCGTATGCTGGTATATAATGGTCTGTTACCTAAAAGTTGCTCTCTGGAATCTGAATTCAACAGACAAGGCGTAAGTAACTTTAAGCTGGGTCCACATTTGTATCATTTGCCCGATCCGATCACCGTATCCGTATCGGCGATGACGCGTATCATAATCGCATAAGGGGACGGGTAATGATACGCGTATCACTGATATATACATTGTAATTATGATACGCGTCGCCGATACGGATACGGTGATCGGATCGGGCAAATGATACAAATGTGGACCCAGCTTTAAATGTATGATTCCGAAGTCGACCACATACAACTGTAGACGCATGCAGGAGAGCGTATCCATTACTTGTTAAAATCCGATACGGATTAATGAGACCATTGAGAAGCCGCAATGCATCACGCGTATCTGTAGTTATCGTATGCGGTCAGCTTCGGAATCATATCTTAACAAAGTCAATAATATCATACTTCTGTAAGTTACATAACACAAGGAAAATATTCAGAAAATTAGATAGGTTATATTTAACTCTTTATTATTCACAATACACTACAGTACATTAGGGACAATATAAGAGATAATTATGTACAAATGGCGGCCTTATCGCTGCTAGCGATGTCTTACAGGCAACTTTTGGATGGACATATTTTAAATCATCATCACTACATATTATAAAACAAAGTCGCTGTCGCTGTCTGTCCCTTTGTATGCTTAAATCTTTAAAAGTACGCAACGGATTTTGAAGCGATTTTTTTTTACATCTAGAGTGATTCAAGAGGAAGGTTTATATGTATAATACATGCATAATACTGTAGAGAAACACTGATAAATTTAGAGATTTCTAATGTGATGCAGCGGGAACGGAATCAGAATATCACGGGGGCTGAAAATAAGGCGATATGAAGTTCGCCGGGTCAGCTAGTATACAATAAACTACAGTACATTAGGGACAATATATAAGAGATAATTATTTACAAATGGCGGCCTTATCGCTGCAAGAGATCTCTTACAGGCAATCATACTACGAGTAATATTATAAATATGAAGGTAACTCTGTCTGTCTGACTATTTGTCTGTCTGTTTGTCTGTCTGTTACGCTTTCACGCATAAACCACTGAACCGATTTTGATGAAATTTGGTACAGAGATAGAGTAGACCTTGGGAAAAGACATAGGCTATGTTTTGTCACTATAACCTTAACCGACATTCACGTGGGCGAAGCTGCAGGTAACAGCTAGTTTAATATAAAACATAAGTCTACTCTAAACCTCATGATGAAGCAAGTAAATTCCCAAATAGTGTTCCATAATTTTTTCGAAAATGACCAGAGATTGCGTACGTCCAATGGATACAGGTAGCGCACAGAACCTCATGATAAAGTAACTAAATCCCTTATTCGCATAACGGCAACTTCTCAAAAGGGCAAATTCGCATAAAAGTAAAAGTAATAGTGTTCCACTATAATTTTTTCGAAAATGAGGAAATGAGAGGTCATGAATGTGTGTCATTGAGGAACACAAAACGTTCTTATAAGTAAGTAGGAGTACGGGGGTTGAAGAGAATACTGTAAAGCATGGAAAGAATAATATGAGCATTCCGTCAAAGTTGAACTGGGAGCCACTTGAGCAAGTTGCGAAACTGTGATAATATATGTGATCGTATTTGCGAAGACCAAATATGATCCCGGAAATGACCCTAACATATAATTCCGTACTACCTCAGAAGTTCATTCAAGTCCAAGTCTGAGTTCTGAATCGAATTAAAAAGCATTAAAATTTGGCAGGCTGTTGTCTTTGCCTCCAGGGTAGGCAACAGCCTGCCCTCTGACTCTATCCTTATATACTTCACGGGCTTCCTCTAATGTCATTAGTCTTTTCATGCAACCCGCCAATTTCGAGTACTTTTGACCTGCCCTTTTTTCAAAATTTCATTAATTTGGCCAATTAAACTTATAGAGCAATGTTTTGCAAATGGATCTTTAGTTCACAACACGGTCCCACGAGTCCCACCTCGAGAAGACTCCGACAAAGAACTCAGTGGATCTTTTTTGGTCTTTCACAATTTTTTAAATTTAATACTGTCAGAAGTTTATGCGAACATCACTTATTGTAATAAAAGCCACTTTTTAACAGATTTTAGTACCAAAAATAACACCAAATAAATCGCGATTGAAACCGTCAAAAAGTAATTTTGTTTCAAACTTATGTTTACTTCTGCACTCAGTCTCGTCTCCACAATCTTGTGGTGTACACACTTTCGGAGAGCTCCATCAATTAAATATCTTGGTGTATCTAAATCTAAATACTACCTTAAAATTTCATCTGCACATGGGAAGTCTTGCATCTAAAATACGTAAATCAATAAACGTTGTCAAAGAATTCAGACATGTAGCCGATGAAAGTCTAAGAAAGACACATAAATGAAAAACTACATATTATAGTTAAGTCTGTATATTATGCGTGGTGACAAAATAAATGATTTATTTATAAATCAATCAATCAAATGATTTATTATTATTAATTTTATTTAGGTTGCAGGTCTGTCAAGTCGAGCCCTTTTTACAGGAACACGTACCTAAATCGTACTAAACTCTTTTAAACTTCTATTTCAGATTGCAGCTGCAATGTACTACTATCTAATAGCAAAAGTATCTGAACTTCTAGATACAGTTTTCTTCGTACTTCGGAAAAAGGACAAACAACTTAGTTTCTTACATGTCTATCATCATAGTCTTATAATTGTTGTCACTTGGTGCGCGTTAAAATATGAACCTACTATTCACTTAATGTTCTTAGGATGTGTCAATTCCTTTGTCCACGTTATTATGTATACATATTATGGATTATCAGCTTTTCCGAGTCTAGCGAAGTATCTGTGGTGGAAAAAATATATTACCAGCCTGCAGTTAGTAAGTATAACATACCTATAACTTTTGCTTCATCCTAACGTTAGTACCAGTAGCATTCGAAGTTTTCCCCTTGGAGTCTGGGGTCCGCTATACCAGTCTGGGGATTTGTCTCGACTTTGATATTTTCCGTGAAGCGATTGCCATCTGAACTCCACAACCCAATAACAAAATTAGGTGATATCGAAGCATTGCAACTAGATCAGTTGTTGGACTTTTAAGGGCTCCAACTACCCGTAACGACTGCAATAGATGTTCGTATGGCAAACGGGACCGACGGCTTAACGAGGCACGACCAGACCAAAGCAAATACCCATATTTGTGCGCGGGTTCGATCCCCGCTCAGTGTAAATATTTGCATGCATGTGCAAATATTTGCACTGAGCGGGAATCGAATCCGCGCTGCATGCGTAGCGGCCGCAATCAATAGAATCGCTGGTTGGGTATGAATATTTGTATTGGTCATAAAGGAGAACATTCACTCTCCATACATATCTGGGCTAATTTTGAAAGTGCCGGCCAAAGAAAAAAAATACGATATTCCGTTAGAGCTTGTTCTTACTAGCATTTTTTATTACTGCGTCAAAGTTGAGAGACCACTTCCAACGGTTTTATTTGAGTTTAAAAATCTTAAAAATATACACTTTTTAAGATACGAACTATTAAAAATAAATGAAAAATATTGTTCTACATTGGAAGAATAGTTAATAAAAGCAATATAAAATAAACCCTATACTGCATATATTGTTGTTTTTCGTCCATTTATTTAGATCCAAAATTAAAAGTGCCGGCCAAAGAAAACAAATATAATATTCCACTAGAGCTTGTCCTCATCAGCACTTTTTATTATGTCGTCAAAGCTGAGAGACCACTGCCCTCGGTTTTATTGGCGTTCAAAAATCTTAGAAACATATATAATTTTTATGATACGATGGAAATGAATGAAAAATATTGTTCTATATTGGAAGAATAGTTATTAAACGAATTACGTTTTCCGCAGCCAGAGGGTACAAGAAGGAAACTAGAATCACTTAAACGAGATTTATTATACTTATTTAATTAAATCTAACTAACCTAAAGGTGGTGAATGTACTCGATGTTAGAAATACATTACACCGTACTAGCCTAAAGGTGAATGTACTCGATATTAGAACTACATTACACCTTACTAACCTAAGCGAATGAGTTCGATATGAGAACTACATTCTTAACTATACTAACGACTACGTTCGATGCTAGAACAGAAGTGAAGTATATTTATTTTAATTAAAGATGTTAAATCAGTTCGCGTATTGATGCAATCGATTCTCAAATCTGCTGACGGTGCGGCACGAGGCGAATGCACGAGGCTGCTCGCTGCACGGGGCGCTGATGCTGCAACTCGTACTTGCTCTCCTTATAATCTGGGTCGTTATATGTATAGCGGGTTCATGCGGGTTTGCCTATGTAATTCCTCCACCCTCAGAAAAGCAATTATTTTCCAACTTTCAGTGAAAATATTGCTGGTATAGTCGGTTTTCCAGGTTCTTCATGTGTCTCATTTTGTTGGACGCTGGGATTCTTTTCTGTTGAATTTTGTTGTTTCTTTCTCCAGAACCGGCGAACTATGATGCTTGAGATAACTATGATTGTACCAGTTATAATATAGAGTGGTATAGTTGTGTGATAAATTGTTCCAGAGGAATTTTCCAGTTGCAGCGGAGGCTGGGTTATAATTTTATCTTGACTAGTATGCAGTGATCTTGACTGGAGCGCATGAGTTATTAGAGGGCTGATTAGAGATGATTCCCTGGATACAGTCGAGAAGTTCTCCCATTGGATAATTCATCTCTTCCTCGCAGAGATGATACTGGTTCAACTTCGGGCATTCAGCCTCTATGTACTCAAAAGCTTTTACCATATGTTGCTAGGAAGGGATAAGGAGGGATCAAAGTATATTCTAGTTTGTTGGGAACTATAGTTATTCTGTATAAATCGAACTTGGTGGGAGAGATTATTGGTCATTTGAATAATAACTATTCTTTTTCCTGTATAATAGTAACCGGGTTTTATTATAAAGTAGTATTCTCTCAAGTCTAGATCTAAAATCTGTTCAGAGCTGTAAATTAGTTTTAATATGTTAACTATGATGTAGAGTTAGCAGGAATTGTTTCCTGAAACTTGGGTAATTTACATTGGTACAGGTGAATAGGGATTCTAGTACAGTCAGTAATTAAATAATTATCTTCAAGGTCTATTTGAGCGCCATCTTACTGATCTAATCCTATTTAATCGTCGAGATGGTTATGGAATTTATAGATAAAAAACTTTACATTAGACTGGTCATTAAAATTTTGATATACTAGGTAAAACTGGTAAGGGAAAGACAAGGAAGCAACAGTTTAGAAAAGTTTCAAGTACTTACAAATACAATTCTTCTTGCGTATCGATAGCTGGTTATTCTCCCTTCTTTTGATGGCTGCAGCTCTCGCTCTCGTAGGTAGTAAATTAAATTCGTTTTATATAACTAGTTTTTTTTTTCTTTTTTATACTATATTCCGGATCCTTCCTGTGCTATCAATGTTTGGATAACCTCCCCTGCGGCTTCACGTAGATTCTGGATATTCGATGAGGTATTAGGATACCGACAGCGACTATCGGAGTCAGCACTCACCAGGTTAACGATTTTTGGAAACCTATGCCGCGCCGCGCACTGCCTCGAATATCCTACCGACTGCGCCAATTACGTTTTCCGCAGCCAGAGGGTACAAGAAGGAAACTAGAATCACTTAAACGAGATTTATTATACTTATTTAATTAAATCTAACTAACCTAAAGGTGGTGAATGTACTCGATGTTAGAAATACATTACACCGTACTAGCCTAAAGGTGAATGTACTCGATATTAGAACTACATTACACCTTACTAACCTAAGCGAATGAGTTCGATATGAGAACTACATTCTTAACTATACTAACGACTACGTTCGATGCTAGAACAGAAGTGAAGTATATTTATTTTAATTAAAGATGTTAAATCAGTTCGCGTATTGATGCAATCGATTCTCAAATCTGCTGACGGTGCGGCACGAGGCGAATGCACGAGGCTGCTCGCTGCACGGGGCGCTGATGCTGCAACTCGTACTTGCTCTCCTTATAATCTGGGTCGTTATATGTATAGCGGGTTCATGCGGGTTTGCCTATGTAATTAACGCAATAACAAATAAACCCCATACTGCATATCGCTGTTTTTCGTTAGTTTATTTAGGTCTAAAATTGAAAGTGCCGGCCAAAAAAAAAATGATATTCCGTTAGCGCTTGTCCTTATTGGCATTTTTATTAACACATTTTCAATAAAATAGATAATTGAAAAGGAATGATAAATGTCGTATTATATTGGAAGAATAGTTGATAAAAGCAATAAATAATAAAGCAATAAAAATAAGCACATAAAAATAAAATACACGAGCAATAATACTGTTTCATTGCACTTCACCCTTCTTGTTTTATCTATGATAATGTATGTATAATGTTGACGAACCTGGACATGACGTGACTGCTATCGTCCACGAATCATCCATAAGGCATTGCCATTAGTGCCTTGTAACTGTGGAATATGATGAACTCATTTACTAAGTTCAATTGGAAATGCACTTTTAACCAATATAAATCAATATTTCTCATTCATTTTCAATAATTCGTAAAAAAATGTAAATATCCAAGATTTTTGAACTCAAATAAAACCGAGGGAAGTTGTCCTTCAGCTTTGACACCATAAAAAAATGCTAATGAGGACAAGCTCTAGCGGAATATCATATTTGTTTTCTTTGACCGGCACTTTAAATTTTTGAACTAATTAAATAGTTACACTTTATACTAAATATTTAACCCTAAACAAAATCTCAAGGAATCGATTTAGAACTTTGGTGTAGTAATAAAAAATGCTTACAATGTTGAGTTCTATCAAAATCAAGCACTTTTTTTTAGTGGCCGGCAAAATAAAAATTAGCCCAATCTGAATGATCGCCTTTCCAACTTTTAAGCGACTCACATGCTGCACGTGTTTAACGCGACGCGTGCGCTGTAGGTGCATTCCATGCGTGTGGTATTGGAAATATTATTGTGTTAATTCCTCTTTTACAATAAAAACAATCCTACGCCCACTAAACATAATAGATAATAACAAATTTATGTTTTTTTTTAAATCTCTAATTCCACCCACACCGACACTAGTGACTTTTGGATACCAGAATTAACAGCAGTGACCCTCCAACACATCGGGTAATGACTCTTGAGAACTTCAAGGAACTCAAAGTTAAACTGTCTTAGAAGATCTTTGTACGGTCCAAAAACACCTTGACTTGGCCTGTTCTATCAAATAACTAAAAAGTTCGGAAAATCAGAACGTCCGTTACTCACTTTCTGCTTCTTTTTTCAGGTGCAGTTTTTTGCAGTATTAGCCATTTTCATGGTAGCGTATGTCTATTCGGACTGTACACCATCCGGTATTCTCATAACGGCTTTATCATCGAATTTAATTTTATTCTTGTTTTTATTTGGTCAATTTTATGTGAGGACCTATTCAAAAAAAAGTCTTAAGGTTGCTAAACACAATGCAAGTAAAAATATAAGTAATGGTAATGGAACTCAAAATGGAAATAGAATTGTATGTAATGGAATACCAAATGAAAAAATCGGAAACGATAATGGAATACAACATAATGTAAATGAAAGTGAAATGTGTAAAACGAAATACGACACAAAATCTGTAAAACGAGAGTAAATTCGTTGCTATTAAAAATTCATCCAAAGTTTCTCGTAATCAGAAACTAAGACTGCACTAATTAAATCCTGAACCGAAAGAAATCCTTCTAATATTATAAACGCGAAAGTTTGTAAGTATGTGAAGATGTATGTGAGGATGTTTGTTACTCTTTCATGTAAAAACTACTGAATGGATAGTAACTAAACTTCACAATAATATATAGCTTATTAGCTGATATATAGCCTATGTATTGGTTAATATATCAACGATGAACGGGAACAGAATTCCACGCGGACATTAGCAAATTATTTGGGACTAGCTGTTATTGTCCGCGGCTCCGGGAAACAACAGAAATAATTTGCTATATTAAAATAGCTAGCGCCATCTAGCGCAATTAAGCTGAACTACTATGGAACTACTGATCCTGAATCACGCATTTGAAGTTCACTCACTGGATCAAATATTGGGTGTCACGGGCTCACGGCCCGTCTCCCGTCAGTCTGGTTTTTTTTTATTTTCATTTTGCCATTTTATTTGGTATTAATTGATCTATGGACTGGAAATAGTTAATGCCTAGATATTACTATAGATTTACTTTTGTTTATTTTTAATAATTATAGATATTTAAATATATATTATGTAGGTATGTAGTTATTTAGTAAGCCAGAAAAATATACTTTATATAGATTTGTCTGTATTCCTACTTCCTAGACTAATATTACAATAAAAATAGAAAATATTTCCTAATACAAGCATTTTTAACGAATTCTATTATTTTATTACCTGATTTTACCGTGTGTGATTAGTTTGCTGAAAATTAAAATATCGATGACGACGTCGCTCTGAAATCCATTATGGTGGGGAGCTGTAGAAGAGATTTCATGAGTTACTAATATACAGGGGGATACGTTGAATACCTCCACCAAATAATGAGCTCCAGATATATATACGTACGTGTTGCGTCTGCCGAGAACCAATACAGACTGATGGACCTACAGATATGTGGACGGTCTTGCTGTTCCATCTGCAGATGCATCCAGAGAACACATTAGCTACGCTCAGATTGGCGGAAAATACCTTGTTTCAATAGTTCATATCTGATATATTATGTTTTAACCTATTGATTGAAAAAATTCTCATTCAAGTTCAAATTTGAAACAATAATTAGAAAAGTAAAAAATGAAGTAGGAACGTAGCAAGCAGCGAGCTGTTATTCCTGTCTAGCCCTCAGATCAGATACTATGATTTTATGTCCAGGCGTCTCTATAAACAGAACGCCTGGACATAATATCATATCAATAGTTACTTTTAGTAACATATGACGTACCAATCGTGTTTTCGTAGGTACCTACCCGAGTTAGTTAAAAGAACATATTATATCTACTCACTACACTAGTAGCCAAATGCAGGAACAAATTGTAGGCTGATTGCAGCTCCATCTAATG
This sequence comes from Eilema depressum, assembly GCA_914767945.1. Taxonomy (NCBI): domain Eukaryota; kingdom Metazoa; phylum Arthropoda; class Insecta; order Lepidoptera; family Erebidae; genus Eilema; species Eilema depressum. The sequence continues at coordinate 20,505,513 of OU612018.1, read as the reverse complement.
GAACAAGTTGTAAATGTAAACCTCTTATGGTTTTCAGCTTTAAGCTTCCATGCTTCTTACTTTGACACTAAAGTACTTTCTATAAAACAGATTCCAGGTGATAATACCTAAAACTGGGTTTGTTCAAGTAAATGATTTTGACAGGATCAGGCGATAAAATCGTTAATTTTGACTGATTATAAATATTTACTAGCAGTAAATATACCTACCTTATTTTCAATAGAATTAATAAAATACTATTAGGTGTATAAAATTATGAAATTACATAGATAACTTAATACTATCGTGGCTAACGTGGCTCTGGGGCCTTACCATAAACTTGAAAAACTTGACTTTGGCGTTTCGCCATTAATAATTTTATGAACATTTACAATTTACTTGACATTGGCAAATTGCGGCGATTTGCTGCAGAAGCCAATAAGAAGAAGAAGGAGAAAATATCTCTAAAGTAGATTGTTGGTACGTATCACATTTTTTAAAGTAACGTGACATTCCTCAAATTATTTATTTATGTCAGAGATTCTTGTGTGATTATAGATATATATTTTTCTATACCTCTTAGGTGGCAGACCAGCACACGGCCCACCTGATGAAAAGTGGTTACCGTAGCCTTTGGAAGTGTGCAACGCCACGTGTACTGGTAAAGAATTTATTATTGCGTTGTTTTATCATTATCTTCGGTTCTATCCGCCTGATTTCAAATAAAACTGCATCAACAAATCCGTCCCAGTAGTTTTTGCGTCCATTGCGAACAAATAGACAAGAATTCCAAAAATAAAATTTATATTCTCAAGAATTTATTTTAAATATCTCTAATGTCAGGCTTGACTTCCTCATCTTCTTCATCCTAGCGTTAATTTCTAGTCTCATCCCAAGCTTTTACCTCGGAGTCTGGAGTCCGCTTTACCAGTCTTAACTGCGGATTTAGCTATACCTCAATATTTTAACCAATAAAGGACTGCCATCTGACCTCCACAACCCATTGACATTGGTGACATTAGGTGATATCGATCGATATCGCATTGCTGATCGGTCGCGTTCACTACCGCTACGCCACAGAGGCTGTCAGGCTTGATTATTTTACAATAATTATAATTTGTATGTTTGTGTTCTAAAGTACTATGTAGATAAATAGGTTAGAGTTTAAACACTCTCTCACTCACAAGTTAGATTCCTTGGCCAGTCACGTAACCTTTTTTATAAACGGCCCGTAACCGACTACCTACACCTTGTCGGATAGTAAAAGCCTAGGGTGAATTCCAGAGGACCACCATTTCAAATGGCCTTGACAGATGCTTTTGACACTCCACTTGAAGAACCCAGAATTGTAAAAAGAGAGAAACGTGTACGGGCAAATTATTCCGTTTACCTAAAGTGTTTTTCTTTGAAAAATAAGTTTCGCAGTTGCATTGTCTTTGTGTTTTTATTACAGGAAGTAAATGTTTATCGACCTACCGTATAAGAATTTAAATAACTAGATGCCACCCGCAGCTCCGCCTGCGTGGCCTTTTGCGTTCCTGCAACCCATAAGAAGCTATTATAGGGATAAAAAGTAGCTTATTTATGTTAATCCAGACTATTATCTATTCCAGTACCAAATTGCTAGCAGATCCGTTCAACCGTTTGTCCCTGATTGAATAACAAACAGCCCAACTATCACATTTATAATATTAGAATCAAAACATTACGATTAAACAATGTCATCTTCAAAGTTTAACTATTTTTTAGACAAAGTGATTGATGGTAAAATAATTGCAAGTTTCTGTCAAATCATAATAGTTCGGTTTAGGTCTCTTGCCAGAACGCGTGAGTTCTCCCGTATTTTTTTTTCTACGTCTTAAGTCACCTGTCCACGATACGCAATTTTACAGAAGCGCGCCTGATTTTGCGGACCACGCAAAGTGGAAAGGGGGTCGTCCGTGATACTGCGGACGCGTCTCTGATGACAAGTTACTCCTTTTCCACGTTGCGCAATTCGAAGTACGTGGTAAGGGTCGTGTCTCTTAGGTTGATACCTATCCAAAATCCAATATCATGAGTCGGGCGTGTGCTTGTCATCAGACAAGCACACGCCCGACTCATGATATTGGATTTCGAGTTTACCGAGCCCAGTGATTAGCCGTCAGTATTGGCCCGTAGTTAAAATGAACATGTGCCTTATGCATGTCTCATACATCGATCAGTAGGTGCCGTGGTCAGACATCTCTAGATAATATTTTTTTTGTTTTTTGAAGTGATAATTTTCGGTTTCAGTATTCTGTAAATTGTGAAGTATTGTAGAATGTGAGTTTTATTTTTTTAATTAACATAGGTAATAATTGTAGTATTTTTTTTATGCCAGGTTAGTGCGATCCGTAGTAACTGCAAGACTACAGGTAGGTACTACGAGTATAAAATTGAACGAATATTTCCAATAGTAAGTTTGGATGATAGGGATATTGGTTAATAGTGGCGAAACCATTTAAGCATCTCTTTCCTATTGTAGCAAGCTACCCCAAAGAGGCGTGAATATATTACGAGTATATTAATTTGTGTGTATATAATAGCTGCCCCTCTATTGCCCTACCTGCACCTCTATAGCCGTCAAAAGAAAAGGTTTTTCTTCAATTTATATGCAATGCATAGGTAAAATTGCACTAAATTAGATCTTCGGTTTAGGCATGATAAAGAAAATTATTGAGTTACTTTCTTTATTATTTTAATAAGATTATGTTAAAAGTTAAAAATAAATAACTAAAAATTTAAAACATTTACGTCCAAACAATTTGTGCGTAATAAATTCTCTAATAAATTTTCTTCTTCATATTACATACATACGTCTTTATATACAACACTGAATTCTCAACACTTCTACTTCTACATCCTAATGTTAATCCCAGACGCATCCGAAGCTTTCATCTCGGAGTCTGGGGTCCGCTTTACCAGTCTAACTGCGGATTTGGCAGGACTTCGTAATTCTTAATACTGAATACATAAAAATCTAAAAGAATAAGATAGAACTTTTGAATAGAAATTTCAAATATACTGTAACTCTTATCCATCAATCGCCTATTTTCGCTCACCCTCGGGATACACCCTCCCCCATTTTCCACCTCCTCTCCCCCTCCCCTATGTACCTGGTGGTTATGGAGTCACACTGACTAAAACACACGCCGTCTTGGGTCTTCGGTTGCCGGAGGTGAGATTGCCGGAGACGGCGGAGACATATTTCTCGCACAGCCTCTCGGATGACCTCACGATCTCTCGGATCTCTCATCCCTTTTTACCTACGTGCGGTCCCTGAATAGCAGTTCATATAGGTTCTATTATTTTTCAAATCGGGATATATAGTAGTAACTAAATAAGACATTAAATAAAATGGTTTTCATAAATTTTCCTTAGGGCACCTAAAAACAAGATTAATTTTAATCAAAAGTAAGCGTTTGATTTGCACAAAATCGCAAACTCATTAAACATGGCATAATGATTTAAACAAACTTTAAATAATGGTACTTTGACCTTATCAGGCCTGTTTCTTTTAGCATAAATGTATATAATAAATAGGCATATACCACTGCAAGTATGCCATCATTTTGCTGGTGATGCCCATTACGAAGATTTAACTGGAGAGGTGGCATGACAGTCCCGACCCGACTCCTACTAGTCTAGAAATAGTTATTGGACGAGGCTGCTCCAGCAAGCATTTTTATCACGGGCATAGTCCAAGAAGGGGAAGTCAAAAGTCGAAATCGTTATGAACCTTTAATAACGATAGATATATTGCCCAATAAGGGGAAGTCACAAGTCGAAATCGTTATGACTCTTTAAATTAGGTACGTAAGTGGGTGACAGACGTGCGAGTTAGTACACGGACTTATGGCTCGGCGACCTTACTCGCACGTCTGTCACCATAAGTTCGCGTACTTTAAAACCGCCGAGTAAGTTCGTTGGCGATCTAGCAAGTTTGAAATTTTGCTCGTAACTAGAGGTTTGCACCGGTGCGGAATTTCATGAACCGGTGAAAAACACCGGTGTTTTAGCAAGCTCTTAGAAAAATATGACATGATAGAATTCCTAGATAGCACAAAGCCTCTTCTCTCGACAACATTGTAATACAGTGTGAGCAAGCTTGCCGTCTGTCATTGACGGCGAGCCGAGTAAGTTCGCGAACTTAAAAACAGCGTGCTTAAAGTACGTACATCTATCACCCACTCAACATTTAAATCAATGCTCTTTAAGAACAATACCTAAATATATTGTCCAAGGAGGGGAAGTCACAAGTCGTACTCGTTATGACCCTTTATTAACGCTATCTAATTCAATCTATCTAGGTAAGTATATAGCTTGAGGATTTTTCGCACGATAAAAAAGAAAAAAAAAAGGTACATTTTAATATTTTCTTTTATCTTACGATCGCCAGTAGAAATATTTTTACACACAAAGTACTACCCTACCGTTGTATTCATTGTGTCTGATTGTTTAATGGCATTTTTGTATATACTTTAAATAAATTAATACTATTACCACTATTACGCACCTACGCACTTCTAACAAAATATACAAAAACGGAACATTAACATTTCTCATTGTCAAGGTACTGCTGACTTACCCTGAACTCTTATACAACAGATCAATGTTAGCTGAGAATTCAATGGTCATCTTATTTACACTTGAACAGTAAGAGAGTCAGCAATCACCATTTCTGCAAGTGCAAGAAACTCCCCGGTGCGGCCAGATTTTGCAGAAACCGCCAAGCTACGTGGCATACAAATGTCTGGCAATGGTGCCCACCCCGGATCCCGGTAGAGGGGTACGCCCAAGTTCTGGCTTGACGTCATTGAGGGAGGCATGCGCACCAATGGCCTCACTACCATGGACGCCCAAAACCGTGTAAAGTGGAGGAGGGCAAGCCGGAGGGCGAACCTTGAAATCCGTGTTCACCTCAACAAAAAGTCCGTTCTCCAAAGTTTTCGTGCGGGGATTAAACTGATTCTTTCCAGTTTTGGATGTATGACGTACCTAGTAGTTTTATAGGTATGACTGACTCTATTTACTGCAAATCTTATTTCTAATAAAATTATTGAAGTACTAGTGGCCCGAGACCCAGATCTGCCCAGGAATACAGACGTAAAGCAGTCTATAACCTAATTTCAGTGCCATCTACCGACGCCAATAATCCAAAAGAGTGTATAAGGGTCATCTCTGAAACGGGTTGCATATATCGTGTTTTTTAACATGATCATCTTCAAATTATTAATTTATGTCAGAGCTGTTCTTGTGGCCTAGAACTTGTAGCTTCTGCAAAAACCAGAAAGCCTTCATGATTAAATCAAGGTGCTTTCCTACGTATAAAATTACTGTTAATTTAAAGATGAAACTTTTACATTGGAGGGCACGAAAACCGGTTGGTACATCTTTTTTTTGTTATCTGCTATAATTGCCATGAATGTTAAAAGATATTGATTTTTGATGGAACTCCTTTTGCATATTTAAGATGCATAGCCTCGTACCTACTATGGAGTAAAAGTATTATTTTATATAATAGAAGTAACAATTTATATCAATGATATATACCCTCACACGTGTTCCAACCTTACCAACTTTTTCAACCCTCATCTGGCTAATGCGCTACATAGATCGTAGATCGCATTGGTATATTCGTGGCGCAGCACAAAGATCTAAAGGTGCGGCTATAGCTCATGTTTTAGCAACATTTTCACTAAAAACACGCAACAAAACGTTTAGAGATGTGAATCTCTATACGTTTTCATTGAAAATGTTGCGAAAAACATGAACTCTGGACGTACAAGTGGCGCGGACGCGTACTGATTGCTGTGCTGCTATAATGTTTCGATGTCTAATTAACCTAAGAACTTCACAGACTGTCACATTTATAATATTAGTCAATCAAAACATTACATTTTAACAATTTTCATTTTCAAATATTATCCATTGTTGGACGAAGTGATTGATGGTGAAATAATTGCAATATTTTGTCAAATCACAATAGTTAGTTCTGTTCTCACGTATTTTTTTCTATGTCTTAAGCCACCCTTCCACGATTCACGATTATACTGACGCGTACATGATTTCGGGGATCACAATCAGTGGAAAGGGGGTCGCCGTCCGTGATATACTGTGTACGAATCTGTGAATACGCGGACAGCTTACTCCTTTTCCACGATTCGTAATTCGGCACGGTATGCTTTAGCGCAGACGGTATGCGTTACGCGTTACACCTCATTTTCACCAAGAAGTTTAGAACTTTTTTTTTAATGTCAAAAACGTCAATTAGACTTCGCCTCGTCTGATAGTAAGCTGAAGGCAAAGTATCTGAAAAGAGGGTCACTATTACAGACACGTACCATGTTACAATGGTGGCACTCAGCTTGACGGCCTCATCAGATGCTTTTTCACGCCCCGCTTAAAGACCCGGGACTGTAAGAGGAGGGAAACACGTGAACTGATAAGGAACTTGTTTGATACAAAACTCGTTAAAGATATTTTGTAGAAGACTACTCCAAACACAATTATTTTCTAAAGTTTACGCGAATGTCACTCATTGATATAAAACTACTTTTTAACGGATTCTTTCGCGATTTATTTGTTATTATTTGCTTTCAGACCGAAACGTTTGCGTAACGTAGCGTAAGCGTTAAAAATTAGTTTTATTAGTTGGGTTACAATCATCTCGTCTTAAACGCAACTGGTAGAAGTAGCCTCTGGTCTAAAACGCAGCTGGTCACTGGGTTTAAATCGCACCTTGTCTAAAACGCTTCCGGTCTAAAACGCAGCTGGTCTAAGTATCAATTAGTCTAAAAATACAAGTCGCCTAAAACGCAACTGGTCTAAAACAGAGTTAGTCTAAAATTCACGTAGTCTAAAACGCAACTGGTCTAAAATGCCAAGGGCACAACCAGTTGTGCTAACGTAGTTGTACATGAGGAAAACGGGCTGAATACTATCTCATTGTCGATTATTATAAAAGAAGAGAAATAGCTATTGATAGTTATGTATTTTATTACCTTAAAACATAGGAATAATCTTAAACACTATAGAAAACTATAAAACTAAAAATGCTTGCTTGCTTGTATTTTCGCCTCTCGTAGTAATTTCTCCAAAAATTGAATAAACATCGGCTTTGAGGGCATTCGACTATTTAATCTACGATGCCATGCTTCAACACTATTTTGTCGTGCGGTGCTTTTCGTGAGCAGAGCTAATCATTGGCAAAGACAGTCATTCTCTGTTAACATAATGATGGAATTTTTGCATATCTTCTGTGTCAGATGCACTTTGCAAAATGTTTATCTACGCATCGGATATGTAGGTAGTAGGAAGCAATGTTAAATTTGCAGTCAATCTTACAGTTTTTCTTCCTTCATGTGTATTGGTAACATTAAGATCGTTTCCTTTCTAGGGTTCCGTAGCCAAATGGCAAAAAACGGAACCCTTATAGATTCGTCATGTCTGTCCGTTCGTCTGTCTGTCTGTCCGTCCGTATGTCACAGCCACTTTCACCGAAACTATAAGGCCTATGCTGTTGAAACTTGGTATTCTGTTGGGAGGATGTATTCTGTGAACCGCATTAAGAATTTCACACAAAAATAAAAAAAAGCATTAAATTTTGGGGTGCCCATACTTAGAACTGAAACTAAATTTTTTTTTTTTCATCAAACCCATACGTGTGATCTATAGATAGGTCTTTAAAAATGCTATTGAGGTTTCTAACATATTTTTTTTCTAAACTGAATAGTTTGTGCGAGAGACACTTCCAAAGTGGAAAAATGTGTGTCCCCCCCCCCCCCCCCCCCATCTAACTTCTAAAATAAGAGAATGATAAATCTAAAACAAAAATATGATATATATTGCCATTCAAACTTCCACCAAAAATTAGTTCGGACGAGATCCAGTAAGTAGTTTTTTAGTAAGTAGTTTGCTACTACGGAACCCTTCATGGGCGAGTCCGACTCGCACTTGGCCGATTTTATTTCCATATAAGTAGCTTTATTAAAATGAAAGTAGCATCCGGTTAAGATCGCTTCAGGGAATACTGTTTGAACAGCGTTATACTGGGCTATATTTTCGTAGTGGCATTTATAAAAATCTAGTTTTGTTTTGATAGCCTCGAACAACCGGATGTAAGTATTTTTATTTTTATTAGATAGCAGGGCATAGACCATCGGTGCAATGTGGGTATGGTCTTCATCACTCCCAATATCCAAGTGCAGAGTAAAAAATTGGTAGAAGGGTTTAGGTTCTCTTTTGAACGTAGAGTCTCTTTAGTTTGTTCAAAGTGTTCCGACTTTGTTTGGTACAAAAGACCAATACTTTGTCATTGTTGTCAGACCAGTTTCGTTTTAGACGAAATGATACTTAGACCGGCTGCGTTTTAGACCAGATACTACTTCTACCAGTTGCGTTTAAGACGAGATGATACTTAGACCGGCTGCGTTTTAGACCAGATACTACTTCTACCAGTTGCGTTTAAGACGAGATGATACTTAGACCGGCTGCGTTTTAGACCAGATACTACTTCTACCAGTTGCGTTTAAGACGAGATGATACTTAGACCGGCTGCGTTTTAGACCAGATACTACTTCTACCAGTTGCGTTTAAGACGAGATGATACTTAGACCGGCTGCGTTTTAGACCAGATACTACTTCTACCAGTTGCGTTTAAGACGAGATGATACTTAGACCGGCTGCGTTTTAGACCAGATACTACTTCTACCAGTTGCGTTTAAGACGAGATGATACTTAGACCGGCTGCGTTTTAGACCAGATACTACTTCTACCAGTTGCGTTTAAGACGAGATGATACTTAGACCGGCTGCGTTTTAGACCAGATACTACTTCTACCAGTTGCGTTTAAGACGAGATGATACTTAGACCGGCTGCGTTTTAGACCAGATACTACTTCTACCAGTTGCGCTTAAGACGAGATGATTGTAACCCATATCAACGTATTGTAACATAATTTACATTGACATTGAAGCCTGTGACATATTGCAACTTGTCAAATACATGTTTTAATCTTAATGTAAACGAGGGGTTAGATTTCTTACAAACAAGCCCAACCCCCCTAGACAAATGGCAATTCGTTGCTTGGCGTATGATGGAATACAATGACGAATGTATAGGATTTGACGTTTTTGACATTCGTTGACGCCTGTCATATTATGTCAAATCCCATACATTTGGCATTCTATTCTACAGAACGCCGGCCGACGAATTGCCACTTGTCTAGAGGGGCAGGCCCGACTCTTTGATGTGCCAAATCCTTAGAGTATACATTATATATAGAGCGCGCGTTTCACTCAGGTCTTTGGCGCCGAGTGTTAGCAGATAATTTGCGATGGTATAGCGCACCTATAGTGACGTGTCATGCATTACCGAAAATATCAATAGATGCACTTATTAATGTAGTTTGTTGTTATGAAGTTTTTTGTTCCATTTGATATGCATGGATAAAATTAAAGCCAGAATACAAAAAAAATGGCGTCATTTTGCGGTATTTTTGCGTCATTATTACGACAAATATACGATGTTGTATAAAATTTTGATTTAACATATCGAATTAAATATTATTTGCGAAGTCATTTTGATGGGTATTGTTTTGCTACTGATTGAGGTTGAGCCAGGAGCCTCGGTACTGTTCATACCCGTGATAGCAGTTCATACTTGTAAGGCGCGCTCTATAGCAATGTATACTCTAAGGCCAAATCCAAATATGGACACTGTCGATATATTAATAATATGCATGCGTGCAACACGTGCATGCGTTCAACAAGTCGCACCTCTTTCCTATGTATTTATTCAGTAGCTCTATCCCGCAATGAAAGAGTACCAGCGTTATCGAAATAAGGAAAATCACTTAAAATATAACTACAGTAATGACGTATTTCATTATAACAGTATGGATTCCGAGTTTACCGAGTCCTGTGATTAGCAGTTAGTGTAGGCCCGTAGTAATAATGAACCTGTACCTTATGTATGTCTCATACCTCGATCAGTAGGTGCGGTGGTCAGACATTGCTAGATAATAATATAATATTTTATTAAGTTATAATTTTCAGTTTCCGTATTCTATAAATTGTGAAGTGTTGAATACAATGTGAGTTTTGTTTTGTTTATTTTACACAAAAATAGTTGCAGCATATTTTTTATGACAGGCCTAATGCGATCCATAATTTTGTTACTGCAGGAGCAGGTACTCTAAAATTGAACGAATATTTGCAATAGTAAGTTTAAATATTAGAAATATTGGTTAATAGTGGATTTAACCTTAGTTCTGCAGTATAATGACGAATGTGATTGCTGTGCATAAAGGTTCGAAACTCGAGTGAATTTGAGTTATTGAATTTTTTAGTAACCATAGTACCAGTTAAACGAAAAAAAGTGTCAGGCTAACGAATCTAACCACTGTGCCATCTGCTGGTTAAAGGGACACGTGGAAATCTTTCGATAAACCCATAACAGAGCCGCTCTTGCCTCGGCTAGAGTGGTACGTAGACAATAGCATCTTCCTCACCTTGCGAGGGAGGTGCACCCGTCTGCGTTATCCAGGGTGCACTACAGCAGGCACATGCTGTAACAAACATCTCGAATGATCGAAGTGAGCTCGATAGCTGAATCCGCGGTGATTGGTCAATTTCACGGTGAAATTGACCAATCACCGCGGATTCAGCTATCGAGCTCACTTCGATCATTCGAGATGCAAGTTACAGCATGTGCCTACAGTGCGGTTTACGATCGTGTTTCAGACTTCCAACTATTACGTACGTATCTAAAAATGTACATTTATTGGTGTGATACAAATTTATAGGTTGAGACTAAAAATTGTGGGTTACGTATCAATTCGCTGACAGTCATTTCAACTATGGTCAACTTAACTATGGTTGATACCTGCGTTTAAATAGCATATTAAACGACTCGACTACTCTTTCATTGTCAAGTTTCATTCACCTACGTTTGATTGCGCTATTGGCAATTTATCTAATGATTGTTTAATATATTGGCTATAGGAACACTGAACACAGTTGTACCTAGAGTTCATTTTATCTACGGTTTATTAACATCGCGTCCAATGTCGACGGAGGAGAAATAATATTGTAAGTATGGATGGTTATAAAAAAACCACGAAACCTCTATCCAAGTCAAATTGCGCGGGGTATGGACACTGCGCGCCTGAACATGGATAGGTATAGGTTTAGAAGGTTAAGGCGGGAGGCGAGCTCCCTCATTAGCCTTCTATTGTAGTGATAATGCCACCAGTTGTACATTTTTATATTTTTTTTCATACATGTAGGTACTGTTTTATTAGTGTACAATAAAGTTTAAAATAAACAAATAAGTTTATAGTCATTTTGTGAAGCCCTGGTTGCGCGTATCGTGGCCGAAAACATTAGGGTAACGCTCTGCCACGGCCTCCAAACTTAAACTTAACTTTTAATTACTAAAGATAAAGGCACAGGATAGTGGTCGTAAAAATATAAAAACAATGGAATAGTCAACGCCAAATAGGTGGTGATATAATAGTAACATCACTTTTAAACAATTAACAACAAGAAAGATTGTGGAAGTGCTATGTGACTTACTGCAATAAATGATCATTGGTATTGAAAAGGCAGAGAGAGGTTGTGACTGTATTTTATTTAGTACAGTGCTACCCACTGCAATAAGATGGGTTTGACGCAGAATGCGCACTTCGCAAAATGAGCACTCGACGCAAAATGTGCATTACGCGGAAGGAGCACTTCTCACAAGGGGCATTTCTCATAATGTGCATTTCGCATATAGAGCACTTCGCAAAATGTGCACTTCGCAAAATGAGCACTTCGCAAAATGAGCACTTTTCTAGGGTATGGGTCAGCCCCCATGGTGGATCAGTTAGTCACAAAATAAAAATGATATGGCTTGTATTTAAAATAAAATAATAAGATTGCGTGTGTTGGGCCCATTGATATAATTATAGTGGCTGGGTCCAAGTGCTTGTGATGTGAGTTTTGTAGCACAAATGTTAGTCTGTACATTTATAATTATGTAACAGAATGTTAGTTAGAACAGAGATAACCATTTATATTGTTCCTATTTAGATTAGGCTGTAGAATATAATTCCAATGATAATAAAATTAATTATAATTATCGATTCAACATTACGATAATCAATCAAAAAGTAAATTAATGTGAAAACGTGCATAACAATAGGATTTAAGATTATTTTTTACGATGTCAAGTTTCATAGGTAGTATCAGTCATATTTTCTTTGAGTTTGTCAAGATCAGGTTCATCATCGATTCTTCTTGCAGCCTCGCCTTCTTTCTTTCGTATAAACATGCTACCGTGTGAAGACCAACAACAGACGTAATTGTTCAGTTTAGTGATTTCTTTTTTATTTTTTTCTTGCGTTCGAAATAAGGCAGTCATCTAGATAAATAGGTGAGTTCCCGTTAATTTGAATTTGGATGTAGTCAGTTTATTGTGTGTGTTATTTCTATTGCAGATTCTAACACGCTTATTAGTTTTTCCTTTGATATCATGCTATTAAAGTTAAATATTATAGAGCTCCTTCCCTCCGGCTTTCTGGTTGTCAGTTGTTAGAAGCCATATCTTGATATTAATCTTTGTGACAGTAGGTACCGAAATTGTCAAAGGGTGAAAATTGTTTAGTTTGGTGAATTCTTTTTGATTTTTTTTTTGCTTTTGAAGTAAGGCAGTCGTCTAGATAAATAGGTGAGTTCCAAACCTTTGACAATTTTCACCATGTTCTCTTTTGTTTCACTAGATTTTTTGGGAGGTTACAAATTTCTATACACATATCCTAAAACAACTATGTACATATGTATAAAGTTGTTTTAGGATATGTGTATAGAAATTTGTAACCTCCCAAAATAAATGGGCTTCATTTTTTATTAACTGTTCTTCTAATATAGAAAGATATCATCTGGATCAAGCCAGCTTTTGCCCTTCTGCTCTATGCGAGGTTTCTGTCCTATTTGAGCTGGCCTTAGGACACCTAGATTTCTCTAGATATCCCATTTTGACTTCCAGTGTTCTTAAGGTTGGACTTTTTCCTGTCTGTGTCTATGCTAGTTTTCTTATTTAGGAGATAATTTTATTTAACATTAATTAATTGAACATCAGCGCGTCTACTTGAGTTAAGGTCTTTCAACTCATCTGTATTTTTAAACTAAATTAAACTATAAACTAAGGTATTTATCATCATGCTCCTGTCTGACTGCCAAACATTGATGTTACTGTGCCACCCCATCTAGTCTTCATAGGTATGTGCAATTTTATTATTTTGAGCACTTTTCACTGATTGTATTCTTCCACTATGTTAATCTATTGGTGATTGTTGTATTGCCGTGGGTGTCGTAGAAGGCGACTAAGGGATATGGCTGTTCTTCATCCGATATTAAACATACAGCCCATAAAAAAGTGCCCGCTTGTTGTCAAATGGGCTTATCCCCGTATTTTCCGTCCCCATATTACGTGGTACCGAAAATCATAATTTTTGAAACTGGGCTTGGGCTACCCCTTCCAAAATGTACAGTCGTATAGGTACATATATTATGTAAATAATTATGTATGTTAATGAATTCTAAATTTGTAAGTACAAGGTACATCATCATGATGTTTTCTTTTATCTTACGATCGTCAGTAGAAATATTTTTACATACATAATGTATACATATACATGTATATAATGTATACGTAGTACAGTCAGCACCAGATTAATATTGACCAGAGCCTGTGCTCTAAATTTAATTATCTGAATACCAATATTCCAAATAGTTGTAAGCATCCAGTGGTCAAACCATTTTAGCAATTAGTTTTCAATTATGTTAGTTTGTAGGGTGTTTATATTCATAGGTATGTGCAATTATAATATTTTGAGCACTTTTCACTGACTGTATTTCGGTCTCGAACCGACTAAAGCGCACGCCGTCTATGGGCCGTCGTTTGCCAGAGGTGAGATTATCGTGGAAATATCCCCGTGGACGGTAAGAGTCGGCTGGAGTGGCCGACTCTGTCCGTCTGTCACACTAAAAACATGTGTCATACTAAAAACAGAATAAAATAAATATCCACGTTTAAGCACTAGTTCGCGTCTCAATTTAGTTTCGGAAGGAACCTTTAATGCGCGAGCCCGACTCTCACTTAACCGGATTTTTATAGATTCTTCAACTTTGTCTCAGGCATTGTTAAGATAAATTTATCATTTTGTGGAAAATTGCGAAAACCTCATTTTTATGACCCGGTAACCGGTATTATATATTTCTTATTATTTATTGGGTTTTCTTATTATTCTTGGTGTACAATAAAGACGTCTATTATACGAACGTGTAAATCTTAGATGTCACCTGCATACGATGCAGAATATTCCATCAAGAACCAAGTGGTTCTGCGACTCTTCCCTTTACTGCGCCATTAAGACCTGGAATTCCTTACTAGCTCACGTGTTTCGTTCTTCCTACAGCTTCGGGTCCTTTAAGCGGGGCGTGAAAAAGCATCTGATGAGGCCGTCAAGCTGAGTGCCACCATTGTAACATGGTGGCACCATGGTCACCATTATAGACTCTTTCTATAATGGTGACCCTCTTTTCCGAGACTTTGCCTTCAGCTAACCATCAGGTGAGGTCAAGTCAAATTGACGTGTGACTGTATAAAAAAACTCATCAGGGGTCCCGAATATCTTGAGAAGAAACCTTCTGTTGACTGAGTGACACTCTTTTTTTTATCGTGCGTAAAATCTCCACGAATACCTCCACCGCCGGAGCCAGAGGAGAAGGTTATGTTGGACTCGAACCGGTCATAGGACTTACCATCATGGATGCCTCTTCACCTCGGCCTCAAATCAGGAAAATACGTCTCCATGACGATGATTTATGTTTTTGTGAAAGAGAGAAGAGACAAAAGAAGTACGTGGTTAAAATTGTAACCTTTTTAAACCATAAATTAAAAAAAAAAAATGACAGTTCAGCTCAGTCAACTCTAGAATCAAGTAACTTCTGTCAGTTTTGTATACTTATTTATTTATATGAAGTTTAATAGAGTTGAATATTATTATTTTATATAATCGATTAAAGCAAATTAAAGTGTATTTTATATGGGAATCAATCCACCAATCAATTTATCAAAGCCTTATAGGTATTTGTACACGGATATTCATTATAACAGTAAGTTTATTGCTGTATTATTTTGATGAACTTCTACATTCTACACATAGTTACATTTTCGTTCCTTTCGCAGTTTCAGTTTTGAAATTGTATTATCATACGAACTAAAGGTTCTAAAGGTTTGTAACAAATATCTGTTGTTCAATCAGTCAGGGTAAACGTGGGGGTAAAATTTAAATGATTAAATTTGACACAAAAATAAATAGGGTAAACTTGTAAACGGATTTATTTATAAAATCTTTTAAAAACAAGCTGACCCGTCAGCCTCCACGCAAAAAAAATATTTTTAAATATTATCCTGTAACCTGATTGCAGTGCCAGCAATTAATTATATACTGTATCTTTAACCTGAGTACAAGAGCAAGTAATAAGTTTAACAAGTTTTATCACCGAGCATAAAATGTTAATACGAAGAAACATTGATTTATAAGAATCAATATGCCCTTGTAAATCATATTTATTTCTCTGACTATGCATCGATTTATTACTTACTTAATTTGGTCTGGCCCTTATGGGCGATGTTTTTTTGCAAGGGCATCTGCTGAAGACCTTAAATTTAATAGTACCATCATTCAAGTTGATCGAAGTTGAATTTTCTGTTCTTAAATTTATAGTAACGCGATGATAAATTGCTCTTTAAATATTTCTTAAGAAAAATGCGCAAAAAAATTTTTATGTTTCAATTTTTGAGAGAGTTGGGGTCAAAACGTATTTCAATGAGACCTATTATCGTTATTAAATGTAAAAGTATTTGTGAAGATGTTTAGCTGATTGTTATTCATTTACCTACACTCTTAATACTGAACGGATTTGGCTGAAATTTGGTACAGGAATAGACTATAGTCTGCAATAAGACATAGGCTGGATGCACAATTTAATCCCGGGAATAGGTTCCAATGGGTTGTGGGAACGGGATCGAAATACATCAGCTCATAGGTACCAGCATATGTATCAGCTAGTAGGTAATCATCATCATCTTCATGTAGACGTATTTTCCTGATTGCATCCATGGCCCCGATGACCTCGGTTAAAGCCAAGTAATTTGTCAGAACAATTTGAGTTAAATCTCTCTTCTTCCTCTTAGCGTTAATTCCCAGTCGCATCCGAAGCTTTCAGCTCGGAGTCTGGGGTAAGCTTTACTAGTCTTAACTACGGATTTGGCTAGACCTCTATATTTTCCGTGAAGCGATTGTCATCTGACCTCCACAACCCAATGTTAACATTAGGAGATATCGAAGCTTTGCAGTTAGACGTTGTTTTTTGGATTTTTAGGGCTCCAACTACCCGTAACGACTGCCATGGATGTTCTTATGGCAACCGGGACCGACGGCTTAACGTGCTCTCCGAGGCACGACCAGATCAATGCAAATATTTATATTTCATTCACACAAATATTTGCACTGAGCGGGGATCGATCCCGCGCCTCCTGCGTAGCGGCCGCGCTTACTACCGCTACGCCACGGAGGCTGTCGAATTTGAATTAAATCTAACACATACCATTTAATCACGGAGGCGGGACACGACAGTATTCCCGTCCGGGAAAGTACTTCCGCCCTACAGAATACCGCGGCTATAATAACCTCGTGTCGTATTCCCAGCGGTAAGTAATTTAGTCAGAGCTCACTGGAGAGTTTTTGTAGTGTCACTGGGAAGATCAAAAGCTTGTTCTGCTTTGTCTTCTGCGCTGACGACACAGAAACTCTCTGTTTAACCCCTCGTTTACACCAGGGTCTAAAACATGTTAACACACACATTGCGTTCGGAAACGGTGCGCACTATCCGGTTTGAAAGGCACTTCATCCCATGTACACTCAAGCTGTGGAATGAACTCCCTGCGGTGGTTTTCCCAAGTGACTACAATATGGGGTTCTTCAAGAAGGGCATTAAAAGGTTTCTTTAGGGTCAGCAGCGCGAGTGTGACGCCCCTGGTATTGCATACGTCCATAGGCCACGGTGACCGCTTTCCATCAGGTGAGCCATGTGCTTGTCTGCCAACTAAGTGGTATGATAAAAAAAATGTGCTTGACAAGTTTTATGACATGTCTCCGTTCAGACATAGACATGTTTACAACATGTTGAAAGATTTGTTGACAACTTATCATACAAGACAACATGTCTTTTATGATAAGTTGTCAACAAATCTTTTACGACATGTTGTAAACATGTCTGTATACATGTCAATCATGGATACAGTTGGAAACTTGTTTTTGACAAGTCTCAAGACAGAAATTGCAGTAAAATGAAAAGACTAGTCTAAAACACGACAGTGTTGTGTAGGTGTGAACGCGATCAATGACAAAGACAAGTAGGTACAACATGTCGCAGACTTCAGTCAGTGTGAACGTAAATATGTTGTAAACTTGTATGTATACAAGTTGGCGGCACAATGTGAACGGAAAAGTGTTTGAGACAAGTCTCAATACATGTTGAATACGAAAAATTGTGTTTTGACGACTTGTATTTCAAACAAGTCTACAACTTGTTTCTTGGTGTAAACGAGGGGTTTACAGGGCCGGCAGCGCAAATATGACTCCCCTGGTGTTGCACTCGCCCCTAGGCCACAAAAACCACTTTCATCAGATCTGCAACCCAAGTGATATAAAAAAAACATAACTAGTGCATAATTGTTCATATTTCAAATACATGTCTTATATCACTCTTGACAAATTCGTAATACAATCAGAATCGTAATGTTGTTATGAAATTCTCGTTTTAGAATACACAATAAGTATTGTTGAGATAGTGTCGTGTCAATCATCGTTAGTGCTTGACGAAACTGGACAGGTGATGAACTAGTCAATTTTATACCAAAAATGATTAAAACAATTAACTATATCGATACCAATACCAATTTATTAGCTAATGTTTTATTAATTTCGGTACACAGTGATTGTAATACGTGCTCGTCTCTTTGAATGAGTGTTCGAGAAAAATTGTGGTATGGATATACCTAATAAGTTTTCTAATTTGTGTTTTAGTTATATATTTTGTTTTCAATTATTTTATCTATACCTATACTAATATCCTAAAGAGGTGAAGTTTGTACTACTAATATGTATTATAAAGAGGTTAATTTTGAGTTTGAGAGGTTGTAGGGCGTTATCTCCGGATCTTAGGGCTTTTAGGGTTGACAGCACGAGTGTGTCGCTCGTATAGACCATAGGCCACGGTAACTACTTTCTATCAGGTGGGCTATGTGCTTGTCTGCCTAAGTGGTATGAAAATCTTCTTAACCAATTTTTAAAATTCTTTTACCTACAGAAAACCATATTATTTGTGAGTGTAATAGGTCATAGTATCATACGTCATCTCGCTACTATCCAAGGAAGCGGAGCAGTAATCATTAATGTCATCAGTCATCAATTGTATTTACGAAGAAAACTTTATCTAAATTTGTTTATCCGCATTCTAGAACCCATAACACAAGATAGTTAAGCTATGCTTACTTTGGGTCTAGATAGAGTTTTGTAGAATGTCCTACAATGTCCTACAATATAACATAAAGGGGTTAAGATTATATTTTGAATAGCATATTTTGTTTCACATTTGAAGGCAAACAGCGCGGCAGCGTTTCAATTTAAAACTTTGTTTGCATTCATTAGTAATTACGAGTGTCAATGAGCTATCCTTGAAAATAAAAATTACAAATAAAAATCATTATCCAACATACTCGTAGACAATTAAGTCGCCGTCTTCAATTGACATCATAAGATGTAAAAAAACAGAAACCTGCCCGCAAAAAGGCAAGCGGCTGTAAATTATTTTTTCACCTAAATTTTAGAATAAATTTCAATTAAAATTTGGTGGCGGAGTAATTTCAAACAATTGATATGAATATCTCAAAAATAATTTAAATAAACTATTAGTAACAGACTTCGCAGACAGAGGTCGCAGGTGTAACACCAGCCCCCCTAGACAAGTGGCAATTCGTTGCTCGGCGTATGATGGAATAGAATGCCAAATGTATGGGATTTGACGTTTTTGACATTCGTTGACGCCTGTCATATACGTCAAATCCCATACATTTGGCATTCTATTCCATCATACGCCGAGCAATGAATTGCCACTTGTCTGGGGGGCAGGGGAGTCACTCTCTTGCTGCCGACCCTGTAAGGACCGAGAGATTCTGTGCCGTCAGCGCAGAAGACAAGCAGGACAACCTTTGTTTGCCCACACAGCACAAAATCTCTCCAGTGAGCTCTGGCTACCGTACTCACCACTGGGAACCCAACACCAGATTATAGCCGCGGTATTCTATAGGGCGGAGACCATAATAACCCCGTAATTTGTTCCCGGCGTGGTAAGGTAGTCCGAGCTCACTAACACCCGTATTCACAAACAATATTGTGAGGTCTCATAGTGTAAATCTGTCTCATAAAACTGATAGACAAAAAGTAGTACTTGACGATGTGAATAATACCCTTTCCGAAATATTGCATTGGTTCACAAGTAACAACTTGTTACTCAATGCAAAAAAAACAAAATGTGTAAAGTTTACTATGCCCAATGTAAGACAGATAGATACTCATATTGTAATGAACAATGAATCAATTCAAGTAGTTAATACCACAGTTTTTCTGGGAATAACTCTAGATAGTAAACTGCAATGGGGTTCTCATATCACAGCCTTGGCAGGAAAACTTAGCTCAGCTGCCTATGCGGTTAGAAAGATAAGGTCACTAACTGATGAGGAAACGGCACGATTAGTTTATTTTAGCTACTTTCATAGCGTTATGTCATATGGTCTGTTGCTGTGGGGCTCAGCTGCCGATATTGAGACTGTTTTCATATTACAGAAACGCGCGATACGAGCAATCTACGGCCTCAGACCCCGTGACTCGCTGAGAGAAACATTTAAAGAAATTAATATATTAACGGTTGCTTGTCAATATATTTACGATAATATTTTATACATACGGAAGAACTTAAATCTTTTAAAAAAGAACTCGGACACACATGATTATAATACGAGAAATAAAGATAAACTAGCAGTGCCAATACTCAGGCTTCATAAGGTTGGTAATTCATTTGTAGGCAACAGTATAAAAATATTCAATAAAATTCCTCAGGATTTGGTTGACATGCCACTTAATATTTTTAAAATAAACGTGAAAAAAAGTCTAATGGAAAAAGCTTATTATAAAGTAGAAGAATATCTTAATGATAAAAATGCATGGTCAACCTAATCACTTTCTTGCCCGCACATTGTAAATTGTATAAAAAACGTATTAAAAAATAAATAAATAAATAAAAAGGATAATTGAGTTCTCTGAGTTTCTTGCTGGTATCTTCTCAGTAGAACCAACTACCGAACCAGCGAAAGAATCATTTTCAAATGGTTTACTTTAATTTATTAAATATTTTATTTTTGTTCACATACTTCTTGACACAATTGTAATATTTTGACGTTCATATGTGCTCTATATGTGCCTAAATTGAATAAACGAAATTGATTCTTTGATTGATTGATTGATTGTGCTCGAGCGCATAGGGCTGGTAAAATTAATTCACAAACATCACGGAGCAGTATCTAACGCAGTGCGTTCCCTCAACGAAGTATTACTTAAGTGTTGTCTATGAATAAAAAGGCTTGCCAAAACGAACGCACTGAGAATTTGTCGTTCTTTGCACAGTTTTGGTGGTACGCATAGCGAAGTATTGTTTGTGAATACGGGTGTAAGAGTTTATGTACTTTTTACCCGGCTGTCAAGAAGGGTAGCCTAGTGGTATGGGTAATGAACTGCTGAGACGAGGTCTCGGGTTCGATCCCAGGTTTTACCATGGCACACACCAATGACTTTTCGATGATTTTCGAAGTTATGTGTGTATTTATCGCAGGTTTATAAGTGCCCGGTTAATGGCAATAGGCTCGCCACCTATTACATTGGGACCTAAACATAAACAACGAAATGTGGGTGCTAGCACCTCTGTCTACCCCTTCGGGGATATATAAAGGCGTGAGTTTATGTTATGTTATGTCAAGAAGGGTTATTTTATAGCAGTTATGTGGTAGACAAGCACATGGCCCACTTGATGGAAAGAAGATACCGTGCTGTCAGTGGAAAGGCCAAAGGCTTATCCTACATTCTGACTGACAGACTGAAAAAAATATCTTTACATGAATATTTATACACAACTTTACAAATTGTCGCTTTCACGCCTGTAGCACATCTCCGCCGCGAAACCGCGTATAGCGGAACCGCGGTAGTTTCGCCATGTTCTGTCAGTTGTACGAGGAGCGAAACTCTAGCGAAACGGCATGTTCTAATGCATAGATTTACCTATCTTCTATCTCTTTCGCCGCGCAGTTTCGCCTTATGCCGTTCACACCTCCGCGCTTCGTCCGCTATTTTGTCAGTGTTGTCACGTGACAATTTTACGTAACACGTAAAATGCAGGGCCGCATTAGGGGTCTTTTAAATTCCAAATGAATCAAGATCAGTAAAAAAGTTTTACTTTGATTATTTTTTCGCCGTCTACAGTTTTTTGTACAGGATGGTATTACCTACATCTAGGTACACTAATATTCTAAAGAGGAAAGTCCTTTTCTTGTTTTTTTTGTTTGTTGTTGACTGATTTCAATAATGGGAGTAACATAGGCTAGCAAATAAAGACCCGCGACGGCATGCGTTTTTAGTGGGTCAGAGTTCAGTTCAGTTCGACAATCACTCCTGACCATATCCAAGGGAACTTTAGCACGAAAAAAAAGTGGGAACGGAATCCGAATTCCACGCGGGCGGAGCCGCGGGCAACTGCTAGTATTATACATAGCTGCTGCCCACGGCTCCACACACGTCGAATTCTGATCACGCTCCTACTTTTTTTCGGTAGTCCCTTCAAATACCACTCCGGTCGGCCATCGCACCTACTCAAAACCGCACGCCTCCTATTACGCACTCCCCGACTGATTCTAGGCCATAATTTAAGAGCCCTCAGGTGTGAAAAGCACGGTGTCCCCATTGTACTCCGAAAAGGAAGGATTTGAATGTCACACCACTTCACCAGCGGGGTGAAGCGGTGACAGGTGGCTGAATCTGAACCCTCGGTCTGCACTCGGCGACCAGTCCACCAATAATGTCAAATGTGTTATGCCTAATGAATTTCGGAGTATCAAGTTTCTGCCAGATGGAGGGAACCTCTCTACAGGGCCACATCCGTCGCTACATCTTCTTTTCTCTTTATTATATTTGTATACATATTATTATTTATAACTTAATTGTATTAATATAATATTTATCTAAATGTAATGTTAACGTATAATGGTACCAAATATAAAACTAATTTATATATATTATATTTGTGCAAATTAGTGTCCCCATTGTCCATACAAAAAGTGAACATCTCCTTTCCCTATCACTCACCATAAAGTAACTAATAATTTAACTAGACAGCCAATTACCCAATTTCGGCCCTGTTGATTTTGAAAGTTCTTGACGCACGGTATCAAGTTCGCGCATGCGAAAAAGACGTTATCATGTTGAACGGAGCAATCAGAAGTCAGGTAGTTGGCGCATGCGTTCTACACGGACCAGTTAGATTCGGGTACGCGCTCCATATTAGATAACAAGTGTCAAGTTCCGCTCATGTTTCGCTGCTCCAGCTACACTTGAACACAGCGAAACTCAACTAGCAGTTCCGCTGTCCGCCGCGAAACAGCGGAGATGTGCTACGGGCGTGTTACCTTTCACTTGACACCGATATTGATATAAGTTTAAAATAACAAATTCTATTATTTAATATGGTTTTTGGGAAGTCAAGTAAAAGTTCTAGATACCGCGTGTTTTTCGGCAGAGTAGAATTTGGGCCACCCCATCTCCTCCTGTGCGGTGTCGCACAAGGTGACTAAGGGATATGTTTAACATCAGGCAGATATATACAGCCCAGTTTCCGAAAAGCTGATCAACGTCAAATTAACTAATCGGCTGTTTTTTTTTTTCAGCCTATTAGTTAATTTTACGTTGATCAGCCTTTCGGAAACTGAACGTAAGTCTCAGATAAATGGCTCGAGTCAACAATACTGCGTAATAGGCTCGTCCCCTATTACGTGAGACCTAATTAAATGATTCAATGATTAGTGACATGTGGGTGTTAATTCACCTCTGCACGATTTCTGGAAATAATGGCACATTTTTGGCATTGTTTTATACAAACATTAATGAATTCATCGATTTTTTAAATACATTAACATATACGATGAATTCATTATCAACGAAAGTTAAGTAACTTATGTTGCAATTGTTACTCATTATATCTAACGATAGCTAGATGAACATTTCATTTTATACTCCATTTGGTGTACAGCCTTCGCAGACAATACACGTTGTATTTTAACTGTTATATTTAATGTGACATTATAAATCGTTATAAAATATCTATTAACAGTAATTAAACAATTTTCTCTTTAATCTGCAGTTAATAGAATATGGCTTGATCTTTTTTCTGTGTATTTTCATCAACTATCGAATACCTAGGTGAGTTCTTGTATATTGTCCTGAAGCTGGTGTAAAATATTAATAATATTATGACGTCATACCCATTATACCTACTATTTAATTTTTTTATTGTTTAATATAAGTGATAGAAAAAATATTACTGTCAGAATAATTTATTATAATGCGGGGTCCTTTAAGTTGGCCGTGAAAAAGCATCTGATAAGGCCGTCACGCCGAAGGTTAACATTGTAGCATTATTGGTGACCCCGTTCATGAGACAGCACCTTTGCCATCAGGTGAGGTGACGGCGTATTGGCCGGCCCTCCGTGAAAGAATCTGTAGAGGATTATAAAGAGAGAAATAATGGACATGTGGTTTCCATACAATCTCTGACTTTCTTTCGGAATTTTATGCTTTTTCTCGTGCGGAAATTCACGGATCCCTATCCCCCGTCACCGGCGGTGTTCCTTGAACCGACTAAAGCCGCACGCCGTCTTGGGACTTTACCTATATGCCGGAGTGAAAGGTGATCCAATAAAGCAATTCCTTCGCACCGCCTGATCTTAGGCCCGGGTCAGCCAATTTATCTGATTCCCGTTTTATCCCAACCTCTCTGGCGTAGCAGTAGATCGTTTAACTGCAATTCAAGGGGCGGGGGTTCGGTTATCGCTCAGTGTGTTATGTCGGACTCGAACTGACTGACACGCACGCCGTCTGTTGGCCATCGGTTGCCGGAGGTGATACCTACCTACCAGTGGTTCCCGGTGTAGTAGGATAGGACCAGTCCATCTCTCAATGCGACTAAGGATAAGGCTGTTCTCCATCCGACAGTAAAGATATAGCCAATGGCCGCGTGGCCGTGGCTAAGGCAACTAAGGGATAAGGCTGTATAACATCAGACAGATTATATATACAGCCCAGACTCAGCCTCAGGCACCTAAAATGGGTTGTTGTAAATTCGTCTCAGTGAATATTCGTCTCAGTTGACAATAGTCGTAAACTCGTCTCAGTTCATTTAAAATGATATTTTACTTGCGAAAATTCGTCTTACCTTGATAAATAAGTACTGTTAGCAAACAAAGTAATAGATTACCATTCTTCTATCTCTACTCTCTCTCCCTAGATCAACGTAAAGCTTGAGAAAGCTGCTCATTCCGACTTGGATAGATTAGGTTAGAAGGCTAATACGGGAGCGGAGCAGAGCGGAGCTCCCGCTTTAGCCTTTGTGGTTATTTTTTTAATAACCATCCAAAACTTTTATAGGCCACGGTAACCACTCTCTTTCCATCAAGTAAGGCCCTGTGCTTGTCAGTCTAAGTACAAACATACACACATATGCTTGCAACAAACACTTATCTTGCTGACAGTACTTTTTAAGGTGAGACGAATTTTCACACATGAAATATCATTTTAAATGGACTGAGACGAGTTTACTACTATTTTCAACTGAGACGAATTTACAACAACCCCCTAAAATGCGGTGAATAGGGATCAAAGGGTGAATAGGGATAAAATGGTCGTTAGATTTTTTTAATAATTTCTCTTCGGAATTCCAAGTATCTTACCAGATATTATTGATAACTCTGCTTATTATCACATTGAAGTAATCCATAATTTTACTTGAAAGAAAATAACTATACAATTCAGCTGACCATTTTATCCCTATTCACCCATTGATGTCTATTCACCCCATAGTACCGGTACATAGCTCGAGTCAACAATAGTGCCCGCTTAATAGCAATAGTCTCACCCACTATTATGTGGAACCGAAAATTATAGTTAGCGAAATGTAGATTTATTGAACCTCTGCCTACCCCTTCGGGTATTTACAGGCGTGAGTATGTAAAAAAAACATGTGGTCCTTGGACTCGTAAAGTGCAAATTTTGGACGCCATGTGGAAATGGAAATGAGGATGATGATTTGACAGTTTTCGTTTTTTAACCATTTTATTTTACACATTTTATTTTGTTTTCAGTTGCAGAAACAGGGAAACTAGTAATTCAATATGGTTTCCGGTATTTCCCTGACTCCCAAGAATCCCAGTTGGGACTTAAATAAAAGTAAATGTGAGTATGCGTCATTTATATACTTGAAACATTATCTAGAACTACTTATGATGTATTTACACTTGGGTACTCAGCTGTTAGTTGGAACTACATCATTGCATATTTATTAGCAAATCTTATCAGAATGCAAAGAATCACCTATAGTTGTGTATAATGACAGTTTATTATATAAAGAATTTATAGTTTTCAGTTGGAATTGTATAATTAGTATGCCAACTATTCAAATCGATTAAGATTGGAAAAAGTGAATCGCTTAGGACCTCGATTCTGCTAAAAACAGTGGTTTTGCCGTCTTTGGCGGTATTTTACTGTCTCTACCATGGTGAATGTTCTGATGAGCTCTTTCAATTAATCCCACCCTCTCCTTTCCTATATAGGACAACACGTGCAGGGCTTAGAGATGCGACCCGCATACGGTGCAGAATATTCCATCAAGAACCAATCGGTTCGGGGACTCCTTCTTCTGCCGTACCATTAAGTCTTGGAATTCCTTACCATTTCACGTGTTTCCCTCCTCCTACAGTCCCGGGTCCTATATGCGGGGCGTGAAAAAGCATCTGATGAGGCTGTCAAGATGATTGCCACCATTGTAACATGGTACGTGTCTGTAATGGTGACCCTCTTTTCAGAGACTTTGCCTTCAGCTTACCATCAGGCGAGGCGAAGTCAAATTCACGTGTCCTACATAAAAAAAACACTAAAAAATCATTTAATTTTAGTCTTTAAAGTAATGAAATTAATGTCTAAAATTCAATGGCTTATTGAAGAGTGACTGGAAAAGTGTCATGAAAGATTTTTCATTTAATTTTGGACTATAAGTCTATAGCAATAAAGCTCAAAATTTAGTGCAATATTTTACAATAACTGGTGTGAAAGTGGTTTTACTTTATCAGAATTGAGGGCCAGGTGGCATACCGTCGCTCCAAGACGTTTGTATGGGAGAATTTGGAACGCTTCAGGCTCGGTAGCTCAGTGGTCCGAGCATACCCCCTGTAAGGGACTGGTCTCGGGTTCAAGTCCCGCCTGAGCGATTCACTTTTTCCTATTGTAATCGATTTCAGTTAGAATTCCAATGATCCGATTTATAGATATGACTTTTTGTGCAAAACATAATTAATTGCATCAATCAATACACCTGTGTTGGTCTTTTTACTTTTTTTTCATATCTACATTTAAATTGATTTAAGCGGCTTTTAAGGAAACGACCGACGTCTGACCTTCCTTCCATTTCTGCCCCTCTAGATAAGTGGCAATTCGTCGACCGGCGTTTTGTAGAATAGAATGCCAAATGTATGAGATTTGACGTATATGATAGACGTCAACGAATGTCAGAAACGTCAAATCCTATACATTCGTCATTCTATTCCATGATACGCACTTGACTAGCGTTTAGGAGCATAGGGGGCTGAAAAACTTACGACAGAACCTCGTTCGCTAATCAGTAGGTAATTCGATCGATTCCCGGCAGGTTCATCCTCTCGGTTCAAGTAGTTTGACTACAAGACTCAACCTGAGGTCGAGATCTAACTATTTTCGAAGTTCTTCACTCTTTTTCATAGTCACACGGTTCAATTTATTGAATGTTATTACTTATTACAAAATGGTTTCATAACACTATTAACTTAGATTTAAATGCACCCTCGTGAAAATACCTCGCACTATGGACACCCGTCGTAAAGGATGATTCCGTAGCC
Organism: Eilema depressum; assembly: GCA_914767945.1. Classification (NCBI taxonomy): domain Eukaryota; kingdom Metazoa; phylum Arthropoda; class Insecta; order Lepidoptera; family Erebidae; genus Eilema; species Eilema depressum. The sequence goes on along the minus strand of OU612018.1, from coordinate 20,478,156 downwards.
GACTGCATACGGCAACAGCCACCGACGCACGCAGCACATGCGCGTAATTCATTGCGGCTTCTCAATGGTCCCCTTTATCCGTATCGGAGTTTAACAAGTAATGGGTACGCTGTATCTGCTGCATGCGTCTGTTGTTGTCATAATGCGGTTGGCTTCGGAATCATACCTTAAAGTTATAAATATACCGGATCAAATTTATTAGTTGAAGTCACTGTATGTGTACAAATTCCAAAAACTTATCTGTGCATGTCTGCAGAACAAACGTGCCTACAATCAACAATTACAAGTTTTGAACTTTGATTCTCATCTTCGAAGTCTTCATCGACACAGGAGATGACGCCATTAATAAGTTAGTGTGTCGTGCATTAAATTATTGAAGACTAATAAATGCATAAGTGGCAACTAACTGGCTTAATCAGCCGTTCAATTAACTGCCTAGGCTGTTAACTAAACGGATTGTTGTAAATTCGTCTCAGTGAATATTCGTCTCAGTTGAAAATAGTAGTAAACTCGCCTCAATCCATTTAAAATGATATTTCATGTGCGAAAATTCGTCTCACCTTAAAACGTACTGTCAGCAAGATAAATGTTAGTTGCAAGCATATGTATGCATGTTTGTACTTAGGCTGACAAGCACAGGGCCCTACTTCATGGAAAGAGAGTGGTTACCGTGACCTATAGAAGTTCTGTATGGTTATTAAAAAAATAACCACGAAGGCTAATGCGGGAGCTCGGCTCCGCTCCCGCATTATCCTTCTAACCTAATCTATCCAAGTCGGAATGAGCAGCTTTCTCAAGCTTTACGTTGATGTAGAGAGAGAGAGAGTAGAGATAGAAGAGTGGTAATCTATTACTTTGTTTGCTAACGGTACTTACTTATCAAGGTGAGACGAATTTTCGCAAGTAAAATATCATTTTAAATGGACTGAGACGAGTTTACTACTATTTTAAACTGAGACGAATATTCACTGAGACGAATTTACAACAACCCAACTGAACGGAGCCGTTCAATTAACGACATGCCCCCCTAGACAAGTGACAATTCGTTGGCCGGCGTATTATAGAATAGAATGAAGAAGGTATGAGATTTGACGTTTATGACATACGTTGACGACTGTCATATACGTCAAATCCCATACATTTGTCATTCTATGCCACTTGTCTAGTGGGGCTGAATAATATTCAGCCGTAGCATTTATTACAATACTAGCTTTTGCCCGCGGCTCCGCCCGCGTGGATGTCGGTTATCGCGACCAAACATAGCCTATGTCTAATCTACCCCTATACCAAATTTCATCAAAATCGGTTCAGTGGTTTGGGCGTGAAAGCGAGACAGACAGAGTTACTTTCACATTTATAATATTAGTAGGGATTTAACAAACTGGCTGGCTAATGCCATTCGTGATTTTGTCTTGCTATATTTTTTTTTATAACACTGCAGAGCAGAACAGATTTCGTGGTTATTTTTTTTATTACCATGCAGAAACAAGAGTTTGCCTAGCTATTTGATTAAATGGTTAGGCAAGTCATTAAACGTCATCGATGACATTTAATTTGAATAAACTGTTTATTCAAATGGCTGAATATCATTCAGGCCGTTAATTGAACGACGCCCTGTAGTTAACAGCCTTGGGCAGTTAATTGAACGGCTGAATAAGCTAGTCGGCGGCGACATGTATTATATAGGTTTTATTTACTAATGTAATTAACTACTTATTGTCTGTATTTAGCTTAACAAAAATGAATTGTAATTATCTTGTAACTAATACGTCACCTCACACCACGTTGCAATCAAATTAAGTAAACAATGCAGCATTTTCATTTTACCTTCTATAGTTATCAACTCATTTCTTGTATTAATCATATTTGTTTGATCAAAGATTTGATAACTTGAAACTATGCTAACCACTGTCTCCATTATTATATTCTTTTACATTTTATTAAAAGCATTTTGGACATTACTTTGGTAAGTGTTTGGTGCAAACATATTATGTGTGTATGTTTGTACTTAGGCTGACAAGCACAAGGCCCTACCTGATGGAAAGAGAGTGGTTACCGTGGCCTATAGAATTTCTGTATGGTTTTAAAAAAATAACCACGAAGACTAGTGCGGGAGCGGAGCTCCTGCATTAGCCTTCTAACCTAATCTATCCAAGTCGGAATGAGCAGCTTTCTCAAGCTTTACGTTGATCTAGAGAGAGAGAGAGAGTAGAGATAGAAGAGTGGTAATCTATTACTTTGTTTGCTAACAGTACTTATATATCAAGGTGAGACGTTAAATGGACTGAGACGAGTTTACTACTATTTTCAACTGAGACGAATATTCACTGAGACGAATTTACAGCAACCCGATAAATGATTGATACACATCAACCTGAAATTGTTTGCATTTTAATAATATGTGGGTTGCAGCCAACTAGCTTAATCAGCCGTTGAATTAACCGCCAAGCCTGTTACCTAACTAAACAGCGCGGTTTAATTAACGGCCTTAGAATTAATACGAATATAATCTAACTCTACCTAATAGAGAAATCTAACTAATAGAGAAAGAAACAACAAATTGTTGAAAAAATTAGCAATACGTTTGTAGATCTATTAGTTCTTGTACGAAGTTGTGTGTATTCTAGCCTTGTATATGTAGTAGTTAATAATAATAATAATAATATAATAATAACGTTTATTTCAGTAATCTTTTGCATACACTTTGCTGAGACTTCCCAGTGAGTAATCAAAGATACTCGTATTGGGAATGGCTCGCTACTTCCCTTAAAAATACAGTTAGATTACAGAGTTATAGAAAAATAGAAACATAAACATTGGAGTGTGTAGGTATGCGTGTGTATGTGTGTGTGTGTGTGTGTGTGTGTGTGTGTGTGTGTGTGTGTGTGTGTGTGTGTGTGTGTGTGTGTGTGTGTGTGTGTGTGTGTGTGTGTGTGTGTGTGTGTGTGTGTGTGTGTGTGTGTGTGTGTGTGAGTTTGTGTATGTGTGTGTGTGTGTGTGTGTGTGTGTGTGTTTGTGTGTGTATGTTTGAGTGTTTGTGTGACTATTTAGTTGTGTGTGTTTAGGGAGTGACTTGAGTAAATAAATATCATTTTGTGAGTGTGATAAGGTGAGGTATAATGTCAGCAAATTCTTGTGAGAAGATTTTCAGCGTCATCATATGTAAGTGTACCCAAAAATTGTGATATAGATTTTTTGCATGTGTATAGTTGCTTAGGATAGATATTTAGCATTTTGTTTAGCCTATTGTATATAAAACCAGACTGGCATGGGTACTGTCTTCTAGCAAAGTTAGTACGCACTCGAGCTATAGAAGCAACAGTATAATTTCTTCTCTTTTTTTGTAACGGTTGAATGAAGGTTAAGGATTTGTGACATCTTAGAGTTATGCTAAGTAGATAAAGCTTTCGGACTGATAGAAGGTTACTGATTTGATATAAGCTGTTCGTAGGAAATCTGTAAGGCTTGGAGTACATTACTTTTATAAGGGACCTTTGAGCTCTTTCAAGCTCTAGAAAGATGGTCTTATTGGCTCCACCCCAGATGGGGATACAGTAGGAGATGACCGATTGAGCAAGGGCCAAGTAAATTTTTATCAGCAGAGTGTTTGACATGATATACCTTAGAGTCTTGAATACCCACATTAATTTTCTGATTCGATTTATAACAGCTTCTAGCTGTGAGTGCCAATTTAGCCTTTGGTCAACGATGATTCCAAGATACTTTGTTTGGTTGTCTTTGTTGATCAAGGGACAATCACACAAGGTGTTTTCTGGGTTTGCACAGCGATGTATCTTGATGCAGAAGTTATTTGATGGTTGCGAAGATGTATAGGGAGAAAAACAGATGTAGTTCGTTTTTTGAATGTTTAAAGTCAAGAGATTGTCTCTAAGCCATTTTGATACACGCGCTAAACCCTTTCCAGCCATCTCGTGTACGGAACTCCAAGTCTTAGCCGTAAAAACGATAGCAGTATCATCCGCATAGGAGAATATCCTTCCCCCGACGCTTTGTAAATTACACAATTCATTGATATAGATTAAAAATAGCGTCGGGCCAAGGACACTCCCCTGTGGGACACCAAATTTGATACTGTATTCGTCACTAACATAATTTTCTATTTTTACAGCTTGGGTTCTATCGCTGAGGTAGCTCGTAAAGAGCGACAGTGCGAGTCCTCTGATCCCAATGCTCTCAAGCCTATTTACAAGAACCGAGACCGATACCGTATCAAAGGCCTTTTTAAGGTCTAGAAATACCGTAATACATTTGTTTCCCTTGTCGACTCCCTCAGTTATAGTAGAGACCAAGTCAACGATTGCATCTTGAGTTGATATACCTCTTCGAAACCCATATTGAAAATTAGATAAGATTTTGTATTTATTAAGGTAATTTGTTAACCTATTGTTAATAAGCTTTTCTATTATTTTTGAGATTGAAGTTAGTACAGAGATTGGCCTATAATTATTAACATCGGATCTGTCTCCGCTCTTGTAAACAGGTGTTACTATTGATCGCTTAAGAGATAAAGGAAAAACTCCTGTACTAAAACAAAGATTGGCTAGTATGGTAATGTGTGGAACTACAAAGTCTCTAGCACGCTTTAGAAAGGCAGTGGTAATACCATCCAAGCCGGGTGCGCTACCAGAGTTGAGGCCCATGAGTATGCTGTCAACTTCAGCAGGATCTGTCTCCAGTAGTACGAACGAAGTGAGATGAGAATGGCTACCACGTGTGACGTTAAAAGCATGGTTCTTCATTCCGGTTTGTTTAATTATGAGGTCAGCTAAGTTAGACCCAATGTTTACAAAGTATCTGTTAACATGATTAACAGAGTTTAGTGGTTGTGATTTTATATTTAGTAATTCAACATTTTTAGATTTCGGTAGTTTATATTGCGTTACCTCATTTATTGTTGACCATAATTTTCTAGGTTGTTTTACTGCTTTATTAATTAGCTGTCTGTTGTAATTTCTTTTGTGTTTAGATATTAAATTCTTACAAAAATTTCTATAACGCTTATATGTTATTTTTAAGATTATGTTGTGAGGTTCTCTACTAAGCTTAGTTTGCAAACTGTTTCTAAGTTGTATGCATTTTAGAACAGCAGAATTAATCCAAGGCTTTAAAAGCCTTTTACTTCTAGGTACAGTTATGGTTTTGGTATTAGTCAAGATAGCAGCTTTGATCACACCTATGAATGAATTGGCAAAAGTCTCTGGTTCTTTACATATATTAAGGAAGGATACATCAGTAGCTATAAGGGTATTATACGCGCTATCATAATCTGTTACTGTTTTGCGGTTACAAACAGCAGGCTTGTTATATACATTAGAAAATTTAACATAGACTAGATTATGATCTGTGACTGTAGTGTTCAGGACGGCAACAGTAACGGTATGAGAGTTTGTGTCAAACTTAAGCATAGCGTGGTCTAGACAGGAGTCATCCCTGGTGGATAACATGTGGCCTGGTAAGAGACCATGTAGTGATAGGACGTTCAGGTAATTAAGCCGATTACTACGTTCGTGAGATCTTTCTTTTTCTGTGAAAATTAAGTCAATGTTAATATCACCAAAGACTGAGATATTGTTGAATTTTGAAATGTTTTCGAGGTGTACGTTAAGGGATTCAATAAAGTCGTTAGCATGAAGGTGAGATGGAGAACGATATATTGCAAGAAGGACGTGATTTGCAATTTTAATTTGTAGTCCAGTAGCGTTAGTGAGACTGAGTTCTGTTACTTTAGATTGATATTGATTTTTAATATACACTACCACACCGTCATTTTGATTCAATAAATTGTATGATTCATACGATGAATAGTTATTTAGTGATGGTAAGTGTTTGCTAGCGTTAAGTCTACATTCTGTTAATATCAGCACGTCGACTTCGGTATTTAGTTGAGAAAGTGTTATTTGTAGATCGTCAAAGTTCCTGTAGATACTCCGTATGTTTTGCGTAATAACAATAAGATCATTTCTAGTACTAGTAGACACATGTTTAGAAAGGTCCTGTATGTTACATTTAAATGATTCCGAAATTTGTAAAGAGTCTAATTCTTGTTGAGTGTGGATACTGTTCATATTGAATAATTGCACATAATAGTAGTCATAGCATTAAATGTTACATTTAGAAATAAAAGAAGCTTGTTTACGGTTTGATATTGTAGGTTCAAAAGTACTTTAAGTGTGTGAGTAGTAGATTGGATTTGATAGACGTTCAGACCCATTGTTAGTAGGATAGTGTAGTGATTGTGTATAGGTGTGTGGATGTGAGTGTGTAAGAGTAAACGGTTTCGTGTAGTTGTGTGTGAAAGTGATATAGGTATATCAGTAACCAGTAGAACATGTTTAAGAACCTTAAATATTAAAGAATTTCTGTTACACGGCAGTTAATGACAAATTACATTAGAAAGTTCTTTGTAATTTAGATAGAAATTAAAATGTTATTCGACTTCGATCATTGATATTTACATTGTATCTTTTTCAGTTGAGGAAATCGATGAACTACCTTTTATGGCGTCTCTTGGACCAGTACTCACAATACTAGCAATTTACTTAGTATTTGTGACAAAAATTGGTCCAGTATTCATGAGGAAAAGGGAAGGATATAAGTTAACAAACACATTACTAATATATAACGCAGTGCAAGTGGCTATATCAGTATATTTAGTGTTCAGAGTAAGTATGTGCTCTAGATCATGTTTTGTTAAATCTAGTTCTTTAGTTGTAAGTAATCTAGTTGTAACTAAAGTGAGCACCTGGGCCTGATTCACTTTATAAGGCGGTTAAAATTCAATTTAGACTCCACATTAATATTTTACTACTACAATTTTCAAGAAAGGACGTTGTCGTCTTGATCGTTTATAACATTAAATTGAGGCAAAATTAATTAAAAACTATTATTAGGTTAATTGACCCTCTTTTCATTAAAACCACGAGCGGTTTTTTGACATTTCAATTTGATTTTGACAACCAATCGAATCAAAATTGAATCTTTAATAATAAGCAAAATCAGGGCCAAACAATGATGGGCCATCAATGGTATCACCAGCGGCGGTTAGCCGAGCCTATAGCCTACGAAGAGATGGCTATTATTTTACTGTCAGTATTATCTAGGTGGGTACACTACATAAATACGAAAAGCCTTATTCCGAAAGTTACAATCACGAATTTCAAAATTCCGAATTTCATAATTCCGAATCATTCAAAATTCCGAAAGTCGGATATCCGATGTATCATAAATCCTATTTATTGAAAACCCGAATTTCAAAATTCCTAACGATTATAACTGCGAATATTAAAATTCCGAATTTGAAGATACCGAACCATTACAATTCCGAATTATTAATAATCCGAAATATCATAAATACGAATTCCGATTATCAAAACTCCGAAACAACACAAACCCGACAATCAAGCGCCTTGTAAACCTGCATTAGGTAAGTAGGATAGTTGCTATTTTCGGGGTACACGAGATAAACAGGAAATAGAATTATTGAACTATTATTTTAATTTATTTATGCTAATGATTACAAAATACACGTTGCCATACAACTTTCAGTAACAAGCATGCATGCAGGCAAGCATGCAGGCAAGCATTCAGGCAAGCATGCAGGCAAGCATGCATGCAGGCAAGCATGCAGGCAAGCATGCATGCAGGCAAGCATGCATTCAGGCAAGCATGCATTCAGGCAAGCATGCAGGCAAGCATTCAGGCAAGCATGCAGGCAAGCATGCATGCAGGCAAGCATGCAGGCAAGCATGCATGCAGGCAAGCATGCATTCAGGCAAGCATGCATTCAGGCAAGCATGCAGGCATGCATTAGTTTCGCTCTTCTCCGGCGCTACGGGATGTGCAGTCCTTCCGCCCTTGCGTAACAAAGTTCGGGCACCCATGCTCGCTTCCGCAGCTTCGGCTAGCTGGTCGCCTCCGGCGACCAGCCTCAGCCGCTCCAGCTCGCCCGGGCGCCTGAGCTTCGTTACTGCGGGCGAGGACTGCCCTCCCTCCGCGCCTCCGGTTTTTAAATAACACTCTAGTGTAGGGCAAACAAGTACCACGGCAGTAGGACCACGGCAAGTCGGGTATGGCTTAATTTTATACGTAATAATTGGCGAGAAAATTAATTTATTATTATAAAAAATCAACTCTAAAATTTGCAACATGTCAAATCAATTTTAACTTTTACCTATTTTTGATACAAATTTTCAATTTGAGCAATGAATTTTCGGAAATTTGAAATTCGGAATAACGTTTTTCGGGCCAATAATACTACGGATTTTTAATTATTCGTAAAAATGAAATTCGGAAGAATGAACATTCGTATTTATAACTTTCGGATAAATAACTATCGTGTTTTTGAATACTCGGAGTTTTGTTTCTTAGGAATTATAAAATTCGGAATTTTGAAAGTCAGAATATTGAAATTCGGAATTAAGTATTTCGGAATTGTTGGGTGTTCCCTATCTAGGTATCTATAATATAAAAATGAATCCCTAAATGTGTTGCTAAGCGCAAATCTCGAGAACAGCTGAACCGATTTCGCTAATTCTTTGTTTAGAATATTCCTCGAAGTACGAGGATGGTCCTTACGGAGAGAAAAATTAAAAAAAAAGGCGGTACGAAGTTCGCGGGGTCAGCTAGTTAATAACAATAATAAGTTTTGACATAACAATTAAAAGAATAGCGTTGCCATTACAATGGGCAGTCTTCTGGGAACGTTAACAAGCGTTTTAATTTTAGTTTTCAATTTGTATAAAGTTTTTCATTTTTCTTTGTATTAATAATTACATAGTATTTCGTACATATAATACAATCACTGAGAACTGTAATTAAAAACATCTTCTATTTTATTTTACTGTACAAACTTAAAAATAAAATATCAGGTGTATTTTAACGTTTAAAACTGGTTTACAATTAGTTTAGGATCCGCTAACTCTTGCGATAGTTAAAAACTGTGTAACAGGAAACCTCAGATTTAGTCTGAGCAGGCAACGTATTCCCCTTGCAGAGTCATGTTCTTAATTATAAGTTCCATGTCAGATAAGATACAATGTAATGTGTAATACTTGTGACGTGATAACTGCGGTTTCTTTGAAATCAGTTAGTAAATAGGTGTTGCATACGTCCATAGGCCACGGTAACCACCTTTCCCACCTAAGTGGTATAAAAAAAAAAAAAAAAACTCAAAGTGGTATCTTCTACGTGACCAATCTGGTACCTATGTGGTATAACTAGCTTTTGCCCGCGGCTCCGCCCGCGTGGATGTCGGTTATCGCGACCAAACATAGCCTATGTCCTTTCTAAAGGTCTAATCTACCTCTATACCAAATTTTATCAAAATCGGTTCAGCGGTTTAGTCGTAAAAGTGAGACAGACAGACAGACAGACAGACAGAGTTACTTTCGCATTTATAATATTAGTAGGGATATATCTCAGTGGCCGTATTGATTCCCGGTCAAGGAGAATAAGGTCACCCCATCTCTTCCTTTGGGTGACGTAAAAGGCGACCAAAAGATAGGGCTGTTCTCCATCCGATAGCAAACATACAGCCCATGACAATAGTGCCCAGTAGATGACAGTAGGCTCGCTCCCTATTACGTAGGAACGAAAATCATAGTTATCGATATGCGGGTGTTAATACACCTCTGCTTACCCCTTCCGGGATTTACAGGTGTGAGTATTGTATGCGGTTGTAAATTAGAATGGGAATTTCTGATATAATCATCTCTTATAGAGGTGAGGTCACCGCAATACAACGCTTCTTATATTAGGTATTAAAGTACTAAAATGTCAGAATCACGTTATAATAATCAGCGCCTGTAGAAAATCCAATAGCAATTTTGTGTTTACTTTTATGGTTAACTTATGATCAGGTACTTCACTTTTTGTCTATAGTTTGTAGGATGTTTTCGTTGATTTTTTGTCACAATTTCGAACTCAGATTCGGATTGAGCATGCATAAAATAGATAAGAATTATATGACCAACACGAATATACTCGTAGCAAAGGAGTCAAATCACTTTGTTGTTTGTTGGTGCTAAAATATATTATTCTTATCTTTTAAACTGGTTTTACTACACGTTTAACTCGAAAGAGTCCCAAATCAAGAAGTTTATGATTAGTTGGTTTATTTGAAGTTAAAATATTTTAGTTAGTTTTGTTTTGTTGCTTTTTTTACCATAATCTCTGAATTACCTCTCTTATAAAATTGCGCACGATTCGTACACATTTTATAATACAATTAATATCTATTATTTCGCGTACATTGGTGTGGGTTACACGTTCACTCTATAGTTATATTATACTAGCTTTTGCCCGCGTGGATGTCGGTTATCGCAACCAAACATAGCCTATGTCCTTTCTCGAGGTCTAATCTACCCCTATATCAAATTTCATCAAAATCGGTTCAGTGGTTTAGGCGTGAAGGCGTAACAGACAGACAGACAGACAGACAGACAGACAGACAGACAGACAGAGTTACTTTCGCATTTATAATATTAAGTACCTATGGATATCGATATGGATTTTTTCTTTAACAATGTACTAGTTAACGTGTAACTGTTTTATGTTTAAATAAATAAATACATATTTGACTGATATGGCACTTTTCAATAAAAAATCATTACAGCCCTGTCTAGCTTCTACCAACTTCTATTATTTTAAGGCTTGTAGGTATCTGTTTCAAGTAAATTATACTAGATAACTAGTTCGTTAAAAACTAATTATTATCGCATTTAGATATTGAAAGCAGGTACAAGGTGCAATTAAGACAGTGACAACATTGCGGTTGACATGCCTGTCTGACTAAAACAAACATTAGATACTTATACCTAACGTCAATTCAATTGATTGTTGGTAATAGATAACTGCATTGTTCTGATATCAATAGATAGTGTTCTCTTAACAATAAAGATTAGTTTAAATTACCTATATAATGAAAATCAAATTTAGGTATCTAGTTTCAAAACATAACAGGTAAAAACGCCATCTATCCAAGACTAGGTGAACTACTTCAAAATGATTGATTACTGTAAATCTAACGTAGTACCTATTTACTTTTAGCCCAATAAATCGCGATAGAATCCGTTAAAAAGTGGTTTTATGATAATGAGTGATATTCACGTAAACTTCAGAAAATATCACTGTTAATCACTTTGAAATTTCTGCCCACTGCATGGCCTCTCTGTTGGAGGAACAACCCAATCTGTTCCTGCTTAAAAGTGGCCTCATCATTTCAATTATGTTGTTTGTCATTAGGAAGTTTCATTGATAATAAATGACACAGTTCTGTCGTTTGTACAACGAGCCTACCACAACGCGCATAAGCGATTCAATTTCATGCAGAGGTCCAGAGGGATGGTATAGGATGTGTAGCTCCATTTCTCTTCCTCTGAACTGCTAGCCGGAAATACGACCGCAGGGAGATGTTTGTGCCCAAATACTGCTGCTGCAGTTTAGCCTTATTATTATTATTATTCTATAGGTACTTATCCTTTTTTCTTTCTTTCAGTTTTTCCTTGACTTGGCCATGATGGGATTAGTACCCAAGCAATGTTTTATGAATGAAGGCCCTTCTCGGAGTAGGGTAAGTGTTTACCTGTAGCTTGGTTAATTCAGCAGCCGATGACTGCGCTGGAAATTATCTGCCTCTTTTCTTAACCTTACCTTAAAGACTTGGAATTCTCTACCAGGTTATGCGTTTCATTCGACGCGAGTGAGACGTGAAAAAGCTTCTGATGAGGTCGTCATGCCGAGGATCACTATTGTAGTATTACTGGTGTTGTAGTATTATTGGTGTCTGTAATGGTGAATCTCATTGCTGAGACTTTACCTTTAGCCTATCAGCCTGCGAGGTAAAGTCAAATTATCGTGATTATCATAAAAAATTTAAAGAAGGCAGTTGAAGAAGAAAAAGGCAGTTTAGGAAGGATTTTTTATTTATTTCCCTTTAATAATTTATTATCTTCACTTCATTTAATGTTGCTTGAACAGTTCTTTCCGTCTTCTAAGACATCACTAACTCTTTCAACCTTTGCCGCCTAATCTAATTTTGACTTTCTCTTTTTTTTGTTTACTTACCTCAAGTTCATTTAAATTTTTTTTTTCCTAATTTTAATGTGTACATTTTGTTTCAGATTTTATTCGGTACATATTTATATCTAACAGCTAAACTCACGGAACTTCTCGACACAGTATTCTTCGTGCTAAGAAAGAAGAACAGCCAGATCACTTTTCTACATCTATACCACCATACTGTCATGGTGATTGGAACGTGGGCTTTGCTCAAATATTGGCCATCGCATACACTCATATTCATTGGTTTTCTAAACTCATTGGTACATGTTTTCATGTATACCTATTATGGATTAGCAGCATTGGGACCAAATATGACCAAATATTTGACATGGAAGAAATACATGACGAAGTTCCAACTGGTAAGTAGTATTACAGTATAAGATTTCTGTTCTGTGGTAGTATTTTCATGTACTCAGTAGTTTTTTGTCCACGGTTTTGCCCCAGTGGAATTTGGATGTCGTTTCCGCACCCCATGGAAACCAGGGATGAAAAGTACCTTAAAAATTATTCTAGATGATATACAAAATTTATCAAAATAATGCTGGTCAGTCCGCATGTTGCTGTTCCTTTTTTAACCGACTTCAAAAAGGAGGAGGTCTCAATTTTTTCTCAGGATGTACATCGATTACTCCGTGATTTATGATCCGATTTAAGTGATTCTTTAGTTTGATAGGAAATAGCTGCCATTTGATCCCATAAAACATAATAATAATATAGTTTGGCTAGTAGTTTTCAATTTGTTAATATTTCTGTGCTTTTTAAAAAAAAATACATTATTTATGTTTAATAACTACTTATTTCGTGACCATTTTGTTGTTGGCTAGGCCGTTTATGAGACACCGGTGTATAATAATCAACTGACCTAAAATTAACTACATAATATGTAATCTAATCAAACCAGATGGCTGCGACATTGTATCAATTTAAACACTGCACACTTTCTGGGATTGGCAGCACGAGTGTGATGCCCTGGCATTGCAAACGTCAATAGGCCACTGTAATCACTGTTCATCAGGTGGGCCGTGTGCTTATCTGCCACCTAAGTGGTATAAAAAAAACAACATTTTTAACTGAATAAGGGAACCATAACATTTAGCTAAGCACATTCTGTTGTAATCATAGACAACATAATCATAATATTAATTATTTTTATTCTGTGGCTGTGTATAAAATATACCCTACACTGTGTAGTGTACAAATTAATACAATATAAATAAAAATACACTATTATAATAATATATTTATTCACAATAATTACAGCTAGTAGTAAGTAAATAAAAATCGAGTTATACTTGTCAAAATGATGATTCCTCATCATACTCAAAGTCTTCAGTTTTATGTAAACGCGTCCATCCAAACTGGACGTAGAGGTAGATAGGAAAATGTACGCAACTGGCGTCGCAGAGAGCGCGATACACTGTTCAATTTAAATTAATTACAGTAGCACTTTAGTGACATCCAATCAAGCACATATCACAAGCCTGGCTCGCCTTCCGTCTTGTACCGATCCCTTTGGCCCGAAACGGGTCGGGCTTTCACGGACTTCTTTTCCAGACCGTACCTGGTTCCATATAACAATACAGGTACGTAGGTAGATGTAGATTATAATAAAATACCGTTTGACTCAAGTACGATATATATCCACCTCATCGTTAGCTCTGATAAGGTAAAAGAACAATTTACTATTTTAATATTTACGTGTTAACACACATTAATCTTTGATGGCATTTGGGCCCACATAACACTTTATTTTTGTAACAATAACATCTATTATTATAACACTGGTTCACTGCAGGCTTACAATGACATTTGTGAACTACTTCAACAGGCTGGCTAGCTACGACTTCATCCAACGTAACAGGTTCATTCAATACCTCACCATAATCATCATCGATCGCTCGTAAATCACCTCGTGGAAACCAGTTTTTAATAGTACCAATGTTGGTTGCTATTCTGTATACACCACATTGAAAATCTACAATTTTACCTGTTATTGTTTTCGTATTTAATGTACCTCTGGCTGATTTAGGTATGGAAACAAGAACACTTTGACCTATGTCTAATGCGGTTATTTTATTGACTTTTTCACAAACCGTTTCTTCAGCTCGTCGTTTCAATCCTTGTGTCTTTTCAAGTTCGATGAGTTGTTCACTTTTGCAGACGTAGCAAATTACTTTTAATCTCTGTCCTTGATCATCATTTATTATGCCATTTATAACATGCGCAGTACTATTACAGGATTGACATTTATGAGCATAAGTTGATATATTTTCAGTGCTTTTTTCTACATCGTTTTGGGTATCTAAACAATCAGAACTAGTGTCGATTTCTATCTTAATACTCTGTTTTTGTCTTTTTTCTTCAATCATTTCTTGGTCTGGAGGGGAATTTGGTACTAGCTCATCAGCCTCATTGACTGAGTAGTTAACGATAGAAGATGAATCGAAATCAGTTGTGGTACACCCAGAGAAAGATTTATACGAAAGTTTTCCTAGTTTATGATGTAAGGAAACATTTTTGTAATATTGCACAAAAAAGCAACCAACAGACCAATTATTAGAATTGTTTTCATTCATCCAAGCATGTAACAACACTTGAACTTGACATGTCACGGAACTGGATGATTCAGCTTTACTATTCTGATATTGTGATCCTAGCGCAATAACGCATTGCGGCCACATCGCAGCTAACTCTTTTATGACATTTATCGTAAAATCATTATCAAGATCTGAATATAATGTATTCGGTGAGCCCAATGTTAAAAAAGTGATCAAAAGTTCAGAAGCCACTTCTGCAATATTTGAGGTTTTAAGTGGTCGAAGAATTAAAAACTTGGTAGTTATGTTCTGGTAGCAAAGAAGCCAATTAAATTCGCCATCAGGGTGAGATTGGAAATCCAACAAATCTAATTTTCCTTCTTCACCTAAATCTCCAGATGCAATCGGGCATAAACTTTTGTCTTTTTTATTATGTTGCTTCTTGTTTATATTACATACTGGGCATAGTGAAACAAAGATTTCTATTGCTTTTTTTGGTATATAGAATTTACTTTTTATTTCTTGCAGTATTTTATCCCGACCTCCATGTTTACATGACGTGTGAACCTCAGATAATAGGTCAAAGTATTGTTCTCTAGCTACAATACGTACCGTTGGTTCAGCAAGGTTCTTCTTTTTAGAAATTAAATATTCTTCATTCACAGTGGTAACGACGTCGTACTTATTCATCCAATAATAATTTATAGATTTCTTTTTCACAGTCGCTTTGATATTTTTCAGATCAGCAATAACTTCAAGTATTCTTTCTTGTGTCCAAGGTTTTTTATTAGAACCTAAAAAGAAATTAGTACATTTCATATTTATCATATTGGTAATTAGAGGACTATGTCCAGTAGTGGACTGTAATAGGCTAAATTGATTGATATCAAATTAAACCTATCACCAAAATTCATGGGCACTCGTTGAGTGGACAGTACATACTAAGTATTGATAAATTATTATTCTTCTTCTTCATCTTTTTTAATACAATGAAAAATTAAAAAGCGTGATTCGTAGTGTTAATAAAATTCTCAGTCGCAGTCTGGGGTCCGCTTTACCAGTCTTAACTGCGAATTTGGCTAGACATCGATATTTTCCGTGTGTATTAATGTACCATTAGGCGATATCGAAGCTCATTGCAGCTAGACCGTTGGTTGTTATTGGACTTTTTAGGGCTCTAACGACTTCCATAGATGTTTATATGGCAACCGGGACCATTGGCGATGGCTCAACGTGGCTCTCTGAGGCACGAACAGACCAATGCAAATACCCATATTCAATATTCATGCTTATAAATATTTGAACTGAGCGGAGATCGAACCCGCGTCTCCAGCGTAGCGGCCGCGTTCACTACCACTACGCCACAGAGGTATTGATAAATTATTATTAATACATAATATTATGATAATAATTAGAGATGATGACTATTTTTTTTTATTTTCGAAAAATGACCAATTTACAACAATCATAATGAACTGCTATACTCAAATGTTATTGCAACAAATAGTTTTAAAGATATTTGATTTTGAAAAACAATTTCTCGAATTGCCCGAAATCGCTCTATACAAAATCGTTACAAAAGCGTGACGTCACGCTTTTGTAGTGCAAAATGCATAGAGCGCAGGAGAATATCGCATTTATCTCGGTCTGCCTTACGCGTAAAACGCGTATGTAGTTCATAATAAAAGTCATTTAAAATATAACTAGCCTATGTACGCGAGCCATCCGTGCGCGCGGGCAGCATGGATGCTATTTAATGCCACTTTTGATCACTCTTCCGTTCTACTCAACCAATTGTGATTAAACAAACATATGATTTTAAGTCAAAAAAACAGTTAAACAGACAAGAAAACGGCTAAAAAGTTTGGAGATAGGTCTAAAAGATACATTACAGTGAATACAAATAAAATTACCACAATGATGTTCATCATATTCCACAAGTTGCTTATAAAACATTTGCTCCATTACGTTAAGGTCGTATTTTGCATCGTTATTCTCTTCTTCGTTGCTATTACTTGGATAAGATATTGGTAGAACACTCGAAACATCAGAGACTTCACTATTTGGTAGCTCCATTTTGGTTTTATGCACGATCTGAATATATTTTCGAGTCAATTGATATAACGCGTTGTAGAAATCTGTTTGGTCAAGTCATTGAACTGCGGAGTGACGCAGCGCGGTCGATACGTAGCCAAACCGTCGAATGACTGAATGAGGGCCGCGCCGGTTCACAAAATGGCGTCGCGCATCTATTAGCTACCGGCCTAGGCGAGAGCAGTCACGACGCAGTAACGGAAGGGGACGGCGATATGTTGCTGTACGATAATGCATCAGCATCACTCACAACGCTACCTATTAATAATGTAACCCGCGTTATAAATCACCATGCTTATTATTCACTGTTACTATTGAGGCTGAAAGGCGGCCAAAATGAATGAAAAATGTAAATCTTGGAATAACAAGTAACAATTTAATCACGTAGTTGACGATGAAGTGATATTCATATTTAAACTTTCATGGTCGTTATATCACTAATAGAGTTACCGGGATATTTACAGTTCCTCCATGATTCTGGTGCTTGCAACAGCGCTAAAATATCTGGCACTATATTGATCAGTACAACATGTTGAATATCCCGATAATTCTAACAGTAAAATGATATTCATTACAAAATCATGACCTTTGGTACTAGGTCGGTGTGCAATGAAAGAGTGATAGATACATTTTATGTCTTAGCGTTGAGTAGGTCGTGGATTAACCGTAGATGCTGAACCATATCGATTCAACTATGTGTCTGCTTCTTATTTAGCATGCATAGAAATACTCACGCATTTCTTTCCCCCTGGGGTAGGCAGATACAACTGCCTGCCATCTGCTTCTGCCCTTTTGTGCCTCCGTAGTATTAAAGAATAACGAAATTTTTGTTTCAGATCCAGTTTGTGTCAATCATTATCCAGTATGTAATGACTGTGACAGTATCTGAATGTCCACCTGCGAAAGGAGTAGCGATATTTGTCTCCTGTAACACTGGAGTGATACTTATTCTATTCTTGAACTTCTACCGCCAAAATTACAAAAAGAAAAAAACTGTTAAGTTTCTAACTGAAGCAATACCTGCTATGTGTATACCGAAAGGTGATTAGAATAGAGAAAACACTGTAAGTGATGTAAATAATAATCTTTAATGTATTTAGGTAGAGAGCGCCAAAAAGCTGTTGATAATATAATATAATAATTTAAAATAATCTTAGTACCAAAAGAGAAGAACTACCTTAGACATTATCCACATTAGAACTGTAAAACCATCGATTCAGTCATGTATGTTTTGTTTTGTCAGTATGCTTTTCAAATGATTGAGAAGAAATTAAACAAATGTACGCTCCTTTAATTAAGACTTCTTATTAAATCTGCAGGCACATGCTGTAGGAACATTTCCAACAATCGAACGAACTCGACAGTTGAATCCGCGGTGAAATTTAAATTTCGCATGCTGTATATTTGGTGACGTCACGTTTTCGAGTTCATAGACATACATCACTGTCGCATTGTGCTCACATCACCAAATTTACAGTACGCGATATTGAAACCTCAGCGCGGATTCAGCTATCGAGTTCGTTCGAACGTTTGAAACACTCAAGCTCATTAGCTAATCTACAGATTTCTTATTGTAATTAATTGAGTAAAACATAATCATAATTTATTTTAACTTGTCAAATCCGATCCTATTGACATACTTTGACATAGTTGGATTTTTTCTTTTTAATTTATGATGTTCAGCGTGTTCATAGTATGTAGTTTAAACCTTAGAGTATACATTACAAATATAGAGCGCGCCTATCACTCAGGTCTTTGGCGCTGAGTGTTAGCAGATACTTTGCGATGGTATAGCGCACCTATAGTGACGTTTCATGCATTACTGAAAATATCAATAGATGCACTTATTAATGTAGTTTGTTGTTATGAAGTTTTTTGTTCGATTTGATTTGCATGGATAAAATTAAAGCCAAAATGCAAAAAAATGGCGTCATTTTGCGGTATTTTTGCGTCATTTTTACTACAAATATATGATGTTGCATAAAATTTTGACTTAACATATCGAATTAAATATTATTTGCGTAGTAATTTTGACGGGTATTGTTTTGCTATTGATTGAGGTTGAGCCAGGAGCCTCGGTACTGTTCATACCCGTGATAGCAGTTCATACTTACTTGTAAGGCGCGCTCTACAGCAATGTATACTCTAAGGTTTAAACACACCATACTCATAAAAGATGTTAGCTGTAATATAAAATTGTGATAATTAAGCATCATTTAGACGAGGAGAATTTCTCGCACGTTTCAGTCCGAAAAATCTTACGCGACTATTAAGGCGGCCACCCACTTACAGTCCGCCTGCAGTTTTTCGTCTGTTCGGCGGCCTGCAGTCCTTATGTCATCAATGTCTTCATAATTTTATTACCTCAGACTAAAATAATAACATTATTTTATTCTTTTAGTCTGATGTTATTACGTATAAAATGCCGACGGCCATAGACTGTCCGGCCTTTGACGGTCTTTGCTGACCGAAATCGTCAAGCGGCCACACACATATTAGCCGTCATGCGTCAGTCCAAAATCGTACACAAAACTGTAAGTGTGTGGGTTATTGCGATGAACTGACAGACCGATATCATCCGGTTGTCGTTCGATAACTGCTGGGTGGCCGCCTTTACTGGCAATAATCGTCACACCATTATCGTATCAAAGTATTTGCACTGGCAAATACTAAACTCTTGCCTACGATTAAATTTCTGTTTAGACGGACACTACACATAACATAACATAAACTCACGCCTATATCTCCGAAGGGGTAGGCAGAGGTACTAGCACCCACATTGCGCCGTTTATGTTTAGGTTCCAATGTAATAGGTGGCGAGCCTATTGCCATTAACCGGGCACTTATAAACCTGCGATAAATACACACATAACTTCGAAAAGCATCGAAAAGTCATTGGTGTGTGCCATGGTAAAACCTGGGATCGAACCCGAGACCTCGTCTCAGCAGTTCATTACCCATACCACTATAGTCGAACTTTTAATCAGCTGCAGTAAAATGACGTTTTGTGGGATACCACTTTTTGAAGAAAAATAAATAGGGATGTGGCTAAGTGAGCAAGTGAATCATTCAATAAATGAATGATCTTTGATTTAGTTTTAAAGATTCAATATTAAGTTGTAATGTATTTTTTATTATTACATATGATAAAGAATTGATCTTTTTCAGTGAAAGTATAGGAATGTACATTCAAAACGAATCAAAAATGTCATAATAATGTTATATAGGTAATCAATATTTTTCGGAATCACTGTCGCTGTCGCTTTCGGTTACACTAATGACAAATCTGTCTGTCTATTCATCATCTAATATGATGGAGGTGGTACATATTGTGTTCCTCTTTTATAGTGTGAGAAACAAAAGTCACTCCACTTAGCCGGTGTTACAATGTTGATTACTTCTTGGAAAAAAGTTTTCACTTCTAGCATTTCATACGTCTTATTAAATTATCTGCCACGTGCCCCTTTGCCTGAGACCAAAATAACTCATCGGTTTAATTCACATTGATAAGGGGACAGTCTTAGAAGTCTGATACCTTTACAGCCATCTCGAATGGCCTTCACCATATTTGGTTCAAATGCAATATTTTTAGTGGTCAGCCACTCTTGAATTCGTGCTTTCGTCCACGACAACTTCGGGATTGTTTCGATCGAGAGTGATAGAGCGCGTTGATAATATAATTGAGCGTTGCGAATAATTAGATCATGTAAACTAAGTAAGCTGAATACTTATAGAAGTGTCTCAAACTGACCCGAAAAAATGTTGACCGCCGCCGTGGCACCCACACAAAACACAACTATTAAGTTTGAAACTTATTTGACACTAACACTTTTGAAATAGCTGTCATGTAAACATTATTTTTCCATTACAAGAAGTGAAAAAAATCCTCGTGAAATAGACCGTTTTAGCCGTGTCAAAACCGACATGTCCGGAAGATACCACTTATTACGTTTTTATTTGAGATTAAACTAACATACCTAAACAGCATAAGACTCGAATTAGAAACTTTGGACACTGCTAGGTGTCAAGGATATCTTTCAAATGGGACCTACAACTCATGCTAGCCTAGTACAAAAAAATTCAGTATCGCTTCTACATAATATTCAATAACTTGAGTCCACGCCAAAAACTGATGTTTCGGTGTATAAAAATCATCACAATTGAAATGTTACGGCAAATAGGGTAAAATAATGAATGCATGCCACTACTTTAGAGTATGTTTATATTTTTAAAATATTAAAATCATTACCCAGATCCTATATAATATGAATATCTTTTTTCTTATTGAAATTCAAACACAGGTGCTCAAAAGTGGAGGGTAGGTACACTTTTTTTTTGGAGAACGCTCAATTACGACTACTGCTACTGCATTCGGCATGAGTTTGGGTAGAATGCCGGCGAACCACACTTCGAAACACTCAAAAAGGAAATGTGTAAAAGGATCGTTTATACAGCCTTTTATTTATATGAATAATAAATAGAATTAAGTATGATCATTATGAGTAAGTTATGGAACGATTAGAATGATCTTCTGTGAACTGAATCACATCCCTATTGAGATTAGGCTGTAAACATTATTTTACGCAATGACATTTTGAAACGTCATTTTACTGCATCTAATTAAAAGTCGAAGTATAGGCTACAACGGACACTACCAATATTCAATTGCGAGACAATTCTCGCCAGGCGTGGACGAGTGTGCGGCAATTGTTTCTGCAAATGTTTAGTTTAAATCGTATCTTGCAGGCGAGAAACTCACCCCATCTAAATGACGCCTTACTACAAAAGTGCACTTGAAGATATGACTTTGATTAAAGCTAATAAAGTAGTAGTTTTACTGTATGAATAAAAGTAAAATTAGTTACTACTATTTTGTAATTTAGTTAACCATGGACAACAAGATCAGCTAACCCTCTTTCTTAAACAAGAGATCAGTTTTGAGTACTTGTCTGTCTATTATGGTTAAGTAAATTGCATTTATAATTTATGTACCTATCCATAGTTAAATCAAGTTTTTTAAATTCATGTAAATAATAACAAAGGTTTCTAGTATTTTTATTACCTTTGTACAGTGGGCTGCAGTTTAAGATCTATGTAATTCTTTGATCTCAGTGTAATTAAATAGAATCAAATACAGATGACTTTACCCTTGTTAACAAAACTAATAAGCACACAGTTAGAAGAAAAGAATGAAAGAAAGAAATTGATTAATTTACAGTTAAAACATTGGTATTTGCCAGTGTAGTACTTACTTACTGACTAGATGGCGTCACTTCATACAATATTAGTTTCAAATTGTCCACAGACTTCGGCAGCCCACTGTACATAGTTTGAATCTCCTTGATGAGCCATGGTGATATGTTGTTAACCACAAGGTGATGAAGGTTTGGTGCTACAAGATGCTGTTTAAAAACTTTTATTTTAAAGGTTTTGGCTGTGTGATTTCAAAATGCTTTGTAAATAAAGAAGAGCTTTGAAAGTTAGTTAATAGGTATTAGTAGTTTAGTGTCAAATGTGTATCTATATCTCATGCCTATATGCGTCGGAAATCAGCACAGTTCAGTTATTGTAGCACACTCAAAAATATCGAACCCTACTTCCATTGTGGTCCTACAGTTTTATTTTCGAACAATCAATTTATACAATTGCATGCCTTATACCTCAAAGAATTAATTATCCCATCGCAGTCCACTGCTGGACATAGGCCTCTCTCAATGTTGCCAATGTTGGGAGGCTTTGGCCTACTGTTTCCACGCTGGTCAGACGGGTTGGTACAGGGCTTTATTTCGAGTTTTCCTTCTCTTGCAGTGATATCGTCTGCGTATTTTACCGTCAGTCGCCTTTTACGACACTTTTCGGATGATTGAGATTTGAGGATTACGGATACCTAGTTTAGTTGAAACATCTGATTATGAAAGGTACCTTCTTTTCAGAAATAAAGCTTTATTACTTGTAGATCTATATCATTAGTTAATTTATTACGTGTACTTGTTTTCTTTTTTATTTTGTTTTTCATATTTTAAATTGACCGAGACTGTATTACTACGGTATTTACCTACAGCTTTTTTATGAATTGTCTTTAGCTTATTTTGGACATTTTATCGAAGCCTAATATACTCGGCGAACATGCGAAGTTATCTACAATACCTTTACCTTGTCTACCCTTTTGTATTTTAGTTATATTTTAATTGATATATCTTTAATATTTTCTTTTTTGGAAAGGGATTTTGAAGTTTTTATTGTACTGGATCCGTCTAATAAATAAAAAAGGTACTCAGTTACGTGTAATTATAATCTGCTTCTATATTATCATTACTCAATACCAATAAATTATTGATTTTGTTATTATAGTAAAATTTATTAATGGCAAGGTAATATCGAGACTCTGATGATCTCTCAAGACACCCATTGTCATGAGTCGAATATTGTATTTGTGGTTTTGTGATGAGAATTTATTTAAAATGTGGTAAATTGTGAGTACCTAATAGTATAAAAATAGACTTGATATTATTGAAACTTCACGTAATATTGTGACTGGCAAAGAAATCATGGTAATTGAACGAATAAAATATATATTTTTTAACGTTTTATGTATTTTTAGTAATTAATTGATTACTTTGATTAGTTATATATTATTTTTTATTGTTTAATTATACTCATTTTTACAAAGAAATTGTTCTGGTATATAAACTATAATAGGTATGTACAAGAAAGTGAATAATGTAATATACAAAAATAATTATAATAAAGTTATATTTATTTTCTGAACAGTTTAGTAAATGATTATTGTTATACACACAATAAATGAATTTATTAATATCGGTGTTTTTTTATTATATTTTATAGTGTAGTCTATTCCATCTATTAAATTTAGCAAAACTCTCTTTACAATACATTTATCTACAGATCATGGCAGTAAAGAAAATTCTGGTGTAATTATATCCGATTAGAAAAAACCCAGTAACACGAATATTTCTTTTCTTTTTATTCCTCACATAAGTACCTACATATAATATGCACAGTGTAAGCCTCGTAACCAGTAGGCGATTTGACGCGCAACATGTGACGCTCAACAAGTTCAGCAACGTTGCGCTACATACACAATGTTGCCAGTTGACGCACAATATGACGCGCACGTGTGTTCTACTTTTTCTTCTTCAGTCGAGTCGACGGCATATCATTTCATATTTTATTTGCCCAGTATGTAGCCACTCCGACAGCGTTTTCAGAGGTACTCATGAGTTCCTCCGGGGTACACGTGCTTACGGAGGCAGCATAATCTTACGTACAATCGTAGATCTTTTAAGCAAAGCGTAAAAAAGCCTATTTCAATGAGGCCGTCAAGCTAAGTACCGCTATTGTGACACTACTCACACCTATTCTGTAATAGTGACCCACATTTCTGAGACTCAACTTACCATCCGACGAGGTATTCACTATAAAAAAACGGAATTTGGTTGTTGTAGATTATTGAAACACCAAGTTAAAGGAATATTTGTAAATTGTTAGCTGGTAATAAAACTAAAAATAAATGTTGTAATCACATATAATAATCCATATTAAAACCCGATTACACAAATGTACAATTATTTAATGAATGAACGTGCAACTACAATAATGAAAAAGTAACTTATATCAGCACAACACACAGTATCGAACGCTTTGCTCAAATCGAAAGCTGTTTTTTTTAAATATAATTATGCTGTTAATATTCGATATCTGTCAGTGTGCTTTGATTTACAAAGTATAAGTATATCATCACGGTATTGTGATGTTATTTTTCAACAATTTTAAAACAGTACCTATTAATATTTTAAGTCTTAGTTTAAATTCGTATAAAATATCATTGATTATTTAGCCTATAAAATTGCAATATAACGTTCCAATCTAGTCTACGCTAAGAAAAGGTAGAAAGTACATTGCTTTCTTAAAGAAGGAAAAATTCATAAGAAGCATTTCCGAATTTAACTTCTTCGTATAGCTAAAACACAGTCATCAAATTAAAAGTCAGTATAAAATTTTACCAAATCACACTAAATCACACCAATAACTATTGAAATTATTAGAATTTGGTGCGATTAAATTTAATCTAATTTTGTTTCATTTGCTAATAAATTATGATTTTCTCTAAAGCAATTCTACATGAGACCACATATCATTTAAAATGAAGAAATCAAATGTCAAGACATTTTGGAAGACTGTGAATTTATCACAATATAATTTTAAGTATTTTTAATTGACAGTATCTATGTACATAATCAAAGTCGTAATTACACGTTTACAATCATTATTTTTCAGTACCCGCCCATAAAACCCTAATGTTCTAATAACATTTTCTCTAAATACCAACATGTATTT
This sequence comes from Eilema depressum, assembly GCA_914767945.1. Taxonomy (NCBI): domain Eukaryota; kingdom Metazoa; phylum Arthropoda; class Insecta; order Lepidoptera; family Erebidae; genus Eilema; species Eilema depressum. Next base: position 20,453,086 of record OU612018.1, on the reverse strand, counting down.
GAAGAATATATTCATACCTTGTAAGAATGTTAACCTACTTACTTGTCGTAGATGGTTACTAGCACTTCATCTTATTCAACGATTTTACTTAAACATACCTATTTAAATGATTTCTTAAAATCATTTATAGTGTAAATTACACATCCTTTAGTTTTGATATCTTCGAAATGTTAGTTTTAATTTGTAAAAGTCGAAATTTGGTAACGCTCTGATACTAGCGCATAATTTTATTGTTAACATGTTCGTGTTATGAAATAACTTTTATATAAGTATATAATTATACACAATTTATCTTTATAATTATAGAATGAATTAACTGTAAAATCATGGTAACTTGCACAAAATAAGTATCTCATTATTATTACTTGATAAAAGTATAACGATTAAAAATCTATTGCGTATATACATTATAGTTTTATTTTAAAAGTAGGCGAATTCTACGTAAACACAATAAAATGTATTTGTTGGTATTACACCCATAAAAGATTCTGATAGAGATACTAGTATAGTTTATACCATTCCATAAAAGGTATAGACTCTTAAGAAACAAAAAGATTAATCGCTTGCTCTACTAAATAATGCAAATTCTTCGTTCGCTTCTCCTTCATAGTAAGCCTAAAGCAGTCATATAAAGAACGGTAGCGAAAGAAGTTTGTAAATATGGTGTGTGAAAGCAGCGCATACAACGACACAAACTACAACTAAAAGACGTAAGCGCTATTTAGAGTTATAAGGTAGTTCGTGTCACAGAGTGTTTTCCTTGCGTCACTTTTTTGTGTTGTAAACCATTATTTACACTTTCACATTATTTTTTGCACTGATATAGTTTTGGATATCACGCAGTCAAATATATTGTAGTGTCATGGATGACTTTCCAACAAAAACATTGTAACGGCAAAATTATGAATGTTTAATTTTAGCATAGCTTTAAGTAGTAAGCTTTCAGCTATTTCTAAAATAATTTTATTTAACACACTTTCAAAACTCAATATTGAGTAAATTTCATAAAATAAACATTAAGTTTGTTTTATGAAATTAGTATTTGCAGTTTTAAATTGTGATAAAGATCTTTTAGGATCTATACTGTAAAAATCTTTCTATTCTGCTACCGTACTAGTAATGCTAAAGATAAGTTATTAACCTTTTTATTTTAATATTATCCTTATTTGTTGAAATTGTAATAGTGAGTAACAATTTAGGTTCTCTTTTATTATATTTGAGTAAATTAAGATGAAGTTAGATATACTAACTAACAAAACAGGGACTTATCATGAAGTTTTACAATAAACATGGAACAACGTGACAAATCCCTATAAAATGTATGAATATTGGGACAACCAGTCCAGAATTATTCTCACTGATGAAAAGGACGAGTAAAGTTAACAACATTTCTTCAACATTTGTTACGTAGAACTATCAATACTCAAAATTAGATTAAACTAAAATTGATATTGGTTATTCTTATACAATAATATTTACAGTTTTATTTTATTTATTAATATTACATTATTTTATTCTTCTTTCCCACTTTTATGCTTCCCGTTAGACACCCCGTTACTCTTGAAGTTACCATTCGCATCGCCATTAGTTAATTTTTGTGGAGTCTTCGATTTTCTATCACCAGGTTTGCCATAAGCCTTGTAGTAAAAATCGTAGAAAAGATAGTAGAAAAAGATGGAATTTGGGAGAGTAAAGACGACGGACCAGCGAGGGTAACCGCAATCGTAGAATAGGAGTTGAGCTGAGTGTAAGAACGCGATGCAGAATTGGAGCTGAAATGAATAAAAAAAAATATGTTAGTGGTTTTGTATTTTATTTTGGCTTACTAGTTCCTACGATTTTATTTTCATTTCAACATACATAACGGCATCTTCAGAAGGTCAGGTCAATATATTTTCATCGAGTTAGTTATTCGGTTGTTTTTTAAGTTTAGGTTAGTGACTGATACTGTCTTTTTTATTTTTGTTTATATATTCTTCTTCATCCCGGTGTTAATCGCGGAGCATCTAGCATCCAAAGCTATCACTTCTGAGTCCGGGGTCCACTTTTTCTAGACTAACTGCAGCTTTGACTGAACTTCTATATTTTTACGTAAAGTAACTGCCATATTATGACCTTCACAACCCATTGGTGATTCTACATTTTGTCAACAGTCAATTCTTAGTTCTTTATTGCATACACAGTATAGAAATTGTACATTTAAAAATCAAGAAACAAGTACAAAGGCGAACTCAATTACTGACTATCATCTTAATTATTGGCGATAAGATTAGCCCTGAGTTATTACTTCCATTTTTTTCCACAGGCATTAACCTCTTGCCTTACGAATCTGACTGCAAGGTAATTGCATTGACCAAGTGTTACTTTATAACCTTTATAAATAAATAAATATAAGAATTTGCCTTACCATTTGCAAAGTAGTAATATACTTTTTCCAGAAGAGATACTTTTGGTACTTGGGTCCCATTGCAGAGAACATGTAATACGTGTACATGATAATGTGCACGAAGGAGTTAATTACTCCGATGAGAGTACCGTGGCCTCCTGGGAAGTATTTAGTAGCCCCCCAGGATATCATAGGCATCACTGTGTGATGATATAAATGAAGGAAAGTGATCTGTCGATCTTTTTTCCTGATCACAAAGAAAACCGTGTCCAATAGCTCGGAGATTTTTGCTAAGAAGTAGATATAAACGCCTCTTGCTACCTGGAAATAAGAATAATAATAGTTTCTCACATCAGTAACTCATGTTATCGAATGCTATATCTCGGAGAGTAGGAGGGGGTATTGTGGGATTTCACCTATATTTCGGAACCAAACAAATGTGATGTGTGTGATGAAGAAGACAAACGTATGTAAGTACTATTAAAATGGCTGTTGTGAGGATTAATCTTTGGGAGACATAAATAATACCCTTTATTCCAATTCCTTTAGTAGTTTCTGAGGAATATTGCATTAAAGGTTTTTGCCGCGTATTGTTGCGTCTTCTGTAAAGTTTACGTTTTGGCGCTTAATGTTGTATTTCTTTAAGGTACAGATAGGTATGCTCATAAATCTCCGATAAGCCTTACACTGATACATAAACATAGTTCTGTAGTGTGGGAGAATTGAGAATTCAAAACGCTAGAAGGATTCTATCTCACACGTTGATCTCTCACAAAACGGCTGTGGATATTATGTGTAAAAGATATAAGAAACAAAAAATATACTCACTCGCATGGCCTCTGGCGTCCATGAGTTGTCAACGGGTTGACATTTCCAACTGTAGGTCGTCAACCAACCTGCGTCAAGACCCTGTAATAATAAAGAAAAATGTTTTATGATAACAGTGTAGTAAAAAGTAGTGTAGCAGTTTTACCCATGGCACTACTGGTAGTGGTACTGGTAGTGTCGCGCAGTAGTGTCGCGTAGTGTGTAGTAGTGGGAAATGGAGGGTAAAAACAGTAGGTATACCAGGAACCTATAAATATCGTTGTCGATGTCGAAGAACTAATATGGCATATTATGAAGGAAAGTCATTGAGATCCTAAGCTATCACTCCATGGAGAAGCACGAATAAGCTATCCCGCCCCACATTGAAATTCCATCTTTCAGTGCATAAAGTTTAAAAACCTGAAGGTACTTAATACCTTCATATTATCACGATATCGATTCTAATAGCTTCATGCTGTACTTATAGCATTTAATTTTTTTTGTAACTTCCTTACTTTTCAATCCAATTTTTTATTTTGCTTATATTTTGACCCTTCTTCCCCTTAATATTTTAAGTATTTTATGTTTTTTTAAGTTTCCTATCAAGTCAAAAGAAACTTGTAAATACAAACCTCGTGAAATAAAAAACAGCTGACGAGGACTTGGATGAAGTTGTATACGATTAATGTCTTCTGCAATTGGAAAGGTTTCTTGTCCTCCATGTACCTTGGGCCCCATTTTAACGAGAAGTAAAGATATAAGCCAATGATTGTGAGTCCTGGCATAGGATCACCTATCATGGGCCATTGATTTGTTCTTGGATCTGAAAATGAAAAAAAAAATCTTTAATAAGTGATCGGCATAAAAATCTATTTAGAATGAAAGAGGTAAAGATATAAAAGTTATTATTATAATATACTAATGTAGAGTTTAAGTTAAGGCAATAAGTGCTATGTACTTTTTGTAAGGTGCATTTTATTACGATGTTTAAAAATACAATAAAATTCTTTTATATCTATATTTGCATAGACTAGCAGAGGCATATTTATTCGTCTGAAATTACGAATTTTAAACGTAACGTAACGTTTAGTAAGAGAATAATATTTTATAATATTTAACATTAGGTTTTAGCTAATGACACTACTGGTGGTGTCATGGGGAATAATTTGTACCCTTGACACTACCGGTAGTGCCATGGGGAAAGAATTTTACCCTTGACACTGCCAGTAGTGCCATTGGGTAGTGCTACGGGGCATTCACCTCATGTGTCTGGAATGAAAAAAAATCTGAACATTTTCTAATTTAGCGTTTCATTTTTTTTAAGCAAACTTTCTACACGCCCTACGGCTCGACCCATATCAAGAGCAATGATCAGCGATAATTATTTCTAATTTATTTATTAGGTAATATAACTTCACCAATGCTCAATAATTATTATCAGTGGATTCTATAGAACGAAGCCCACCATTATAAACACGAACAATCATCTCTGCTCTCCCTGTCAATAACTAAGACATCTTATTCATTACCAATAATTATTCATGTATCAATAGAATGAATAAGCGCATTATTTTTAAACCTATAAAGTTTTAAGTAGTTCTTTCTGTATTGAGTAAAAGTTTCTGAAGAGAAAACGTTCAGTTGGTAATAAAATTGCGGTCGTAATACCTTTGGTGACGGTGCCTATAAGGCAGGAATTGCAGGTGACACATCGATATCAGGTGCTTTCACTACAACAGTGTGTCTTATGAGAAAGTCGATCATTATCCCCGTAATAAGTACTTCAATACCTTATTTCGGGTCACGCATTGGATGGTTTTTGTAAGAAAGTTTTTTATTTACAAAAATAAGATGTGATGATTTCATACATCTTATAATAATATTTTAATAAAACGCATCTATCAATGATGTAAAATTTTAACAAAATCGGTGCAGCTATTTAGGTGTAAAAGTATCAGAGTTACTTTCGCATGCAGTACGAATTTCGATAGGTAAGCCACCTACTACAATTGAGAAGTAACATCTAAACACGTCATAACATAAACAACGTCATAACAAATTATAAAAATTGATCGTGATAAAGATGGCTGAGTTACGTATATCCTCTAGACGTTTTGTAATCTATTTTACAATTTAAATATAAATATTAAATAATATGCTCGGGAAGTGTAGAAACTACACAAATTCGTATTTATTACGAATTTTGAAGTATTTGTAATCGCAAACTAGTTTAAATTAGTAATAACATTCCATAATTATTTTATCTTTTTGAATATTGCAATACCGTAATTTATACAGTAGGTAGTATGTACAATTAGCACATTGAAATAAAACTTTTTTTTGAATGGATTATTCAACATTTTTGGTATTTCAATATTTACACTGAGATGAACGTTCTGGTATCTTTGCAGCAGCCATGATTATGGGAAATTTTTTCGTGGCCATGGAAATGTAGGAATGTAGACATTTAAAGAAAACTTTATATAAGACAATACTCGTAGACACGTATGAGAAGCACTATAAAATACCGGAAGATATCTGTGCCTCATCATCCAGACCCGACATATTCCTTTTTTCACGATCGTATAGGCGTGCAGTGCTTGGAGAACTCACAGTACCGTGGGAAACTAATATACCTAAAGACCACGCTATAAAGACAAACAAATACTTTGACTTGACTAACGAGTTAACCAAAAACGGCTACGTGGTTAAACTCTACGCCGTAGAAGTAGGAGCAAGGGGAATTCCAGCTAAATCCCTGAAAAACTTACTTAAAGACCTCGGATTGCCAAGAGCTTCAGCAAGCTCTTTACTAAATCGAATATCAAAAGCGGCATTGATAGGATCTTACCAAATTTGGATAGGTTTGGGAACACTACTGACTACTGAGAATCTGATCTCTTTAGAACGTGTTGTGTTGTGACTTCATATTGTAAACTTCATTGTAAAGGACAGTCTGTCCAAGCAATAACTTAACTTTTAACGTTTCAACGTTATATGACAATCGACTTTGTTTTTGTTTTAATCGGTTATACGATTCAATATTTTGAATTATTTTGAATATTTAAAACTATTTCTAACGGTTTCTATTCCTACGCCGCAAATATATTAACATTAGCACTTAAGACTACATTTTTCAAAATAAAGATACATTTTAACTCTTTGTGTGTACGCACAGTACGGGTCTGAAATGGTACTACTTTAATATTACTTTAGGCGGTTTCATTCGCTAGTTCTTTGCGTTACGTCTATGTTATTTTTTTTATTCTGAGCTCCACAACCATCTTCAATCAAAAATGGTAATAAGAGAAGAGAGAGAAAAAGAAAAAATCCTGTATTTACTTACCGGCCAATTCTGTAAATAAGCGATGGTACGTCCTGGAGAAGGTATTGTTGAAAAGCGCCATCTTTCAAAGGTTTCTGTGACTAATCAAAAACTTGAGGTGTACTGTGTCATGAGGAGCTCGTCTGCATTTTATGGTTGATTGTCTAGTCCACCTGTAATAGAAGAAAGATAATGGTGAGTTTAGAATGTCTATCGTACACAAATAACGACGGACGACAACGGTCCAAGTCCGATTCAAACTATGAAAGTACCTCTTAGATGAATTAAAAAATCCCCTCCCTTTTTTGATTCATCTAAGAAGTACCTAAAGTAAGATTGATTGAGACGGAGGTGAGGCCCCAGCCAGTGTCGATAATCCAGACTAATATTATAAATGCGAAAGTAACTCTGTCTGTCTATTAGTCTGTTACGCTTTCACGCATAACTACTGATGAACTTTGGTAGGTACAGAATTATAGATGAGACCGTATATAGATAGACTGTATATATAGTAGTACATATAGGTAGCATTCGTACAAGCAAGGTTATACAATAAATTGACAAATTTTTACCATATATCCATAGGATGTGGATAAAACACGAGAAAATACTGATGTCATAAATTAGTGTGTCATTAAGTGTTTTTTTCTCTCCCGTTACTATACACACATTTACACCTCTTTTCTTGTTCCTCACGATCTCCTCTCGCCGGTCTGCTGGGAGAAATTTCTTTATAGAAATAAGCAGTACCAATGTACCAACTTTCAACTTCCATTGTATGTATATTTTTTCTGTGTGTGCATAAATATTAAATTAAATTATATTATTATGGCCGGGTTGCAGACCTTGAGTTTGTTTTTAGTATCTACTAGAAAGCTACCGGTATAATTACGCGATTGGTTAATCTTATCTCGATGATCACAATTAAGTAATATCCTGTCATTAAATATCGACTTTAATTCATAGTAACTGAAATTCGGAGGTATTTTTGTGAAAGTTACGGTGTCCTTTATTTCTTTCCTATGCTTTTCTCATCCTCCTGTAATTGTGTCTCTACCTCTATAATCTCTTGTGTTGCAAGAGTTCAAAGTTTTCAGTACTTTCTTACCGTCAGTAGGTTATATTTATGAAATCAATTGAGATAGAAAAAACCAAATACAGCTAAGGCGGGACTCGAACCCGCGATCTTCCCTTACAGGGTGAATGTTCTGACCACTGAGACACTAAGCCTCGCCCAAAGCTGATCCAAATTTTTCTATACATCCGCCTTACGGTGAAGGTCCCGCCTAAGCTGTGTTCGCTTTTTCTATCTTAATCGATTTTGAATAGTTAGCATATTAAATGCTTCCTGAAGAAATTCGGGCCGTGAAATCCCGGCTCCACAGGGACATGGTAGCGGAGTGGGAGCTGCGACTTGGGCGACCACGCGCAGGGCACGCCGTATTAGCGGCGGTAAGACCCATCATAGGGGAGTGGCTAGAGAGGCCACACGGCGGGCTCTCGTTCTGGCTGACGCAGATAATCACCAGTCATGGGTGTTTCGGGCGGTATCTGCATCGGATCGCGAAGAAAGAGCCAACGTCCGAGTGCCATCACTGCGACGCGAGCGAGGACTCGGCGCTGCACACGCTCACCGAGTGTCCGGCGTGGGACCTTGGGAGTGAGAGTTCTCACGCTCGCTACTTTGCTCGCAGCGATGGTTCGCTGCGCGGATGCGTGGGCCGCCGGCGCCTCCTTCTGCGAGCAAATAATGCTCGTGAAATGGGAGGCGGAGCGGGAGCGAAGGAGAATCGCAGACCTTGCGGCCCGCGAAGAGCGTAGGAGAATCGCTAACCGCGCGGCCCGTAACGAGCGACGGCAACTCGGGCGTCGGAGGTCGCAGAACGACCTCCGTCCCCCATGAGCGCGGGCCTGGGGGTGACGGGTGGAGCCGCCTGTCACCCTAGCAGAAGCAGGCCACGGCGGCGGTGCGCATTGCGTGCCTCCCCATACCCGGGGGCGAGTTGGGGACTCTACGGTCCCCACATCGGGAGAGGGCCAGATCGAGAGATATGGCCCTGGGTCGGCCGGGGTGCGAGGGATATGGCTACAACAATCTCACCTCCGGCAACTGGCGACCCACAGTCGGCGTGCGTTTTAGTCGGTTCGAGTCCGACATAACCTCCTCCTCCGGCTCCGGCGGGGGAGGTATCCGCGGGGATTTTTCGCACGATAAAAAAAAAAAAAAAAAAGCATATTAAATGCTTTAAAATTTCATTTAAAGGTTATACAGGGCGTCCCACGGCGATGCCACATGGAGGGAAAGTACCTTAAATCCTTAAGTTAGCTCAGTTTACTTAAAGGAGACATCGTTTTATTTTTTTAAAGAAACAGAACTGCTTTCAAAGATGTTTCTTAGAGAGATTTGATCCTTATGATTGACACTAAAGATCGATGCCATAAAAATACAGGTTGTTACTTTTTCGGATTTTAGTCGGTTCGATTATCGGGTGTAGCAAGCGAATTTAAACAAATCTTTCAATACAGTTTTATTTCTTTTTAAAAATAAAATGATGTCTCCTTTAAGTAAAATGAGCTAACTTAAGGATTTAAGGTACTTTTCCTCCATGTGGCATCGCCGTGGGACGCCCTGTATATTGTTTTCGTTTGTCATCTTTAGTACCTAGTATAAAAATTATACCAAAGTAACATACTGCGCGACGTAGGCACTAGGTACTACCATTGATGTTGTGAAACTAAAACGATGACGATAGTTATATAAACTATGCTAATATAATTTATTGTAAAATCATAAAATTATGCAAAATTATTGCGAGCGCTAGAAGACAAAAAGAAAGCATACTGTATAATTTATTTGATTCGCTGACACAACACTGTCTGTTAAGATTAGATTAGATATGTAAACAGTACGAGGTGAAGGTCTCGGATGTCTAGTCTAAATGATGATGACGACAGAAATATCCATAATAAGTTTTAACTTTCGCGTTCCATAATATACTACAATGGTCCAGTCAGCCTGTATCCACGGCTGGCTTAACCTGGCGCCCTCTTTCTCAACTGTACCATTGATTAGTACCATTAATGGTACTACTGGGAATTTTTGTCCCAATAGTACCATAAATGGTAACTGGGTATCTTTGTCCCACTACTACCATTAATGGTACTAGTGGGACAATATTGTCCCAAAAGTACCATTAATGGTTCTAGTAGTAATTGGTGTAGATATTTTCACTGTGGAACCATCATCTACTGCAGGTATTAAATAACCAGGACTGCGTGTAATTCTTTAGCACAACCTTTTCAAACACAACGTCTCGACTGTCGCGACAGTCTTGATATAGATTGTCATTGGTCGATCTCCAGTGACGTCATCCATTCCAACCAATGATAATCTCTATCATGATTGTCGCAACGTTGTGTTCGTCGTTGTGCGCTTGCAGAATTGCACTGCCGCTGCTGGTCGAAACAACAGGCAACTCTTTTTTTTTATAGGACACGTCAAATTGACTTCGCCTCGCCTGATGGTAAGCTGAAGGCAAAGTCTCTGAAAAGAGGGTCACCATTACAGACATGTAGACATGTAGCATGTTACAATGGTGGCACTCAGCTTGACGGTTTCATCAGATGATTTTTCACGCCCCGCTTAAGGGACCCGCGACTGTAGGAGGAGGAACTCAAAGTATGTATGTACCTTTCCATAATCGCGTTAATACCCGTTAACATTATTGGACAGAAACAGTTCATCTCAGGGTATCCCCAAACTAGTGCAGTGTACAAGCTTTTCGAAATTTTATTTAGTCTACAGAGTCCTCGATACTTCAAGTATAGTGTATACTCGTATCCACTATTAAAGTTTGTTATGTTATGATTTGTAAGGTAAATTAAGCTCCTTTGACATTAAGTCCTCCTTTGTAGAAATTGTTATTTGCGTTTAAATAAATAAATAAAAATAAAAGGTACGATGGGACTGGCAAGTAGAGTCGACAAAAGAGAGAGAGAGAGAGAGAGAGAGAGAGAGAGATCGATTTGAAAAGAGATACGGTTGCACATTAGCATACAACGTTATATGTAAAGGTGCAACCGTATCACTTTTGTCGACTGTACATTTGTATAAATATAAAAATTCCAACTATTAATTAAATAGAAAAGAAATTGGATAACAACAATAATATTCTATACCCCACAACACTATCAAGACCCAAACTATAAAGTGCTAATATGACATAATTTAAAAGTGTGCGAAATTGTTACGATCTCTTAAATATATTTGCTTTGCTCACACAAAAATAAACATTTATGACAAAGATGCGAAGTACAACGGTTAGCAGGCACGGTCTAATATTTGCACAGCAATATCAATGTAATGATACTTAACATACAGATGATAAAAAGAATTCTTTGCACATACATACCTATCTCAAGTTTCTATTGGATTAGTGATTGTGTAATCGATAATCCAATCGAATTGAGTGAGAATTCATATATCACAAGCTAACTCGATAAACGTTGCTTTTATGGTGTTCGTTTAAATAAAAGAACCTATAAACTTAGTTTTATGGTCTAACCTTATCAGCTAAGCCATTCAGTTACTATACGATCGTGTTAAATTGTATTGTTAATATAAAAATATAAACACCCGAATGCAGAACCTCCTCATTTTTTAGAAATCGGTTAAAAATACAAAAATTTCAATTAGAATATAGAATTTAGGTGGTGAAAACAACTTTACGATCTATTGCTATACCTATCAAATATGCAAAAAAAAAACATTAAAGTCGATACAATCGTTTTGGAGAATTGCGACTACAAACACCGTATTTTTCGCTAGATTTTTATTGTGTTAGATTATTCCTACATCTTATTACCTATCTTTTTTTAATTCATCTAAATTCTAGATCGTAATTAAATCAACAACCTCTTGCAAAGTGATCAATTGTAAATTTATTTTTACAGATAAAACAGTACTCTAAGCTTTTTATACCCAAATAATCTAGTATAAGTATGATTAATGACATGTAGATAGATGTAGAAGATAACGACATATAATTTGCGCTAGTTTTAGCAAAAAAGTGTTTAGCTAATGTAACAAAATTGGGTCATCGACGGGCCGCCCCGAATCTAGCTAAACTGAACTGCCGATGCTGTAGTTAACCTAGTTTTTTACATAGCATATGCAAATGAAGATATAAAATCTAAATATTGGTCATTTTACCGTTTGATCATAAATCTATCTTCAAAAGTAATTTGAACGAAAAGTAACTAAGACAAGACAATGTGCAAAAAAGTAATTGCCATTTCGTAGCTTTCATTCAATTATGTACGTGCATTAGCTGAATTATTACCTACTTTAATAATATTAGAGTTCCTGAAAGTTATAAAAAAGCATATCATAGCTAGACGTAGCTTTTAACTCGATTTGCAGTGAGATGAGAATTATTAATGCTGCAATAACTTTCTCTAGCCCGAATCACTTACCTTTGACCTTTAATTGTAATTCGATGAATTCTTAGAAAGTAATAGTTATGTTTTATTAATTTGAATAGAGATCTCTTCTGTTCATTTAGTTATATAATTTATACTGACAGAGTTCACACCACTAACAACGCTGTAAAAATTATTAATATCCTGTAAAATATCGATAGACCTTATAAGGTATTTCACGAATTAATATGTAATTATCTTAAATAATATTACCGAATTTATTGCAAATTTAATCGTTTAAGAAAAGTCAATATGCGGACAACCCAAAATCTGAATCATGTATGTAATCGTAATCATATATAAATGAACCACAACTAGATATTTACTTTTGTGAACATTAAACTTGCTGTATAGGAAGACAATTTTGGAAGCACTTCATATTTCACAACACCATTTGGATATTTTTTAAATTTTGCTATAAAAACGCGTGCGTTCGACTCGCAATCGTTAACGCGACTGAGCTTTTCCCCCTGAATCCTCGTTCTCCATTTACTGTGCTATAAGAGGAGGGGGAGTGTTCGAAGGGTGGATATGATACAGGTTGATGAAATTACAACCGTTTGGATTTTATAATATTTTGTAAAGGAAAGATTAAGTCAAACCTTTTTAAATAGTTATTGAAATAAGATATTCATAATGTTATGGATTACGAAACATGAAACAGTTTGTTAGTAAGATAGCTCACAATCATAATATTAGGTCCATTTTTGGCAATTGGGCAGAGAATGTTAATAATCAGTGTTTGAAGTGTTATTATTATTAATCAGACATTTTTATTTTATACTTACACGTGTATTCCTGGAGGTAGAGGCATAGTATAGAGTCTAAAAAGAAAGCCTATTCTCTGGCAGAGGTGTCTTTTATATCCCTACAGTCTCATAGAATTTATCTAATTAAGGCCAATTTGTAAGTACAGGTAGTACCTACTTACAAACAGACAAAAATGTTTAGACCTGAAACTCAACATCCATTTTGTGAACTCCTGTAGTTACGGGGTGGCAACCGACACCTCCCCGTCCCACCTATTCTATTTATATCTGAATATGTGCTGGAAATAATATTCTTACTAAAATTAGAGTTTATTACACCCACGATTTTGTATTTATTAGCATAAAGTTGCTGAACAGTAACTAATTCGCAAACAGATATGTTTGTATTGAAATATGTTACTGAGTAATCAATAATTTCTCTTTGTTCTTCTCTCTCTCATCCTAGCGTTAATTCCCAGTCGCATCCGAAGCTTTTCAGCAGTCTGAGGTCCGCTTTATCAGTCTTAACTACAGATTTGGCTAGACCTCGATATTTTTTCGTGAAGCGATTGCCATCTGACCTCCACAGCCCAATGATAACATTAGGCGATATCGAAGCTTTGCAGCTAGACCGTTGTTTTTGGATTTTTAGGGCTCCAACTACCCGTAACGACTGCCATAGATGTTCTTATGGCAACCGGGACCGACGGCTTAACGTGCTCTCCGAGGCACTTTATTCTTGATCCTAGCTTTAATCACAGTTGCATTCGAAATTTTCACATCGAACTGGAAAAAGCGGGTTTGGCTGACCTTCGATATTTTCCGTGAAGCGACTCCCATCTGTCTTTCACAACCCATTGGCGATATCGAAACATTGCTAAGATCAGTTGTTGAACTATTTAGGGTTCGAACTATCCGTAAAGACTGTCATAGATGTTCGTATGGCAGCCAGAACCGGCGGCTTAACGTGCTCACCGAGGTACGACCAGAGCAGTGGAAATACCCATATTGCGGCATACAAATATTTGCACTGAATGAACTTCACTACTACCACACCACAGAGTATGTCATTTTCTCTTTATTCTAAAGTAAACTTCGGTATTTTAGCTTGTGCTTTGGAGTCGCGGAATACTTCTACTTCTTCTTTCCATAACGTTGATTTTCTTTTAACTCTTGCACTAGTGGCTGTTTACTGACGGATGGAGAATAGCCAATACGCCTTAGTCGCCTTCTACGACACTCACAGAAGGAGATGGGGTGACCCTATTTTACTCCAACGGGAACAACAAAAATAAATGTTCGATATATATATTATAGAGCATCATTACTAGATCTTTTTGTACCACTTACGCCCAGTTTCCGAAAGGCTGATCAAAGTCGAATTAACTAATCGGCTGTTAAATCTCTTGTCAAGTAGCAATTGGGTTGCTAGAATCATGGTTGAATAGTTTAATTTGATCATTTTGTCGGTTTAATAGCTGGTTAACTAACACGATGATCAAATTAAACTATTTACCGTTAGTTGGCAAACAAGCACACGGCTCACACGGCATGAATTAATACGCTACAAAATAAGTAAAAAACCTGAAGTGAGGAAAGGCTCACAACGGATGAGCTGCAATTATTAATTAGTTTTACATCCTTTTGTTAGTAATCAGTGAATCAACAATTGTGAAAACGGATAAATAGTGAACATAATTATCCTGAATAGTAAAAACGGCGTATAAAACTGATGAAATGATACGATTGAGCAGCTTTAACGTAGTTTCATTGCTAACTAAGCAATGAATCTACTATTGTGTAAAAGGGCGAATCGCGTGTTCACTTATAATATGAAAATTTCTCCGGTCAACTTTAATAAAGTGCATTGCTGTTATTTTTGACATCTTTAGTGTTTTTTAACCGACTCCTAAAAAGGAAGAGCTTCTCAATTCCAATGTTAATATTTTTTATGTTTGTACGCGCATAGTTCCATCGTGTATAAACGGATTTTCATAATTATTTTTTTGTTCGAAAAAGGTTTATTCCGAAATGGTCTTATTTTAAAGGTATGAATTTGTTGCTACAGCAGATTGCAGCAGCAGATACAGCGTACTGTGAAATATACTTGAATGTGATAATATTGTTTAGGTATTCATTACAGCTTCGCAATGGTGCTGTTTACCCGTATCGAAGTTTAAAAAGTAATGTATTTTGTAGCGAATGATCGACGTAACGACGTATCTCGTGACCAAAAGCGTGCCAAAATGCTAGGTTTTGACATAGGAAATATGCATATACCGTGGCAATGTCGTTAGTATTAATTTGAATAGGTATTATCTTAACACTATCCATATCTATATTCACAAGAAAGACCGTTACAAGATTATAATCTTCATAAACAAAAAAACTGTAAACTAAAACAATAAAACAATTGAATTACGAATGTAAATTTATGTGTATGCATGTAGACAGATTAATTATTAAAAAGAAATAAAAAGTGCTGGTTATGTAGTTAGGTACCTACTCTTTTATTCTCCGTAGAGAAAGTTTACTTTTTTAATAATAATAATAGGTAAATAAATATTTTAGGACATTCTACACATCACTATCTAGACCCAATGTAAGCATAGCTTAACTAGCTTGTGTAACGGGTTCTAGAATACGGATAAACATACTTAGACACATTTTTCTTTTCGTAAATACATACTTACATGTTAGGTATACATAGAAACACCCAGACCAATACAAATGTTTATCCGCATTCTAGAACCCATAACACAAGCTAGTTAAGCTATGCTTACTTTGGGTCTAGATAGCGTTGTGTAGAATGTCCTGCAATATTTATTTATTTATTTTTATTTTTAAATATTTATATTCACGCATATAAATATTTGCATTAAACGGGGATCGAACCCGCGCCTCCTGCATAGCTGCTGCGTTCACTACCATTACGCCACAGAGGCAGTCAAATTTTATGTTAAGTTATACAGTTAAGTTTTTAAATTTACTTTAATTCTGTGATAATAACATTATTGCCGTATTGGTACCCGGTATCAGAAAACGCTCTAAGAATGAAAAAAAGCCTTTGCGTCACAATACACACGTACCTACGTATAATTTTCGCAACGAACCAAGTCATTCATACTAGAGCCGTAAAATTCTTCACAGGTAGCGTAACACCAGTTTACATTGACCCTCCCTTCTTTTCTTTCATGCAACTTTTAAAGAGCATATTAGGGAGCCACATAGGCCTAATTGACCGGTTTGTGGTGACCAACAGCACTTAACATTTACACTTGTATAGGACTCTAAGTGGTTGTAATAAAGGTGATAATGGAACTGATAATGTTCGTGAGTGCTGTCCAGATTGTGTGGCAATGTCTCGCTCCGCTGGTTGACCTGAATACGTCGCTCCAAAGAGTACCTACTTACATTCGGAAATCCCTTACTCTCACTTTTACTTACAAGCACCTGTTTCACGATCTTAATATGATTTTGATACATCTATTGTCGCATTAGAAAGAGATTAGGATTGTTTGGTGTCACAATTGCATGAGTATATTTGATACAGGATGGTGTGAATGGAGTAATGATAAATAGTAGGTATCCTAGGATATTACACAGCTCTATTTAGACCTAATTTAATTACCTTATGCTAGTAATTTTCTAGAGTGAGGATGATCAATATGACCATATCTGTATTCATTTTTCTTAATTCATACAAATACATACATACATACATACATACATACATATATATATAATCACGCCTTTATCTCCGGAGGGTTAGGCAGAGGTGATTTAACACTTTCATCAATCATTGTCCACGTAATAGTGGATGAGCCTATTGCCGTATTCTGGACACTATTGTTGACTCGAGCCATGTATCTGAGGCTGTCTGGGCTGCATACATAAATTATATCTATCTGATGTTAAAACAGCCCTGTATAGAAAAAGGTGGCTGGTGCACACTGTATGCGGAAGGCAGAGGATCAGGAGACATGGCACACATTGGGAGAGGCCAATGTCCAGCAGTGGACTTAATTGGAATTAATTGTAGCCGCGCGAGCCAATGTTAGACCAAAGCTTTTATTTATTAAACAATACAATGGGCGGCCTTATCGCTTTAAGCAATTTTTTTATTTAATTTGACTGCCTCTGTGGCGTAGCGGTAGTGAACGCGGCTGCTACGCAGGAGGCGCGGGTTCGATCTCCGCTCAGTGCAAATATTTGTATGCATGCATATGAATATTTGCATTGGTCTGGGTGTTTTCTATGTATAATATGTATGTATTTACAAAAAAAAATGTATCTATGTATGTTTATCCGCATTCTAGAACCCATAACACAAGCTAGTTAAACTATGCTTACTTTGGGTCTAGATAGCGTTTTGTAGATTGTCGTACAATATTTATTTATTTATTATTATTAATTTCTGCCAGGCAACCTTTCTTGCACATTGTTGCAAAAAAGGCAAACTTGACGTTTAACCTCTCGCAGCCATCACGACCTCATCTCAGATGACCTGACAAAGCCAGTTCTAGCGTGCTGTCAGCAGTTTAACATTACTTATATTTATGTTTAGTAGGTACATACTGCTGTATTACATATTCTTAAACAAAAACATAACCCTTTCTCTAGAGGTGAGATACGTCTCATCGTTAGCAACCCGGACATACGTAACAGCTTCCTTATTTTCCATATGCTACTATTCATCACGTAAGAACCTTATTCTAATATTGAGTAGCAAGTGCAAAGTTCTGGCAATGACTTCTTCTTTAAATTTTAAAATTATGAAATTTTTAAACAATTAATATTATTAACTATTCAAATCTCTCTCTCTCTCTCTCTCTCTCTCTTTAGATTAAAAATAAAAATAAAGCAAATATAAAAAACAATCCATAAAAAGATCGAGTCAAAATTAACAAAGAAAAATCAAACCTACTAGTAAAAAAAAAAAATTGTGGTAATGTACCGTAAAGGGATAGGGCTGTTCTCCACCCGTCAGTTAACATACAGCCAATGAATAAGTGCCCGCTTAACGGCAATAGGCTCGCCCCCTATTACCTACGTGAGACTGAAAATCAATCAAAAGTAACCGAAATGTGGGTGATTAGATGATTCACCTCTGCCTACCCCTTCGGGGATTTACAAGTATATGCTATTTATGTTGTGACGTAACGTTTAGTATAGTTTCTTTCCTTTCTCTCATTCTCTCTTTAAGCACCCGTTAAAATTGACCACTAGCAAAGTAGTGAAATAATAATCACCTGTGCAACATGTTGCAAGGTAAATTCGTAGTAAAACGCCTCAGTAAATTCATAGGTTTTTATGACGTGCAATGAAAATTATGAAGAGGATCAGAGTAGTGAGTGAAACCTTACTTCTTGCAAATTTTCATAATTTTATATAATATTAGTAACCATAGGTGTGATTCCCTTGAAATTATCAAATGCGCCACCATATTGGAATAATGAAGTAAAAAAATATTTCATGATTGATTGATAATTTTACATTGATAAATTGCATTCAACAATTTATTGACATATTCGTCGTAAAAACTGTTTATTTTTAACAAATTAATCACTTAAAAAAGTAAATAATAATGCATCATAATAATTAATTGAACTGCAGTTGGGCAATTTACGAAGCCCCTGAGGCTTCGTAAATTGCCCAACTGCAGTTTAAATAATTTAATAGGTGCATTTTGACACATGCCCTAAGTCATAGAAGGTAACTTGGTACGATTGGAACCTAACATAAAACCATTATAATTTAAGTGAAATAATTCGTAAATACATAATTACTTATAATAGTAAGTTAAAAAAAAATATAGTGTGACTTATTTCAGTTTAAATTACTACAATTAGTTATTGTCAATTACAAAAAATATAAAAACAAACAAATACGACGTTATTATTATTGTTACATCGTAAGACGAAAATAACAAACACAATGTTATAATTGAGTGACACAATTTAACATTATGTACGTTTAAAATAATGCACAAATGGAAGATTGAATTAAAGTATTTTGTGTTGTGTAATATGTTCGAAAGTAATGTTGCTTGCCTATTATGTAATTTAAATTACAACTCTACTAGCAGTTACTCTACTGATTGACATAATATTATTATTATATATTCATCAATGAAATGGTCATTGACTCCATTAGTACATACATAATATACTCATGCCTGTAAATCCCCAAAGGGGTAGGCAGATGTGTATTAAAACGGCTAAACCTACATTTCGTCAATTAAGATTTTCGCTCTCACGCAATAGGGGGCGAGTCTAGCGGGCATTTTGTCATGTGCTGTATTTTTACTGTTGGATGAAGAACAGCCCTATCCGTTAGTCGCCTTCTACGACACCCACAGGAAGAGATAGGGTGGTTCTATTCTACCCCACCGGGAAAAAACACGGTTGTAATGTAATGTTACTCGCCTTAATTGTTACATTAATGATGATAATAATGTAAATGATATACATGTTTCATTTATTGCCAGTGATGACATTTTACCATGATCTAGATTTTATTTATGTTCATCTATATTGCAAATGATTGCAATTTTTGCTATTTCAAAGGTTTACATAAAATGTGTTGATTCTCACTGCTTTAAATTTATTCCGTTAGTCACTTTCTTACGTATTCAATTAATGGTTTCAACAATCGCCCTCAAATGCAAAACATTCCAAGTTTTTTCGTAGCAGTATAAATAAATATCGTTTATTTTTATAGGTGTAATAAAAATAATACTTAGGTACATATCAATTAAAATAACGGAATCATTATAGGATCATTTCATTGTCCGTCTGTCTGTCTGTCTGTCAAGACCTTTTTCAGAGGAATGTGTAGAGATAACAAGTTGAACAAACGATATGCACCTGAGCATGGCGTATGAATCTTGAAATTGTATAAATAACAAACTTTTTAGTCAACAACGTCATCAAAATATGTTGCGATTTATGTAGCCTGAAGTTACAGAACCCTCAGTGCGTGAGCCCGACTCGCAAATGACCGTTTTTATTTTTAGTATACTGCAACTTTACTGAGGGCAGCTAATGATACAGTATTTTTTTCTCTTGAGGTACCTGATCAATGACCCCGACCTTTTTAAGGTATCATTGGGTTCGTAAATTATGAGTGAATCACCCAAAAAATAAGAAAAATGAGGCTCCAGCTCAGCAAGTGGTATTCCCAAGCAACTACAATATGGGGTTCTTCAAGAAGGGCATTAGAAGGTTTCTTCAGGGTCGGCAGCGCGAGTGTGACGCCCCTGGTGTTGCATACGTCCATAGGCCACGGTGACCGCTTCCTATCAGGTGGGCCGTGTGCTTGTCTGCCAACTAAGTTGTATAAAAAAAAAAGTTAAGCCAAGAAAAAGTAACAGTATGCCACTTAAGAAATAAAATTTTATGTGAACAAAATGAACCTATCTTTCTTTATTCTGTGATTGAAGTCGATCGAACACGACGATGCCGCATAGCAACACGTTATGTAGTGTAAAAGAGAATTAACTAATTTTAATTGGCCATAACATGTAAACGAGACGTGCTAAATGTATTCTAAAAAAGTGGGTTAAATTCGCACGCATGAGTAATTTTATTTAGTGAAATTGCAATTTGGGGCTATTCAGTGCCCTCATTAACAAGTTTTTAGGACTTGAATATCGCACTGTAGGCGACAATGTCAATTTATGAACTTGTGTCGTAAAACGCGTTCAAAATTCCGAGGTCAACTTTTTCCTCTCTGCTGACATTCACCTACCAGATATTATGCAGTTTATTATGTTAAGTCGGTATGAAAAGAATATTATGTTAATTTAAGCTCTCGGTCACTACTTTCGGAACAAGTTTTTGGACTACCTGACAGTGAACTTATGGATGCTTCAACAGACTATGGGGATCAATAGTGCATTGCACTTTAAATTCTTGTTTTTGTATTTCGTGTTGTTTTTCAATAACTTTCACCATTGTCATCTTAGCGATGTCCCCGGTTGCATCCGAGGCTTTCAACCCAAAAAGGGGCAAAGGGGTAAGCGGAATCGGGGTCCACTTACCTTTTACTTTTAAAAAGTTTTTTGGGTTTGCTTATATTATTGGGTCACGTTGGTCAATTAGCTGATGTACTGGCTTGCACGTGAGATTAGCTTGACCACATACAACCGTTTTTGAATAAGATTTTTATATTACATCTCAAGGGGACCACACCCTAACTACACATTATTTAATAGGAAGCCAAGCAAATATGTACATTTAGCAAAGTAAGCAAAGATAAACGTGTAAAGGTGTAACTCCTGTGCTGTCTGTACGTAGTGCTCAAATACAGAGTTATATTATGTACCTATAGTGTTTTATACAGATTAACGGTGAATCCAACCTGATTTATAACTTCTTAACTTATATAATTTAATAACATGTTACATTATGATTGTATAAATTTAAGGGGTATTCACTTTTTGAGTTCATTGCCATTTACACCAATTGAGAGACAGGATCCTGTACTTTTTATTTTTGCGCAATATATTTCTTTAATTAAATATAATTATTTTGAAAACTCACTCACAAGTAAGGCTCAATTGAAATCTCTGAAGAGTATTACCAGTTATTACGTACCTAACACTCATAATTCTTACCTCTTTGTGCACTAGTTTTGTCCTGGCGTGGTTAATGACTTTTGTGGTATAATAAATCGTTTGTGCGTAGAGGCCTGAAGTCTGATTAGTCATACAGTTTGTGTAATACCACAGCACCGTTATATCTTTTTAAAAATGGACAGAATGAATGTTCATATGTGGCGAAAGTGACTCGAGATCGCAGAGCGGGCGTCTTTAGGTGTGGTTCATTTGTTTGCGGGTTTCGTAAATAAATTAATTTAAAATGCGTTTATTGCATTGTATTGCTTTATACTAGTTAGGTTGCAGACAAGCACACGGCCCACTTGATGGAAAGTGATTACCGTAGCCTATGGCAGAGAGCAACACCAGGGGCGGCATAATCGTGCTGCCTAACCTCACAGATTAATAAATAGTTACTACGTCTAACCTTTAAGAACACGGAGATTCTGTGCCGTCAGCGATGAAGACAAGCAGGAAAAACTTTTGGTCTTCCAACTGATAGCACAAAGCTCTCTTTTCTAAGCTAACACATTATCTATGCGGTTTTTCTAGAAGGTCATTTAAAGGTTCCTGCAGCTCGGCTTAATTGCCAGCCACTCGTATAATAATCATAATATATCTTAACCCTAGTGACGTCGCAAAATATACTCTTTACGTGCAGTACTTGTTTTTTGGGTGTCTTTTAAGAATAGCATACGCAAAGGAGCTTGAATCCACCAATCAAAGATTATATCACACCAATTCGCGCGCACCAAGGTCTCGTTTCTTTCACATCTTGGGCTCACGATACACGCCGGTAACTATAGCAGTGAAACTGTTTATAGAAAGCCCTCTGCTCCCTTCACTTTTCAATACACTTAATAACGTTGCTTGGTTTTGGGTGCGTGATAATTGAGTGTATACCGTTACGTAGATAGCTACATCTGTAAATACATACACAGTTATATTTTCTTTTATTTCTACTATTAGCTATGAAGACTTCCGGTAGAGAGAGAGAGTTAGAGTTCGCGGGTTCGATTCTCGCAAATTTCAATTTTATTTTAAATCAGCATAAAAAAATATTATGTGAACTCCACTGTATCTTTAATGATACTTTTCACTAAAATTTAAAAAAAAAACTCTGAGTGCTCTTTGAACATCTGATATAAGAATCAGTGCAAATATTAATTGTATGTGTGGATATGTACATATATACAGGGCGTCCCACGGCGATGCCACATGGAGGGAAAGTACCTTAAATCCTTAAGTTAGCTCATTTTGTTTAAAGGAGACATCATTTTATTTTTAAAAAGAAACAATACTGCATCCAAGATTTTTAAAAATTCGCTTGCCACACCCGGTAATCGAACCGACTAAAATCCGAAAAAGTAACATCCTGTATTTTTATGGCATAAATCGATAGTGTCAATCATAAGGATCAAATCTGTCTAAGAAACATGGTAAATTAACTTGATTGTTTTACATACAATAACTCTAAAAACACACATACATAAATATTCACGCCTTTAACCCCGGAGGGTTAGGCAGGGGTGAATTAACATCCACATTTCACTAATCATTGTATTCGGTCCCACGTAATAGGGGGTGAGCCTGTTGCCATATTCCGGGCACTATTATTGACTCCAGCCATGCATCTGAGGCTGAGTCTGGACTGTATAAATCTGTCTGATGTCATACAGCCCTATCCCTTAGTCGCCTTGTACGACACCGCATGGGAAGAGATGAGGTGGTCCACATTCTACTCTGCCGGGAACCACGCGGTGGATAAGGTTACTAATATTTTGCTTAGCCTGTGATTTTTTATAAACGTTGTGTTAACACACTGTCTGTGTGTCTGTTACACATCACTGAACCAATTTTGATGAAATTTAGTACAAAGATATATTAGGACTTGGGAACGGACAGCCTATGTCCGTTCCCAAGTCCTAATCTATCAATTTGGTCGCCATAACCGATATCCACGTGAGCGACACCGCGGGTAACTGTTAGTTCTTTAAGTAATTCGAAAAAGTGTTATTAATTTATTTATCTAATGTTTTCTTAACGTATTAGTGTTTTTGAAAAACCAAACAAAACATTACAAAATCATCTAAAACACGCAAAACACAAATATTGTTTTTGTAATCTCGGTCAAGAGAACGCGGTTTACAAATCCTAGACTATCTACAATTGTGGTTAGGTTTAGTGCCAATCTGTGGTCGTTTAGAACTAAAGGGAACGTTTAGTGGTACAAATAATATGTAATATGTGTACTTTTGCGTTATTGACCTGACAATTAAAACTGACGTAAGTTGGGGAGACATAAACACATCGATTATCCTACTCTTATACTGGTTTTGAATGTGATATTGTAATTATTTAATAGACAGCCTCCGTGGCGTAGCGGTAGTGAACGCGGCCGCTACGCTGGAGGCGCGGGTTCGATCCCCGCTCAGTGCAAATATTTGTGTTCATGAAATATGGGTATTTGCATTGGTCTGGTCGTGCCTCGGAGAGCACGTTAAGCCGTCGGTCCCGGTTGCCATAAAAACATCTATGGCAGTTGTTACGGGTAGTTGAAGCCCTAAAAAGTCCAAAAACATCGGTCTAGCTGCAAAAACTTCGATATCGCCTAATGTTAACATTGGATTGTGGAGGTCAGGGCAATCGCTTCACGGAAAATATCGAGGTCTGGCCAAATCTGTAGTTAAGACTGGTAAAGCGGACCCTAGACTTCCAGCTGAAAGCTTCGGATGCGACTGGGAATAACGCTAGAAGGAAGAAGATTGTAATTATTTAATAGGTACATAATGGCAGTATAGTGTACATATTGCTTGATTAATATGACCTTCTTCTACCTTATGATCATGGTTTTTCCAAGCAACTACAGCATGAGGTTCTTCAAGAAGGGCAATAGAAGGTTCTTACGGGGTCGGCAGCGTGAGTGTGAGGCCCATGGTTACGCTAGCACTATTATCTGTTCTGTGCCTTGGTGTTGCACACGTCCATAGGCCCCGGTGACCACTTTCCATCAAGTGGGCCGTGTGCTTGTCTGCCACGTAAGTGGTATAAAAAAAACAAGAAAAGTATAATTTTCTTTATAGTGCGAATATCCTCACCCGACCGGAGCCAGCGGAGGTGGTTACGTCGGACTCGAACCGACTAAAACCGTACGCAATCTTGGGTCATTTGCTACTGAAGGTCTCACCTTTGCCACTGTCATATTATCCCTTGTCAGGGATATGTCAGTTGACCCCGGCTGACCTAGGGCCGCCTCGCCTCGTATGGTGTGGTACTACGAGTCACTATTTTAGAAAAGTCTAACGAACACACCCTTACTTCTAAACTGTAGAACAAGACTGACGCAATAAATGCTTGGCAGTAGCCTGTCCCAACACTACTATTTACACTTGTTAGCAGGCATTAGGCCTGCTAACAAGTGTAAATATTCAGATTCTATTTAGTTTAGACACAATTTCGGAATTTAAACACTATCGCATAATGCCTTTTTAACAAGTAATTCCTGGCTATGATTTTACATTTTTCATAAATTCATTTTTTTTTCTAACACTTCTTGACTGAGCCAGAGCCTTCTCTATACAATGCAGATATTTAGACTAGTCTTCTCTTTCTGAGAAAAACCCACTTAGAGTTCAGTAAACTTCATAAATTCATTGATGCAGTATTAGTTTTCGTTAAAATTTGACCCGAGACTCCTTTGAGAGCTTTTTTTCTATTAAAATTTTCGGATTTGACAATCCACACCCACTTAAAAATTCATGTATAACAATGAATCTCGTGTCTCAACAAAGAATTTTCATTTTGTTTCACAATAGAGACACAATTTTATTGAGTCACAGATATTGGCATCAAATAATATGTAAAACATAAAAATGCAAACAATTTCAATATGATAATGATATAGTTGTTCTAAATTCGAACAAAATTGGTGACATTCCTTACGTCATATGACACAGATCTAGGTATGCGTAGACCAGTTTTCTCATAGCCAAGTACAGAGTATTCTCACTGTTATTATGATACGATTTCACTGTTTGTTCCAAATTCTACAACATTTACGTCATATTTTTATGTTAATTTTAATGTACATTATGTAAATTATGTTTAAATATGTAATATATACGTATTATATTATTATTTATTTAAGTATGTGGGGTTTACACTAGCTTCTTTGTTATGAAGTGATTTAAATGTTTTGTTTGTGAATTTTCTGTTCACATTCTTTTTTCAAATTACCTGTATAAGTTTGAAGAATTTATCTATTGTTATTTATATAATGGTTGATTATTCATAATATAATGCACATAATATTAAAAAAATAAAATAAAATATAAAAACATTAAACAATATACGTAGACAAACCTAATACCTACTATAGTTTCAGGAATCTGTACGCATTGCAAAAATATCAGATTGTATATAATTTAATTTATCAATTAGTCAAGCATTTATTGATTAAGAAGTCAACCTTACGATCGAGAGGTCCGGATTCCAATCCTTGCCAGTTTTAATACCGAAGTAAAATGGTCATTAGAAAATACAAGCAATGGTGGGTATGACTGTTTCCCATCCGATAGCAAACATAAATCCCATTACAAAGGGCCGGCTTGACGATAATAGGCTCGTCCCCTGTTACGTGAGCCCGAACATCATATCTAGCGAAATGTGAGTGTTAATACACCTCTGTCCACACCTTCGGGGATTTACAAGCGTGAATATATCAATATTATGTATGTGTGTATGTGCAATGGATTATTGCTAAACCCGTACCTATGCAAATGCTAGTACCTACACTCAACTCCTGAACCACGGCAGGTACCGATTTCTACTAGTCAAGGTAAACTAGGGGCAAGTATCGCTTGTATTTCCTAATCCTAATCCTAGGACAAGTTTTCACTTATTATTAGTCAGTGATGAACTAAGTTGAGTGAGTAACTAACTTAAACAACTAGCTGTTTACTATTAAATTTGTTAGTTACTGCCTGTGCCTACTAACTAAAAAGTCTCAATGTTCTTCGTTACATTGTAACTTTGCCTAAGTTTATGTCTTCTTGGCTCCGAACACTTTTGCGTCCAGATTTGTATTAAAGAAGGTACCTTTATTCTAAGGAAGTTATAATAGGAAGTACTATTGGTAATTTCGGTTGTTAGTCACAGTGGTCACATTCAATGAAGTAGGGGAAACATACCTATTCTTGGCACTCCTCCAATTATTGGCACAGCTACGTTTTATGTAAAAAAACAAGAACTCACAATCGTCAACTTTATCTGAAATAAGTAAAGACTTTTCTATAGTTATTCCTTTTCAAATGGCAATGGTCTGATGTATGCCAATAGTATGGTTTACCTATGCCAATATATGGGCAAACATATAAAATTATAATTATAATAATAAAACTGTAATTTTTTAATAATTACAAGTAATTAAATATTTGTTTACGATTCAAATAACGTGACACAATATTCCTACTATTTCTTTTTACTATTCTCTTCTCTTAAAAAGACGTAAGTACTATTTCAGTAGACTTAAGTATTATTTCCGTAGATGATAATATTATTTTACAACACACCTGCTCATAACAGTGATATTATTTTACCGCAATTAAGCATGGAATGACACCTATTATAAAACTGTGACTTTTTCATTGCTATTATTCACAAAAGTGAGTTATAGATTCTTTTTTAAATTTTATAGGAAGTGTCTATAATTGTCTATGTTCTTAAAAAAGTTTTGATACAAAAGATAACGTGTTTAATAGTACGAATAAATTAATACGCCTATTGTATGGTCAATTGATGCATTTTCGTATTTAAATAAATAATTTCAACTTGTAATACTTGTGTAATAAACAAAATTTTCGCTCAAATTTAACTTTTTTTTTTCTCTAAGTACAGAAAAAAAAACAGAGTAAAAAAAGTTAAGTTCGAACCTCATTTTTTTTTAAATATGGTCGACCGCCATTGTTAAATGCGCGCGCATAGGAAAACGAATTAATTTGTAGTATTGTTTATTTAGTATTTGTAGTATTATTTTATTCGCAAGTGTGTTGTAAAACGTCGTATGGCACGTGTGAGCATGATGATTACCGTCCTCGGCTGTCTTAAGACCCTCGCCTGGCAGCTCGGGTCTCAATGGCGCCTCGGCGGTAATCACCAACGTTGCTCACTTGTACCATAATGTACTATTATAAATTTCGCTTAAGGTGCCAATAATTGGGTGTTTTACCCTATTTGTTGTTTAAATTATTTGCCAAAATTAGTTATAGTAGTATTTTTTTACACATAGTAGGTACCTAGTTGACTATTTTTTCCCTGCGTACCCCGGAAAGAAAATGAGGAAGTGAAAATATGGACCTCAAGTATATCAGGTGGATAATTTTTTCTTAATTTAATTTCATAATAAATGTATTTTACTCATAGACTTTGCCCCTTGCATCGTACGCGATTTAAGTAGGGCATTAGGTTACTCAGAAATACCTGCATTTGCGATTACTAGCACTAAATGGTATTTGCTTACTTCGTAACCGTGGTCGGAAATATGTACCCGCAGTGATTCAAGTTGGTGTAGTAATTTGAACCTTATGCTTTACAGGAAAAGGTATATAATGGCCCATGTCTCACGAAGTGTACAGTATAGTAAACAGTAGGTCAATGGTCTTAGTTGTTTGATTGTTATGATGTCTAATGAAAAGTGAGTGTGAAGTATCTGTCGGTTTATTTATTTGGCAATCTATTACTAATAATATAAAGTAGAAGAGTTTCTTTGTTAGTTTGAATGTACTAATCTCTAAAACTACCTTCGTGATTTGAAGAAACTTTATTGGTTTTGATAACCCAGTTCTATATTATTATTGTTTAACAATACACTATGACAGACCCTGAACTTCAAGGTCATCTTGGCCACGGATGCAATCAGGAAAATGCGTCTATATGTAGATGATGATTACACTATGACCTCTTAGGAGTCAAGCAATAGAAATATGAGAGGTACTGATCATATTTGAATAAATGAACTAGCCTTCCGCCCGTGGAATTCAATGAATAAAAGTAGCCTTTGATCCAGATCTATCCCTCTACCAAATTTCAGCCAGATCCGTCTAATCCGATGTTCACATACCTACATCACATTATTAATATTTTTTTTTCAAGTCTGAAAGAACTGTTTAAATAATAATAATTTGAGGTTACGTAAATTAAAATTAACGCAGTATTAAAATTAGTAAATTACAAATATTTACATAATTACCTACATAAAAAAACAATACTTTATGTACAATAATATTATTATATTATTGTACATTAGAAATATTTGTTCGCGATGGATGCAAAAACTACTGAACGGATTTTAATGCGGTTTTTTTATTATAAAAGTCTTGGTCAGACTTAAAATTTTACGTTTGTTTGATTGCAATCGGTTGAGTAGAACCGGAGATAAGAGATCCACGAAGGTGAAGCCGCGAGCGTAAGGCTAGTAATATGTACATACATTCATATATTATACTAGCTGCCCCGGCGAACTTCGTGCCGCCATATTTTCGGCCCGCGTGGTAATCAAATCACGTTCCCGCTGCACCCTTATCACTTAGGGGTATGAAAAATAGATGTTGGCCGATTCTCATAGATACCGGATAAGCACAAAAAATTTCATCAAAATCGGTCAAGCCGTTTCGGAGGAGTTCGATTACGCACCCCGTGACAGAAGAATTTTATATATTAGAAGATTTACTCCTATTAATCATGACAGTCTAGGAAGTTACATAAACATCAAAATTTATGCACGTTTTTGGGTACTACATAATAAGTTGCAACCAATTGTCATCAACTGGGTTCTTTTTGCTTTTGTATAACTTGCCGGAGAGAACACGGCGAGTTAAGTTTGTGATAGGTATAAAAGAGAGCAATAAGTGAGTCTGTTTGGTACCGTCTAGCTTCTGAATGACTTGATCGATTGAGGTCATATTCACACTATATATCATTCTTGTATTGGTACTTGTTTTTGACATGTGAAAGTCAACGAAAGAACCACTTTATGAATGTGAATGCCACAGTATCAAAACAACGATACGGTTGAAGAAATATAACAAAAATACATTGTGTAAAACGATACGGTTGAAGAAATATGACAATAATACAATGTGTTAAAAGGCGATGTAACCACAAACAGAAGCAAAATTTGGGCATATTTTTATTTAAAACCAACCAATAGCACGCGGACGCGCGGCCGCGGGCATCGGCTGGTTTTATTCCCGCAATCTATTCCAGGGATAAAAAAATCGGGAATCGGATAATCGGACAAAAAAAAATCGGGATTAGGTATATCTCTGCCTACTCCTTTAGGGATTTACAGACGTGAATATATTAACATTATTAGAATGCCAGCCTCATTTTTATAATAATAATCGGAAATTACGATTACGGAGAGTAATCTTATCCTTGATATCGTACGTAAATGAGTGCATGCGTGCGCGAATGCATGCATGTGTAATCAATAAAATAATGAATAAAATATTTACATAAGCGTTTTTTTTTAATAGTAGTATGCCCCATACCCCTGAGAATAACCTTGTTATATAAGTTTTACAACTTTTTGCAATATATTTACAAAATTTAAAGAATTGCGACACTCATAGGGAAGGAAGGAGGAAGTGTATTTTTGTACAATTTATGTTGTTAGAAATTATACTGACCTTGGCATATTAGTTAAAATATTAATATATAGTAACGAATATATAGATAACGTTAATGAGCACCCACATTTCGCCAATCTGATCCCAGATAGTAGGACGTGAGCACATAGCCTTACACTATTATTTCTTGACCCACACCATTAAGGCTGCGTCTAAAGCTGTATGTAATATTATGCTGTCGGGTGTAGAATAGTCATAGGACTGAATATTCTATATCCGACAGCATAATATTACAGCTAAAACAGCAGCGTAAAAGGCGACTAAGGGAATAGCTCCTTAGTTACCTTTCCGACCCATAGGAAAAAATGGGTTGGTCCTTTTTCTTTTTTAAAGAATATTAGCAACCGAATCCTTGTATATTAAGACGGGAATTGATTTTGAATATGGCATGAAATGCAGACCAAATAATTGGGAAATAAATCTCAACACCTATTTGTATAAGCACAGTGTGATTTTTTGTAATACGAGTTCGAGTGTCATCTGTATGATAGCCACAAAAAGTTGCACAATGTTAGTGGTCGATTCGTCGATTGGTCGATTTGTGGTTTTCGCAATACCAATTTTTGTTCCGTATAATCAAGTAGTATACATAATATACATACATATTATATCATAAGATTCATAAGTCATCGATTCCACCTAATCGATTATAATTATTATAATGAACCTGTCTATATCATGAGCGAGAATAAGCAGGCTTATTATAATTTTGTACCTATATGTAGGTATATAATACACGTATGTATGATTTATTAGCATACAGGTTTTCCATATTTCACGCATCTGTTTACTTCCTACGCATAATTAAATAGTAACGTATGTTAATATAGTACTAACCTAACCTAACGCTTAAAGCAACTATATAATTTTGTATCACGCATAACAGTGATGAGCTTTTGCGAATAGGGCTATTTGGAATTGATAGTTGAAGAAATTGGTCAATGCCAAGCTTATAAAACGATATTATTACTTTTGCTAAACGATCTTCTTCATCTGAGAATTAATTTGAGTGATATAACCCATCACAGTTACATAACTAGGCAGTATGTTACCAGCTCTGTGGTGCTACGAATATAAAAAGAATGATGGGCCTAATCTAAAATTATAATATAATCACCAATATGATTCACAGAGTTATAAACGCCAGCGCATTGGCACGCTAACGGCCGATCTCAATCAATTAGCCTATCGCAGTCCACTGCTGGACATAGGCCTCTCCTACTGTCCCATGCTAGTCATGGAATGCAATGGCGGGTTGGAACATATTTTATGTCGAGTTTTCCTTCACTCGCAATGATATAGTCTGCGTATTTTCCATTAGTTGCCGCTTACGACATCCTTCGATGAGATGGAGGATGATATTGTATTCTTTCTACGTCACCACACGGATATAAACGGCTGGTCAGACTAACTACATTAGATGTTTTGACAT
Organism: Eilema depressum; assembly: GCA_914767945.1. Taxonomy (NCBI): domain Eukaryota; kingdom Metazoa; phylum Arthropoda; class Insecta; order Lepidoptera; family Erebidae; genus Eilema; species Eilema depressum. The sequence continues at coordinate 20,421,617 of OU612018.1, read as the reverse complement.
CAAAAAGTAATCACAAATTAATACTAATAAACGTCTTAAACGCCATCTACCATTCAAAGAGAAAACGTCCCAAATGTTTAAGAACAACAAATTGATTTTTCATTTGCAGTTCTCACTTACACTCTTTTACCTCTCTACCATTGATTTATCCTTTATCCAGTCACTATGTATCATAGTTTTATATAGATAAAATAGTTCTGAATCCCACTGTCGCATTCTACTTGCTACATACTTTCAACTGTTACGGAACAAAATACAATCTTATTATGCTTCTGTGTCGTGAAAGTTTACCTCTAATTCACTGGTTACGTGTGCCATCTAATGGCCCATGGCAGAAAAATAAATATATAAAAAATATACTTTCAAATTGAGGCCCTTTTAACCGACTTCGAACCGAATAGAAATTCTGAATTTGTTTGTTAGTGTCCAGCGATAATTTTGAGAACTAAGTTTAGTTGTGATTTTGTTTTCGTTAGCAATGTCAAGGTTATAAAACTACCTGTACTATTATATAACTTTGTAAAATAGTCGTGAGCGTACATTGGAAATATTAAAATAGGGAGAGGAGAATAAGAACATGGGTTATGTTAAATTAACGATTCTAGACCCAAAAAATTTGGCATTGTTGTCCGTTTGTTTGAGAGGGATTAAAAAAATGAACAATATAGGTATAGGTATTTAAACTATCATGGTGGTTCACATTAAACTCAAAACAATACTGGTAAATAAACCGATAGCAATACCTACGGATGGTGGATGTAGGTTATCGCAACCAAACATAGCCTATGTCCTTTCTCGAGGTCTAATCTACCCCTATACCAAATTTCATCAAAATCGGTTCAGTGGTTTGGGCGTGAAAGCGAGACAGACAGACAGACAGACAGACAGAGTTACTTTCACATTTATAATATTAGTAGGGATTATAGACATGGCATTTAAACTTGAAAGAAAAAATTATGGTCTTAAGAATCCTTTCGGTCTAGGTCCAGTTCCTATGTACGTCTAGCGTGTTTGGTATGACTATTTCTGCGAAAGTCTATTTATTTAAAAGTCCATTATTGCGAATGTACATTTCTTTGTACGTCCATTTATTTGAACGTCCATTATACAAAGATGAATTCACTTTTTGATTCATAAGCCAATGAACTTCTTGAGAATGTCATTTCAATATTATGAAGATTATTATAATCACATTACACTGAGCAAGAATGGAAAATGGAAAATACATTTTTTTTGTACCATCGAGGAGGTATTATTAATCAAGTGGGCCTGCCACTTAAAGGTGATTTGTGTGACCTATGAGCTTGAATCATCAAAATTGATTCGCATATTAACTTAAGGTGTATGACCCATCAAAGTCTTTGTGACTCAAAAAATCTCCCGCAAAGCAAGCCGCGGAGTCTTTGGGACCCAAAATAATCTCACTTGCAAGCCGGTACTAAACGAGACTCTTGAAAGTGAGGGATTAGGGGGTAAAACAGTAGTCACTCATGTCAAAGTTAAGATAAACCAATCTGAAGTAGAAGTAGGTAGAGAATAAACTCTGAGTTACTAAGCTCAAGCTTTGTAAATAACCAGGACGGGTGCTTGCTTAGAAGACGGTAATGACGTTAGGTAACTGTGGAAGAAACTAGCTCACTGACGAGTTTTTGTGCTATCAGTGTAAAGACCCTGAAGAAGGCGGACCCTGAGTTCCGAGGTCATCTTGTCCACGGATGCAATCAGGAAAATGCGTCTACATGAAGATGATAAGTGTAAAGACCAAAGGCTGGTCCTACTTTGTCTTCTGCACTGATGGTACAGAATCTCTCTGTTCTTACAGGGTCGGCAGCACAAGTGTGACTCCCATGGTGTTGCACATGTCCATAGGGCACGATAACCACTTTCCATCATAATGCGCCGCTTGTCTGCCACTTTCTTCCTCTTAGCGTTATTTCCCAGTCGCATCCGAAGCTTTCAGCTCGAAGTCTGGGGTCCGCTTTTACCAGTCTTAACCACGGATTTGACTAGACCTCGATATTTTCCATGAAGCGATTGTCATCTGACTTCCACAACCCAATGTTTACATTAGGCGATATCGAAGTTTTTGCAGTTAGACCGTTGTTTTTGGATTTTTGAGGGCTCCAACTACCCGTAACGACTGCCATAGATGTTCTTATGGCAACCGGGACCGACGGCTTAACTTGCTCTCCGAGGCACGACCAGACCAATGCAAATACTCATATTTCATTCACACAAATATTTTCACTGAGCGGGGATCGAACCCGCGCCTCCTACGTAGCGGCCGCGTACACTACCACTACGCCACGGAGGCTGACATGTGTCTGCCACCTAAGTGGTATAACAAAAAAAAGAACAAGTGCTGCCTTTTAAAAATAGTGAAATGAGGTTCTGCAGTAAATTCATAAACCATATCAAAATGCAGTATACTACCCTGTAGCAGAAAGGTTTTACTAAAGAAGGACAGAAATATCCGGAACTATGCGTAAGAGAGGGACATATTGGTGGTGGCGGACTTTGATAGGTGAGAACCACCGTGTAATCGATATTTTCTTCAAGAAGTGATAAAATCTATATTCACAAAATGTCAATCAATGATACGGCTGATGCACTGTGTAAACTTTCAAAACTTTCAAAATTTAGTTATGAAAACTTTTACCTGCAGACGTTTAAAATATCAGTCAGCAATTTTTAGTTATTATTTAGTAATATATCATGTTTTTATTTCTGAGTAGCCGGCAATATTATATGCCCGCAATTTAAATATGCCGTTTGGGAATCTGCCGAAATTGTTGACTTAGGTTATTATAAGTTATGGGCTGTGAACCTTCCTCGATAAACGGACTATTCTACATAGAAATAATTTTTCAATTCGAATCAGTAGTTCCTGAGATTAGCACGTTCAACCCAACAAACTTTTCACTTTATTAAATTTAATATACTAAATAATATAATTTCTTTGACGCCTGAACCTGCAGCTTTGTATAAAGGTAGATTATGGATTGTTTTTTAGTATGTAATTATGTTAATAATTGTAATTTATTAATTGAATAATATAATATGAGTGTTAATTAATTTTTGGTGCATCCTGGAAATGGCAGACGTGTGAAACGTGGTTTCAAGGTCAGATGGTTCTAACCCCGTATAAATTCATTGTAAATTTTTAACCAACAACTAAAAAGGAGGAGGTTCTCAGTTCGAGTGATATTTTTAAATTTCAAAAATCTCGCACAAAAGGCCACCCGTGGCCTCATGCGTGTGCATACTGTGCAGCAAGCGCAGCACTTGCATCGTGCAAATAAAATGATGTAAATTTCGTGCAAAAATATATATGATTTACACGAAACCCATGACCATGCATAGTCATGGTCATGGGTTTCGTGTGAATCATGACCGAATTATGCTAAGTACATAATCTCAGAAACAATTTTATTATAGATACAGAGTTGAAACTATGTCACATCGTGTATTACGGTTATGGTAAACCAAATAGCAGGATTTCGCAAAAATGGCAGATTCGCAACTTTAGCATTGATATGACGACATGTTCAGAGTCAGCGGAACGAGATCTATTCTGTATTGTATGTATGCATGTCGAATGATGAATGTATGACGTATATGACAGTTTAACGCATGTTATAAACGTCAAATCTCAAAGTCGTCAACGTATGTCATAAACTTTGACATTCGTTTTGTTATACAATACCCGGCATATTGTAGAATAAAACGAATGTCAACGTAGTGTCAACGAATTGCCAATTACCTATCTAGGCGGGCTCAAAAGAAAAAAAATACCTATTTCAAAAGAAATACCTCAAGGGGCGATTCAAACCACCAGAATATTTATTCAAATATCAATTTTTAACTCGCCCCATGGCAAGGGGCGAGTCACCACACCAAAATAATAAAAAGGGGGCGAGTGGAGCATTTTAATCGCAAGGGTCGAGATCCAGGGAACGAGCGGAGCCTAAGCCGTTTTAATAAGGGAAGTATAACTGCAATTTTCTTATCTAGACCGATATTGTTTGGGTCTTGAAAAGTTAGTTATGCTTAAGTTTGAGCAATTTTTATTATTTATAATAATTATTACATTTAAAATTTGCAATACTTCGTTATCTGTAATTTTCATTTAGTAGGGTATGATTGCAAAAAGGTTACTGCAGATACTTTAAGGTTACTTAGGTTATTACTATAATATTCCTTATTATCGCTGTAATAATTATTGTTATTAAGTTTATAATTGCAATAAATGCGCAATAATTTAAATAATTCATGATGCATCTATGATAAATGATAGTTTCAAAAATTTTAATTACTACTCAAAAATGCATCATTTTAAATTCCTAAGCATTAATGCAATGATTACATTACTTAATCGTGGTAATTATGTAGTATAAGATTATTTATTTACATATTGGTATACATAAGTTATTTAAACATTGCACGCTACATACATATTTATAAGTAATATTATTAAGTATATAGGTATACACAACACTAGACTTTCTGCATGTTTGATAGTGTTAAACATAAGTAAATTTTTACCGTTTTTTCTTTCCAGACTAAATGTATTAATTTTGCAAAAATGAAATACCGTATCTTATTTTTTAAGAGCGTACTACGTATATTTTAAGTCTAACCAAAATCTAAGCAAAAATAAAACAAATCAAAATCCATTCATTCAGACAAACAGATAGACAGACAAGAGAAATATTTTTATTTTCAGTATCTCTGTTACCCAGGTATTTTAGGGTTCCTTACCTTAAAAAGAAAAAAAAACGCAGCTCTTATAGGATCACTTCATTGTACGTTTGTCCGTCTGTCTGTAAAGACCTTTCTCTCAGGAATGTGTGAAGTTGAAATTTATACCAAATACTCAAGCCTCTTACAGCTGTGAATCAAAAATAAACTTCTAGATCAATTCAATAAAAAGATATTTTCATTATTGTAACATAAGTTCGTCTCTCAATCCAGCTTTTTACGGAACCCTCAGTGCGCGAGTCCGATTCGCACTTAACTAGTTTTTTTATATCTCCAATGTACAGACACAATCACTTTATTATATAATAGTATAGAACAAGTGTTCAAAATATTAAGTCCATAACATTTATTGTAATAGCGATACAAATAAAACAAGAATACAATCTTAAACTACGTTTTCTTCCTAATCAACTTTAACCTAGTTGTTGCACTTTTTGTGAGAAACAAATGGTAGAATGCGAATCGGTACGAGTACTGTTAAGATTGCAAATGCGGTTCAATCATAAATCGATCATCGTACTAAATGGGTCTTGAACATGCAGATCTTTCGATTGCAAAAACGGTATAGTCTCTACACTGTACCGTTATGTCTAGACGAAATACCAAATTTTATTTCAACTTATTAAAAAAAAAACTAAAAAGGTGTCATAATGCTCAATAGGGTGAAGCGGTACTCCACTGCGGGTAGGAACTTATTTTCTATTAGTCGTAAATACGGCCCATATCCATGTGGGGCCGTACTCTTGTGGGCAGTACTCCAGTGTACTGCTATCACGTTTTTGCTGGGGCACCTGCATACCATCTTGACCCTTTCAACTCGGTGCCATGACGTATACTGAGGATCGACGCAAATCTGGCACTTATGGGCGGTGTGTGAACCTCTCAGCCTCAAGATGGTGTGTTTTACCGCCTGTACAGTACACTCGTTTGTGTTTAGTGCTCTAAGCACGAAAAATATTCGAAATCGTAACGTAGTATCGAGAGAACGGTGAACTGTGGTTGGCCGTCTGCTTTCTGTGAACGTGTGTGTGAGTGAAGCTGGCCAATCACAATGCTCCGTTTTGTCGATACGTTCACGTTACGAATTCAAATGTTTTTCGTAATCGTACTGAGGACACAGAAGAATTGTTTAACATGGTTCTCAGAATGTAACAGACATTTTATCATCGTACGCTCGCGACAGGCGGGAAATTCATATCCTCAGACATTGTGACCGGAAACAGTGTGGTATGAAAAGAACTGCATCCCGCGCACGCTCAAGCTGTGGAATGAAGGAACTTCTTGGTAGGCTAGTAGGTTCCAATAGGGCCGGCAGCACAAGTATGACGCCCCTGGTGTTGCATATGTCCATAGACCGCGGTAACTACTTTCCATTAAATGCGCCAAATGTTTGTCCGCCACCAAAGTAGTATAAAAATCATTAAATTTACTGCTCCTTTACTTCCTGCTACTGCTATTATTCACATAACATTCAAAACAAGTACATACAATACAAATCTGAGAACATCCTGACGTAGGTAGACTTAATTTAATCTGATGTAGGATCAGATTAAATTAAGTCTTATCTGATGGTCATGAGTCATGACTCATGACTCATGACCATCGTAGTTGAACTCAAGAAACGAAACGAAAAGAAAAAAAACAGGAAAAATAATAATGCATGAAACAATACACATAAAGTGTGTTATTATATTTTTAATGGGCTTAACTGTTATAGAATAGAATAGAATAGAATAGAAACGTTTATTTCCAAGAATATGGTTGTTACAGGTAATAAATTTTTCATGATCTGCATATTCTGCCAAGTGTGGCGTGCAAATATTTGACACATAAATTAAACATTGTCTAATCCGGCAATTTAAGATTAATAACATTTAAAATTTAATAAGTCACACATTATATAATAGTCAGTATAATAATGAGTCAATTTAAGGTCTGGAATTATTTTTGATACCCACATAGAAAATTACAATATAATTAAGAAGTATGTCAAGGGTTACATTGTCAATTTATTACTTATATTCTATAGACCTGATCAATTATTTTGTCTTGAAGATATTCCTTAATACTATAATAAACTTTTTCTTGTAGAAGCTTGCATAATTCCCTACGAAATTGTTTACAAGGTAACTTTTTTAAATTTTCTGGCAGGTGGTTATATAATTGTATGGCCATACAATATGAGTTTCGTTTATATAATTCTAGGTTAATGTGTGGTATTTGCAGACGATCTTTATGTCTGGTTCGGCTACCTTCTTTATCTCCTATTTTTTTAAAAAGTAAGGAATTATTCCTTACAAAGACACATATTTCTAATACATACATGCATGGCAATGAGAGAATTTGGTGTTTTTTAAATAGAGGTTTACAGCTGTCGAGGTGGTCGCATTTGAACATTGCTCTGATGCATTTCTTTTGGGCAACAAATAATTTATCAAGGTCTACAGAATTGCCCCAGACTATGATGCCGTATCGTAACAGGGAGGATACATAGGCATGGTAAGTCATGATTGCAGCTTTTTCATTCACTGTTTCTCTGACTCTTTTTAGAACAAAGATGAATCGATCAATCTTATTGATCGTTTTTTGTATATGTGGCTTCCAGGTACAATATTTGTCCACAGAGATACCCAAAAATACACACTCTTCAACATTATTTAAGAGCTGTTCATTGTGTGTTATTTCTAGCTTAGGTGTGTTAGCTTTACATGTTTGGAACTGTATAATATTTGTCTTATTGATGTTGATTCTAAGATTGTTTTCTTCTAGCCAGTTTATCGACTTATTAATTGCTATCTTGATTTCAGATTCTAAAGTTTTGAAGTCATTACTTTTAACTATAAGAGTTGTATCATCCGCAAAAAGGATACACTTTTGATCGATTGCGTCAGGAAGATCATTAATGTACAGAAGGAACAAAAAAGGCGAAAGAAGGCCGCCCTGCGGCACCCCGAAGTTGTTTTGTGTATAGGCGGATCTATAGCACTTTTGTTCATTCTGGTCAAATTTAGTAATTTCCACGCATTGAACTCTATTTTCTAAGTAGCTTTTAATCCAGTTATACGCGTTACCCCGCAGTCCGTAGTTATATAGTTTCGACATTAGCGTATCATGATGAACAAAATCAAAAGCCTTCGTCATGTCGAGGAATACACAGGCTAACATGGCTTTGTCATTTATGGCTTCTGTAATTTGTTTGAATAGGGAGAAGCATGCTAATGAAGTGGAGCTATGCTTTTTAAACCCATATTGTTCACTCTTTAAAATGTTACAGCTGGATATGAATTTTTCTATTTTATTGTACATAACTTTTTCAAATATCTTGGCCAATATCGGAATCAAGGTAATTGGTCTATAGTTATTCATATTCGTCTTGTCCCCTTTTTTATGTAAAGGTTTAACTATGGATTTTTTCAGGCGGGATGGAAATTTTCCCTCTACTAATGACAGGTTTATGATGTGCGTGAGTGGGCCAAGAATACTCAAGGCACACTTTTTTATTACTCTTGTACAGAGATCGTCATATCCGGTGGAATAAGTATTATTTAATGATTTGATTATATTATAAATGTCAATTTCATCTACCGGCGTCAAGAATATGCTATTGGAATTATTTGGGATAGAACAACGTCGATTATTAGTATTATTTAAATTTACATTGGTTTGTGATATGAAAAACTGATTGAAAAGTTCACAAATCTGGGAGGGGTCTTCATATAATGTATTATTAAACTTGATGGACTCAATCTCCGATTTGTTGGTTGTATTGTTTGTAGTGTCCTTGATTAGTTCCCACGCGGTTTTACATACGTTTTTTGAGGTAGCAATAAGACGTTGGCTATTAATTTGTTGTGAGGAAAGTATACAGTTTTTTAGAATTTTCGTGTAACGTTCGTATATTGCCTTATTATATTTTTTATTAGATTTATTGAGGTGGTATTTTAGGTATAGAGTTCTTTTTTTTATACAGCATTTCTTTATTCCTTTTGTTAGCCACTTATTTTTCGTTGGTTTAGTGGTGCACTTTACTTTTATGTATGGAAAACACAAATTATAGAAAAGAACAATGGTATCATGAAAGCTATTAAAAGAATCCTCTGTGTTTTCACATTCGACGATTTCCGAAAAGGTGAGGGCCGACAAATAACTGTTGTATTTATTTATATTCTCTTCACTCAGATCTCTGACATGTTTAAACCAAAATTTGGGCGTCTTGTTATATTTGTTACATGTTTCTAGTTTAACTGTAATCGATTGCGCGGTTTCGTGATCTGAGAGAGAAAGATAGTGAAGGTTTGTGTCAGGCTTATCTATATTGCTGACTATTAGGTCCAAACATCCGCTTTTCCGTGTCGGTAAATGGATATGGTTAGTCAAATTATTATTTTGAAGTATTGAAGTTAGTTCACTAGACTGTTTAGTAGTTTGTAGCATATTAATATTCCAATCACCGCACAATATTACCTTTTTATTTCCTCTTTTGCATATGGTGTTGGTAAGTCGTTCGAGTTCGTCCAGAAATATTTTTGAATCGGATGAAGGTGTCCTATAGATGCATACTATAATGAGATTAAACTTGGCTAACTCAATAGCACAGCACTCAAAGTGGAATGGAGTTGTAAAGATTGGATGGTTAACCTCTTTGAATTCTAAGTTCTTCCTTAGTAAGATGCACGTACCACCTCTGCGTTTGTCTGTTCTAGAGAAGGACGCCACCAGTCTATAGTTATCCAACCTAAGGTTGCTCTCAGCACCTCGTTTGATAAAAGACTCACTTATACAAATAATATCGATATCTTTTCCTAAACCTAATAACGCAATTTGTAATAATTCCTGTTTGCTTAACAACCCGGCTATGTTTTGATGAATCAACGTAAATGTTTTATAAATTGTTTTATCGACGAAAAAACTGTTTCTTCGAGGAATTAGAATACTTAGTGTCGTTAGCGTTGAAATAGGACGTTATCTTTTTTTGTATTACCTTTTTCAATGTGGTTGGTTGTTTATTTGAACTAATATAAGTGTGATTAGTAAATGTGGACAGGTTGTTTATAATTTTCGTTAGCATTTCATTTTCGTAGCGAGAACTATCGATCATGGTATTTAATTTAAGACATAAGCTTTTAAGATACTGTGTATGGGATTCCGAATTATATGTACCGTATAAAAAAAAATAATGTGTGTTGGGTATTTTTAGGTATTTACAATTCTTAAAATTACCTACTATCATTTCTATGTTATTGTTGATCATATTTTCATTGAGATAAGAATTGCGCAGCACACTTGAAATAAATACTGAGTGTTGACGCAGTTTGTATAATATACCGCACAATTCCGATATCAATGAATAAAGGTATTTATCATTTGAACCTAATACTAACATGATAATATCGTGAGGTTGAAGACTTTGTATGAAGTCATCGTTGCAGCTGCTCAAGAGTTGCTTGGTTGTCGCATTTGGTTTGATGAATGATCTAACGTCATACTCGTCGTTCCACCTATCAGATCTCGTTTTAACTAGGGCTTTCCCAAGAAAAGCCTAATACTTATAGTCTAAGCCTAAGCTTTATAGTCTGCAATAGACTTCTTGGTAGTTTATTTATTATTATTTTCAGTTTTATTTCACGCACTCAGGCTTTTTACATTTATATAAATTTACATTAGTAATTTATACTCTATAAATTATTGAGCTCACGATATAATTATGTTGGTCATGACCATCAGATTAGACCAGACTTATTTAACATTATTTAATACTCACTGGCTGACCCAGCAAACGTTATTTTGCCGCTATTAAAAATAGAGGTTGATAGTAGAAGGGTGAAAATTTTGAAGTGTATGTATTTTTCAATGCTAGATCTTAATAAAATTAAAATAATACCAAAAAAAAAAATTTGGGTCCCTTTTGTAGCCGCACAATTTTTTTTTTATACCAATAAGTTAAGCCGTTTCGAAGGAGTTTGCAAACATACACAAGAATTAATATTAGATTAACTACCGAATCTTCAAATTCATAATTATATGTAGATAACGGTTTATTTATGATGATCACTAAAACAGTGTATAACTTTTGCAATAAAATGTAAAAGAATGTAAGAAAGTTATGTTAAAAGGAATGCTAAACAAATAGCACTAGGTATGTCTAGATGACTTTTTAAGTAATTACGTAGAGCACAATACCGTGACCAGAATTAAGTACTTATTATATGAATCCTAATGAGATAAAGTTCAATGAAATTTTAAAGCATTTAGTATGCTAACTATTGAATTGCGAATTGAAAATGCGCAGTATTGCTCAAACGAGACTTGAAGGACCAGAGAGACTCCAGTATCGACGCTGTATGCTTTAAGAATTTCATAGCGGATCCTCCGCCTTCCGCATCCAGTCGGTCCAAGCCACCTTTTTAAGACGTCAGTCCATTTGGGTAGGGGACGTCCTATCTTTCTTTTGTCCTACCAAAAGTTTCTATATACCTATAAGTTACAGCAGCACTTTGCAGTACCTATGTACCTATTTGGGTTATAATGTGTGCTACCAATAACGTACTAGGAGTGACCCGTTACCCATTCTTGGAGATTAATTAATCACGCTGGCTGCTCTAAAAAAAAAGAAGGACGTGCATAAACTATTAACCCACAAAAAAATCCAGTTATCATAAAATATCAAAACCTGTTAGTCGATCCAAAAAAATTCATATTTTGATTTGTATTTTTTTCTACCAATAAAAGTAACTGTTTGACGAATTCCAAAATTGATCATAACATTATATTTTCAACGTTTTCTGCATATAAATAATGTTTAGATTAGCTTGTCTAGTTATGTCGATAAACCAGTTTATGGTCCGCGGTGCTGCGTTTGACCACTTTCTTACCGTTTTTTTATAAATACAGTTAGACAATGCGCGTGTTATCAAAATGTTCAAACTCATCTTACTAACTTGTACAACTCATTTTTTTTCTCACTTTGCTTGTCAGCTAGTTAATTAGATAACTGAATTACCTTTGAACTGTATACAAGTTACAAATATTATGTAACAAATAAATAAGTAACAATGAAAGTTTATTTGTTTGTACTTCATGCGCCACTCACTTGTCATTTATTCAATGAGCAGTTTTCTAGTAGGTATTTTTAGGGTTCCTAAAGACGCGCTAGATGGCGCAGCCGGCACTTTTGGTAAGAAGAGTGTGGTGTCACATCTAGTGTTCCCTAATTTATGGAAAAAATGTTCTTCGGTTTTGTAATGATTTACTGATTTACTTTACATAAAATTATTTGTCATTTTTTCTGATATAATTATTTTAAATATAATATAAACAGACCACAGAGTACATTAAAATTACCAAAAGCTATGCTAGCGCCATCTCCTGATGATATAAAAACCAACTGATTATTATACCTACTGGAAAACTGCTCATTGCGATAAAACTTTGTAAGCTTATTTTTGCCTTTGCGTAATATTTATAGTTAGTGTAAAATTGGACGAGAAATATGGATGAGGCTATAGCTGGCAACCAGGCACTTTTCCGCACTTGCCCTTATGAAGCCACACTCGGTGAAACGGTAGACCGTTTCATCAGTGACACAGTTATATAGATATAATAAAAATATTTTAATATTTGTTTATATAACGCAATCAATCAACTAAGAATTCTGGAATGCGCATTACATATTTTATATCTAGTTAATTTTAGCATAAGACATTTCATATTGTTACAAGATGGCAACACTTTTGCAAGCATTTATAATCAGTAATGAAGCGTTTATAATCGCTCTACTGGACACGGAAGGCGGAGGATCAGCAGCCGTGGCGCACATTGGGAGAGGCCTATGTCCAGCAGTGGACTGCAATAGGCTAATTGATTGATTAATTGATTATAAATCGCTAATAGCTGTTATTTACTACTACATATAATGAAAAATAAGATGGGCCTTACGGGACGGGACGTCTAGCAAACGTGAGATATGAAAGTTAACGATAGAATAGGAATTAATTAAAATGAATGAAAATATCGAATGAAATAAAAATAAAATGAACAATAAAAATACCGTAAAACGCATAATGGCATCGCGTATCGGGCGAGACAAAGCAAATTAAAATTCTATTGATGGAATAGCTTCAAAACTAATCGTTTTATATTCATTTATCAATTATCAGTGACATTTTGGTGATTATAGATAACTAGTGCTGTCCCATTTTTTTCAGCCCGCGTGATTTTTTGATCCCGTTCCCGCTGCACCTATTGTCTCACCCTTTAAACCTTCCCTGGGCATCCACGAATATTTCAAGACTAAAATTAGCCAAATCGGTGAAGCCATTCTTGAGTTATAATAAGCTAACAACGAAAAGTGGCATTGATTTTTATATCCTACTAATATTATAAATGTGAAAGTTTGTGAGAATGGATGTGTGGATGTGTGGATGTTTGTTACTCTTTCACGCATAAACGGCTGGACCGATTTGGTTGAAATTTGGTATGTATATAGGTTATACCCTGGATTAACATATAGGCTATATATCAGCGATGAACGGGATCAGAATTCCACGCGGGCGGAGCCGCGGGCAACAGCTAGTATTATATAGATTTATTTCTCTTGCAGAGGATTACTTTAACTTCATTACGTCAAAGCCTCGTCCGTTGATTGCCAGGTGTACTAGCTAATAGTTAAGGTTGGCTTGGATATCCTTGGAGTGACGGAGAAAAAATACAAGTATTACTACCCCATCTCATTCAAAGGTTGTCGAAGGAAACGACTGACGGAAAAATACCCAGACGATTATCACTGCGAGAGAAGGAAAACTCGAAATAAAACCTTGTACCAACCCGTCTGGCCAGCATGGAAACAGTAGGCCAAAGTCTCTAAGCATTGAGAGAGGCCTATGTCCAGCAGTGGACTGCGATGGGCTAATTGATTGATACTAAGTATGATTGGTTTGGGCCCCAAAGAAGTTACTCGGACCCCATACACTCCACGCGCACCAAAAGAGGTTTTATATATTCCTAAAGCCGCATGCAGCACATACAGCGTACCCATTACTTGTCAAACTCCGATACAGATAAAGCGGACCATTGAGAAGCCGCAATGAATTACGTGCATGTGCTGCGTGCGTCGTATGCGGTCGGCTACGGAAAATATTTATGTCAAGGTTTCTAAAGACCTTTGGTACTCAATCACGCTCAAACGGCTTGACGGATTTGATTGAAATTTTGCATATAGATAGACCACAGTCTATAATAACACACAAGCTACTTTTCATTCCTGAATTCCCATGGCTTGTCAAAACGTGGTCAGAATTCAGCAGCTAGAAATATCAAAGTCAATTTGGACAATTCAATGAATTATTATTTTACGAAATTAAAAACACGGAAAAATATTTAATAGATTATGTATTAGGGTTAGTATCAGCTGACCTTCTTGTTATATAAAAGACGGTCGCTTTCACAGCGCAGCTCCTATGAGATGCGTGTAACGATGGATGTAGAATTGTAGATGGTGGGAATCTGTGCCTCTAATTGTGTAATGGAGGTGAAGTTTACGTTTATTTTTAAACATTGAGAGTGGTGTGGAGTTGTGGAGTAGGTGGAGTTGTTACATAAAATATAATTAAAATATTTTCTATATGAGCCGTAGAGGTCTCGCTTGAGATAAAGTGAGAGTTACACTAGGAAGACTGTTGTTAAGACAAAAGTTTTTCGTAAACGATTACTTATGAGATAATCTGAGTGTGAGATAGGTAATCTGAGTGAATATTTTTTCTCCTTTCTTCTTTTTTTTTTAAATACAGGCTCAGATATTTCACCCAAGATAAACCCACAAGGGTTTAATGGGTGCTTTTATTCAATTTTTAGTGTTTTTGTTATTTCAATAAAAAAAAAATAAAAAAAAAAAATGCATCCATCCTCAATCATCCTATATTAATATTTTGTTCAATAGAATTTGTAACGTGATTAACTATTAAAGGTATGATTCCGAAGGTGACCGCATAATGATAACTGCAGACGTACGCAGCAGATACGCGTATTTCATTGCGACTTCTCAATGGTCCCCTATATCGGTATCGGAGTTCAACAAGTAATGGATACGCTGCATGCGTCCTGCTTTCGGAATCATACTTTAACTGATATTATTACTTGCAGGCTGGTTATGTTTTATGTTGAAAATGATAGTAAAATCAGCTCACTGTCTTGTGTGAATCACAATTAGATTATTACTGATATTAAATGAACAATAACATAACAGTGTTTACAACCATTAACAACTCTAGGACCTTGTAAATAAGATTACATTTCCTTTGTGTTCTGAAGGAAGTTTGATTAAAAACGATTCATTCATAATTCTTAACATACAAAACAAAGATCTTATTATAACGCGAATAGAGTCGACTATTGCTTGCATTAGGAAAAGGCTGTTTTGCGTGTAGAAGCGTCATTGAACGACTGTTTTACCCATAATTAGTCGATGGTAAGATGCAATTATTGGAATTATAACGTC